>BTPG01000004.1:8195436-8221669 GCA_036245525.1 Semisulcospira habei
ATTTACGAGTTAGGATTTGCTAGTGGTTCTTGTCACCTCTCGGGTCCGGTCAGGGCGGGGGGGTGGGGGGGGGGGGGCGTGGGGGGGGGGGGAGGGGGGGGGAGGAGGGGGGGAGGAGGGGGGGGGGTCAATGTCGGAGGTACGAGTTTCGGGCGAAAGCCCTCGACTCTTATCTCCGACATTGACACCCCTGCCTGGACCCTCAAGGTGACAAGAACAACTGACAAAGCCTAACTCGTAATACAATTAATAATAACGGGTCGGCATTGTGTTGAGTGAATGACCGGGAACCCAGAAAACGCATAGTATAGGAAAATCTTTTTAGAGCTTCTGCACGGGTTTACTTTTTTGTCGGCGTCAGGCAACAGCCATAACCCCTTAATAACAACCATGCAAGGCACTGTGCAATGAGGACGAAGGAGAGGAAGACAGAAGAAAAGCACAATATCTCAGGTCACGTTATACATTTAAATTGAGAAGTTGAGGCAGTAAGAGCCCCCGTGTTTTTAAAAATAATTTTTGCCTTGTTTGAAAATTTGCAGTTGGGCTGAATGTTGGAATTTGCTGGAAATTTGTGGTTAGCTGAGAGGAGACATGTTTGGTGCTTTGATTCATACCATCCTGAGCTTATCCAGTGGACAATTGTGGGCCTATGTTGAGTTGCCTTTGACGTAGTGATTTGAGGGGCACGCTGATTTCAGCTGTGCTTGGGTGTGGGGTTGGTAAGGAACCAGTTTCATAGCCAAGAAATGAGACGGGTGATGTGCTTTTTTTTAATTTTGTGCATGGCAAATGTGCAGCTGGTGGGCGGTAGTGTGTTTTAGGGAATTGAAAAATTAGGGGATGACTGGGACTGACTAAGGCTAAGAGACTGGACAGTACGGAAACAGCACTGTGGTCCGTGGCCCTCAGAGTGGACAGGACTGAGGCTGGGTGAAACGCTAAGAATGGCAGAGAACAGAGAGGAATGGAGGGAGCTGATTGCCAAGTCATCAGTGGTGCCGTCACAACGGTCGGCAAGACTACGGGATATAGATAGAAAGATAAGATAGGGATAGCTACCGAGCTACAAGAGACATAAAACCCTCATGAGCCCCCGAGGATTTATGTCTCTTGATAGTGCTATATGTTCTTTATGTCTAATGTTGCCCCACTTACATCTGTGTTTTCCACGCGAATTTCGGTTGCGTGCAGTCGTCTCAGGCGCGAAATTGGTGATCTCTGGCAGCGAAGAGGTTAAAGTTTAAGTTAAAGTGAATAAAACTTGAGGGTTGCGACATTTGAAGAGGAAAGAGACTAGAATCCAAAAGTATGTTTTGTGACAAAAGCTCTAGCCAAGTAGTGCGTTGCTAAGTGCATCTGTCTCGCCTGTGCCAGACAGTCCTGTTAATAATGACTAATTCCCTTCCGCCACATCCCGGCACTGTTTTTCTCACCTTTTTTTTGTGTTGTTGTTTACTGGGGGCTTGGTGAAGCTAATTAGGTTGCTTCGCCAGATGTAGCTTTCACTACATCAATCGTGCAGTGAACGCCGGATCACCTCCTACACTAGGGGCCGGAAGATGCGTAAATTGACAGACAAATCACCGAGAGGATTAGATCATAATGCTCAAGTCAATCGCACATGCATGGCGCATAGGGAGAAATTGTCATTAATTGTAGGTACGTCCACGCTATAGTTTTTTTCTTTCTTCTAATAACTGCCGCCAAACAAATGCACCACTCGGAAGTACACGTTTAAAGAAGTGCACATGCAAAAAACAGATTTTTATGTTTATGGCTTCCCAGATATGTGCATTTGAATATGACCTAAAATAACATCTTTTTGCATTTTTAAGAAAGTGCTTTGTTTAGACACCTATAAAATCATAACGTGAAGGTAGAATTGTGTGGTTTTTACTGCATCAAAACAACATGTAGATTGTCCCGAATTTGTTTCTAGCCCCACACATGGATACGTTTGCAATTACAGCACGCCTAAAATGACCAAAAATGCAATTTGAACATGTGTCATAATGAGGGTTTACATGGCTTATACACCCTTCACTAAAAACGCTATATCTTAGGTATTTTTCATCGTAGGCATGTGAATCAGATACTAAAATGTACTCAACATCACGACAAATCCCTTTCTGTGTGATAATTTTTACATTAAATCAAGCACATTTCAGATATGAACACAACAATATGACAATATATCTCGTACATGGAATTATTAATGCATTTCCATAATTTTTTTTCAGTTTACCACCTGCAGGACGTCTGTTGGCTATGGAAACAAGCAATGTGGTTATCTGCCTCGTGTTTCTTGTCTAAGATACCTCTTCTTCCCCCTCCCCTGTTCCGCCTGAGAGGGGGTCTACTGGAGTCATCCTATGTGTCACTGTAGCTGGGTGTCTTTCTGGGTTTCTTGCAGGTGATTTCTCCAGCAGCAACCAGCAGAATTGTTTAAATTTTCATATCTGGTCAGTATTAGATTAGTAGATGTGTCTTGTACCAAAGCCGAGGTCCTAAGGTCAAGGTCATGGTCCCAGTAGAGATATAAAGGGTTTGTACACTAAAGGCAATATACAAAAAGGACGGCTCATTTGATTTAAATTATTGTTAAAGTAAAAGTACCCAGAAGAATGCTGCGCAAAGGAAAATTATCTGACATACCGAGTGTAAAGGCCCTGACAGCCATATGTGTTTTCGGTGTTTCAGTTTTTTGTCTGTGCGATATCTCTGGAACCACTATACCGATTTTCGTCACGTTTTAGTATTTGGTAGCCTTTAGTGTGAGAAATGGTCACAAGAAAAAACGGAGTTGATATTTTACAGTGTTAGATTCACGTGCGGAACGTGAATCTATGTAATGGGCCAGTGGTCGTCCGTCCGTCCTTCGTCCGTCGTAAACTTCAACGTTGGCATTTTCTCGGAGACTATTCAATCCACACTCTTCATGCTTGGGCCAAGGATATAATGGTCTGCTAAGACCTTTCTACACATAACAAATTCAGTGACCTCTCTCAATGTCAAATTCACAAGGGATTAGAGAATAAATTAAACAAATACACATTTTAACCCCCCAAAAAATTGCTTTTCTGAAATACTGTTAACGGAGTAACGAAGGGGGGTGGGGGTGGGGTGGAGACAGGGGCTCACGTACTTCAGAGAGATGCTATTCGTTACGAGTGGGACCGGGGGGAGTAGAGACAGATGCTCATGTCCCTCGGAGAGGTGCTGTCCGTTAGGGGACGCGGGAGGGTTGGGGGGGGGGGGGGCGGAGTAAAGATTCTGGATTCGGTGTAGGTCTTGTTTCAACCGCGTAACCATTTTCTGGGGTATGCTTACGTCAGCACGAGCAAGAAAGGGAAAACATTTTGCACCCCCATCGTTTCAGGTCAGTGCTCACTGAAGGGCATACCTTCTTTACACCTTATGGATGCTAGCTTCAGTCGTACAAACATGAATCTGCTATGATTGCAAAAGAAGAAAAAGATGCAGTCGTTGTTTGACTAAGATGCTGGTCGGCTGATAAGATGGGGAAGAATGGACTGGAAAGGATAAGTGGTCTGGGACGGTAGCACTCATTTCTTGGTCAGGATATTTATATCTTTCGTTAAGTCTATATTTTCTTATTTGACGGATACGCGTCGGTGTCACAGAAAGTACTGGATGGACAGTTTTATTTGAATATCTGGTGTTTGCCGTTTTTGTGTCATATATTCAGCTGTAAGAAAAGTTTGTTGATTGAGGCTTTGGTTGATCCTCGTTTCCTCTGCAGAATTCTGTCTGACAGCATCCTGAAGTGTTTGTCTAAATAAAATTAAAAGCAACCGAGATCTGTTGTTCAATGTGATTTTCTTTTATCTATAGTAAGAAACTGACAAAAAGAGTAAAACCTCAAGAATAAAATATAATAATAATAATAATAATAATAATAATAATAATAATAAAAATAAGGTAATATAATAATAATAATAATAATAATAATAATAATAATAATAATAATAATAATAATAATAATAATACATGCAATAATAATGATAATAATGATAATAATGTGTGTTCGTGTTGTTTGCTTTTTTTTTTACAAGTACGTCGTACTAATTGGCAAAGAGTTGTCGTTCTTGTTGTCGACTAATGGTTACTGGCCACACAGGGCAATTAGGTTACGCCCCCTTTTCACACACTGTTATCTGTTAGCCTCTTGCAGCATAAAACTATGAACGAAGAACTTTTCTGCCAAAACAAAAAATCCACGCGGAGCACATCACAGGAGAAACATTTTCAGCAAGTCTTAAAAAAATTAAGAGTTAGCTTTTTTCACAACACTCAAATGCACTAAGTACCCCATGACAAAACTGTCGTCTGCAAGCCTGCATACAACCGTGCACATGCCCCAATTAGGCTCCCATGAACACACTAGGTCGACTAAAATTACCCAGATTTTGCTCTTTTTCACACCACCTGTCATGCCTTTTGTTGCTCAAAACGCCAAAAAAAAAAAAAAAAAAAAGGCACACAATTGAAGTTTTACACTCTAAACAAATGGCAAAAAGGGAGGAATTTTTTTTAACTATTTCTGGCGGAAAAGTTACTACATGCACCGGAAGCAATTGCCCTGTGTGGCCACTTCAAAGAAACCGTCGAACAAATTTGTCTAAGAAAAATTCAAGTGCAACTCTGAAGTATTGCAGGAAATATGGCGTGCATTTCAGTGGGACCTAGACTTGTCAACGCTGTAATTTAGGTCAAAAGACATTATACCCCACGAGGAGGGCGTGATCTTCAGGCTTGGAATCGAGTACACACAGTAAAAATTAAAATGTGGGTCCAAATAATCAATTCTGTCAATCAGTGTTAGTTTATAATGCTGAAAATTTCTTTGCCTATCATTACTCATAAACATTTGTGTACTTGTGCAATGTTTTCTGCAAGTCACAAGCAAAATTTGCGTCAAAGAAGCTTCTATCGCGGGCGCCATTGTGAAGTCGTGTTCCCGCGATGGGGTGTCAGTTTCAACGCCACTGCGCAAATCCAAGATTTGATCGTCCGTGTCAGATGATATATCGATCGAAAGGTTTTTGAATGAGCTTTTCATCGGTAGCTGGCGCATGTGCGCGCGATATTCCCAGATATATAACATATCTCATGAGTTAAAAAATAAAACTTTCACGTCGAAATCTAATCCAGTTTTCTCTTGAATTCAAACATGCGCCAGTGACCGTGATAAAGGGCAGGAAAAGCTCTTTCCAACTATACCAAATATAGCGATTTGCGCAAGCGGTTTTTCTAACACCACTGTAGCGCGGCTCTGTGCGGGGCGCTCACGGACAGCTGACCAAGTTTTTTTTATACCTCCGCTCCACATCCAGCGGTGCTACAAATACATCTTTCTTTCCAGAACAAAACAAACACGACCGAACTGTAGTCCGGATGATGCTTTATTCGCCCATGTTTTTATTTTTGTTATTCGTGCTATATGTTGTAGCAGTTCTGGTTGCAAAATAGCTAAATATCGCTCTCCGGCACTAATGTTACCCACTTTTTGTATAGGGACGGACCTACCTATTAATTGACACCGTGACAGCTTTCGACATAAACGTGTTTGTTATATCATTTTGTCTTCATCCCTACGTCACACGACCAGTCACTTTAGCGTAAACCGTACCATGTGACCGTGATATAAAAACCCCTGTAGCGAAAAATGGCGGGCGTTTTGTAGCCCTCTCGATGACGCATTTTGGATGCCAGTTTTGTTCTATAAAAGATCGCCAAACGTTCTAAAGTAAAACGTTACTTAGTGTTGTTCGAAACAACAAGCACACTCAGTACTGGAGACGGCAACGTCATGACATATTTTAAATTACGTCATAAGTCTATTATGTATAACTGTATATTCCTTTGACGTCAGTCATGTCTGGCGTGATCCAGGTCGCAAGATGTCTTCTTGATTTCTTTTACGAACAAATACGTTATTGGTCGGAGGGGTTCGCTGCACGGACCCTTGTAGGCCTTCGGGAGGTCAAAGGAATCATTGTACCCCTCAGCCCTACAAAGGTCCGTGTAGCGAACCCCTCCGACCAATAACTTATATTGTTTTTATCCCTGCGTCACACGACCAGTTACTTTAGCGCAAACCGTACCATGTGACCGTGATACAAAAACCCTTCTAGCGACAAATGGCTGACTTCTTGTAGCCCTCTTTGTGACGCATCTTGGATGCGAGTTTTGTTCTATAAGAGATCACCAAAACGTTCTAAAGTAAAGAAAAGTTACTTAGTGTTTTTCGAAACAACAAGCACACTCAGTACTGGAGACGGCAACGTCATGAAATATTTTAAATTACGTCATAAGTCTATTATGTATAAATGTATATTCCTTTGACGTCAGTCATGTCTGGCGTGATCCAGGTCGCAAGATGTCTTCTTGATTTCTTTTACGAACAAATACGTTATTGGTCGGAGGGGTTCGCTGCACGGACCCTTGTAGGCCTTCGGGAGGTCAAAGGAATCATTGTACCCCTCAGCCCTACAAATATGTACGGAGCATCGTCACTTCCCTGGTGGGCCCACATGAACCCCTTCTGGCAACCGTGAAACGGCGCAAGCTTGCTTGGTTTGGCCACGTGACCCGACACAACATCTTGTCCAAGACTATCCTCCAAGGCACTCTCGAAGGAAGTCGTCGGCGAGGTCGTCAGAGAAAGAGTTGGGTCGCAAACATAAAAGAATGGACCGAACTCGAGATGCCAGACTTGCTTGCCACCGCCCAAAATAGAACTCAGTGGAGAGCACTGTCTGTTGCTGCTGCCTTTCAGTCCCCCCAACGCCCAGTTCGGGCAAGGGACTGATGATGATGATGATGATCAGCCCTACAAAGGTCCGTGTAGCGAACCCCTCCGACCAATAACTTATATTGTTTTTATCCCTGCGTCACACGACCAGTTACTTTAGCGCAAACCGTACCATGTGACCGTGATACAAAAACCCTTCTAGCGACAAATGGCGGACTTCTTGTAGCCCTCTTTGTGACGCATCTTGGATGCGAGTTTTGTTCTATAAGAGATCACCAAAACGCTCTAAAGTAAAAAAAAGTTACTTAGTGTTGTTCGAAACAACAAGCACACTCAGTACTGGAGACGGCAACGTCATGAAATATTTTAAATTACGTCATAAGTCTATTATGTATAAATGTATATTCATTTGACGTCAGTCATGTCTGGCGTGATCCAGGTCGCAAGATGTCTTCTTGATTTCTTTTACGAACAAATACGTTATTGGTCGGAGGGGTTCGCTGCACGGACCCTTGTAGGCCTTCGGGAGGTCAAAGGAATCATTGCACCCCTCAGCCCTACAAAGGTCCGTGTAGCGAACCCCTCCGACCAATAACTTATATTGTTTTTATCCCTGCGTCACACGACCAGTTACTTTAGCGCAAACCGTACCATGATTGTGACCGTGGTACAAAAACCCTTCTAGCGACAAATGACGGACTTCTTGTAGCCCTCTTTGTGACGCATCTTGGATGCGAATTTTGTTCTATAAGAGATTACCAAAACGTTCTAAAGTAAAACGTTACTTAGTGTTGTTCGCAACAACAAGCACACTCAGTACTGGAGACGGCAACGTCATGAACTATTTTAAATTACGTCATAAGTCTATTATGTATAAATGTATATTCATTTGACGTCAGTCATGTCTGGCGTGATCCAGGTCGCAAGATGTCTTCTTGATTTCTTTTACGAAAATAGTGGAGGAATGAAAACATATACGTTATTGGTAGCAGGGGCTTGCCTTCGGCCTTCGGGGTACAACGGTTCCTTTGACCTCCCTCAGGCCTACAAGGGTCCGTGTAGCAAACCCCTGCGACCAATAACTTATATTATATCATTCTGTGTCAGTTGTCTGCTCACATCGTAAAAGACCTAGATTTTGTATATCGCTGTTATTGACCTACCTCCGAAAAGTACGGAACGCAATCCAACTGCAAGAGACATAGAGCCTCATGAGCCCCCGCAGTTGCCTCTTGCTGACACGACTTCGTATCCATGTTCCGCCTTGAGCGGCTGGGGCTCTTCTACGCCTAATTAACAAAGATTTCATAGACATAATCTGCGTCCACTGGCAGGGAAGGATCTAATCTATGAGTGAAAGCTTGTTCTGTACACGTAAAATGGATGTATATTTGTGATGTCAGAACATGACAGAAGAGAAAGTAAGTAATGTGATGCGTTCAGTTCTGCACGTGCGCGTAACTTTCTTAGTTGTTTCGTCTGCAGAATGAATTGACCAGACGACTTATTACAAGACACTTTCGTGCACACGTCGCCGTTAACGCAGCATGCCACAATCATGCATGTATGTAATGGGGTTTTCAAATTATATCACACAAAGAGAGATGGAAGTTCTGCTGGGTGACGCAGAGTACAGAACGCGAGGTGTGTAAGAAACACAAACAATGGAAATGTAACGCTAAGACACAGGGTTTTAACTCATTCGCCGCGCCCCGCATTGATAGCTGCGGGAGTGTCGTATAGCGTAGCCGGCGGCAACGCTATGCGACATTTTCGCAGCCATTAAAAAAAAATCGGGGCGCCGGAAATGATCTACCGACAATAAGCCACGAGCTATATTATAACATGTCCTCTTCATCTTCATAGAAAGTTTTTAAATCTGTTGAAAATATAATAATAATATATATAATAATAATAATAATAATAATAATAATCTGTGCACAAAAATAAAAAATACAATGACATATGCACATAACAAGCAAAACGCAATACCCGAACACACCACGTTTACAATTAACTAAACAACAATGCATACATAATATGTTCTAATTAACATTCAGTCTAAACAATGAGGATTACAGAACTACAACTAAGGCAGCAAACACTGGCAGTTATTCAAAGTAAAGCTTGAAGAGGTGAGTTTTCAACGACCTCTTAAAATCTGAGTCAAACTCACTGTTTATGACCTCAAGAAGAAGTGTATTCTATAACACTGGGGCTTGATAAACAAAAGTGCGCTGACGAAAAGTTTTTTTTTTTTTTTTTTTTAAAGTGCGCTGAACAAAAGAAAATCATTACTCCTTTGTGTTTGATCCCGTTGCCGACGTAATTCCTTGTATTGTGTGTCGACCTTCTCTGTTTGCTTGTGTGAATGTTTCAGCAATCACGCGACTGTCTTTTTTGTGTGTGCCATAACGTCCAGGATTAACTCATGAAAAAGGCTTACTTACTTACGCCTGTCACCCCTACCCGGGTATAGGCCGTCGACGAGAGACCTCCAGCAACTCCTGTCCTGTGCTTCTCCTTCGATTCTACTCCAGGTGGTTCCCAGTCTCTTGATGTCTGCTTGGAGGTCTCGACACCAGGAGTTTCTCGGCCTACCTCTTTTCCTCTTTCCCTGGGGGTTCCATGACAATGCCTGCCTAATGATACTGGAAGCTGGCTTTCTCAGACTGTGACCGATCCATCCCCATCTTCTTCGCCCAATTTCATTCTCTGCTGTTATCTGCTCTGTTGTCTCCCAGAGTCTGACGTTGCTGATCTTCTCTGGCCAGTGGATTTTCAAAATTCTTCTAATGCAACTGTTCATGAAGGTCTGTACTCTGTTGACTGTGGTTTTTGTCAATCTCCAAGTCTCTGCTCCATATAGGAGAACTGCTTTTACATTGGAGTTGAAAATCCGGACTTTGGTGTGTTGTGACAGCTCTCTGGAACTCCACACTTTTTTTCAACTGGAGAAAGGCTGATCTGGCTTTACCGATTCCTGCTCTGACATCTGCATCAGTGCCGCCTTTTTTGTCTATGATGCTCCCGAGATAGGTGAAAGACTCCACCTCCTCCAACGGGGTGCCAGCAAGCAAGACTGGTTCTTCCCTGGTTGCGTTCAGCCTCATTGTCTTTGTTTTCTGTTTGTGAATGGTGAGGCCCACTTGGGACGAGATGTCAGCAAGCCTCGTGGTCTTGTCCTGCATTTGTTGATGAGTGTGGGCATGAAAAAGGCACCCCACATAAATATTTGCAAAAGTGTTGTATAGCGTTGCCGGCAGCAACGCAGTGCGGCACTTTCGCATCTATGGATTAACTCATTCTGGACCTGCCACATTCGCATGACGTAAATGGCAACGAGCCAAGGGTCTGCAAAGGAACTGAAGAAATAACCAATGCGCGAAAGGCCATCGGGCCGACATCGTCCGCCGTTGGCCCGCGCACGGCCGTCGGCCGGATGCCCTTTTACGCAATGGGTAGCCACACTCCATATGGTGGTTTTTTTTTTTTTTTTTTTTTTTAGCGATACCGAAAACGTGCACGTCGTGCGAATATAAAAGAGATTTTGTGTCTTCTCTTTCCAAACTAGCATTGTTGTGTTGATTTTTTAACCCCTTCATGGCCAGTGGACGCAGACTGTTTTTGAAATCGTAAATTCCAAGTCGCAGATCCCCCGCCGCCAAAAGAAAACAAAGAAGAAAACACGATAGGAAGTGGTTTCAGGAAGAGGCATAGATCCTCATGAGCCCTCGCAACTGCGGTGGCTCATGAGAATCTATTCCTCTTGCATTTGGGTGTTTTTTTTATTTGTCTCGGCAGTAAAGGGTTAAACTCGACCGATCTATTCGATCGAAAGTGTATTTTAGGACTCCAACAACAACACAAAACAACAACAACAAAAAAAAAACAAACCAAAAAAACCCAAAACAAACAAACAATAAATCCCCCCCCCCCAAAAAAAAAAAAAAAAAAAAAAAAATCAACAAAAAAACCCCAAACAACCACCCAACAACAATAAAGAAACACAAAACAAAACAAACAGACCAACAACAAAAAACAAACGAACAAACCAAACTATCAAATTCTACATTAACCGCACAACCGTGAGGCACATGTGTCCGACCGTCACGACGTTTGACATAAATAGGCATTATATTCTGGACAGAATGTCAGTGTGTCTGATTTTTTATGTCTGGGTCCTTGATTTGCACGTTTGTCCTACTTCAAGGGGCAAATAAATGGTTTCTTCGTAGATACACGTGTTTAAAGTCCTTTTGAAAATGAACTTTTCAGCAAACGCGAAGACGCTGAAATTAAAATAGAGAAGTACTGTGCACAGTTTGGTCGGTGCCCGTTTTGAAATAAGTTGTTAATCGTATCCGGCAGCAAGCTGTTTCCTCTTAGGTCTCAATTTTTAGGATGGGTGCTAGTTGTTGTTACTGACTGTTTTTGTTGGCTGCGTTTTCCCGTCCATTTCTTTTGTACTCACTCCAGTGCCTGTAATTGCCCCGACTGTCGCGGCGCAAAACCCCTTGCAAACCAGTATCTGCAAGAGGCATAGATCCTCATGAGCCCCCGCATTTGCGGGGATTCATGAGGATCTATGCCTCTTGCCAACCACATTTACATCCTGTGATCCCCAGACGGAGGGGAGCATTCGACGTCGAGTCTAAACTGGCTGGTACTTTTGGATGGTAAAAGTGTTTCACGAGGTTAGAGGTTTTGTATAAGCATACAGAATTGTTCCCAATACAAACTGCTATAAATAAAGGTCAAGCGTCCATTAAGAAAGTGTACTGGGATATAAGTTTGCTTTTATTCAGTTAATTTGGCTGGAGGCGACTGAGTTGATAATATAAAGTGCTTTACGTATGGCAATTCCAAAATGTCAAGAGTCTCGATTGTTTCGCTTATAAAAGACCTGGAAACAATTTTCAATAAAAAAAAAGTGTAGCCAGGGGCCCTGAAAAAGCGACGATATATTCGACTATAATTATTTCTTACAAGTTTACACTCCTGCTCAGTCTTTTCCACTTGCGGAAAAGCTCTCGGTATCACACAATGTGTTATCCAGCTTTAGCGTATCACACTGTATCACACAATCATTGTTTGATTCACTCTGCTGCCTGAACGGCCACTTGTGCACAAGATTGCTTTGTAGAAAATCTGGTCCTACAAACATGTACAGGCACACGCTAGATTGAAACTTGACCTACGTTAAGGTCATGTGCACTGGCATCATTTTTAAGATTTTAGGGCATTACCATCACCACCCCACCCTTCCCCTTTTAATAGTCGTGGTACATGTACTTCATACTTCAGTCGTCGATTGATTCTGATTGGTCGGCCCGATCCCGATCGTACTGCAGCTGTCTCGCCACCTGTCGTTGGTTGTAATGTCAATCTGAATTGTGGGTCTTTGTTGGAATTATTACTAACGAAAGGTTTTCTCGACCTTTTAATCCATTAACTCTGACACACAACATAATATGGATCGACCGTGATAGTTCACGGGTGGTGCCAGAATAGTTAGCTATTTTGGCGTTATCCTTGAACTAAACTATCATGGTTTATTCTGGTGTCATACCAATGCGGAAAAGGCCATCGGGCCGACGTTGACCCGATGGCTTTTTGCGCATCGGGAAACTATTATCCTCGCGCCTAGCTATTTTGGCATCACCCTTAACTCATTCTACCCCAGGCACACCACAGCAAGATAAGGATCGACCATGATAGTTCAAGGGTGATGCCAGAATAGCTTGGCGCCTATGGGCGCCAAGCTATTCTGGCATCACCTTTGAACTATCATGGTGGATCTGTGTCCTGCACTGCAATGCAGTCGTCATAGGACAAGGGCAACATTATGAGTTAAACTAGTATGGTTTATTGCTCTCCAAAACCGGTCTGTATTCTTAAGACAACTGCCAGCTTTGTGAACTGCTACCTTACAGGGATAATCTTCAACCCTTTGGCTGTCGGCAGCGCTTTGTGTCGGGGTGATTCTCCTGCAGGAATCACCTTGACAAAAAGTGCTACCGACATGAAGGAATCACATCGATCAAAAAAGAAAAAGTAAAAAGGAGCAAACAGCAAGAAAACGAAAACAAAACAGAACGCTACCGACAGCCTGATGGTTTAGTATCAGTTTACCATAGTATCCTAGTCCTCGCAGATGTGATGATTCCATTTCAACGCTTATTTTGTACTAGCCCTTAAAGGTATTTTCTTCCATTTACAATGGATGTGAGCCGACAGTATACCCCTTTATAGCATAACTATTCTTGTCTTAGAGTGATGTTGGTCTGTGCTTTTGGACCTTCGGCCATTTTTGAAAATCCCTCAAATATAAACCTTTTAACGGATGACATTTCTCGATGTTGTCGTCACATTAATGACACATAGACATGAATATCATCAATACGCATGATGCCGACACGTTTAAGGGCGTCGCGAATAAATGGATAAAACAGAACTTAGCAAATGCGACCTCCTAAGCTCATCTGCTTCTCGCAGATGCTTCTCTTTAACTCTTCAGACAAATGATAAGTATGCCCCATAGCATCGTCTGACTGGGAAGCATGGATTTAAATAGCCAGCCGATCATTTTCAAAGGGCCTGAAAACATCACGAGATAATCTATTGTTTGTCGGATTGAAAAAAGCTTGGCGGGAAAAAGATAGAAGGGGAGTGAAGCCTGACCCCCATCCACCCACCCACCCACCCACCCACCCACACACACACACGCTTCTCCTTACTGGCTTGGCCGCTTGATTTACATTCCCGACTACTTGTTGTTGAGACGTCGCACATTTAGGCAAATTTGCAGGTAGGCGGTCGTGTTGTGGGTACAATCAGCTTTGCTCAGTTTAGGCGTGACTCAAATTCGAATCACTCTCGACCAGAGAAACCGAGATGGAAAATATTCCCAGCAAGAGGCACAGATCATCATGAGCCCCCGAGGATGGGGTGCTCATGAAGACCTATGCCTCTCGCAGGTGGTACACTATCGTTGTAACAAGATAAGCTTTAGCAAACGGCCGGAGTGTCCAGCTGCTGAACTGTCGATGGTTAGCAAATTGGCAAACTCTGCGCCCGGGACGTACACTGAAGCCCTTCATGTCCTCCCCCGTCTGAAAAAGCCCCCCCCCCCCCCTCCCAGACGTAAATGGTGATGGAACTACCTGTGTCCTCACGTATTCAATACAAAGTTATGTCAATCTGTTTTAACTGTCTTTCAGGCACCAGCCCAGAATACTTGTCCTCTTTGCTGCACGTGTATACACCCTCTCGTGAGCTCCGCTCCTCTTCTGATAAACGGAAGTTGTGTGTACCTTCTGTCCAAACTAAAACATTTGGTCAGCGCACTTTTGTTTATCAAGCCCCAGTGTTATGGAATACACTTCCTCTTGAGGTCAGAAACAGTGAGTCTGTCTCTGACTTCAAGAGGTCGTTGAAAACTCACCTCTTCAAGCTTTACTTTGAATAACTGCCAGTGTTTGATGCCTTAGTTGTAGTTCTGCAATCCTCCTTGTTTAGACTGAATGTTAATTAGAATATAAATTATTATGTATGTATTGTTGTTTAGTTTATTGTAAAAGTGGTGTGTTCGGGCATTGTGCTTTGTTTGTTATGTGCATATGTCATTGTATTTTTATTTTTGTGTACAGATTGTAAAGCGCTTAGAGCTTTTGAGTAAGATTAAGCGCTATATAAATACTCATTATTATTATTATTAACTTTTCAGCAAGAGGCATAGATCTTCATGCGCCCCTGTTGATGCAGGGCGCATGAAGATCTATGTCTCTTGCAGACGTTTTGCAGCCTATGTCCGAACTCTCGGCTGGCAAGACGCCGGGCATTGACTGGATATTGGCGCGGGTTTTTTTCTGGGCACACAGCATCCGTCTTGGAAGACTAAAGCGTTGTTGCCTTGTTATCTGTTGCTGGTCCTTAGTCGTCCTATTTGTTCAGTACTGGTTTCACGTTGTTTTCTAGCCGTCCTTTCTTTTGAATTTCACTTTTCCCCGACAATACCATTGATACAATATACTCTCTTTGCTTTTAACAATGCGGTGTCGTTGGCAACGTTGTCTTTGACAACTGGAAACTCGTAACTGTTTTCCTGCTGTTAATAATAATAATAATAATAATAATAATAATAATAATAATAATAATAATAATAATAATAATAATAATAATAATAATAGCATGATGATGATGATGATACGACAGCGCATTAATAAGTCGCTTTATCACATTTCCAACTTTCCTGCGAGCTGAAGCCAGCAAGCGTATTCGGGTGGTGCTCGCGCATCCACTCACACATTGCATATAAATAACATTGCAGTACACCGACGAGATACTGAGGTTTAAAAATCTGGATTGTCTGTATTCGGAATGTATATAAAGTGGGCTGAAACCATTACCAAACGAATGGGGAAGGAGTAACTTGAGTGCGCTGAGAAGGAACCCGCGACGGTCCACCCGAGATAACAGTGATCGACTAAGGAGATCTGAGAAATACCCGACGCAATTGAACCGCACACCTGACGCATTAAACCATATCATACTGAGGCTAAACATGTGTACACTGCCATATGCAAGCTACATTATTGTACTTAGATAAGGATATAGACAAATGGCTTAGTTCAAAGGTGGTGCCAGAATAGCTTGGCGCTCTGGGCGCCAAGCTATTCTGGCACTACCCTTGAACTATTTTAGTCAAACTTATTGCATACACTGGTGTATTCCGAATGATAAGGGTTAAATGGTGGTTGGCGTTTTACCGCGGCGTCGGGCAGCGCCCGTCTGAATTAACACAGTGAGAGTCAACAAAGCATGTTTCTCATAGCAGATTGAAAGCTGCTTAAATACCTTACTTGGAAATCTTCTCCTGTGACACAGCAAAAACGAGAGAGTTAAATGTATTCTCGTATATCTCTCTTGGCTTGACTTCGCGAACGAAGATTTTATAGGAGTTGCCCACGACGTCTGCAGGCTTGTTCGTGGCTGCGGAGGCCAATCCAGGACAGGCAGGTTCGACCGCAGTGGCTGCAGGGGGAGGTATGGCCAGGGTTCTGAGTTGCGGCATCTCTGCTTTTTCTCCTGAGCCGCTTGCCCTTAAGGCTAGCTCTGCGAGAGTCCTCAAAGGAGACAGCTGCCTTGTAAATGGTGGAGCGCCAGGAGTCACGGTCCACAGCAAGCGAAGACCACTGTTGGTGGTCGATTTGGCAGGCACTAAGTGACTTCTTGAGACAGTCTTTGTATCTCTTCTTTGGTGCCCCTCTGTCACGGTGTCCAGTAGCAAGCTCGTCGAACAGGGTGATCTTTGGTAGGCGATGATCCTCCATCCTGGAGACATGCCCCGCCCAGCGGAGCTGTGTCCGCAGCAGCAAAGCCTCGATGCTCACAGTTTCAGCCTGTTCAAGGACCTCGACGTTGGTGACATAGTCACTCCAGTGAATGCCCAGGATGGTGCGCAGGCAGCGCTGGTGGAAGCGTTCGAGGAGTCGTAGTTGGCTGCGGTAGAGGGCCCAGGACTCGGAACCATACAGCAGGGTGGTGAGGACCACAGCTCTGTACACGCTGATCTTGGTGCCTGTTTTCAGCTGTTGATTGTGCCACACCCGCTTGAATAGTCGCCCGAAAGCGCTGTTCGCTTTTGCCAGCCTGCTGTCAAGCTCCTTGTCCAGCTTGGCGTCCGACGTGATAATGCAGCCAAGGTAAGTAAACTGGTGCACTGACTTTAGTTCAGACTCGCCAATGGTGATGTGAGGAGGGCGATACACTGTCTTGGGTGCCGGCTGATGGAGGACCTCTGTCTTTTTCAGACTGACCTCGAGTCCAAAGAGCTGGGCAGCGTCTGCAAAGCAGGACGTGATGCGCTGCAGGGCTCTCTCTGTGTGTGCAACGAGGGCAGCGTCATCAGCAAAAAGCAGCTCACGAATCAGTTGGTCTAGGGTTTTCGTGTGGGCCTGCAGTCGTCTGAGGTTGAACAGGCTGCCATCGAGACGATACCTGATGTACACTGCATCGTCATCATCGAGGTCCACTGTGGCCTGCTTCAACATCATGCTAAAAAAGATGGTGAAGAGGGTCGGTGCCAGCACGTAGCCCTGCTTTACGCCATTGAGAATAGGGAATGGTTCTGAGAGGTCATTGTTGAGTCTGACCTGGCCTTGCTGGTCCTCGTGTAGCTGGACAATCATGCTGAGGAACTTTGGGGGACAGCCAAGTCGCTCCAGGATCTGCCACATGCCTTGCCTGCTCACAGTGTCGAACGCTTTTGTTAGGTCGACAAACGTTACGTACAGACCTTTGTTCTGCTCGCGGCACTTCTCCTGAAGCTGTCTCAGCACAAAGACCATATCGGTGGTGCTCCTGTTTGCTCTGAAGCCACACTGGCCCTCTGGGAGGTGGTCTTCAGCAATGGCAGGTACCAGCCGATTCAGGAGCAGCCTTGCAAGAATTTTCCCAGCAATGGACAGCAGGGTAATTCCCCGATAGTTGGAACAGTCAGACTTCTCGCCTTTGTTCTTGTACAGGGTGATAACGACAGCATCACGGAGATCCTTTGGTAGTGTTCCTTCCTCCCAGCAGCAGAGAAAGAGGTCATGGAGCTTGTTGTGCAGTGCTGTGCCTCCATGTTTCCAGATCTCTGGCGGTATTCCATCAATGCCTGCTGCTTTGCCACTCTTGAGCTGGTGGATGGCTGTGAGGGTCTCTTCAGCGGTGGGCGGTTCGTCCAATTCAACCTTTACTGGGAGTTGTGGGATTTGTAAGACGACTGCTTCTTGAACAGTGCGCTCAGCGCTGAAGAGGCTCTGAAAGTACTCCGACCAGCGGTTCAAGATGGAGGTATTATCTGTGAGGAGTGCCTGGCCATTCGCGCTTCGCAGGGGACTTTGTACCAGGTGCCTGGGGCCATACACTGCTTTCAGTGCTTCGTAGAAGCCCCTGTAGTCACCATTGTCAGCGCAAAGCTGGGTCCTCTGTGCAAGTCTGGTTCACCACTCATTCTGGAGATCTCTGAGCTTGCGCTGGAGACTGCTGCAGACGAGGCGGAAGGCAGACTTCTTCACAGGGCAGGAAGGCTGGGCTAGGTGGGCCTGATGGGCGGCTCTTTTTTTTGCTAGGTGTTCCTGGATCTCAACATCGTTTTCGTCAAACCAGTCTTTGTTCTTCTTTCTAGCGAAACCCAAGACTTCTGCAGAGGATTTTGCAATAGCAGTTTTCAGTTGTTCCCAGAGTGTTTCAGGGGAGGAGTCTGCTGGGTCCGCTGTGTCTTTGAGCCTGCGCTGTAAATCTGTCTGAAAGGCAGCTTTCACGTCGTCACGCTGAAGGCTGGCAACATCAAGCTTTTTCTTGGGGGGCCCCCATTTCTTGGGTTTTGGCTTGACGTGGAGCCTGAGTTTGCAGCGGACAAGGCGGTGGTCAGTGTGGCACTCTGCGCTGGGCATCACTCTGGTGAGGAGGACATCACTGCGGTCCCTCTGACGCACTAGGACATAGTCGATAAGGTGCCAGTGTTTGGAGCGAGGATGCATCCAGGTGGTCTTTCGACTGTCCTTTTGCTGAAAAGTAGTGTTGGTGATGACCAGTTGCTGCTCTGCACAGAACTCCAACAGTAGGCGGCCATTGTCATTGCAGTTCCCGACGCCATGCTTGCCGAGGACTTCTTTCCAGGCTTCAGAGTCCTGGCCCACTCTGGCGTTGAAGTCGCCAAGGATGATGACTTTGTCGTCTGCAGGGGTGCTCTGTATGAGGCTGCGCAGGTCAGTGTAAAACTTGTCCTTTTCAGCAGGCTCTGCCACGAGGGTTGGGGAGTACACACTGAGAAGGGTGACGTGTTCCTGGTGTCTCAGTGGGAGGCGCATGGACATGATGCGGTCTGAGTGACCCGTTGGTAGGTTTTCCAGCTTAGTCGCAATGGAGGTCTTGACCATGAAACCCACGCCTGAGAGCCGTCTTTCTGATGCAGGCCTGCCTGACCAGTAGAGGGTGTACCCAGCGCCAAGTTCTTGGAGGCTGCCTTCGTCCGGAAGGCATACTTCACTGAGCGCGGCGATGTCGATGTTTAACCTCCGCAATTCATGGGCAATGAGGGCGGAGCGACGTTCAGGGCGTCCGCTGTCTGCTTTGTCGAGCATGGTTCGGATGTTCCAGCATGCTACGTTGAGTCCGGTCGTGGTCGTCATGAGAGTGGATCCGTTATTTTTTCTTGTTTTTTGACCGCAGGAGAAGATGCCCGTTGACCGCAGCTAGCCAACTGGGGTTGCGAGGGGACGAGCTTTGGTTAGGCCACCTTTTCTAGGCCCCTCTCCGTGTGGAGCAAGCAGTGCTGTCCCTAGAGAAGGCTGCTTGGTCGTTCAGGGTGTGCCGAGTGATGTTGTCATCCCCAGGTCAACATCAGGCGACCAATATCCTGAACCGCCTGCATGCAGGTTTGAGACTGCGGCTTCCAGTGACATCTTTCACCTGCCGTTTCGCCCCTCGCCCGTCGCTACAGGACTTGGAATGGTCAGGTCATGGTCCGTGGACGTTTCCTAAAGCCTGCGCGGTGGAGCTTTTTGGTGGAGTGCAGTGTGCGCAGTACTGGCCCCACCCTTTAAACCCTTGGTTCGTCTGCCATGGCCTAGCAAGCTGGGACGGTGGCATCGAGGTCCTCGGGTCGTAGGTTTTATATCAGACTGTCCTTGTCCTAGTGTCCTAGTCTCTGGCTGAAAAACCTTCCCCGGAGACACGGGGGCTTTTATGTCAGGGGTTTCCTCCCTTAGCCTTTCCGCAGCCAAGCGGCCAGGCCTGCAAGGCAGCAGGGGACTCGTGGAGGGCGGGGTCGTCTATGTCCCGTGCAGATGTGGACATCTGCCCACTGCTCTCGTATATAATGCAAGCTTGAACCACACATTAATATTTAACCTCTTTCCTGCCACTGGACGCATTTTTTGTTTTTGTCGTCTTTGTTCATTCAGTGACCCAAAGCTACAACTTTCCATGGAATATAGATGCAAACTGGTCTCAGCACGAGACATAGATCCTCATGGCCACCCGCATCAATTTGGGCTCAGCAAGAGGCGCAGATCCTCATGAGCCCCCGCATTCGCGGGGGTTTATGAGGATCTATGTCTCTTGCATTTGGATCGTGTTTATGTTTTCTCGGCAGTGTGGTGGTTAAGGCGTGTTTCCATATAGCGGCGAAGTCTTTACGAAGTGCATTTGTCTCTTGTGCGTCATCATTGCGTCATTTCGTACAGGCGCCTGTGTCAGTGCTTGAATGTTTTAGACTGAAGATGACCACTCCATCCTGACCTTTCAGCGAAGATGTACCAGGGGTGTGCCAAAAAGGTCTGTGGAAAAAAACCGTGAAAGGATTTTTTTTTCGAAAAAGGTCCAGAGTCATGGGTAGATTTATATATCTCGGCACCGTTTGAAGTAAGTTTACAATAGAGGCCGCGCGACATCCAAGGTGGGTATGCCTTTAAATCATGATCCGTGATGGGCGTTTTTTGGTTCTCGTGATTCGTGATTGCAATTGTTTCATCCTTGTGATCCGTGAAAGAAGGTACAGTCGTGAAACGTAAAGGCCAAAATACGATTTTCGTGAACCATGAACATGCCCTGGTTATTTCGTGAAATGTGAAAGTCAGAATTTACTAAAAATTGTAGTATATAAAAATTCCTCCTTCAACTCCCACCTCCCGCGGCCCCCGCTCTCTGTCATTTGAATATCCGTTTCAGGAAAGCTGCTGTGAAAGCAGTACACAGCCTCACAGCCTCTCTGCGCCCCCCTCGCCCCCCTTCTCCCCTTTGACATTTCTATGCATGTAACATACATATCGCCGGTTTTCTCGACCTCGCATGCGATACATATTCGGTCAATAAACCTAGGTCATTGTTCATCAGCAGCACACGTTTTCAATGACACCGATATTTAAAACAACTGAGAGTATGTTCTGAACTGATCAAGTTTTAAAAAACTTGTACATTAGAGATTCCTTTAAACAAGAATACTTCAGCACTACCCAACCGCTTGAAGTATAGATCCTCAGAGGACCCCGGAGTTTTTGGGACTTGTGAGTATCAATGGGTCTTTAAAAAACACTTTATACTCCTTCGACTGCGATCTTTAACACGATCATTTCGAAAGCACAATCTGCGGCCACCAGTAGTGCAGGGATACCCCCCTTCCTCCCTCCCCCCCCCACGCACACCAAAAAAACTTAGAAAAGACACCTTTGCAGTAACAATCGTTCATCGGCTCTTCAGCCGGTTCCATTTGCAAATGGCATAGATTTTCATGGGCCCATGCAGTGGCTTACGAAAATGTATCTTATTTGCTTGCAATCGGGTAGCTTCATTTACTGCATTAGACTGAGTTACTCACCGTGACTAACCCTTTGGCTGACGGTAACGCGTTTTGCCGCCATGATTCCGACAGGAATCATCGCGACAAAACGCGCTACCGATAGCTAAAGGGTGAGCTCCACGACTGGGAACAAGAATCGCACATGTAGAAGAAAATATTTTTGGTTGCCGCGGCAAAATATAGAGTGAATACGGTACAAAACCTTTCCCAGTCTGTCGACGAAAGTAAGGATGATTTATACCTGCGCAAGGGGTAAAATTTTCATGAGCTCATGAGCGTCTATGGTTCTTGCAGATGACAAGGCTTTGTACGCCACTGATCCTCCTAACATAAAACACAAATGAACCTCCATTTTCAGGAACACCTGGCGCCAATCTTTGATGGGCTATGAAGCGTGGATTTTAAATATGGCGTCAGTGCAGCTGTGAGGTGGATGGGACGTGGGGGTAGATGGTGGAGAGAGGTGGATGCAATCCTATTAACCCTTCGCCGGTCGGTGGCGGTTTTTTTTTTTTTGCGTTGCCCGGATTTCTACAAAAATCATCGCGACAAAAACCCGCTACCGACAGCCACAGGGTTAAAGGACTTGACCTGGCAGATACTTAACTTCTTCACTGCCGAGTAAAACTAAACACAATCCAACTGCAAGCGGCATGGATCCTATTTGTCTTTAAATTTCCAGTATCCATGTTCCTTTGACCTCTGCATGGGTATCGCTGACTTTGAATTTCCAGTATCCATGTTCCTTTGACCTCTGCATGGGTATCGCTGACTTTGAATTTCCAGTATCTATGTTTTGTTAACGGCTGGGGATATTTGGCTTGTTATTTTTAGTATCCATGTTCTTTTGACCTCTGCATGGGTATCGTTGACTTCGAATTTCCAGTGTCCATGTTCTGTTAACGGCTGGGGATATTTGGCTTAAAATTTTAAATATCCATGTTCCTTTGACGACTGGGCATCATTGACTGAATTTTCTGTGACTGCTGGGGATGTCCTTTGAGTTTAAATTTCTAGTGATTTCAAAAACACAACATGCGCCTTCTGGCAATGAAGGGATTACTAGACATTATTCTAGACATTATTGAGTTATTCAGTCAGACTGACATTATGTTTCATTGAAATGTATGCTGATTTACTGTTGTAGTCCAAAAGGCCACCGGGCCGACGTCGGCCGCCGTTGGTCCGTGGACGGCCGCGCACGGGCCAACGGCGGCCGACGACGGCCCGATGGCCTTTTGTGCATTTGGTTATGAGTCGGTCATTCTGTTTTTTACGTGCATTCTTATTTTCATCATTCCACAGTTCCGCGTGGTGTTGAGCTAATGAGTTTAATGTATGAACAGCACCGAACAACATTAACACACGAAAGGTTTCTCTGTATCTTGTTTCAAGGTAAATATTTTAGTTCTGGGTTATTTTGGTAGCATACGTCAGAACCGGAATAATACTCGTTTAGAAGATTGAGCGAAGTCCTGAAAGTCTCACATTGATGGGTTCACGCTGGTTTTCAGTCGTTCGCTATAGCGAGCACATTGCTTAGTGGCTAGCGCAAGACTAAGCTCACTCATTTAAATGACCGCACAGCCTTTTAGACCGACATAGCAAATCCCTGTGTCTGCAAGTCTAGATCCTCGTGCCCCTATGGCTGCCTGTATGCCTATCGCTAAAAAACCCAGCGACCTCATTTACCCATGCGTGTTTCTTTTTCGCAGAAGAGAAGAATGTAATGGGTTTTACGCACCTAGACAGACAGACAGACAGACAGACAGACAGACAGACAGACAGACAGACAGACAGACAGAGATGGACAACTAAGAGTTTTTCTGAGCTGGTAAAAGCAACACCTCAAGCCTGTCAAAATCTTCTTGTTGTTGGCCAAAATGAAATGAAAACAAAACACTGCAAGTGTTCAACCAACGAAAGAAATCGTAACGGCACAGTAGAATATAAAAAGCTTATTTCAGAGGAAGAGAAAAGAAACACAACTTGTCGGATCTGCGATCTATAGGGCCCGATGGCTTGTCTGATTCTGCTTCCCACTTCCTTGTTCGTGATGTGATCTCTGTATGACTAAATGTCAAGCAGCCTTCGAAAACATCTCATTTCAGTGGCTTGTATCCTCCTTTCAAAGTCTGCTGTGAGGGTCCATGACTCACAGGCATATAAGAACACTCAGATGACTGGTCTTCAATCTTGTCAGTGCTGTTGTTGTCTGCGCAATCCTGGACAATATTTCTGGTTTTGATCCCTCATCTGTCACAATAGCTCCTAAGTATTTGAATGTATTAACTGTTTCCAGTTTTTGACTTCCAATCATGATGTCAGTGCCAATGCCACTGTTGTTATTGGTCATCAGTTTGGTCTTCTCTGCACTGATTTCCATCCCAAACGCAATGGCTGTACTGTCCAGCTTTTCCGCCAGCTGAGCTAGCTCCTTCTCTGTTCCTGCAAGGCCATCAATGTCGTCCGCAAAGCACAAGTTCGTGGTTGTTCTGCCTTCAATACTGACAGTTCCTTCACGGTCTTTCAGAGCGTCTGTCATGATTCTTTCCAGGAAGATGTTGAAAAGAGTAGGTGAGAGCAAGCAGCCTTGTCTGACTCCGACTGCAGTCCCCGCTAAACCAGTTTCCTATTTTGCCGTTGAAGCAGACTGCGCTAGTGGCCTTGTTGTAAAGGTTTGATATGACCTTAATCAGGTTGGCATTGATGTTGTATACCTTCATGGTGGACCAAAGGGCTGCATGCCACACCCTGTCAAACGCTTTCTTAAAATCCACAAAGACATGATAGAGGTTTTGCTGGTGCCGGAGGAACCTCTCACATAGAACTCGCGACATGAATAAAGTTATTGAATTGAATTAAATTTGTTAATTCAACGCCAAAAACACTCTAGCTCTGTAGCTGTTCAAGGAACATAAATTCAAAGTGGTGGCAGCAATAGGCATAGATCCTCACGAGCCCCCGCAACTGCGGGGGCCCATGACTGAGAATCTATACCTCTTGCAGTTAGATGATGTTCAGATTTTCTCGGCACTGAAAGGTACATGTGAACCGCAGTTTTCTAGCGTATTATTTTGAAATATTGGTGATTTGATTGGCGAGTGGGGCAGCTGTTTTCGTCCTAGCGTATCGCAGTCGATCACGCATTGAGAGTGAGGAGCGAAATGGAAACTGTAAACTGAATGGTGCTGCTGGTCATGTTCACCTCATGACTGGCCGTAAAAGGGTGAGTGCTTGTTGTTACACAGACAGTAGATGGACGCGGCGAGTGGTAACAATCCAGTATTGATGAGCCGTGTGTTTGTTTAAGTGATGGCGGTTTGTGTACGTACCATCACTGGCACCAGACACTGCCGGACAGCCGAACAATAGACTACATTTCCATAAACCTCCTCTCTTTGGGGAGCTCTGGTAATTGGCATGCACTGAGCTAGTAAGAAGCATACGAAGGTTAACCCTTTTAGTCCCAAGGTCCCATTTCTCAAATTTGGGAGGTGTTGCCTAACGACTATGTACCAGTTGCAGGAGATGGCTTGACCATGATAATTCAAGGGTAGTGCCAGATTAGCTTGACGCCTTCATGTGGCACTACTCTTGAATTATCATGGTCAAGCCATCTCCTGCTGTAATGATCCGGGGCTTAAAGGGTTAACTCTTAATCAGAAGTAGGTCAAACATTGCACGGACATTAATCATTTCCTGGATTCATCCACCTGGAAGAAACACTTTGGAGTGAGCTGCATGAATGAGCGGCTTAGTCCTGTGCAAGCCACTAAGCAAGGTGCCACTAAACGGAGCACCTTGTGGCTCGCGCAGGACTCACACTCGCGCAGCTGAGCCATGGGATGAGTTGCACTGACGAGACCGGCTGCCTGCGCACGGAGCACCTTGCTTAGTGGCTTGCGCAGTGTTTTCGCCCTCTCATGTAATTCAACTGGCTGTCTTTATGACGGAGAAATCAGCTGCATGCGTGAGCTTAGTCATGCGCAAACCACTAAGCAAAGTACTCTGTTATAGCGGAGCATCTTGCTTAGTGGCATGCGCAGGACTAAGCTCACGCATGCAACTGAACCCCGTCCCTTATCCGCACCGTCCACCGGCACTGATTCTCATGAGCTCCAGCATCCGCAGGGGCTCACTAGAACGTGTGTCACTTGCTGCCGACCAAGATCGGTTAAGCTTTTCCGCCTCGAATTGAGGGTTTGACTTGGGATTGACTGAGCGATGAACTTGACCGCTGCACCCGCGGCTGAATCGAAGCCCTGACGGAGTCTGGCACAGAGACAGCAGACGCAATCAAAGACAACGGGTCAGTTCTGCAGCAGCAACACTAGATGTGTGGTGAAAACACTCATCGCACGTGTCAGCTAGCCCCCTCAGTCTTGCCTTGATTGCGAGTGCAGTTGATCCTTTGCACACCCTCAGCAAGGGACATCGCTGAGTCCCTTCAGTTCAAGAGGCATAGATTCTCATGAGTCTCTGCAATCCGGCAGGGGCTCAAGACAATCTATGTCTAATTTGGTCGAGACTATTGGTCGCGATTGTCTCAAAGGATTCCAGGATATTATTGCTTCTCATCCACAAGGGGCATTCAGTAACCCGTTCAGTGCCGAGACAATTTGAACACACCCAACTGCCAGAGGCATAGATTCTCATGAGCCCCCGCAGGTGCGGGGGCTCATGAGGATCTATGCCTCTTGCTGACACCACTTTGAATCCATGTTCCTAGGACAGCTAAGGCTTGATGATGAATTGAGGAAGACTGCACTTAAAACAGTTTTCGTCAACGGGCACTGAACGAGTTTAGGGCATGAATTCAATACAACATAGGCAGTATATTACATCAAAGAATCTAAAGTGTCGCTAGTTGTTGTAGTGTCCTTCACAGTCAGGGTCGTGGCGGTTGTGGTTTTGTTTTACGTTATTGTTTACCACGCGATTGGCTGCATCTCGTCGCAATGACAGCGATGCACCCCCAAACACACTTCACCGCCGATCGTTGCGATTATCGAACCTTCGTTTTTGCTTAAGAACCGCCTTCCCTCCCGGCTTCCCTTCCCCGAAAAAAGGCTGACATTTTTCTCTTCGTACCTTTCTGA
>BTPG01000004.1:8221689-8429189 GCA_036245525.1 Semisulcospira habei
ACGTCGACGCGAGTGTTTGACGCCAGAGGCAATTAAGTGGAAGGCCTGTTTTTCCCCGTTTAATGCTATCTCGTTGGGAGACTTGAGACTGAGTAATTCCCAACGGAAACGGCTCTAACTACCTTCGCGACTCGGTGGCGACATGAGTAAACGCGCACGGCCAGGCCAAAGTTCCGCAACTGCTCTCAACCAGGCGTTGCCTGCCTCCTCAGAGGCGCATCGCGTGCAAGGAATCCAGTAAAATCTGGCGCGTGCGCGCGCGTGCGTGCGTGTTCCATGCTTTAGAGATTGTTTCATGCACATGTGCTAGTTGAATTTCCTCCTAGCTGCAAGAGGCATAGATCCTCATGAGCCCCTGAGCACGTAGGGGCTCATGAGGATCCATGCTTCTTGTAGAGTCAGATACACTGTAGAATTTCAAACCTTGCAATGTCTGTGGTCATCAGAATAAAATACGTCATTCGGTTTTCATTGCCTCCAATGTGTCTTGCGGATAGGACAGAGTCTTCAGGTGCGCACATAGACTTGCACTTCGTGCTGGCAATGGTCGGTCCCATTTATGTATGTATTTCTAAGGTTACATAGGTGACTGGTCTTTCAGTCTAGGACTCTCCCGTGCTACTGGCCACAGGAGGACCGCGCGCGCTTTTCACACATGGAGAGCCACCCCTTCTTGACTGTCTCAAACCGATTTTGTCAGCTGACGAAGGTGTGTGGCGCGCCGGTGCTCAATTAAGATTTTTTCTTTAAAGAATTTGACATATGTCGTATCTAAAACATATTGACGGGCTATATTTTTGTTGGTAAAACATTTGCTATATCTACTTTGAGTTGTTGAAAGAAAGTATTCTTAGTTTTTGTTAAAACTATTTACGAAAAAAAAAACACTATATCGTTTGGAAAGTAGTCAGCTTTAACATGGACATGTTGACAACTGTGTGTAAAGCTTAAAACTGTCATGTATATTTCAAGCTGTTGAAACTTCCTAACGTTGATAAGGCACAGTTCTTTTTTAACCCTTTGCGTGTCGGTAGCGGGTTTAGTCGCGATGATTCCTACAGGAATCATCGCGACTAAAACCGCTACCGGACACGCAAAGGGTTAAGTCCAAAAACAAAAACGAGAGAAACGTCGACTGGCGGCTGGAATTTTCTTAGGCCCGGGGAGTTTCATTTTCTTGCTGGGGCTGATTGTCAGAAAAGGCGTTGATTATATGTATTAACCACACGAAGACTGTTCACGTAAGGCTTGTAATAAACTGTACCTTGCTGAGATACTGAGGAAGGATAAACCACTGCTATAATTGCAGGGCGTGCGAAGACTTTCATGTGAACTTGTGACCAAATGTGACTGAAGGTGAGTGTTGTATTACGTTTATACGGACATATTCTTGCAACTAGTTTGTTAGTTTATGAAGCTATTCCGTTAAATGTTTGTGGCTGGTAATATGCTACGGAATCTGTCAATTAGTCAAGCAGGTCAGCACTTCGTCTGCAAGCAAACATTAGTCAGAACACCCGATTAACTCATTCGCGGCCAGCTGCATCCGGATGCGGCTGGCCGCGAATGAGTTAAGAAACCAACTAATGACGGATACATTAACCCCTTGTCTGCTACTGACGATATCATTTCGACGACTAAGACACTCAAAGTACCATGACGTATTGAATATGAAGACACATTTCAGCACCATTTGTGTTTCTTATGCCTTGTCGACACACCTAATGAACTTTAACAGCAGTTTGGACTCGCAGCAAAAACACACGCGGAATCGCACTTGTTTATTCTGCGCAGGCGTTAGCGTGACAGTCTATTTTTAGCCTGTTTCTCGTACTGAAAGCGTTGTATTTCTAGAACGGAGTCGAGTGATTGGCAGGGTTACTTGATATTAAGATGACGTGCGCTGAACTGGATTGTTCTGTGTCTAAATGAACCATAGCTAAACCTGTATGTAGCGTTTCGTAACCATCTGTAACATCTGTTCTTTGAACATTTACGGCGGTAGTGGGACTTTAACTACTGATCCACCGAGCGGTATCGCCATTAGCAGTTGATCAACATTTATACCGTTTATACTTTTTTTTTTTTTTACCCATTTAACCCCTCTGCCGCATTTATACCACGAAGTACCAGTTGCAGGAGATGGATCCACCATGACAATTCAAGGGTAGTGCCAGATTAGCTTGGCGCCTTCGGTTCAAGGCGCCAAGCTAATCTTTCACTACCCATGAATTGTCATGGTCGATCCATCTCCTGCTGTAGGGCGCCGGGGCTAAATGAGTAAAATACGAGTGTTAATAATCGGTCAATAAATGATCAGTCAGCGTACATCAATCAATGGCCATAGTTTATATCATGAAACTAGTCTGTTACAGTATGTGGTTACAGATACAGGCCTGTTTGTTACGGAATCGGTCAGTTAGCTCAATCTTGAATGGCCATAGTTTATATCATGAAATTAGTCTGTTACAGTATGTGGTTACAAATACAGGCCTGTTTGTTACGGAATCGGTCAGTTAACCCATTTAACCCCGGGTAAGGACTATGCCAGTTGCAGGAGATGTATCGTCCATGATAATTCAAGGGTAATGCCAGATCAGCTTGGCACTACCTATGAATTATCATGGTAGATCCATCTTCTGTTGAGGTGCGTCGGGACTAAATGGGTTCATAATCAAGCAGGTAAGCACGTCACCAGCGAGCATGCAAGTAGTCGCAGCAACCGACAAAGGGGGATACCAATTAATGACGACCAATGAACCCCTTGTCATTTACTGAGGGTATCTTTCGTCGGAAATGACGCGTAATTACGAGTCATTTCCATCGAGCGGTATCGCCAGTAGATCAACATTAATGCCGTTTCTTTAAGCCCCATTACCGCCGCATTTTGGAATGTACTACCTAATCACTGTGCACCAGTTGCAGGAGACTGATCAACCATGATGATTCAAGGGCAGTGCCAGATTTCTTTCTCCGTTGGGTACTTCAGTGCCAGATTAGCTTGGCGCCTTCAGGCGCCAAGCTAATCTGACACTGCCCTTGAATTATCATGGTCGAACCATCTCATGCTGTAGGGCGTTGGGGCTAAATTTGTTCATTACGTGCGTTAATTATCGGTCAATAAATGGTCAGTCAGGATATTTTAGGATAGTGTCCCTAAAAGAATAGCATCGAAGCATTTTTTTTGTTGTAATTATTTTGGTTTGATTTTTTGATTAAGATGCTCATTGGTGAGAAAATGGCCGTTTCACAAAAAACTGGTTGATCCACACTGGAGTCCGTAATTTTTCTTATTTTTTTACTAGATATCTTGTATATAGCTAGATAAAAGGACGAAACTGAATGAGTTTGTTAACCAGCATTGTACCTCTTGAAGTTTTTGAGTGATAATTAAATAATTTTTGAAAAACATAGTTTCGCGTTTTTTGAATTAATTTTTACGAATTATTTGGGATTAATCTTAAAACAATTGCATTTCTTTTACAAACAAAACAATCTTCTAATTAATACTCGCATGATTTTTATATATACGGTATTTACATAAGCCTACAGTTTGTCTCGGCTGTCGGGTACGATTAGGTCAATTTTGACCTGTAAGCACTAGGTGTGAAAATCAGATAATTTTCTGCACCACTTTTTCGGAGTTATTTTTAAAACAGCTAAGAAATCTTTGATTTTTCTTTTACGAAAAAAACAACAAAAAACTACCTTCTCATTAATACCCGCATGATTTTTCATAAACACTGTTTGCATAAGCCTGCTGTTTGTCCCGGCTCTGGGTTAGGATTAGGTCAAATTGTGACCTATAAGCCCTAGGTATGAAAATCAGCACACAAAAAAATGCCAAGTTTGATTCTCTAATACGTAAAATGTTAGTACTGCGATGAGTGTCGTATAACATCGAGTCGTCATTATGAACACGGCATCGTGGAACTAATCATGCCATGACGCTGAGCTTGAAGTGACGTCATTTCGCTGCTCGTGCTATCATTCTTCTTCAAAATAGATATCGCTACGCCAGACCACAGAGCTTACAAATGGCGGGAATTGCCGTGTGTCCGTCTTTATTTCTCTGGCCAGCGTGTGTTGATCAGAGGGTGGGTTAGAGTAAAAGGAGATGGATCAGAAGGATAAGCTTAAACATGGGAACAACTTTGGACTGGGGTCCCATCTTGTTGATCATTTAAAGAGCGTTGATACCTCGCGTCGTGAAACTCGCTTTGGCAGCCCCTGTTACCGACTGAATTATTCGGTTGAGAGCGATCATACCTCGCGTCCTGAAACTCTCTCTGGTACTCCCTTCAATTAACCCTTTCTCTGCCAGTGGAAGCAGATCCTATTTTTGGAGTCATGATAAACTCAACGTCAAAAATCCACCAGCCGACAAAGTAACGTAAATTCAGTCAGTGGTTTCGGCAAGAGGTATAGATCCTCATGAGCCCCCGCAACTGCGGGGGCTCATGAGGATCTATACCTCTTGCAGTTGGGTGGTACTCAGTTTGTCTTGGCAGTGAAGGGGTTGGTCGTTTGAGAGCGGCGAGGGAACACCAGAGGAAGTATCAGGGCGCGAGATATCTTCGCTCTCAAACGATTCACCCTAGATTACCTCAGTTATCTTTGCTGCATTGACTAAAACATACCTGTCGTGTGCGTCAGTCACTGCAGGTTACCGCGCGAACGGCCGGATTGACTTTCCCTAACACGACACGATTACAGGTAATTGCCAGCAGCGAAGCCTTGCCGATTTTTTTTTTTATATTGCGAACTGACTGGTGATTACAGTGGGATTGATCCACGGATATACAATATAGACAAAGATGACAAATTACAGCCTAGTGCATTCGTTCGCTCGTCCATCCATCCATCCATCTGTTCATACGCCTTATACGTCTTTCCGTCCGTCAGTTATTCGTTAGTACCCACCTTCTATCCGTTCAGTGTTTCTTACTTCAAACTGTTAAGATTGGATAAATACTTTGGCTTTGAAGACACTTTTAAAAAAATATAACCAAGGTTGTTGCTTTTAAAACTAGTATCTCATTTCGTGGCACGCTCTGCATTTTTAGTTAGTCATGTATTGCTAGAAATTGACGTAACAAGCGAATCGTCCATATTACAAAACACCACCAACAACAACAACAAAAACTCCACGTAGGATCAGAAAGCTTGGAGGAAAATGTTTGTGTATGGGTAATACACACGTCATGTGCTGTAAACCTAGAACAATAGCGCTGTTTTAATCGATTGCATTAGTCCTAACGGAGCTTGCACACTCAGTTTTTCCTGCACAAAGCAGTGGACCGCAACCTTTCTCTTCTCAGTCAACCGGCTCACATATTATAGCCATCTGAAAATAACACTGCTTTAAATCATTGAAGCCGGAGGCAACGCTATGCGGCACTTTTGCAGCTATTGATGCGGGGCGACTTCAATGAGTTGAACACATTTTCAGGATTTCCATAGCGTACAGCCGATGCTGGCCTCACGACTGACACGAGCTTGTCCGTTGACATGATTGAAATGCATACGCGTATCCGACAGTTTTGCGTATTCAGTCTCTCTGGCAGGCCTTTCCTTGTGCGAGAATAATAGATTCACATGAGCCTGTTCGTCCTCAAGGGTGATTAATAAATAACTAAGATCAAGATAGGCTCCCTGCTTTCCTCAGTCGTAGGGTCCAGCGTTGGACGGCACGGGTTATTAACCCCGGTCGGGGCCTGAGCTATGTTTGGGTGCTCTAGAACCCAGGCCCCGAATCCAACCGTTTAGATTTGTTGACGCATAGACTTACCGGATGATCTAGTGGTGATCATATAAGATATAATAAGATTTTGGATCCTCACGCTCTAGGAACACTAACTTCGCAGTAACTATCATGGCGCACAACGTAAGTTGAGCGGATCCGTTGCTTGGGGTAAATCTCTTTCGTCGTTAGACCGAAACAAAAAATCCATTTTCAACACGTGATGCTTTCATCTCCGCCGCAGATTTGTCTTGGTAAAAATATTTAGCTGGTGGTGCAGAATTACTTAGTATTTTCTTTTTCCCCGGGTAAAGAGCCTTCTCAATGAGTGCAGTGTTTTCCAAAAAATATGCAAGAATGAGGCGTCAAAGAAGTTATGAACTACAATAATATGACGTCATCTTGCTGTCAGGTAATGTAAGTGTTTTCTTGTTGCCATCATTATGTACTATTCAACCTTCAAAATAAGTTTTGGTGGCATAGGAGCTCCAGGTAGGTAGCTTTTCTGCTTCCTTCCTTTCTTTTTAAATATTTGTCGTTTAGCGCCGCGTCATGTCTCCTACGCGTTTTTAACATAGCAGGGACTCCAAGTGCTGTTGCATGGTATGCGCTTGGTCTACGCCGAGCTAATGGGTTATACACGCCTAAGTACTACGAAATATCGTCGTAACACACGGGCGTTTTAGAGTTCCCTTCAACTGCGAACGACACACGTTTGAATGAGGCATAGACCCTCATGAGCACCCGCAGTTGCGGGGCTAATGAGAGTCTATGTCTCTTGCAGTTGGATGATGTTCGCCATTGAGGAAAGTAATCGCTGAGACAGCTTCAAAATTCAGTCCTGTCTATATATCTGTATAATATTGAGCCACATTTTGCTTGATATAGTGCCGATAACCAGCAGATGTGATTATGAGACCCGAATCAAAATGACCGAGTCGTCTCTTGGCTTGACTTCGCAAACGAAGATTTTATAGGAGTTGCCCACGACGTCTGCAGGCTTGTTCGTGGCTGCGGAGGCCAATCCGAGACAGGCAGGTTCGACCGCAGTGGCTGCAGGGGAAGGTATGGCCAGGGTTCTGAGCTGCGGCATCTCTGTTTTTTCTCCTGAGCCGCTTGTCCTTAAGGCTAGCTCTGTGAGAGTCCTCAAAGGAGACAGCTGCCTTGTAAATGGTGGAGCGCCAGGTGTCACGGTCCGCAGCAAGCGAAGACCACTGGTGGTGGTCGATTTGGCAGGCACTAAGTGACTTCTTGAGACAGTCTTTGTATCTCTTCTTTGGTGCCCCTCTGTCACGGTGTCCAGTAGCAAGCTCGCCGAACAGGGTGATCTTTGGTAGGCGATGATCCTCCATCCTGGAGACATGCCCCGCCCAGCGGAGCTGTGTCCGCAGCAGCAAAGCCTCGATGCTCACAGTTTCAGCCTGTTCAAGGACCTCGACGTTGGTGACATAGTCACTCCAGTGAATGCCCAGGATGGTACGCAGGCAGCGCTGGTGGAAGCGTTCGAGGAGTCGTAGTTGGCTGCGGTAGAGGGCCCAGGACTCGGAACCATACAGCAGGGTGGTGAGGACCACAGCTCTGTACACGCTGATCTTGGTGCCTGTTTTCAGCTGTTGATTGTGCCACACCCGCTTGAAAAGTCGCCCGAAAGCGCTGTTCGCTTTTGCCAGCCTGCTGTCAAGCTCCTTGTCCAGCTTGGCGTCCGACGTGATAATGCAGCCAAGGTAAGTAAACTGGTGCACTGACTTTAGTTCAGACTCGCCAATGGTGATGTGAGGAGGGCGATACACTGTCTTGGGTGCCGGCTGATGGAGGACCTCTGTCTTTTTCAGACTGACCTCGAGTCCAAAGAGCTGGGCAGCATCTGCGAAGCAAGACGTGATGCGCTGCAGGGCTTTCTCTGTGTGTGCAACGAGGGCAGCATCATCAGCAAAAAGCAGCTCACGAATCAGTTGGTCTAGGGTTTTCGTGTGGGCCTGCAGTCGTCTGAGGTTGAACAGGCTGCCATCGAGACGATACCTGATGTACACTGCATCGTCATCATCGAGGTCCACTGTGGCCTGCTTCAACATCATGCTAAAAAAGATGGTGAAGAGGGTCGGTGCCAGCACGCAGCCCTGCTTTACGCCGTTGAGAATGGGGAATGGTTCTGAGAGGTCATTGTTGAGTCTGACCTGGCCTTGCTGGTCCTCGTGTAGCTGGACAATCATGTTGAGGAACTTTGGGGGACAGCCAAGTCGCTCCAGGATCTGCCACATGCCTTGCCTGCAGGAAACAGCGCTACCGACAGCCATTGCGTAGAAAAGTGTCTTGCGATTTCGATTAAGAGAAGAGCGCTGCGTGCACAGGCGCCGTAAATTAGCGGCTGCTCCACTGTTCTGACAGGAAGTGGGGAAACATCCGGTGTGTCTGGCGAGCAGATGCATTAGGCAATATCAGCACGCAGGCAATCGGTGTTTATAGAACACAGACTTGCTCCAGCTTTTCCTATCGTTTTAAACCGTCCTTTGTCGCACAGGGAAACACCAACATGCAAGAGGTATAGACCCTCATGAGCCCCCGCATACGCGGGGGCTCATGAGGATCTATACTTCTTGGTGGTCTTATTCATATCCGTCTGCTTGCGATAGGCGAGGTTATTCGACCGTGAATGGATTTACGTGGAGTGCTGAAGCCATGCTATAGTTTGTCCGAATCGGATGTCGTTTTTAAGTCTCCTCTATTTATAGAAAAGAGACCTTTTAGGATGGGTCGCGGTGGAGCGAAGTCAAATGCATGCCCATGACGACATAGGCAGGCAGATTTAAAAATCTGACCACTAAAGTAACCAGATTAAAATTACGTCATGTCTAGTTACGTTAACCTCACTGCATGCTTAACGTACTTTTGGTTGGAAGCGCCGTGTGTGTGTGTTTGGTGTGTGTTTGTGTGTGTGTGTGTGTGTGTGTGTGTGTGTGTGTGTGTGTGTGTGTGTGTGTGTGTGTTTGGTGTGTGTGTGTGTGTGTGTGTGTATGTGTGTTTGTGTTGTGTTTGTGTGTGTGTGTGTGTTTGCTTGCGTGTGTCTGTATGTCTGGGCAGTGGGCAGATGTTCACATCTGCACGGGACATAGACGACCCCGCCCCCACGAGTCCCCTGCTGCCTTGCAGGCTTGGCCGCTTGGCTGCGGAAAGGCTAAGGGAGGAAACCCCTGACATCAAAGCCCCCGTGTCTCCGGGGAAGGCTTTTGAGCCAGAGACTAAGACAAGGACAGTCTGATATAAAACCTACGACCCGAGGACCTCGATGCCACCGTCCCAGCTTGCTAGGCCATGGCAAACGAACCAAGGGTTTAAAGGGTGGGGCCAGTACTGCGCACACTGCACTCCACCAAAAAGCTCCACCGCGCAGGCTTTAGGAAACGCCCACGGACTATGACACTGAACTTTCCAAGTCCTGTAGCGATGGGCAAGGGGCAAAACGGCAGGTGAAAGATGTCACTGGAAGCCGCAGTCTCAAACCTGCATGCAGGCGGTTCAGGATATTGGTCGCCTGATGTTGACCTGGGGATGACAACGTCACTCGGCACACCCTGAACGACCAAGCAGCCTTCTCTAGGGACAGCACTGCTTGCTCCACACGGAGAGGGGCCTAGAAAAGGTGGCCTAACCAAAGCTCATCCCCTCGTAACCCAGTTGGCTAGCCGCGGTCAACGGGCATCTTCCCATGCGGTCAGAAAACAAGAAAAAACAATGGATCCACTCTCATGACGACCACGACCGGACTCAACGTTGCATGCTGGAACATCCGAACCATGCTCGACACAGCAGACAGCGGACGCCCTGAACGTCGCTCCGCCCTCATTGCCCATGAATTGCGGAGGTTAAACATCGACATCGCCGCGCTCAGCGAAGTACGCCTCCCGGAGGAAGGCAGCCTCCAAGAACTTGGCGCTGGCTACACCCTCTACTGGTCAGGCAGGCCTGCATCAGAAAGACGGCTCTCAGGCGTGGGCTTCATGGTGAAGACCCACATTGCGACTAAGTTGGAAAACCTACCAACGGGTCACTCCGACCGCATCATGTCCATGCGCCTCCCACTGAGACACCAGCAATACGTCACCCTTCTCAGTGTGTACTCCCCAACCCTCCTGGCAGAGCCTGCAGAAAAAGACAAGTTCTACTCTGACCTGCGCAGCCTCCTACAGAGCACCCCTGCAGACGACAAAGTCATCATCCTTGGCGACTTCAACGCCAGAGTGGGCCAAGACTCTGAAGCCTGGAAAGGAGTCCTCGGCAAGCATGGCGTTGGGAACTGCAATGACAATGGTCGCCTACTGTTGGAGCTCTGTGCAGAGCAGCAACTTGTCATCACCAACACTACTTTCCAGCAAAAGGACAGTCGAAAGACCACCTGGATGCATCCTCGCTCCAAGTACTGGCACCTTATCGACTATGTCCTAGTGCGTCAGAGGGACCGCAGTGACGTCCTCCTCACCAGAGTGATGCCCAGCGCAGAGTGCCACACTGACCACCGCCTTGTTCGCTGCAAACTCAGGCTCCGCCTCAAGCTGAAACCCAAGAAAGGGGGCCCCCCCCCAAGAAAAAGCTTGATGTTGCCAGCCTTCAGCGTGACGACAAGAAAGCTGCCCTTCAGGCCGATTTACAGCGCATGCTCAAAGATACAGTTGATCCAGCAGACTCCTCCCCTGAAACACTCTGGGAACAACTGAAAACTGCTATTGTAAAATCTTCTGTGGAAGTCTTGGGCTTTGCTAGAAAGAGGAACAAAGACTGGTTTGACGAAAACGACGTAGAGATCCAGGAACTTCTAGCAAAAAAAAGAGCAGCCCACCAGGCCCACCTAGCCCAGCCTTCCTGCCCTGTGAAGAAGTCTGCCTTCCGCCTCATCTGCAGCAGTCTCCAGCTCAAGCTTAGAGAGCTCCAGAACGAGTGGTGGTCCAGACTCGCACAGAGGACCCAGCTCTGCGCTGACAACGGTGACTACAGGGGCTTCTACGAAGCACTGAAAGCAGTGTATGGCCCTAGGCACCTGGTACAAAGTCCCCTGCGAAGCGCTGATGGACAGGCACTCCTCACAGATAATACCTCCATCTTGAACCGCTGGTCGGAATACTTTCAGGACCTCTTCGGCGCTGAGCGCACTGTTCAAGAAACAGTCATCCTCCAAATCCCACACCTTCCACTAAAGGTTGAATTGGACGAACCGCCCACCGCCGAAGAGACCCTCACAGCCATCCACCAGCTCAAGAGTGGCAAAGCAGCAGGCATTGACGGAATCCCGCCAGAGATCTGGAAACATGGAGGCCCAGCACTGCACAACAAGCTCCACGACCTCTTTCTCTGCTGCTGGGAAAAAGGAACACTACCAAAGGATCTCCGTGATGCAGTCATCATCACCCTGTACAAGAACAAAGGAGAGAAGTCTGCCTGCTCTAATTATCGTGGAATTACCCTGCTGTCCATTGCCGGGAAAATTCTCGCAAGGTTGCTCCTGAATCGGCTGGTACCTGCCATCGCTGAAGACCACCTCCCAGAGGGCCAGTGTGGCTTCAGAGCCAACAGGAGTACCACCGACATGGTCTTTGTGCTGAGACAGCTTCAGGAGAAGTGCCGCGAGCAGAACAAAGGGCTGTACGTAACGTTTGTCGACCTAACAAAAGCGTTTGACACTGTGAGCAGGCAAGGTATGTGGCAGATCCTGGAGCGACTAGGCTGTCCCCCAAAGTTCCTCAACATGATCGTCCAGCTCCACGAGGACCAGCAAGGCCAGGTCAGACTAAACAGTGACCTCTCAGAACCATTCCCCATTCGCAACGGCGTGAAGCAAGGCTGCGTGCTGGCACCGACCCTCTTCACCATCTTCTTCAGCATGATGTTGAAGCAGGCCACAGTGGACCTCGACGATGACGACGCAGTGTACATCAGGTATCGTCTCGATGGCAGCCTGTTCAACCTCAGACGACTGCAGGCCCACACGAAAACTCTAGACCAACTGATTCGTGAGCTGCTCTTTGCTGATGACGCTGCCCTCGTTGCACACACAGAGAGAGCCTTGCAGCGCATTACGTCCTGCTTCGCAGATGCCGCCCAGCTCTTTGGACTTGAGGTCAGTCTGAAAAAGACAGAGGTCCTTCATCAGCCGGCACCCAAGGAAGAGCATCGCCCTCCCCACATCACCATCGGCGAGTCCGAACTGAAGTCTGTACACCAGTTTACCTACCTTGGCTGCATCATCACGTCAGACGCCAAGCTGGACAAGGAGCTGGACAACAGGCTGGCAAAAGCGAACAGTGCTTTCGGGCGACTATTCAAGCGGGTGTGGCACAATCAACAGCTGAAAAAAGGCACCAAGATCAGCGTGTACAGAGCTGTCGTCCTCACCACCCTGCTGTACGGTTCCGAGTCCTGGGCCCTCTACCGCAGCCAACTACGACTCCTCGAACGCTTTCACCAGCGCTGCCTGCGTACCATCCTGGGCATTCACTGGAGTGACTATGTCACCAACGTCGAGGTCCTTGAACAGGCGGAAACTGTGAGCATCGAGGCTTTGCTGCTGCGGACACAGCTTCGCTGGGCGGGGCACGTCTCCAGGATGGAGGATCATCGCCTACCCAAGATCACTCTGTTCGGCGAGCTCGCCACTGGACACCGAGACAGAGGGGCACCAAAGAAGAGATACAAAGACGGTCTCAAGAAGTCACTTAGTGCCTGCCAAATCGACCACCACCAGTGGTCTTCGCTTGCCGCGGACCGTGACACCTGGCGCTCCACCATTCACAAGGCAGCCGTCTCCTTTGAGGACTCTCGCAGAGCTAACCTTAAGGACAAGCGGCTCAGAAGAAAAAACAGAGTTGTCGTAACTCAGAACCCTGACCAGACCTTCCCCTGCAGCCACTGCGGTCGAACCTGCCTGTCCCGGATTGGCCTCCGCAGCCACGAAAATGCCTGCAGACGACGTGGGCAAGCCCTATAGAATCTTCGTTCGCGAAGTCAAGCCAAGAGAGAGTCTGTATGTAAACACGAGAGTCTCCGACATTTATGTACGTACAAGCTTGAAACTTGGGGAAGTGCTTTGTTCAAGGGGTGCATAGGAGAGCTTCCGAGCATATTCAACTTGGGTGTCTCATCGAGGGGTTAATGGACACACACACACACACACACACACACACACACACACACACACACACACACACACACACACACACACACACACACACACACACACACATCGACGCGCCGTCAGAAGAGCATGCGCGTGTACAGTAGAATATCATGTAGGTAAAGTCGGCCTCATTTCTCACGAATACTAGCAAGACTTAAATTCTAGTTTTATCACATTTTTTCTAAAGTCTAGAAGGCAAAGTGAAACTCATATCACGTAAAAAAATAAAATAATAATTAAAATTATAAAACTAAAATTAGCCATGACAAATGACGTTTTTCAAACCAATGACGCATTTTCACTGTGCCCCTGATAGAGTTAATCTGGGAGGTTTTTTAAATGAGATATTTCAAAATCAGAATCAGGTCAAAGACAGCAGGTAGAGACCCTTGACAGCTCGGACAGCTCGGATATAGAAAGGACTTTGTGGGTTATGGCTCACATATAGATGAGACTTCGTGGGTTAAAGTTCATCCCAATTTGTTCGCCGTTAGAATGCTCACAGTTTATTAATGTGTAAGGCCTAGTCGAGCCCTATGAAACTGGAATATTTAAAGAGCTTAACTGTTATCGTGAATAGTCCGCCAATGTTAACGGGCATTTGATACTTAATATTAAATCATAAATAATCCGCTGGAAAAATACATTCCTGGCCAATTTGATCTATCTGAACAATACCTTTCCAATTAGAAAGATAGAAATCGTAGCACTGAGCGACAGTTATGCTTTATGCTTCAGGTATATGTGATTATTAATGTCCTGTTTCAACGGTAAAAGCCGTGTTGCACTGTATACACGCGATTGCCGCTTATACTGATTCGGTAAACAACGGGCTTAAATTGAACCCGTATTGATATTTGTATTTTGTTGCGAGACATCACGCAAGCTGCTAATATACTGAAGAGCAAAAGAAATGCGACATTTTTGGAATGTTCGGAAACACTACAGACCAGATCATGTCGCATTTCTTGTGCTCGTCCGTATATAATCTACTTTGTTTACCACTGTTTTGATGAGAATTTGTTTAAATTAAAACCCTTGCAGTGGAAACAACATATTGTGTGCGCTCATGAGGGGCTCGTAAAGCTGGAGAATTCAGTGGATTAATCCAGCCTGCTCCATCTGCAAGAGGCGTATATTCTCACGAGCCCCTGCATCCTCGTGACGATATTTACGCCTCTCGCTCGCAAGGAGTTGTCACCTATCTCACGGACAGCTGCAGTGTGAGGTACCTATCCGGCATTGTCCCATATCATACTGAGGCTAAACATTTCAAATTTGTACACTGCCATATGCAAGCTACATTATAGTGCTTACAGATAAGGATAGAGACCAATGGCTTTAGTTCAAGGGTGGTGCCAGGAATAGCTTGGCGCCTAGAGGCGCCAAGCTATTCCTGGCACCACCCTTGAACTATTTTTGTCAAACTTATTTCACACACTGGTGTATTCCAAATGATATGGGTGAACAGTGCGGCTACGACGAGGACGTTTGCCGCAGTGATCTGCACGATCGAGCGAAGCGATCCATTTGGTCCTTACTATAAAGGGACGCGACCTACTGTCTATCCTTACTGTAAAGGGCCTCGGGATACTGTCTTTGAATTAGAATAACTCTTCTCGATATATTAGACCTCACGCTGCGTTTACTGTGTTCCGAAAGACATTTACCCTTTGGCTGTCGGGAGCGATTTCTGTTGCGATGATTCCTCCAAGGAAGCATCGCGACAAAAGTCGCTGCCGACTGTCAAAGGGGTTAACCCACTGTTTTGCAGTAGTAGATAATAGAGTGATTTTCAGTCCCAAGTGTGGGATAAATTTACCTGCAACACCCGGCCAGTGAACAACAACAGCTTGCAAACAGTTTGATCATTGGAAGTTTGATCGATTCACGTCTCTCGAACTGAAGGTGACGCAGTACTCATACCAAGGGAAATCACTCAGCCATTAGGGAAGGGAAATCTAGACCATTCTGGTAACTGCAAAGCGTGTAATACGCGAAGATGATCCCAAGGAAGAAAGAAACGCGCTTAGAAAAGACAATTACACACACGTAAGTATGTGTAATTGTCTTTTCTAAGCATGTTTATTTCTTTGGGATCTTCTTTGCGCAAAGAAAAGGGACTATTCCTCAACTATCATGGCCAAACTGTGTCCCAAAATATGTACATAGTCTTTATACAGCACTCAGTCTTTACGAGTGACTGTGTTCCTTAATGTTAATTTCGTGGTTACAAATCCTCCAACGCTTCCGTTCATTGTACAAGGGACGCGACGTCCTACTCAGCGAACTTCCTGTTGAATGTTTAGCTTGAGTCCGTGCTATGAGAAAACTTGGACAACTGCTGTATGCGTGCGCCGAACAGTCCAGCGAGTCAAGAAAACGATATACAGTCTACATCGCTTATAACAAGATCGGATAAAAAACAACAACTATAGTCGCGTATAACAATACTTTTTAAGGGTCCTGACACCACTTTCTATGCAAATTACTTCTTTTATAACATACTTCGGATATAACCGTACAAGAAAAATTGCGTCCCTTTGTGATTTGTTATAATGTGGAGTTTACTTGTAATCTGCTATGAAAAAGTATAAAACAGAAAATCGTCTTTATGTTTCACGCGCATGGTTGTCTATGGTCGCATGCATGAAATAATTAAAAGAAAGAGCCAAACTAATGTTTTCTCCCATTTAGACCCGAGTCCCTACAGCAGGAGGTGGATTGACCATGATAATTCAAGGGTAGTGCCAGATTAGCTTGGCGCCAATCCATCTCCTACAACTGGTACATAGTCATTAAGCAACACCTCCAAAATTTGAGAAATGGGACCTTGGGGCTGAAAGGGTTAAGGACTAGTTTCAAAACACGACAGATGCATCGACCGTGACTGCCTGCAGACGCTAACTTTTCAGCTATCACGGTTGGTCCACGGTCCAGCTCTTGGCGATGGGAAGGGAGCGAGGGAGTGCATTGCGTTGACTTCCGAGTGGTTTTATAACCTCTGCACGTTGTGCGTTAATTGACAAAAAACGGTGACCTTTGATTTATACATGGTATTGGCATTCTGCAAGCGGCGCATGGAGTAGACGTTGAAATATGGACGGAGAAGGAAAGTATTGATGGTGTTGCTCGACAATTGCGCAATGCTTTCCAAGTAGGCCGACTATTTTAACTTTTAACTCGTTGTGTCCTAAGGCCGACTTCCCCAAATTTTGTAGTTGGTCATTAGAAGACAGCAGTACAATCCAGGAGACCGACCAACCATGACAGTTCAAGGGTGGTGCCAGAATACCGTGGCGCCCCATAGGCGCCAAGCTATTCTGGCACCACGCTTGAGCTATCACGGTCGATCAATTATCTTGTATCTGGGCTTAATGAGTTAACCCTTCGGCTCTCGGTTGTGCGTTTTGTGATTACTGCCGAAGTCACCTGGACGAAGCGCTGCCGACACCCGAAAAGATTAACCCGATCAGTGCCGAGCAAGTTTGAACTTCACCCGACCGTGAGAGGTATAGATCCTTACGAGCCCCCGCAGTTGCGGAGGCTCATGAGGATCTGTACCTCTTGGTGACACAGATTTGAATCCATGTTTCTGGGACTTTTTGGTGTTGAATTAGCGCAGAAAAGCATTCTGCGTCAGCAGGCACTGGACGAGTTAAGGTCGAGTATGATCTGGCCAGTAGAACCTGTTTCGAGAACCCACTTTCTTTGCAAGGAAAGAAGGGGGTCTTCAAAGAGAGGTGTTCGCTCAGCAGTGTTCTTGAGGGGGAAAGTGTCACATGCCATTAACACATTTAACCCCAAGGCCTCATTTTGCAAATATTTCAGAGATGTCATTTAGGAACTATGTACCAGTTACAGGAGATGAGTGGACCATGATAATTCAAGGGTAGTGCCAGATTAGCTTGGCGCCATCAGGCGCCAAGCTAATCTGGCACTACCCTTGAATTATCATGGTCGACCCATCGCCTTCTGCATGACGTTGGGGCTAAATGGGTTAAAAGGTCTCATCTAGGTGGCTGCATCACCTAAATGATGATCTTTGCTGACAGATGGCCCCTCATTATGGTAAGTCGCTCAGAACAGGTTCTGCTGCTATGCAAATGATCGTCAGAGGGACCGCAGTGACGTCCTCCTCACCAGAGTGATGCCCAGCGCAGAGTGCCACACTGACCACCGCCTTGTCCGCTGCAAACTCAGGCTCCACTTCAGGCCAAAACCCAAGAAATGGGGGCCCCCCAAGAAAAAGCTTGATGTTGCCAGCCTTCAGCGTGACGATGTGAAAGCTGCCTTTCAGACAGATTTACAGCGCAGGCTCAAAGACACAGCGGACCCAGTAGACTCCTCCCCTGAAACACTTTGGGAACAACTGAAAACTGCTATTACAAAATCCTCTGCAGAAGTCTTCGGTTTCGCCAGAAAGAAGAACAAAGACTGGTTTGACGAAAACGATGTAGAGATCCAGGAACACCTAGCAAAAAAAAAGAGCCGCCCATCAGGCCCACCTAGCCCAGCCTTCCTGCCCTGTGAAGAAGTCTGCCTTCCGCCTCGTCTGCAGCAGTCTCCAGCGCAAGCTCAGAGATCTCCAGAATGAGTGGTGGACCAGACTTGCACAGAGGACCCAGCTTTGTGCTGACAATGGTGACTACAGGGGCTTCTACGAAGCACTGAAAGCAGTGTATGGCCCCAGGCACCTGGTACAAAGTCCCCTGCGAAGCGCGAATGGCCAGGCACTCCTCACAGATAATACCTCCATCTTGAACCGCTGGTCGGAATACTTTCAGAGCCTCTTCAGCGCTGAGCGCACTGTTCAAGAAGCAGTCGTCCTACAAATCCCACACCTCCCAGTAAAGGTTGAATTGGACGAACCGCCCACCGCTGAAGAGACCCTCACAGCCATCCACCAGCTCAAGAGTGGCAAAGCAGCAGGCATTGATGGAATACCGCCAGAGATCTGGAAACATGGAGGCACAGCACTGCACAACAAGCTCCATGACCTCTTTCTCTGCTGCTGGGAGGAAGGAACACTACCAAAAGATCTCCGTGATGCAGTCGTTATCACCCTGTACAAGAACAAAGGCGAGAAGTCTGACTGTTCCAACTATCGGGGAATTACCCTGCTGTCCATTGCTGGGAAAATCCTTGCAAGGCTGCTCCTGAATCGACTGGTACCTGCCATCGCTGAAGACCAACTCCCAGAGGGCCAGTGTGGCTTCAGAGCAAACAGGAGCACCACCGATATGGTCTTTGTGCTGAGACAGCTACAGGAGAAGTGCCGCGAGCAGAACAAAGGGCTGTACGTAACATTTGTCGACCTAACAAAAGCGTTCGACACTGTGAGCAGGCAAGGCATGTGGCAGATCCTGGAGCGACTTGGCTGTCCCCCAAAGTTCCTCAACATGATTGTCCAGCTACACGAGGACCAGCAAGGCCAGGTCAGACTCAACAATGACCTCTCAGAACCATTCCCTATTCTCAACGGCGTAAAGCAGGGCTGCGTGCTGGCACCGACCCTCTTCACCATCTTTTTTAGCATGATGTTGAAGCAGGCCACAGTGGACCTTGATGATGACGATGCAGTGTACATCAGGTATCGTCTCGATGGCAGCCTGTTCAACCTCAGACGACTGCAGGCCCACACGAAAACCCTAGACCAACTGATTCGTGAGCTGCTTTTTGCTGATGATGCTGCCCTCGTTGCACACACAGAGAGAGCCCTGCAGCGCATCACGTCTTGCTTCGCAGATGCTGCCCAGCTCTTTGGACTCGAGGTCAGTCTGAAAAAGACAGAGGTCCTCCATCAGCCGGCACCCAAGACAGTGTATCGCCCTCCTCACATCACCATTGGCGAGTCTGATCTAAAGTCAGTGCACCAGTTTACTTACCTTGGCTGCATTATCACGTCGGACGCCAAGCTGGACAAGGAGCTTGACAGCAGGCTGGCAAAAGCGAACAGCGCTTTCGGGCGACTTTTCAAGCGGGTGTGGCACAATCAACAGCTGAAAACAGGCACCAAGATCAGCGTGTACAGAGCTGCGGTCCTCACCACCCTGCTGTATGGTTCCGAGTCCTGGGCCCTCTACCGCAGCCAACTACGACTCCTCGAACGCTTCCACCAGCGCTGCCTGCGTACCATCCTGGGCATTCACTGGAGTGACTATGTCACCAACGTCGAGGTCCTTGAACAGGCTGAAACTGTGAGCATCGAGGCTTTGCTGCTGCGGACACAGCTCCGCTGGGCGGGGCATGTCTCCAGGATGGAGGATCATCGCCTACCAAAGATCACCCTGTTCGGCGAGCTTGCTACTGGACACCGTGACAGAGGGGCACCAAAGAAGAGATACAAAGACTGTCTCAAGAAGTCACTTAGTGCCTGCCAAATCGACCACCACCAGTGGTCTTCGCTTGCTGCGGACCGTGACACCTGGCGCTCCACCATTTACAAGGCAGCTGTCTCCTTTGAGGACTCTCACAGAGCTAGCCTTAAGGACAAGCGGCTCAGGAGAAAAAACAGAGATGCCGCAGCTCAGAACCCTGGCCATACCTTCCCCTGCAGCCACTGCGGTCGAACCTGCCTGTCTCGGATTGGCCTCCGCAGCCACGAACAAGCCTGCAGACGTTTATTCTATACATGCGTATTTCTCTGTGGGCTGGCGATTGGGTGCCTGATAGGCGGGGGCAGGGGATCTAACTGTTGTCCAGCGCTGAGTAATTCCCCTTGGTTTGTTGTACAATTCTGCCAGCGCTAGCCTCACCTATCTGGTTTGTGAGTGCTGTGTATCTGTCTCCACCTCCCTCCTCTCTTCCCACATTCCCTCCCCCCCTCCCCCCCCTCCCGCTTAGTTAGCTAACAAACTGTTGAACATTGATTTGTGTCGCGTGCATGTCATTTGGCGAGTTGTAAACCGTACTAGGCGTGCGTCGTGCTCATACATGTCAGTTGAGTGACATTTATCTAAACAGTTAAACATCTGACATCAACCCGGATTGTAAATTTAACTTTTTCATGAAAGTCAAGGATCGGATCGAATTACGGAGAGAGAGAGAGAGAGAGAGAGAGAGAGAGAGAGAGAGAGAGAGAGAGAGAGAGAGAGAGAGAGAGAGAGAGAGAGAGAGAGAGAGAGAGAGAGAGAGAGATGATTAGCAATGCCTATCTTCCAAACTGTCCTGCTACTTTACACATATATAAAAATACATCAGACGATACAGCAAAAAATAAAACATATAAGTAAACAGACCCATCCTCCCTCCACCCTCAGAAGAAAAGAAAAAAAAAAGAGAAAGATAAATTATATATATATTATATATATATATATATATATATATATATATATATATATTCATTACTTATAACAAAGGCGTCGCCCAAGCCGCCCAAAAAATGCACTCAATCAGAGTAGCTCCAAGGGACATATTCATTACTTATAACAAAGGCGTCGCCCAAGCCAAAAAATGCACTCAATCAGAGTAGCTCCAAGGGACATATATATATATATATATATATATATATATATATATATATATATATATATATATATATATATATATATATATATATATATATATATATATATATATATATATATATATCTTGGCTTGACTTCGCGAATGAAGATTCTATAGGGCTTGGCCACGTCGTCTGCAGGCATTTTCGTGACTGCGGAGGCCAATCCGGGACAGGCAGGTTCGACCGCAGTGGCTGCAGAGGGAGGTCTGGTCAGGGTTCTGAGTTACGACAACTCTGTTTTTTCTCCTGAGCCGCTTGTCCTTGAGGTTAGCTCTGCGAGAGTCCTCAAAGGAGACGGCCGCCTTGTGAATGGTGGAGCGCCAGGTGTCACGGTCCGCAGCAAGCGAAGACCACTGGCGGTGGTCGATTTGGCAGGCACCAAGTGACTTCTTGAGACCGTCTTTGTATCTCTTCTTTGGTGCCCCTCTGTCTCGGTGTCCAGTGGCGAGCTCGCCGAACAGAGTGATCTTGGGTAGGCGATGATCCTCCATCCTGGAGACGTGCCCCGCCCAGCGAAGCTGTGTCCGCAGCAGCAAAGCCTCGATGCTCAAAGTTTCCGCCTGTTCAAGGACCTCGACGTTGGTGACATAGTCACTCCAGTGAATGCTGAGGATGGTACGCAGGCAGCGCTGGTGAAAGCGTTCGAGGAGTCGTAGTTGGCTGCGGTAGAGGGCCCAGGACTCGGAACCGTACAGCAGGGTGGTGAGGACCACAGCTCTGTACACGCTGATCTTGGCGTCTTTTTTCAGCTGTTGATTGTGCCACACCCGCTTGAAAAGTCGCCCGAAAGCGCTGTTCGCTTTTGCCAGCCTGTTGTCCAGCTCCTTGTCCAGCTTGGCGTCTGACGTGATGATGCAGCCGAGGTACTCAACGCCGAGCAGGCGACTAAGGCCATCTCACGGCGGGAAGGGTAAAACAGAAGAGGGGAAGGGGGTGGAGTGGGTGGGTTTTGGAACCTTTCCTTTCCCAGACCCACCCCCGGCGATGTATTTCACAACCTCATATGAGACCCGGCTCTGCAATTTGCAGAACATCGCACGTTTAGGAAACGGGATTCACCGAGATATTAGCAGTGATTGGACGGCGCTTGACCAATAACCCCTACCGTGCTCCGTCTTCCGCTCAGTGTTTTTATCTCCAGCATCACCTTCACATCCTGAAGCGACCACAAAACACTGAGTATAAAGAAGTTTGGGTCCCAAGATTAGGGTCGACCGCTGTAGCTCAAGGGTGGTGCCTGATTGGCTTGGCGCCCATAGGCGCCAAGCCAATCAAACACCACCCTTGAGCTATCGTTGTTGATGATAATTCCTTAGTTGACGACCGAATTGAAACGAGTTACAGCTTCCCATCTCTCAGTCGGGACGTGGGAGTTGTCACGCTTGATCGGTTCCGGAGAAAACCTTTCCTGGTTTTATGGATAGGTTCAGTTGCGCTTCCTCCAGAAATCCTCGGACAGCATGCTAGACAATTAAAACGCCGCGTTAGTTGGAATCATTATTCTGCAGTCGTATGCTGTTTCATTTTAGTACTTTGGTCAGACAAAAATCACGCACCGAGTGACTGCTTTTTCCATGGCCGTGCTTCCTTCCTTCCGGACAGCTTATCACATGGCAATGGGATCACGCCAGTATTTGTATACATTTTTATATGTAAAATCAAACAGTAAGCTTAGGGATTGAATTGGGTCTTAAGTCTGTCATTCATATTGAAAAAGACTTATGATTATGTTTAATTCAGTGAACAAACATTGCAGGATGTGTTTGAAACGCGCAAGCAGAGGAAGAACTGCGAGCGATACAATGGCCAATATAGTTGCTTGAACAGTTAGATAGTTTGGTTTTTACCCCTTCGCTTTCAGTGGAAACAGATTGCGCTTCGGAAATCATTGTCAAAGACCCACAGCCGTCCAAGGAACAAGTAATAAAGAGTGGTTACAGCAAGCGGGATAGATCCTCATGAGCTCCCGCATTTGCGGGGGCTCATGAGGATCTATGCCTCTTGCAACATGGTTCATTGGGTTAATTCTTTTCCAGCATTGAACGGGTTAGCGCCGAGCCAGCTGCTGATGTCATGGATGCTGCAGTTGGCTTCACAAAGACGAGCAGCGCCACCCACTTTTGTTGACTTTGTCAAAATTGATTAAAAAAGGTAGCAGATACACAGTGTTGTGCATGTCCTTCAGAAGCTTATTTCTTTCTTTGCTGGTTTTGCTTTGTTAACTTGTTCAAGGCGCCTCGCATCGACAACTAGCGGCAGTGTCGTAACGCTATTCGACACTTTCGCAGTTATTAAGCAGATCGCATTGCATGATTTAATGACATTCTAAGGGATTGTTGTTTTGAAGGGAAACACTTGCTTCTTCATCTCGTTCAGACAGCTTACTCAGGCAACTTTTAATTCAACACCAACAAATCACAAGACACCCCAGGGACGCGGATTGAAAGTGGCGTCAGCAAGAGGCATAGATCCCCATGAGCCCCCGCAACTATACCTATACCTATACCTCTTGCAATTGGGTGGTATTAGATTTTTCTTGGCACTGAAAGGGCAAAATGAAAATTAATGCGCTCACTAAGTGGCGGAATAAACAGCGCGGGCCAACTAAACCCGACATCGTCCCGAGGACAGTTTGTCCATCAGGATGGATCTCGTTCGGTGTGCGCTGGACCTTTCAGAGTTGTCATAACCCTTCCGCTGGACACTGCGCATTGTTGGTTTTATTGCTTCCCTCACGCGCCGGGAATATCGTATCATGATGCTGTACACAGCAGACTTGATGACCAATGAGCTGTCCAGTCCGGGGAATACAGGGACATATAATAATGACAGGCGGGTGTGCCCTGGGGGACTTGGGTGGGGCTAACTACTTTTTAGTTTCCAGGGTCACCCTGGTCAGCCCCACAGGGTGGGTTTTACCCTCTATTCTGGGGCATGTGTTTCTGTCTACCCTTGGTCCATTCACCTGTATTTTCCTTTTTTAAACTCCCCCTACTGTCTGCGCTGCCTGTAGCTCTTGATGTTGGATGTGTGTTGCTAAATGGTCTTAGCTTTATTTAGCGTATTAGACCGTCTGGCGACAGACATTCAATATTCTGTTTATTTTTTTTTTTTCACAAGCAGTGCAGGCACGTCAACTCCTGAGAAAGTTTTGTTGCTGTCAGGACGGTAAGCAATGTACAACCAGCCAATATAATAATGACATCAGGAGGGCTTGCAAGAAATGCAAATCATCACTAGCAACAGGCATGCCTCTTGGAGATGGATTGAGTTGGCAGCAAAACTGAGTAGATACTATTCAGCGGACATGAACAGGACCGCGAGCTGCGGGGGCTCGTGAGGATCTAGTAGATACTATTCAGCGGACATGAACAGGACCGAAAAGAAGCGTAAATCGCCAAGAACAAGATTGCGTAGATCCTCATGAGCCCCCGCGAGCTGCGGGGGCTCGTGAGGATCTATGCCTCTTGCAGATGGATTGGCAGAAGTGCTGCAGGAATTATTGATGGTGATGTTTGTATTCGCTGGACGTGGGCTGTGTGCGCCGATTTCTCTGGTCACATCGGCCAGATGTATCATGGGAGTGTTCGCATGGTCAGTCTGAGTGCATTCAGCCATGAAGGTTCAAGGGCAGTGCCAGTGTAGTATGTCGTCCTCCTCAAGGTGGTGGACTAGTCTGGATTTCAGACTTGTGCTTGTCAGATGATATTTGCTGATACAATCTTTCATATTAATGACAGAATGACTCCTTTGGGTGTCCCGGATTATTATTTTACTATTTTAATATTGAAAGTGTGATACAATTATATCAACAATATTACGAAAGTTTTAATTTGAATAATGTATGGCATGATTTGAATTTTTATCAAATTTTCATTATACAAAAACGCAAGAACAACAAACTGGGTAGAAATTGCACAACTGACTGCAGTAGACCTTGCGGAATACCGTTTATTTGGCAATATTTTCACAATATTATTCATTATATTCCACCGTAGGTAAGTGGAAGGTTAAAGTAGAATCCACAAACGTGGCACTCAAGATTTAAGCTGGCAGGTCATACATCACGAGCATTCAATTCAAAACAATGCTTGGGATGACGCCTCGTCAAACGCCCTTCCAACATCAACAAAGCGCGGCGGGGTATGTTGTGTTCGTATAATTTGTTTTACATTTTTTTAAACAGTCCCCTAACCATCTTCATCCATCTGCAAGAGGGCTAGATCCTCATGAGCCCCTGCAGTCGCAGGGGCCTATGCGGATCTAGGCCTCTTGCTCGCTGTTCCTTGTGACTATGAGGGGGTCAGCAGGGTTTAGATGCAAGCCTGTTGGGTTACGTGCCAAGCCCTTGAGATGGTTGCATGACCGGTTTGAGAGGCTGTCGAAAACCAATTACACCTTCGGCTTCCTGTGGAGTAGCATCCACGGGAGAAGAGGACTTATTACCGATGATTTAAGCTCGGGATAATTTGAATAAACAGAGCGAAGCGCGCAGTATGCACTTCTAAGCACTTTACCAAGCCGGCACGACTAAATAACGAAACATGGCACGTGTTTCTAAGTCATTAAGCACATAAGGCCTTGATCTTAGAAATTGATTGAATCAACATGAACATATCGCTTGATCAGCGCCTGGTGATGAAATGAGTCGTTCAAAAAAAGAATGTTCATTTCGGCGGTTTAAAATAAGTCATTAATTGCTACTTTTCATTTGTTCATTTAGGAGGTTTTCAAATAAGTCATTGTTATTTATCATTTGTGTGATTGCAGTTGTTTAAAGTATGAAACCGCCCTGCAGACAATCAATCAGTCAATCACTGCGGAAACAGGAACGGATTAACAACCGTGAAAGATTACTAAATTACATAGTAATAGTAACACTAACATCATTTTTGCTGTAGTCACACGTACGATTTGGCTTTTCGTCGATCCGTTTTTCGTAAAACTGTAAACACCTCAAACAAACCAGTTAATGCCATGGCCAGAGCATTATGAAAATATACCAGACGCACTAAAAACAAGGTTATCAGTGATACCAGCAAGAGGCATACATCTTCATTAGGCAAGAGGCAAACATCTTCATGAGCCCCCGCAATGCGGGGGCTCATGAAGATCTATGCCTCTTGCACGTGGTTGTAAATTAATTACTGTGAATAATGTAGGCCTCTCAGATTTTGTTGTGATTTCACTGTGTTCCGGCAGTGGAGACGGTTATATACTTTGACATTCTGCTATCCTACTTGTACATTAATCACAAGTACGTCAGCGTGATTCAGCGCCCCAACGAAGATCGTGTTTTATTTAGCTGGGCAGAAACAGTGATATATGCGTGTCCTCATTGCATGCAGGAAATAAAAGATAAACATCTTCTCTCGTTGGTTTAACGAGGCAGTAAATTAGCGGCTTAATGAGAACATAATTAGTTCAGCATTTGTCAGAAGAATTGATGCGTGTGACGAACATGTCTGGCAAAACGAACGACATAATTATACTGTGTGGTGGACATCCACCTTTGTGTGGCAGTGTGTGTGTGCCCCCCCCCCCCATCCCCCTCCCCTCCCTCCCCCTCCCCCCCTCCCCACCCGCCAGCCGTTTAAAGATTAAGCATCCCAACACTGTTCTAAAAATGTCCCACCACCCGGGTCTGCCCTGGGCGACTTGGGTGGGGTTAACTACTTTTTAGTTCCCAGGGTCACCCTGGTCAGCCCCACAGGGTGGGTTTCCCCCTCTATTCTGGGGCATGTGTTTATGTCTACCCTTTGTCCATTCACCTGTATTTTCCTTTTTTAAACTCTTCCTACTGTCAGCGCTGCCTGTAGCTCTTGATATTGGATGTGTGTTGCAAAATGGTCTTAGGTTTATTTAGCGTATTAGACTGGCTGGCGACATAATTCAATATTCTGTTTAGTTTTTTTTTTCACAAGCAGTGCAGGCACGTCCTGAGAAAGTCTTGTTGCTGTCGGGACGTTAACCAATCTAAAAATGTTTAGAACAGACAGTCTTGTAGATATTTTAGAGCCGTGGAATTGCAAGTTTACAAGAGTCGTTAAACAAACGCCCAGGCTAGTAGAAGACATCGAATTCAATTACGGCGTGGACTCCGAAAAATCGCTGCAATATTTAAAATGTTCGCGTCTGGTGGGCACCTGAACCATGTTTGTAGGTATGTCTGCTCCGCGTTTCTGTAAGTTTGGGGCCACTTTTACCAATAACAAAGAGCTTAGTGAACCTAAAGTCTCTAGAGACGGTATCTCTCAGATGGCCACTTTTCCAGGCCGCTTAACAGAAATTCGTGTCCAGATTCTCTGCGTTGAGCTGCGAATATATTTATAGTTCTCAATCATGCACAATCTCCAACGGACATCTTTCTCCATTGTAAGGCAGGAACTGCCCGGACGCCACACACGCTTCCCAATCAGCATTCTTGATCAGGACAATCACACCGCGTCCCGCTACCCAGTATGCAGAATCAGGACACTCACACCGCGTCCCGCTACCCAGTATGCAGAATCAGGACACTCACACCGCGTCCCGCTACCCAGTATGCAGAATCAGGACACTCACACCGCGTCCCGCTACCCAGTATGCAGAATCAGGACACTCACACCGCGTCCCGCTACCCAGTATGCAGAATCAGGACACTCACACCGCGTCCCGCTACCCAGTATGCAGAATCAGGACACTCACACCGCGTCCCGCTACCCAGTATGCAGAATCAGGACACTCACACCGCGTCCCGCTACCCAGTATGCAGAATCAGGACACTCACACCGCGTCCCGCTACCCAGTATGCAGAATCAGGACACTCACACCGCGTCCCGCTACCCAGTATGCAGAATCAGGACACTCACACCGCGTCCCGCTACCCAGTATGCAGAATCAGGACACTCACACCGCGTCCCGCTACCCAGTATGCAGAATCAGGACACTCACACCGCGTCCCGCTACCCAGTATGCAGAATCAGGACACTCACACCGCGTCCCGCTACCCAGTATGCAGAATCAGGACACTCACACCGCGTCCCGCTACCCAGTATGCAGAATTAGGTCCTCGAGCCGACGTCCGCACCCTTTAGAAAAATATCGCCTGCTCAGAGAGCAAAAGGTCCTCGGGTCGACGTCGGCCGCGGCCGACATCGACCCGAGGACCTTTTGCTCGCTGGGCCGGTGCTCCCTCTTAAGGGTTTGGCGGCCAGGGCACCGAAAAGCATCTCCTCTAAAGGGTCCATGGGTTTAGACCGTACTGTCCAGCTCATCGTGCATTTTCCGCCCGATCATCCTCCCTGCTGGTAGGAAAAAGGTGGTAAACTTGCACCAGCAAGATGCATAGATCCTCATGAGCCCATGCTGCTGCAGGGGTTGATTAGGTTCTGTGCCCCTTCAACGTGGATGAGGGATTGGTATGGGATCGACTGATCTCGCAGGCCTGTGCTCATGAGAACGTATGTCGTGCAGAACTTTAGGTGGCCCTCGTTGCAGAATAAGAGAACGCTTCCCGGGCTGGGCGCGGGTCAGCTTAGATCGTCGTCGAGGGCCCGAGGAGATTTAGCTCACAGGGCAGGGACGTACCAACAATGGTTGTCTCCTTCGACTTGCTGTATCGGTAGCGAATCGAGGGGGACAACCAGTGTGGGACGTACCCGACGCTCTCCAGAGCATATTCCCGAGGGAGTGTCCTCTTTTGGATGTCATTTGATTTAGCTCAGTCCACTGTTCATGAGCCTGTCTTCTCTATCAGTCTTCCTCGCTTCTAGGCGCACAGATTAAAAATACAGGATATCTTTGATAGGTGACTCGTTTCATGTGCATCAGTGCAGTGTATGACTGTGTCTCTAAGTGCATTATTTCCGTTCGTTCCTGGACTGTCCGTATCTTTTTACCTTTTCATCAGAGCAATTTGGCAAAGTGATAGTAAAACAAAGCTGCAATAGTTTTATCGGTATTAAGCTGCAATAGTTTTATCGGTATTGCTAGAAGCAATGAACGTGTCAAGGGTGCATAAAAGGGTCAAAGACCTTTACGTAATGTTTTGGATGTGTGTAACTTTGCACCAAACAACTTCTGGAGAAAATGGCTGATGGGTAGTGTCTGAATGGTCCGGCACTCCGGATCTGATAACCTGCTTTTCAGTACTGCCTTTGTGCAGGCAAAAGGAAGCAAGTCATTTTTTTCTGAAAAGCAAGATTTTCATTGTAGTGCAATGAAAATCTTTCTTTTCACAGAAACAGACTTACTGCTTTTTGCATTCAGAGGGCAGTATACTCTCCTGCAATCACATTGATCACCCTTTCTGACATTTTAAAACCCTTCGGGTGTCGGTAGTGGTTCTAGTCGCAATCAGGAATCATCGCGACTAGAACCGCTGCCGACACCTCAACGGTTATCAAACCATAAACAGAGATTTTTGCTCTCATCTTCTATGATTTTATCGCGGTTTTACATGGGAAATCATTCCTGATCAGATTACTATCCACCGGTCTGCTCCCACCCACCCGGTAGTGTGGCGTCCCAGAATGTCTTTATGGGATTTCCTTACATCAGTTCGATCTGTTGTGAGCTTTCTCTTTATTATTCCCCTGTGTCCATGCAGCCAGCGGTGCTGTGAACGGAACCAGTCACTGCACGCACTCGAGGGTTAACTCATTCGAGACGTGCCGCCTCCGGATACGCGGCTTCAGCCGCGTATCCGGAGGCGGCACGTCTCGAATGAGTTAATGTTTGGTGAAGACCACGTGAATTATTAAGCGGATTATTTATGAGGGACTGGGTCTAGTCCCTCATTTAACATCTGCAAGAGACATAGATTCACATGAGCCCCTGCGACGGCAGGGGCCCATGTGAATCTATGGCTCTTGCACATAAAAAGCGTTGAGTGAAGACGCCCGTTCAGTGCTGGTTGAAGCGACTGTTTTCTGCATTGTTGGTTAACTGAATCCAACATGAAAATGCCCTAGCTTTCCCAGGAACATGGATTCAAAGTGGTGTCAGCAAGAGGCATAGATCTTCATGAGCGCCCGCAACTGCGGGGGCTCTTGAAGATCTATATACCTCTTGCAGTTGGGCAGTGATCAGATTTTCTCGGCACTGAACGAGTAAAATGAATTTATGCGGCCGCAGGGGCTTTTGTTAATATATGCCTCTTGCACATGAAGGGTGTTGAGCGAGAAAATGTGACTTTTAAAAGTCAGTCTATGCTGCAGCTAATCTGTGTGTCTAGCAGCTGAAAGTTTTCTGTAAGGAACTTTAAATCATGTGAATCTATGCCTCACTCTGACCGCGGTCGGCTCCATGTGTTCCTCACACTGAAGGTGTTACGTTGGGTTAGGCGTCAGTCTGTAGTATATAGTCATGAAATTGAATATTTTTTTCGGCTAATGATCAGAAAATTGAACAGTATTGATATCCCAACATGTGCTGCTTGATATGCATTTTTCGTCACAGACTGAACGGATTGAAACTTTGCACACTGGTTGTGTCCCTCGATTCTCTACCGCTGTACGGCGGTAGCGAGTCGAGGGAGACAACTAGTGTAGAAACGTTGTTTACGAAACAGCTGCTTGCGGCCATACGAAGTAGCTATTAGCGGAGCACAATATACCATCCGAAAAAAAGTGACAAAGTTTGAGGGCTGTATGATTTGACTTGTCGTGCAAGCTAATTTCAGCTGAGGCAATGTTTGTGTGTTTAACCCCTTCCCTGCCAAAGGACGTACATTGTGTTTCTGCAGTCCCTGTTCACTGAACGACCAAAAGCCACTGGACACAATGTGGTCTCAGCAAGAGACCATGAGGATCTATGCCTCTTGCAGTTCGATGTTTTTCGGCAGTGAAGGGGTTAAACGGATTATTCTGCACGCTAATTTCAGCTACGTCAATGCAAATTTCTTTTTTTTTTAATTTTTTTTTTATGTAGTAGCCCAAAGGCATTCTTTTAACTTTGGTGTGACGATTTCGCATCACAGCATGACAAAATGACTTACACCAGATCGACCCAAACCCAGTGTGCATAAGGTCGTCGGTCCGACGTCGGCCGATGTTATCCCGCGCACAAATATGAATATGAATATATAGATTATCTAGATATAATGTGCTCTGAACTTTCTTGTCGGGATATGGGGCGGTCTGTGGCGCAGTGGTAAAGGCGCCTGCCACCAATGCTAAAGGTGTGAGGTTCGATACCGGGTTCCGGCGTCGGAATTTTCTCCTCTAGTAAGTGTCATCGTTAATTCGGGCGGATCGTCGGGGGTTCTTTCTCCGGATACTCCGGCTCTTCCTCCCCCTCCACTTTGGAACCGGTTTCAGATCACTTTATAAATTTCACATACAAGCGATCAAAATTTCCGAAACCTCATTAGCTGAGCTGACCCTTCGCACCACGTGAATGTCCTGTGTTTGTCTTGTACTGTGTTTGTCTTCAGAGTGAATGCGTGTGTGTCACGTGAGCGTGCGTGTTGGGCTCAGTTCGCGGCGCTTTGAGCCGATTCGCAGAATTGGGTAAAGCGCCTATATAATAACCGGTATTATTATTATATTGCGCTATATTATAGAGTTATATTATTATTATTATTATTATTATTATTATTATTATTATTATTATTATTATTATTATTATTATTATTATTATTATTATTAGTATTAGTATTCGGCTTGGTGAATGATTGAAGCAACATGCATATTTGCACCATCGCCTAATTACCATTTAGAACTGGTTTGTTGATGGCTCTGGTTGTCATGGCTAGATAAGACGCCATTGATTTTCTCGCATGGTGTTGACTACTTTTGTCACTTTTGTCGCTGTATGTATATTCTCAGACGTGTAGGTACCATTTCCCCGGCCATCACAGTTGATGATGGTGGCTCCAGTTGTCACGGCCAGATTAGACACCACTGGCGAGACCAGATACTGCAAATGAGGCATGTTTCTCGTCATCTCCTGAGTGGATGTAATCTGGCCAGCCGATTGTCTGCATGTGACACCCCTCGCAGTAGCCAAGTGAGTAAGGTACTGTGGAAGACTTGGTCTTCAGTGACGCACTCCTCCTCCTACTCTCATGGTAACCCCTTCTGCGCCAGGAACACGGTTGTGAAAGTCTGATCAGTAACCCATTTAGCCCCAACGCCCTACAGCAGGAGATGGATTGACCATGATAATTCAAGGGTAGTGCCAGATGAGCTCGGCGCCTTATCATGGTCGAGCCACCTCCTGCAACTGGCACATAGCCTTCAGGTTATACCTCAAAGATTTGGAAAATACGTCCTTGGGGTTAAATGGGTTAACAGCGAAGTCGTATCGACCCAAACTCCTTCACACCGCACATCTGCAAGAGGTATAGATCCTCATGAGCCGCCGCACTTGCGGGGGTCCATGACGATCTATGTCTCGTGCTTAAACGCCTTTGTATCCACGTTCCTCTGAGGGCTCGGGAACTTTGTCGTTGATTTCACAGAGAACGCAATCTGCGTCCACTGTCGGTAAACGGATGAACGTTAGTTAGTTAGTTATTTGGGTTTAACGCCGAGCAGGAACGAACGTGGTAAACAGGAGGCGTAGATTCTTCTGAGCACACTGCACCCTGCTGGGATCATGAGGATCTATGGCTCGTGTAGAGTTGGTTGGTTTTCTTTTCAGGAAAGAGTAAAAAGTAATCTAAATTTACTAGTTTGGTTTTATCGCATCCGTCAGTGCTGGACCGTTAGGTCTCCAACACTCGATACTCGGGGTCAGTACCTGGCCGGTTTGAATGTTTTTTTTTTTAATCAGTTATTCCTCGGCCAGATCCACCCATTGCAGGAGGCAATGATTTCCTAGACGCTCCGGGGTCATTTGCAGGGGTGAGCTTAGTCCTGCGCAAGCCGCTAAGCAAGGTGCTCCGCTGTAGCGGAGCACCTTGCTTAGCGGCTTGCGCAGGACTGAGTTCACTCGTGTTAGCGGAACACCTTGCTTAGTGGCAGGCGCAGGACTAAGCTCACTCATGCAACTAGCCCCCGGAGATTATGTGCCTTATGCTGCCCGGGATTGCTCTCACTAATACTTAACGCCTACAGGCGTCAAACTATTCTGACAGCAACTTTGAACTATCATGGTCGATCCGCATCCTGTCAGTTAGTTAGTTAGTTAGTTCGGGTTTAACGTCCACAGCACCGAGGTGATCATGGACGGCCCTGACGGGCGGGTTATGGGGGACAGGGAAATCTATTGCCTATGGAGTACGACCTGAACACTGATCAACTCAGGCGCACTCCAACTGTGCCACTTTGATTTACCAGGACCTTTCAACGGACATGCTATTGAACAAATCCGTTTTTCCCCCTGGATTGTGAGTCCATCTACCGGGGCCGGGACGGGATTCGAACCCACGACCCGGCGATTCCCTTCGCTCTCCTGCACCGACGTTTAACCGCCTGAGCTATTTCGGACTCCCGCATCTTGTCATAGCGTGTCAGGGCTTTATGGGTAGTCCTTTACTGCCTGATGTAGGTCGCATTGAGGATCAGTGTTTCAAGTTTGATCATTTTTTAGTCCTTTACTGCCTGGTGTAGGTCGCATTGAGGATGTTTCAATTTTGATCATTAATTTTGGTATTGACACACGAATTACTCGCACCTCAGCCTCTGCGACGGAGAACATCAACAGCTTTGAAGTCAGCGCACGTGACTAATGATGAACCATCTCTGGCGGCCAATGATTGGCCGTAAAGCTGCGGCCGGTTCCGGTCCACTGCCCGCGGCCCCTGGAGTCGAGTTACACGTCGATCGTGTAACGATTGACTCGCGCCTCGCGACAGGACGGACACGCGGGATCATTACTTGTCGAAGAGAACACGCCCAGGAACGCTAGGTCAAGATCTCACCCGTCTGCAATAAGCATGGATTCTCGTGGGCCCCTGCATTTGCAGGGGCTCATGAGAATCTATGCCTCTTGAGAACAGAGTTGGGCTTCAGTTAGAAAACACTTCCAGGTATGCGAGACACGTGGGTCCCTTTGCCAATCCATCCTCCTCGTGCAAAGGGAATAGAACCTCATGGACCGCTGCATTAGCAGAAACTCATTAGAATCTATGCATTTTACTAAGCTCGGTTTCAGCTGTTCCGCGGGTTGAGGGTGTCTTAACCCATTTACACCTGACACTGAACTAGGAGATGGATCGACCATGATAAAGATAGTGCCAGATTAGACTGGCGCCTAATGGCGCCAATCTAATCTGGCACTACCTTTATCATGGTCGATCTATTGCCCGCAACTGGTACATAGTCGCTTGGTGACACCTCCAAAATTTAGGACATGCGGCTTTGGGTAAAAATAATTTTTAAAAAGCCCATCGCTTCATTTTTGCGTTCGTAGGCCAACTAGATCTCTGATCATTGGTCAAAAATGCACAATTCTTCCCATATCAGTGCTTTTCCGACCTGCTTGGTACGTTTTTGCTTCTCCTAATATGTTTTTAGTTGCATTTGTTAATTTAAAAAAATTATATCCTAGTGATAGAAGATGACAGGTGTTTTTTTAATTTAATTTTATTATTATTATTATTATTATTATTATTATTATTATTATTATTATTATTATTATTTTATATATATATATATATATATTTTACCACACTTTACCGTACCTCAACGTAAAGGCCCCGCCACAAATGCCGGCTGTGCCCCGATTTTGAAGCCGATTCCGATCCGATTGCGATCGGATGTCGTCATATATCCGATCCGATCCCAATCGGCTGGGAATCGGGTGTTAAAAACCTGCTCTATTTTTTCCGATCCGAATCGACCCCGATTGTAAACTTCAACCAATCAGAGCGCGTCTCGCAAAGCACATCGTTTCAGTTTGAAAATGGCAGAAGATCAGTACCACCTTCGTTGCCGATGTTTCGCCCGCCTCAGTCATCCCGAATATGATGCAAAACTGCTGATAATGCAAGCACATCATCATCACTGTCAAAACTAGCAGCCATTTCGCTGAACAGGTACGACCTTGATCTTCGATTCAAACCGGTCGGCTAAAAAAAGGTCGGGGAATGTGTGGCAGTGCACACGTTTTTGTAGTCCGGTCCGATCACACTCCGATTCGAAACTGATCGAGAATCGGCCTCAAAATCGGGCATGTGTGGCGGGGCCTTAATGTAATCTACATACTTTGCATTTAAAGGCCCACTACCACCGTAACTGTTCAACGATACACTTCTGCAACAGATAGTTACGAAACGCTACACACAGGTCTAGTTATGGTTCATTTAGACACAGGACAATCCAGTTCAGCACACGTCTTTATATCAAGTAACCTGACGGTGACTCCACTCCGTTCTAGAAATACAACGCTATCGGTACAAGAAACAGATAAAAGTAGATTGACACGCTAACGGCAGCACAGAATAAATAAGTGCGATTACGCGTGTGCTTTTGCTGCGTGTCCAAACTGCTGTTAAAGTTTATTAGGTGTGTGGGCAAGGCATACCAAACACAAGTGGTGCTGGAATGTGTCTTCAGATTCATGCATAATGGTACTTTAGGATAATCCTTCAGTAATACAGTGGGACAGAACCCCTGCCTGGCGTTTACAAGCAAACTCTGCAGCTTTGTAGGATAAAACTTACAAATGTTACGTTAGGTATCAGATGAAACCGTGCCCTTTGTCCTTATTACGTTGATCGAAGTTTTCTGTTCAAGTAATCGACGAATTTCATCGAAAGAAACAATCACACAGACATTAACAGATTTTAGTTGGAATTTCAAGATGTTTTTATTTTGCATTGACATTAATGTCAGCATGAAACAGTTGAAAGGCGTATTTTGTTACACTTTTACTTATTGTGAAATGCCACGAGAACTTGATAGTTAACGTCTGGTTAACCGAGTAAGCCCCGACGCACTGCAGCAAAAGAGGGATCAACCGTGATAATTCAGTGGCAGTGCCAGATTAGCTTAGCGTCATCCGGCACCAAGCTAGTCTAGCACTGCCCTTGACTTATTACGTTCGATCCATGTCCAGCAGCTGGTGTCGTTTGGTAACACCTGCAAAATATGGGAAATGGGGCCTTGGGATTAAATGGGTTAAGCTTACTCCCAGATCATTTTACTCCGGTCCTTTTCCTCTATGGCACTGAAATTGAAGATGAAATGCTGGATGGGGGTGGGGGGGGGGGTGGTTGAGAGAGACAGAGAATGTACAGTTCTCGGACCAACGTTAACTCTTTCGAGACGTGCCGCATCTGGATTCGCGGCCTAAGGCCGCGAATCCGGATGCGGCACGTCTCGAAAGTGTTAATCTAAGCTAAAGCTACTATATAGGCTACGTAGTCTACAGTATTTTTGTCTAACCCTTTGTAGGCTTTGGCTGTCGGTAGCTTTTTTTGTCGCGATGATTACCGCAGGAAAGGATAACGGTTGTGCGCAGGCGGGCTTAGGCCAAATTCGGCCCGAGGAACACTACTAAGGCAAGGTGCTTCCTAGTGCCTTGCGCAGGATTAAACTCAATCATGCAGCTAACCCCAGTATCTTATCACGTGCAATAATCAGCAAACTGCCAGACAGCCTGTAAATAAAGAACCCCAGCCTGAGTTGTCCCGTGCGCGGCTGTCGGGCTGCGCCCGAGTTAGCTTCGATAAACTGAAGTCAACGTAGTCGGCCGCCCGAGAAGCCTTACTCATTTGCGACACAACAACCCCGGCGCACTTGCAGGTGCCGGTTGTCTGTCTCATGCTGCTCTTGAAGCCAAACTCCCACTAATGTCACCTCGCCATAGCTCATGGTGGATGTGCCATTAGTTCTTTGCCACACACGGTCAACTTGATCTCGCACACTTAAAAAAAAATAAAAATACTGAGCTAGATAGTGGCCTGTCAGCAAGAGAGGAGCTACCTATAACAGTGGCCGCTCACCTGTCGGCAAGAAGCGTACATTCTCATGGCCCCCTGCTTCGCAGTGGCTCGTGAGAATGTGCGCCTCTTGCAGATAGCATGGACAAGCTTGACGATGACATGGGCACTATAGTCACGTCATCGCCATCTACAGAGACTGGTCTCGCACATGCTTCAATTTGCCACAGATTACTGTCTTTGTCTGGGTGCTGAATATAGTAATGCTCAGATCTGACAGCAAGAGGCACAGACTCTCATGGCTATTAACCCTTTTACCCCCGGATCCCTAAAGCAGGAGATGGCTTGACCATGATAATTCAAGGGTAGTGCCAGATTAGCTTGGCGCCTTCAGGCGCCAAGCTAATCTGGCACTACCCTTGAATTATCATGGTCAAGCCATCTCCTGCAATTGGTACATAGGCAACACCTCCAAGATTTGAGAAATGGGACCTTGGCCCTAAAAGGTTAACCGCATTGTGCGTGCAGCCACGGGTACTGTGTACAGTACCGGTGGCTGCGTGCACACGATGCTTCATCTGCATCCTTCACGCATGTCCCTAGACAGGAAATGGCGCAGACCTCTCAACAATCAGATGCTGTGGTGTCTGATCACACGCAACCATTTGTCTCCGCTAGGGGCTGAAACTGGATCGCACTTCCGGTGTGTCGTTTTGCCGCAGATAGCCCACAGTATTTAGCGTTCGATTTTCCCTAATCTGTCATTGCTCTGTCCATTAACGAAAAGCCTAACCTGTCACGATGCCGCAGTGGCCTGTGAAAAAGCGCGCCTCTGTCGGCAGTGATTCACCTCATTTGACTCGTGGACTGAGAAAGTCGGTGATTATGCTCTAGTGAAGTCTGTGACCGGCCTGCGAAGTCAAAACACAGCAAGTCCATTTTTTTAAAACGCGATATTATCTTCGTATTACAATGACAATTTCGCTTTTGGAAAATGTAGAATTTCAGTCTTTTGCCTTTGCAGGACAGACTTACCCTTCTACGGGATCTTATGAGCCCATATTCAGCTGCAGGGGCACATAGAAATATATTTGGCCGCTCGATGGCATTGTTCCGTCAGTTTAGCACAGGCCTCATACAGTGCGCAAAAGGCCAACTGGCTGACGTCGGCCGCCGTTGACCCGCGCACGGCCGTGCGGCGCGGGCCAACGGCGGCAGACGTCGGCTAGATGTCCTTTGCGCACTGGGGAAATCCATTCTCATTGAACACTGTCCTTGGACACTGATGACCTGCGGATGTCCCTGACGTCTGCAAGAGGCAAAGATTGTCACGAGCTCCTGCGGCTGCATGGTCTGTCACGTAGGAATCTGTGCCTCTTGCTGGCACGTCTGAGCATTACAGTTAGCACCCAGATAAAGTCAGTAATTTGTGGTAACTTGAAGCATGTGCGTCACTTTTCTCTGTAGATAGCAGTGACGTGATTGCCCATGTGATCGTCATGCTTGTCCATTCTATCTGCAAGAGGCATAGATTCTCATGAGCCTATTCGAAGCAGGGGCTCATGAGAATGTATGCCTCTTGCTAGATGTGAACGGCCACTATCTAGTTTCTCTCACGGCTACAGCCAGTCACTGAAGTAATACTGAAATTTAATCTTGTAACTGCACTTTCGCTACTCAAACTGTGTCTGTCCCTTAGATATGAAGGACACAAGGCATACATTCACATGAGCTTCCGCCTCGGTATTAAGAACCCATGAGAAATATAGCATACTCTCGCGGGAATCGGCCCCTTTCTGTACCTCTGATGGAAGAAAGGCGTCGGGGCATAGAATCTGCTGATCAGAGATCGCATAGGTTTCCACCTGCTCAGTACTTTTGAAGGTGAAAACTGAACTCGCGCCGGGGCCGACCGTCTGTAATTTGGAAGTCGTCGGGTTTCTCTGTTGCTTCCGATCAAAAATTCATGAGAGCCTGTCTGAAGGGGATCTCACTTAATAACACGATGTTAGGACAAATTTGAGAAGACATTTCTGCATTTTGACAGCACGACATAATTATGCTCTTTTTTTTTTTTTTTTTTTTTTTTTTTGGGGGGGGGGGGGGGGGGACCGCAAGAAGCCTTTTCCTAGATCTTTGACAGCAAACTCGAGTTCAAAGTACAGATATAGACTGGTCCTAGAGTCGTTCCCCCCTCATTGTATGAAAAAAAGAAACCTGAAGAGTGGTGACTCATTGAGTACAAGGTCATCGGGCCGACGATGCTGTCGCGGGCCAACTACGGCCGACGACGGCCCGAGGGCCGTGCGCTCACTTGATATCAGCTGCTTTGCCGGATTGCATGGTGTGACGAACGTGTGATGGTTTGGTTTCTTTAATTGCTGTAGGTGTCGCTGCAATACCACAAAATAAGACTCGCATGCAATATCAGCATCATCCGCTGTAAACAGTTTTGAGACCATGTGAGGATGCGTCATAGAAAAGACGTCTGACCGAATTTATTTATTTTTTTGGTGAGTATGCGTCAGAGAGAGGTCAGACCGATCTATTGACTTGTGAGGATGCGTTATGGAGAAATCTGACCGATATATTGCTTTTGTGAGGATGCGTCATGGAGAGGTCTGACATATATTGCTTTTGTGAGGATGCGTCATGGAGAGGTCTGACATATATTGCTTTCGCGAGGATGCGTCTTGGAGAGGTCTGACATATTGCTTTTGTGAGGATGCGTCATGGAGAGGTCTGACATATATTGCTTTTGTGAGGATGCGTCATGGAGAGGTCTGACATATATTGCTTTTGTGAGGATGCGTCATGGAGAGGTCTGACATATATTGCTTTCGCGAGGATGCGTCTTGGAGAGGTCTGACATATTGCTTTTGTGAGGATGCGTCATGGAGAGGTCTGACATATATTGCTTTTGTGAGGATGCGTCATGGAGAGGTCTGACATATATTGCTTTTGTGAGGATGCGTCATGGAGAGGTCTGACATATTGCTTTCGCGAGGATGCGTCATGGATAGGTCTGACCAATATTGCTTTTGTGAGGATTGATTGATTGATTGTACATTGCTTAACGTCCCGACAGCAACAAGGCTTTCTCAGGACGTGCCTGCACTGCTTGTGAAAAAAAACAAAAAACAAAAACAGAACATTGAATGTATGTCGCCAGCCGGTCAAATACATTAAATAAACCTAACACATGGGGCCTAAATAAAGCCAAGACCATTTAGCAACACACATCCAATATCAAGAGCTACAGGCAGTGCAGACAGTAGGGAGAGTTTTAAAAAGGCAAATACAGGTGAATGGACAAAGGGTAGACAGAAACACATGCCCCAGAATAGAGAGAAAAACCCACCCTGTGGGGCTGACCAGGGTGACCCTGGGAACTAAAAAATACCTAACCCCACCCAAGTCCCCCAGGGCAGACCCGGGTGGGGACACATCCAATATCAAGAGCTACAGGCAGTGCAGACAGTAGGGAGAGTTTTAAAAAGGCAAATACAGGTGAATGGACCTCGGGTAGACAGAAACACATGCCCCAGAATAGAGAGAAAAACTCACCCTGTGGGGCTGACCAGGGTGACCCTGGGAACTAAAAAGTACCTAACCCCACCCAAGTCCCCCAGGGCAGACCCGGGTGGGCTTTTTGTGAGGATGCGTCATGGATAGGTCTGACCAATATTGCTTTTGTGAGGATGCGTCATGGATAGGTCTGACCAATATTGCTTTTGTGAGGATGCGTCATGGATAGGTCTGACCAATATTGCTTTTGTGAGGATGCGTCATGGAGAAGTCTGACCAATATTGCTTTTGTGAGGATGCGTCATGGATAGGTCTGACCAATATTGCTTTTGTGAGGATGCGTGTTGGAGATATCAATATATTGGTCATACCTCTCCATGACGAATCCGCACACAAACATAAAAAGGCCAGTCCTCTCTAGGACGCATCCTCGCGAAAGCAATATATTGCTTTAGCGATAATGCGTCACGGAGAAGTCTGACAGATCTTTTGCTTGCTTGGCGGATTGCTTTATTGATGATGATGTGTTTCCATGCGTACTAACCATCGTCTTTTCGAACGTTCACTCAACCAAGGGAAGTAAATTCGGGGGGGGGGGGGGGGGGGGGGGAGCGGGGCGCATGCACACTTCGTCTGAAGCACGCGGCCAACCCCTTGACACGATTCGTGTCAAGCGTTTATTGTAGTTCCAGCAGGATGACGATTATTGATGCTCCTTATCGCCAGCCGCGGCGGTTATTGAAATCCTAAAAATTGATGGCTGTATGTGTGTGATACATCTGTGTACTAGTCATAGACTGATTTACTTTCGTCTGCTGGGGTATCAGACGTGTAAACAGCCCCAAAGAGGCATGGATCCTCATGAGCCCCCGCAATTGCGGGGGCCTATGAGGATCCATGCCCTCTGCAGACGGACGTCATTCGCTGACGTGACATCCCTGACCACAGATTACGCATTCTGTGTTTTGTTTTGCTGAGTTGTGAAGCGTTAAGCTCCATCTGCTAGTTCAGCCGATAGTGTAACGAGGCGTGAAATGCGTAGTGGATTTGCCCAGGCCTTTTTCGAGGCGCGTATTAATCTCGACAATTAATAGAGAATTTGATCCTGTGCAAGCCGGTCATTTATCACACGGAAACAGGCTCTCCGCACGATACCCGCTGCAAACATAAAAGAATGGACCGAACTCGAGATGCCAGACTTGCTTGCCACCGCCCAAAATAGAACTCAGTGGAGAACACTGTCTGTTGCTGCTGCCTTTCAGTCCCCCCAACGCCCAGTTCGGGCAAGGGACTGATGATGATGATGATGATGACACGGAGAAACGAAATGCACAAGAAACGAAACATTTTCAATGCATCGAAATGCCTCCTCCGCACACGCAGAAACGCGGTGAAAAGTCATTTCGATTGGTACAGGGGAAGTAAGTCTTCACTGACGCATGCTCTGGTTTTAGTCGGTGGATATCGGGTCATATTTCTGACTATTGACGTTTAAAAACTAAACATATAAGACATGTGTGCCTTCACTTATACAATTAAAGTGAAATTACGCCCATATCGAATAAACGTTAGCGCTTTTGAATGTGTAAACAGGACTTGTTCAAGTGAATCGAGGATGCCGCGGTCTCGAAGCGATAGCCGCCATATTGTAGGCGGAAACTGACGGCCTAAAATCATATTTTGGTGGTACTTTAGTGATGATACTTGATAGATTCCATTTCAAAAATGATTTCTCCGCTTCAAGTTAAATCTTACAGAATCGTTCGTCACATCACGCAATTCTAGCCATAATAGACCTGGCTCAACGGCATCGCCATGCTTTACCGTTGCTATCTTCAGTGTTTGAGCTTGAATGACGTCAGATTGGCAGCGGACGACGCTGATTGGGCAACGGTAGAAATGTTTCGGCGAAATGTTTCGCAAAATAGAGACAGGTTCTATTTCGTGAAATGTGTCGTTTCGCATTTCATGAAACAGTGAAATGTTGGAGAAATGTCTGAAATGCGGACATTTCGACGAAATGTTTCGTTTCGTTTCTCCGGATGGTATGAATCAGGATGGTATGAATCGAAGCACCAAACATGTCTCCTCTTATCTCACCAGAAATTTCCAGCAAATTCCAACATTCAGCCCTACTACAAATTTTAAAACAAGGCAAAAAGTTATTTTTTAGAAACACTGGTCCTTGCACTGCCTGAACGGCCCAATTTGAATATGTTACATGACCTGTCAAGTTACACACAGCAAGGGACTTCTTCAACTCCGACACGCCACGGCAAGACATGGATCGAACGTGATAGTTCAAGGGTTGTGCCAGAATAGCTTGGCGCCCATAGGCGCCAAGCTATTCTGGCACAACCCTTGAACTATCACGCTCGATCTGTTTACAGAAGTGTAATACAGTCTTCAGGGGGCAACTTAAAAATTTGCGGATTTCAGTCCTGGAGCAGAATGTGTTAATGTCCTTGAAGGTTTTGTTCCGGGATGTTCCTCCGGATAAAATCTTCAGTTTTCTGAGAGCATGCAATATTTTAATAAGATTTGAGCATTGATAGACTATGTGAATTTTTATTATTTTGATCTTTTGGAGGGTCTGTAGACATTTCCTTAAAAGACTCGTGCGACATTTCAGCCTGAAATATTTTTAAGATATATTTTACCTCTTGTCTTAAGACCTTTCTTTTAGTGTGGCTGGCCAGATTTTTACCTATCCCGCCGTGAGATGGCCTTAGTCGCCTGCTCGGCGTTAAACCCAAATAACTAACTAACTGTATTTTAGTACCGTGAAAAAATATCCTACATGAAAACGCTCCTGCCTACAAGTACAAGCTGGTAAAAGAATGTTATCAACAGGAGAATGTCCAAACTTCGCCTTGACTTGCCCACTTCTATGATCCGACTCCTTGCAGTTTTATCTTGTTCCCACACTTCAAGAAATACCTTACCGAAATCATTTTAAACACTCGCTCAACTCTTGGAACCGCCATTTTTCGGTGTCTGCCCTCTACCGCCAGAACCGCCGTGAGATGGCCTTAGTTGCCTGCTCGGCGTTAAACCCAAACAACTAACTCTACCGCCAGAAACGATTTAGCCTTCGGAGCGTTTCTGCAGTAGATAGAACGACAAAACTGGAGGGTTGCAGTAGAGGGGAAGTGGTTTTATCGGCTCCACCAGAACATACATCTAAGTTGGGAGATTACTTTCAAAAATTTATTGAGTATCACAATATCTGAAAAGACCCTCAGTAGATGTGGCTGTGCAAACACGGAGCATGTTAACTTATTCAGCCCCGACATACCACAGCAAGATGTGGTTCGACCATGATAGTTCAAGGGTGGTGCTAGAATAGCTTGGCGCCTATAGGCACCAAGCTAATCTGGCACCACCCTTGAACTGTCATGGTCGAGCTCTCTCCTGAATTGTAATGCAGTCCTCAGAAGACAACTAAAAAATGTGGGTATTTCGTACCTGGGACACAATGAGTTAAAGACAGCATGCAGGTGATAGTAGTGTATAGCAGCAGAGTTCTGTTTCATTTCTGGACTTCCGGAAATTGTGTGGGATTGCAGAGAGTGTGGGATATTCATTTCAGAGTGATTGCGTCGATACAAATGAGCCGTTAGGCATTTGCATTTTTTTTAAATTTCAAGACTGGAAATCAGACATGGCAGGTGTGAAACTGAAAGATAGTTGGTTTTTTTCCCGCCGAACGGAAACGCCAGCAGTAAACAAGGGGTTAAGAACTCCATAGAGATATAACAAGCAGTGTCGCAAAAGATTTTCTGCAGCAAGTCACACATATGCAGGATTTCAGTAAGTGACATGCACCTTAAAAGCAACCCCGTCACATCTGCAAAAGGCATAGATTCTAACGCGCCCCCCCGCAGTACCAAGGGGCTCATGAGAATCTATGTATCTTGCTGGTCCCAAACTAGAGAAGCGTTACTCATCAAACGAGGGACCACTGCGGATTTTTCAGGACTGCGGCCAGGCGGCAGTTGTATGCTAGCTAGATGAGAGTTGGAGATCCACTGATTTACTGAGTACCACAGTCATGTACAAGTTAGGGCAAAGCCCTCGGGCCGGCGTTAGCCCAAGGGCCCACTGCTTGCTGATACCTATATAGAGAGCTCCGCCGATCATCATTTGCAAATGTGTCTAGAAATCGCCCCAGACACCAGTACGACTATCAAGGGGACCACATCAACTCAGGGGAGACTATTGCAGCAATTCAGAAACATTATCGTCAGCGAAAAACAGTTTCTGGTATTTTATGACCATCCTGCTTCTCAGAAAAACCGGTGACGCTGAATGGACTAAAATGTCCAGAACTAAAAAGGTCACCCATACTACATCGGCCGCAGTTGGACCGAGCAGGGGCCACGCATGGACCAAACCGCGACGACGGCCAGCTTCAGTGATGGCAATTTACGAAATCCGAGACAGATTAGAACCATGCATTTGATTAACCGGCTTGTGTTCGAGTATCTAGTATCTACACTAATGTAGGGTTGAAACAAACGTCAGTCCAGGCTCGAACTACAAGAGACATAGATCCTCATGAGCACCTGGAGCCTGAAAATGTTTTAGCAAAACTAGTAGCCAGCAAGACAATTTTCGTTGCTTTTCAGTGGTTAGTAGTGCTTGTCAGGTATGCAATATCAGCAAAACCGACTTGGACATAGTCTACACCCGTATGACTCCTTTAACCCATTCAGCCCTGACGCACTACAGCAGGAGATGGGTCGACCATGATAATTCAAGGGTAGTGCCAGATTGGCACTGCCCTTGAATTATCATAGTAGATCCATATCCTGCAACTGGTGCGTAGTCATTAGATGACGCCTCCAAATTTTGGGAAATACGGCCATCGGGCTGATTGAGTTAATTTGAGTGTAGTACACGTACTAAGGTACACAGATAAAGTACAAGACGATCATATATATATAATCGTCTTGTACTTTTTTTGTGCATCTTTCTGTTGGCGGGCAATTAGGGATGTATATACTAATGGTAAAAAAAATAAGGGCCACTTTTTAATCGCAGGCGCACCGACAACACCACACAAATAATGTAACGATACTTGGAGTCAGTACTTTGCTAATTTATTCAGTAACAATTTCATTTAAGTTTTGAGTAAATCAAGCAATTGTAACAATAGCAATACGTTAGAATGTTCATCCACCCCTCATTTGAAATGTTACACAAGACTGGTCCAGTCAGTAGCGAGTGTACCCACCGTTTGCAGCCAAGCATTCAAAGCAGCGTTGACGCATGGAGTTGACCAGGGTTTGGAGAACATGTTGTGGGATCGCTTCCCACTCGATGCAGGATGCCTTGAGGTGGGGGGTGGTTGCTGACTACATGTTGCCCCAGCACGTCCCAGAGGTGCTCGATGGGAGCCAGATCAGGTGAACGAGCTGGCCACTCCATCATCATGATGCCTCGTTTCTCAAGGTACTCATCCACCACACGGGCGCGATAAGGTCGAGCGTTGTCGTCCTGCAGAACAGCATTGTCGCCTATGGCTTGGAGAGTTGGCTGGATGAGGGGCTGCACAATTTCGTCCCGATAGCGCAGTCCAGTCAGGGTGCCTCGGATGACGTGGAAGGGGGTCCTGTCTTCCTTGCTGAAGCCTGCCCAGACCATGACTGAACCTCCTCCATAGCGATCCACCTCTTGGACGCATCCATCCGTGAATCGCTCGCCCTGGCGTCTCCAGACCATCACACTGCCGTCGTTGAAGGACACAGTGAACCGTGACTCATCAGTAAACAGACCCTGAGTCCACTGAAGTCTGTTCCACCTCACATGTTGACGACACCAGGCAACTCGGGCTCTGAGCTGGAGTAAGGGGTATTATCACTGCTGCTCTGCATGAAGCCATGCCAATTTCGCGCAGACGTCGGCAGACTGTGCTTCTGCTGACGTTAACGTTTGCAGCTTGCATCAGTTGATGTCGCAGAGTGGTTGACGTGACAGTTCGGTCGCGCAGAGCCACCACACAGGTATTTGTCCTCCCTTCTGTTGGTGCAGCGCGGGCGTCCTGAGCAGGGTCGTCGTTCTGCCCTTCCAGTTTCTTGGGATCGTGCCAGCAGCCTATGAATCACTGAATGGGACACCACAAGACGTCTCCCAACTTATCGTCCGGAAATTCCATCCTGCAACCATGCTAGCGCCCGGCCTTGATCTACTGGCGTTAAGCTTCGTCGTGGTGGCATGGTTAGGAAAGTGACAATTATGCCCCTACTGTACCGGTATTTGTAGCGAAACACAAGTGCTCAGTGTTCACGACTGACCCCTTTAGCACGTGCATCACGAATTTACCGAGTTTGTCCACCTGCCTGCCTTTGGTACGCTTGCTAATATCGCACTCCTTTTCACAAAAACTGACGATGTTTCACGTGCATTTGACACGTTCGTGAATTGTTGTCTATTGTTCCCTGTACAGTCTAAGGTAACTTTTAACCCATTTGGATCGAAAGAACATTGTATTTTATTATCGTACTTGCGACGATAAACAATGACACAAAAAGTGGCGTGGCCCTTAAGTTTTGACCATTAGTATATATGATCGCATTGTACTTTGTCTGTGGGCTGGCAATTAGGGATGCATATGATCGCTTTGTATATGTGCATCTTTCTGCGGGCTGGTAATTAGGGATGTGTATAATCGCTTTGGACTTTATCTGTGCATCTGTCTGTGGGCGGGCAATTATTGGGGATATATATGAGGGCTTTGTACTTTGTGTAATTTTCTTTGCGATTGGGTACCCGATATAACCATTTGTCTGCCAGCGCTGAGTAATTATCCTTGGTACGAGTACTGTTTCAGACGGCGCTTGCCTCTCCTACTTGGTTTCTGGGTTTCATCTGACAATATACCAATGAATTTCATGCCAGCACGAAGCATACATTCTCATGAGCCCCTGAAGTTCAGAAACTCATTAGAATCTATACGCGTTTTGAAGGTGTCTGTCTTTAAAAAGGCTTATTTCATTCGGTAATTTTGCGCATGCGTACTACTGATTGTCTTTGGACTTGTTTTCTCGCTGGACACTGAGTCTCACTAAGTCTGCTGTTTCTCATTTAAAGGGATGCCATTTTGAATGGACGATTAGTTCAGGGAATTTGCCTCTCACAGATAACTTGTCACAAGAATCCTGTTTGTGTGCAAGGGGTTACGACAGCTGAGTTAAAGCCCTGTAATTTTCCACTATATTGCGCCATTCCTTTATTGCTATTCACAGAAGTACTGATACGGTCGTGTGCATAGTCCTGCAAAAGTATACTTCAGCAGGCGCACAGCCAGAGCCAGTCTTAGACAGTAAGATGCATAGATTTTCATCAGGCCCTGCAGTCGCAGAGCCTCATGAGAATCTATGCTTTGTGCAGACGGGTCTGGCTAGGGTGTGAGCTTTATAAAGAATCATCAGCGAAAATAGCCGATGGATTAATTTGTCCCCCGCGTTGTTGACCAGACGGCAATAAACGCAGCTTATCTTACGCGTTCTGCGAGCTCTTGCTTATCTGCATGGACACTGGATATCAACCATGCAGCTTTTATACATTACGGCTGATTAAAGTGGTAGTTCAAGGGTGGTGCCAGAATAGCTTGGTAATAGGTTATTCCGGCACCACCCTTGAACTACCTTAATTGATCAGTCTTTCTTTTAAATGAGTCTAACTCCCATATTTAGGAATTTCAGCATCAGGGCTCAGTGTGGCAAACCAAATGTGGAATCGAGTAAGCACGGGTTCGCCGACCGTTGCCTGGTATACTTTGACTGCATGAGACTGGATGGATTTACTGGGCAGATACGTCAAAGCTAGTGCACTCCAGACTAATCCAGTTTGATCCCGACCAGTCTTATCTTGTCCCGTCTCCTACCCAGTTCAATCCAGTCTAATTCACATCTAGTCCAATCAAGTTCAGTTGAATTGAGTCCAAATATACATCCAAATGCCTAAACCCATATACCCAAGTTCAAACCACAGCCAGTCTAGTCTGATCAGTTCCGGTTCAATCCAATCTAGCCATGATACACAAAACAGTATATTGCACGTTGATTGCAACTCCATGTGGTATCCACGCCGTTGTTTACATAAATCGATCGTATACATTATGTTGGATAGTGACGAAGTCGGAGAAGTTTGTTTAGTTTATTTTCCACAGCAGGTCACCAACCCTGTTTGAAATTAGCCTGCAGCTTCCACAACATTTCCTGTCCTCGACATTCTTTACGCCTGAAAAATGGTGACAGGATAAAAGTTCGCATAGCAACAGCGGAGTTTAAAAATCGGACAAACACCCCCTTTGGACCCCACCATCCACAGTGACATTACAAACCTTAATAGCTCCCGATGCGGTCACTAATTAATACACGTCCTTACGTCAACCTACTGCATCTGCAAGAGGCATAGATTCTCATGAACCCCTGCGGCCGCAGGGCTCATGAGAATCTATGCATCTTGCTTGCCATGATCATGGAAATTTATATCTTTGTAATAATACGTGCTGGAAAGTGCATGCTGACGTGGTGTCGTCTGCTCTGTCCCTATGTTAACGTACTACATCTTGAAGAGGCATAGATTCTCATGAGCCTCAGCAGCCGTAACGGCTCGTGAGAATCTATGCCTCAAGATCTTGCTGGCGTGATCATGGGAATTTGTGTCTCTGCCGGCAGAGATTGGTCCCCTGAATGAGAAAAGCGAACATTTCTCATTTAAAAGCCAACAGAGTGAAAAACAACAATGAGAAATCATAACACTTCCTACAAATCAACTACCCACTTCAGTTATTTGAAAGTGCTATTATTATTTGACATTGCTATTGCTTGAAAATGACTAACGATTTAGAAATTTGATTCATTTCATAAGCGATTTTCTTGTTTACTTGCGCTGATTTGCGCACCTTCACGTGAATGTCCCTGCACACAGAACAGTACCCACCCAGCTTTTAGATCACAACACAGAGTGAGCTGGTTGTCAATGATATAGTTTGTGTCAGAAGTCTATTTTGGTGTGATCGGCAGGCTCAGCGGGTTAGTTTGCATGAAAGTCTCTCAGACAGATCTCTGATCTCTGATGAGCTGGTAGTGAACACGGGTGCCCCCTATGGGTGCGTTATCTCCCCTGTCTTGTTCTCCCTATACACTAACGATATTAGACGCAGCGATCCTATCCTATCCCTGTTGAAATATGCAGACGACATGGTACTCGTTGCTCGTCTAAAGGACATTCACTCACTCACGATATTTTCCCCAAATTGATTCTCTGCGTCTGTCTCAAATCAAATTACCTTGAGTTAAATAGTGGTAAAACAAAAGAAATGGTCTTCAGAAACGGCAGGGGAGGGGACGCAACCAGACCAGTCATCATAGATCAGACAGAACATAGTCGAGATAGTTGATCGTACTTCAAATATCTCGGGACTGTCATTGATGAGAGCTTGACCTATGCTGACCATGTTGACTTCGTCTACCAAAAAAAAAAAAAAAAAAAAAAAGAAAGAAAAACAGCAAGCAACACAACGTTTGTTCTTACGCAGGAAGCTTAATCGACAACAGTCAGCACGTATTAGTTCTTGTCTACAAAAGTCTTGTCGACAGCATTCTCTCCTTTAACATTTTTGCCTGCTATGGTAACCTCACAGTCAAATATAGAACAAAGTTAGGTCGCGTTGTCAACATGGCCACCAAAGAAGATCGGTCAAAAGCAGAAGCAGCTGTCTGCGGTGTACGAGTCATTTATTTTTCATTTTTGACGACTCCCTCCACCCCCTTCACGTTTGTTTTGATAAACTTACATCAGGGAGGAGGTTTAAGGTTCCTTTGGCCCGGAAAAAATGTTTATACGAACTCTTGTATTCCTGCTGCTGGTGCTGTGTTGAATTCTGCTATGCAATGAAGTTGTGTGGGTGTCTGCGCGAGCGTGTGTGTACGAGTAGTAGGATTGTTTGTACACTGTCAGTATTGTAAGCTTGCTGTGATTGTATCATAACTTCTCAGTGCGGTGTGTTTAATAATTGATCAACTTTGGTTGTGTTTTATTTAGTGCAAATACTACCTTAGGACTTAATATGTGCAAGATGGTCGTCTCCAGTGTCAAACACAGGTTTTCGTTTTACGATAAGGTTCTGAGTTTAATCCATTTAAATTTGTTTCTTACTGATTCACCAAATTTGATAGTGCACGCTGTGCGTGTGTGTGTATGTGTGTGTGTGTGTGTGTGTGTGTGTGTGTGTGTGTGTGTGTCTGTGTGTGTGTGTGTGTGTCTGTGTCTGTGTGTGCGTGTGTGTGTGTGTGTCTGTGTGTGTGTGTGTGTCTGTGTCTGTCTGTGTGTGTGTGTGTGTTTGTGTGTGTGTGTGTGTGTGTGTGTGTCTGTGTGTGTGTGTGTGTGTGTCTGTGTCTGTCTGTGTGTGTGTGTGTGTGTTTGTGTGTGTGTGTGTGTGTGTGTGTGTCTGTGTGTGTGTGTGTGTGTGTGTGTGTGTCTGTGTCTGTGTGTGCGTGTGTGTGTGTGTGTGTCTGTGTGTGTGTGTGTGTGTGTCTGTGTCTGTCTGTGTGTGTGTGTGTTTGTGTGTGTGTGTGTGTGTGTGTCTGTGTGTGTGTGTGTGTGTCTGTGTCTGTCTGTGTGTGTGTGTGTTTGTGTGTGTGTGTGTGTGTGTGTGTGTGTGTGTGTGTGTGTCTGTGTCTGTGTGTGTCAGTGTGTGTGTGTCAGTGCGTGTTTGTGTAAGGTCTTTTAGAAACAACACAGCTTATGGAACCTAAAGACAATTTTCTGTTTTATTTATTTTAAAACAGACAATAAGTTTTCTTGAAACAAACAACGCCACCTAGGTTGGCTCGGTGCATATCAAACCATTCAGCTCTGACCTTCAGCCTTTTGGCGCCAAGCTGTTCTGGCACCACCCTTAAACTATCACTACCGATCTGTCTCCTGAACTGGTATGTAGTATTCAGTTGAGAATTCAGCCTCCCAAATCAATTTCAGCCTCAAGACTGGAATGGGTTGTATTTATGGGGAATCGCAGCGGAAACACGTTCCTGACTTTTTCAATATTATGAGCGACGATAACATTTTTGCACTAGTCTTCCTTAGACTCATTAAAAAGTCTAAGGAAGACATTTGATTTATTTCGTGTTACGAAAACTGACTGTCCGTGACTAATCATAATTGGTTTATTGCGCATTCACTGGTCGCTTGACTGATTTTAACAACTAATTGGAAATATTATCTTAGCAGTCAACTATAATGTCACCTTCACGTGGCAGGACAACATATTGTGTAGCCTACAGATATTTTTTGTCATGCAGACATGTCGCCGTGTACTCGTTTATTACTTACACCAACCTTCTGGGGGGGAAAAAATCCATACCGGAAAGCGTGTAAAATGCAAAGACATTCACGCCAAAGAAAGAAACACGCCTAGAAAGGGTAAAACAGTTCATTGAATAAATTGTACTTGAATGCCACCCAAGTGCAAGAGGCATAGACCCTCATGAGCCACCGCAGTTGCGGGGGCTCATGAGGATCTATGCCTCATGTTGAAACCGCTTTGTATCTATGTTTATTTGACGGCTGTAAGTCATTGACGTTGATTTCCAAAACACGGTCTGGGTCCACTGGCAGTTTGCAAGTCCTTTCGGAACAGAATGTGTGCTCGCGTGTGTGCACGCGTGCGTATGCGTGTGTGTCTGTGAACACCTCTTGCTGATCGCTGTTTCTGTTTTGTCCACAGTGTATCGCGCAGTTGTACACTGACCATGAGATGATGACGGCAAATCACACAGCTGCCTGGTGATGCAGTGACTCGTTCGTCTGCAGCGCGAGACATCTCTGTCAGTGGAGGTAATACAGTATGTCGAGTTTGGCCATGACCACGATGAACAGAACTAAAGATCCAATCAAGTGACTGAGGGGGCAGAGAAATTTCAGCGTATCACGCGGCGATAAAAAGAGTGTACTAGTGTGAGTCTCTGTTCTCAAGTTATTTAGCAGTGTACTCGGTCATCCATCAGCCAGGCAGTGTACACACCGAGCCAAGAGTTTTCTGGAGAGGAATCGTGCCAGCATCATGTCCGGCGAAGGCAGCATGGAGGTTGGTCTCGACAACCCCGAGGACCACAACGTGTCAGAAGAGGGGATGCCTCTACTCGACACCAACATGTCGCACCTGAACTACCCCTTGCCCATCGAGAGCAAGCCGCTGTGGGAGATCGTGGTCAAGACCGTCTTCTACGTACCCGTCATCGCCCTAGCCATCATCGGCAACGTCCTCGTCATCCTCGTCGTCGCCCGCAACAAGCGCATGCGCACCACCACCAACTACTACATCGTCAACCTGGCGGTGGCGGACTGTCTGGTGGGTTTGACATGCGCCTGGGTGCACCTGCTGATTGATCTGATGGGGGAAAACTGGGTGCTGGGCGCCTTCTTCTGCAAGTTCAACTCCTTCGCTCAAGGTCAGTGATGTCTCGTCAATAGTTTGCGTATGTTATGTCCTTCATCACTGCTTTAACACATTCTACGCCAGGACCGAAATCCCCAAATTTTCAAGTTGCCCTCTGAAAGACTGTATTACAATTATAGAGACAGATCGAGCATGATAGTTCAAGGGTGGTGCCAGAATAGCTTGGCGCCTATGGGCGCCAAGTTATTCTGGCACCACCCTTGAACTATCATGTTTGATCCATGTCTTACGTTAAATCATATTTCATGTACACAGTGAAGGTTGCATACTGCTGCTGTCCTTGTCCGTAGCTAGTTAGTTAGTTATTTGGGTTTAACGCCGAGCAGGCGACTAAGGCCATCTCACGGCGGGATGGGTAAAAATCTGGTCAGCCAGACTAAAAGAAAGGTCTTAAGACATGATGTAAATATTCCTTAAAAATATGTCAGGCTAAAATGTCGCACGAGTCTTTAAAAGAAACGTCTACAGACTCTCAAAAAGGGCAAAATAATAAAGTCACATAGTCTATGAATGCTCAGATTTTGTTAAAAATATTGCATTCTCTCAAGAAATTGAAGATTTTGTCCGGGGGAACATCCCGGAACAAAACCTTCAAGGAGTCTGCCGTGAAGTGTTTATATCTCGTGTCAATTAGATCGGCACAAGACAGCAAAAAGTGTCGAACAGAAAACTGCTCGTCACAGGCAAAACACCATGGACGCATATCCTGTTTTAGTAAGTTAGAGTGCGTAACATACGTGTGCCCGATGTGGAGCCGAGTAAGAACAGTCTCCTCACGACGGCTGCCGCAGCGGTAAGGTAGACTGTCGGACACCGTAGGAAGAGCTTCATGCAGCTTGTTCGCTTCCTCTTTGTCCCACTCGGACTGCCACTCGCGGGCTATGTACGCACTAATCACAGGTTTAAAATCACTATGAACAGTCTGTGCGTCAAGGACAGGGTCGTTGCGGGCATCGTTGGCAGCAGAATCTGCGACCCAAATAAAAATGGTGTCATAATATTCCTCCATCAAGTCCGCGTAAAGCTCTCGAATCTGCACCAGCATCTGTCCGTAGCGTTCAATTATACATTTGTGTGCTATTTTGCGGTTACGGAGTTTACCGCCTGGAACAAATATATATTGACGAACAAAAGAAGTGCGACATGTTGAAAATCATCGGAAACACTTTAGCGTTTCCGATGATTCCAGAAATGTCGCACTTCTTTTGCCCGTCAGTATACATTAAATCTACTCTGTGAATTTGTCTTAACCCATTCAGGTCTGACGCACTACAGCAGGAGATGGGTCGGCCCTGATAATTCAAGGGTAGTGCCAGATTAGCTTGGCGCCTGTCGGCGCCAAGCTAATCTGGCACTGCCCTTGAATTATTATGGTCAATCCATCTCCGCAACTGGTGCATAGTCATTAAATGACGCCTCCAAACTTTGGGAAATACAGCCGTCTGGCTGAATGAGTTAAGGGGACTGAGAACCGCAAAAAAAATTACATGAATTGCACAAGGTCGCTACTGCGCAGCAAGCGATGACCTTCTGCCAAACACCTACACCCCGAGAACCCTGTAATAATAAAGGTCGCAAAACTCCGTCGACAGAAGAAACAACAACCCGCTCGCCCATATAATAACTTGCAAGACACATAGATCATCCTAATGAGACCAGCAAGGCGCACATATCACCATGAGCTCCCGCAGACTGCGGGAGCTCATGATGATCTGTGTTCCTTGCTGGTCCGATCTGCCACGGTCCTCCTCTAGCGGACGGAGCCATCTGCCCTTCAGAGTGTCGTTGACGGGGCTAGTATAGCGGGGAAAACGACAACGCTCGGTAAAAGTCTTCTTTATTTTTTAAAATTTTATTTTATTATTATTATTATTATTATTATTATTATTATTATTATTATTATTATTATTATTATTATTATTATTATTATGAGCATCTGCGTGGGCTCATGAGCATCTGTGCCTCTTGCTGCCGTATTCTCGGCGGTGAAGGGATGATCGTTTTTGTTCAGCTGTGAAGGGTGTTAAATCTCGCTGCGAAGACAGTATCATTAACCTTTTGACTGTAGTAAGGACAGACAGACACCACCCAAATACAAGAGGCGTAGATCCTCATGATGCGGGGGCTCACGAGGATCTGCGGCTCTCGTTGGCCTTACTCGTGTCTGAAAACCTCATCGAGAGCAGTTATCGGGATTTCTTTCGTGAGCACAAGGGGTTAAGCATAAGGACGACGCTGACAGACACGGGGTAACGACGGTGTTGATTAATGGCTCTGCTGCGACAGAAATAGACCCAGAAGACAAAGTCAGGGTTTGGGACACGCAGACCCCGAGTCGAAAACGTCAAAATGAAGAAAATGTCAAAAGTGGAGCTAGAAACAAACATTGATTAAGTGTCTACTTGGAAGCGCCGTTAATTTCTTAGTGTTGAAAAATTCATTCAGCTCTAATTTGCCCAGCTGTGTTGCGTACCTGATTATCGCGTAACGCGGATGACACTGGCGTCTCTTCACTCATTCTACACCAAAACCGAAATCCCCAAATTTTGCCGTTGTCCTCTGAAGACTGCGTTGCAGTGCAGGACACAGATCGACCATGATAGTTCAAGGGTGATGCCAGAATAGCTTGGCGCCCATAGGCGCCAAGCTATTCTGGCATCACCCTTGAACTATCATGGTCGATTCATATCTTGCTGTGGTGTGTCTGGGGTAGGATGGGCTAAGTCACCTACAGGAAGCACTGCTCAGTAACAGAGGACGTAACCTAACGCTCTGAGCAAATTGACTCCCGTCGTATAATAACCAGCAAAAGAAATGCGACATTTTTGGAACCATCGGGAACACTAAATATGTTTCCGGTGGTTCCGAAAATCTCTCATTTCTTTTGCTCGTCAGGGTAATTCAAAGGAAAGTTAGGACTATCCCAACGTGGGCCCGAGCACCTATTGCTCTGAGTATCACGCTCTCGATTCGGTGCTAAGAATCCTTTGGCTGTCGGTAGCTAGCGCCTTTTGTCGAGGTGATCCCTGCAGGAAATCACCTCGACAAAAAGCACTAGCTACCCACAGCCAATGGATAAATAATGCAAGTTTCATTCCGGGCATGTCCACAGTCTTCACAGTAATTCAACGTTCCTGTCATACTAATTACTGCACGTGACGTCATGGACTTGAATCCTGTCAGTACTATTTGTGTGTGTGTGTGTGTGTGTGTGTGTGTGTGTGTGTGTGTGTGTATGTGTGTGTGTGTGTGTGTGTCCAGGGGGGGGGGGGTACGGTTATTTGTTTTACGATTTCCTTACTGGGGTTTGCTTAACGCGATACCGATAGATGTTACGTAATTAGTAGCGTTTGTTTTAAGATTTCGTTAATTATTTCTTAGTTATTGGTGTTTAACGCCGTTTATAGCAACGGAGGTTGTCTCGCGGTGACGCTTTCGTTTGCTGTTGGATGGCTGCAGTGAGCGTTAACCCATATCTTACTGAGGCTAAAAGCTTAAATTTGTACACTGCCATATGCAAGCTACATTATAGTACTTACAGATAAGGATATAGAACAATGGATTTAGTTCAACCCATATCTTACTGAGGCTAAAAGCTTAAATTTGTACACTGCCATATGCAAGCTACATTATAGTACTTACATATAAGGATATAGAACAATGGATTTAGTTCAAGGGTGGTGCCAAAATAGCTTGGCACCTAGAGGCACCAAGCTATTCTGGCACTACCCTAGAACTATTTTAGTCAAACTTATTTCACACACTGGTGTATTCCGAATGATAAGGGTTAAGCTGCCCTGTGATGGATTAACTTTGCAGTTTCATAATGCTGGCGACGAAGAATATCACACATAGACTAACTTTGCAGTTTCATAATGCTGGCGACGAAGAATATCACACATAGACTAACTTTGCAGTTTCATAATGCTGGCGACGAAGAATATCACACATAGACTAACTTTGCAGTTTCATAATGCTGGCGACGAAGAATATCACACATAGACTAACTTTGCAGTTTCATAATGCTGGCGACGAAGAATATCACACATAGACTAACTTTGCAGTTTCATAATGCTGGCGACGAAGAATATCACACATAGACTTGCGTGTTTTCTGTAAAATCTGCATATGAATCTGCGGCACGACTAGACCAAAAGTGTGGCTGCCAAAAACTATTTCCACCGTCACAGACTTCGGTCGATTTCTCGTTTCTAAAGTCTAATATTTTCCTTGGCGCTCTCCAAAGACTGCTGCGTTATCTGCGCATCACGTCCAATTATAGAACTAAATCAAGGTTGTCTGAGATGGATCGACCGTGACAACTCAAGGGCTAATCAGGCACTGTCTTTGAGTTGTCACGTTTGATCCGTCTCCCGCGGCGCCCACTGCATGTCTGTGGTCTGAATGGTTTGAGGATGTGCATGATTTCCTTGTAATAGCGTGTCATGTTAGAGGTCCACGCTGGTTGTCGTAGCGGGCCCGGCCTGAGGACTGGTCTGTTTTCGGAGCCAGCCGGACGCTGTTCGCAATGTCGCGAAACTCTCACGTAGTAGTGCAATCACAATAGTCCGGTTCCGATCGTATTGCGTGCAATGTTGCAGCGGTCCTTACACGCTCCATTTCAATCCTATGTAAAAAATCTGGGTGTATTCCTGGATTCAAGTTTATCGATGGAAAAACAGGTTAGCCATCTTTGCCGCACTGCCTACCTGGAGCTCCGCAGAATAGGCATGATCAGATACTTTTTGACAGAAAAGGCTACTGCCCAGCTCGTATGCTCTCGCATTCTGTCCCGTCTAGATTACTGTAATTCCCTCCTTGCTGGTATCTCATCTGATCAACTCACTCGCATTCAGCGTATCCAGAATAATGCAGCCCGGTTAGTCCTTCGCAAAAAACGTACTGATCATGTCACACCACTGCTAAAGCATCTCCACTGGCTACCTGTCAAACAGAGAATGGCCACTTTGGCATACAAACACTATGACAATACGCTTCCTGCATATCTGTCTTCTTCCCTTGCCTCACACAATCCTAGTAGAAGTCTACGCTCAAGCTCACAAAAACTGCTTGTTCAGCCCAGAGTCAGCCTAAAAACTGCTGGTGCCCGTTCTTTCAGTTATCAGGCCCCTCACGTCTGGAACTCACTTCCACTGCATGTCCGTCTTTCCCCTACCCTGTTGACCTTCAAAACAAATTTGAAGACCCATCTTTTCCAGGTAGCATATCAAGATTAGCTTAGTCTGGATGTGCTGCATGGAAATGTTGGTTGTTTCCCCATGTTGATAGGCTGTGTGTGTGTGTGTGTGTGTGTGTGTGTGTGTGTGTGTGTGTGTGTGTGTGTGTGTGTGTTTCGTGTTAGGAATGCGCCTACATGGTGCGAGCAGATGTTTATTTAAAGAGTGAGTGCGTTCTAATTTTTCTCCTTTTTAATATTTTTTTTTGTGCTGTAAAGCGCTCCGAGCTTGCTGTTCGTGGGGAAGGGCGCTATATAAAAACTATATATTATTATTATTATTATTATTATTATTAATCCATTTGTAGAAAGGCACAGTCTTGAGACCATGCAGCCGCAGAGGTTCCGGCATGTCTTACTGGCCAGCAGTAAATCGGCTTAAATTTTAAAAGAAATCACAAAAGAAGAAGAAGAAGAAGGAAAAAGAAACAGTTGATATATTGTTGCAATTGTCCTTTCCTAACAACTCATTTAACCCTGACACACCATACCCAATGCGCAAAAGGTTTTTGCGCAATGTGTAAAAAGATATGGATCGACCATGACGTTCAAAGGTACTGCCAGAATAGACTGGGCGCCAAGCTAATCTGCCACGATTCTCGAACTATCACGGTCATTATCTCCTAGATTGTAATGCAGTCTTCAAAGGACAACAGCACAATTTTGGGATTTCGGCCTTGGGGTACAACTGGTTAAGTTTTTGGATTAAAACTCTTTGCCAAAATAGACAAACAAGTTCCCAATATTCTATTTGCTTTGTTGTTGGTGAGATGACTTTGCACGTGGGATTTCCTGTGCATTTGACGCGGATTTAGGCAGTCACCTCTTTGGTCGAGGCTTTCATTTACGTTTTGAGCCGTAGACGCTCTTTACGCCCCGAAACGTGGTGGGTGCTGTTGAGCCTGCGCATCATACTAGCCGCAAATCGAAGTGGGCGCCATGAAAGCACCTCACGGACTGGTGAATTCGTCTGGGATCATCTGTAAATAAGTGATCAACTGGTCAGACTGAAGTCAAGCCCTTTAACAGCTTTCCTACTGTACGTACTGCTTCTGAAATCTTTCTTCATTTAGCGCGCAAAAGCCAAAACCTCCCAGGAACCACGGATACAAATTGGTCTCGGCAAGAGTCATAGATTCTCATGAGCCCGCGCAGTCGCTTGTTTCTTAAATCTTTCTTCATTCAGCGCCCAAAAGCCAAAACCTCCCAGGAACCACGGATACAAATTGGTCTCTTGCAGATGGATCGTGTTTTGCTTTTTCTCGGCGGTGAAGGGGTTATAGAGGTCAGGTCTGATCATAGCGTACTTGCAGACAACGCTGTTAACAAAATTGTCTTAGTGTGGAATGTGAATACCGGTTGAAGTTCTTATGTTTTATTTGAAGATCTTTGAACGGAAGTTGCCCCGGAAATCTCAGCCCGTCACAAGGAGTCGCTCGTGCCAGTGATACCATGTCCTGACAAACAGAGACGACTACCACACAATGACCAGAGAGCAGCAAGTCGTCCTGATCAGACTGCGTACCGGCCACAACAGATTGAACGCTCACATGAACAGAAAGCTGAAGCTGGCGCCATCACCAACCTGCGCCTGTGGTCAGGAAGACCAAACAGCGGAACATATTCTCCAGAGATGCCCCCTACTGGACGATGAAAGAAAAGAAGTGTGGCCATCGCCAACTCCACTGCAGACCAAACTCTACGGCAGTCGAGAAGACCTGGAGAAAACGACGTCATTCATCACCGGTGCTGGTCTGACCGTATAGCCCACTGCGAACGACAAGAAGAAGAAGAAGAAGAAGAAGACAAGCTCTTGTCGAAACATGACCAAGAAATAGACTTCAAGGCGCCCTTTAGATGCGGACATGTTTTCGTTAATACTTCCCACAGTAAGCTAAAGCTCCCCGGGCTGTCGTCGGACGCAGTCCGCCTGCGCATAGCTGATCAGCCCGATGACCTTTTGCGTGCCGTGCAGTTCAGCTTGGGGATTCTATTACCTCAGTCCATTTCAGGAAAAAAAAAAGTCTGTATCTTCGCCTTCGCTCAACAGAGTGGAAACCTGCTGATGTAAGCGTGGCCGGCATCTTCATCATCTTCTTCATTTTTATGTCCCACTGGCACTAAAAGTGATCAGGGACGTGGCCGGCAGTTTGTAGAGGCCCCTTCATTGCCGAGAAAAAGCGAAACACGACGGATCCAGCTGCAAGAGACATAGACCCTCATGAGCCCCCGCGACTGCGGGGGCTCATAAGGATCTATGCCTCTTGCTGAGACCAATTTGTATCCATTTTCTTGGACGGTTACGACTTTTGGTCATTGACTGAACAAAGATTTCAGAAAAAAGGTACGTACAGTGGCAGGGAAGGGGTTAGGATGCATCAGCTTGATTCCCATGGGTCTCTGCGGTTATTCATCATCATCACCAGACACACTCTATGCCTTTTCTGTACTCACGTCTGACGGATGGCGGAATGTCGTGTTTTGCTGAGGGACTGAACGTACATTGCTATATACATTACAGAGGCGACAATGTCGGCTAGAGAAACCCTTACACAACATTGTTTGCGATTCGTGTTTGCGAAGGTCATCGGAATTGAGAGGCGTTTAACTTCACGTGTAATGAAAGAGCACGCGAGCTGTCAGCTCTAGTATTTATGTAGTGCGGGCGCGGTTGTCGCCCTTCCATAGCCCCGGATATATGACGTGTACCCTCGCGTCTGGCTGACGTAGAAATCTGGTCGTTACCGAATTTAGTTAACTTCCCAGACGCCGGCATAGGGCGGGGAAAATTGACGCTGTGTTTCTGGGGACCTTAAATGCGACTCATTCCCCCCCCCCACCCCCCCCCCACAACCCCATCTTTTTGTCCCTTAGTCCCTGAATGACTGTTAACAAAACCGCAATTCCAAAATATTGATTTTTAAATCGAGCAACATCGGAACTTGGGTTTAATCCAAATACGCCATAAAACAGATGATTGATCAGCAATGATAGTTCAAGGGCTGTGCTTTTAGGCGCCAAGCTGTTCTGGCAACGCCCTTGAACTATCATGGTCGACCGATCCTCTGTCGTACTTGTCCTGCAACAGGGTTTGAAGGGATTGTACCTTCCGACACGGCTTATGAACAAAAAGTAATTTCTCATTGTGTCTACAGTCGACAAGGTTGTAGCTGCCCAGTGATTCTGGCACCGCCCTTGAACTATCATTGCTGATCAATCATCTGTTATGGCGTATTTGGATTAAACCCAAGTTCCGATGTTGCTCGATTTAAAAATCAATATTTCGGAGTTGCGGTTTTAGTATTACAATTATTATCCTGTGTTTGTAGAGTAGCAACGGCAAGTATGAAAAATGGCACACGTGCTAATTACTTCATCCGTTGAGAAATAAAGTTTCATTTCATTTCATTTCATGGTCGATCTGTCGCATGAACTGTATTCGTAGCTCCCAAGTCTGGTCATTCGGTACGTTTCGATCTTATGTCTCAAAGTTTCACAAGAGTTCATTTAAGGCTCGGCCGACTATGATAGTTGAAGGGCGGTGCCAGAATAGCTTGGTGCCTAAAGGCACCAAGCTATTCTGACACCGCCCTTGAACTATCATGGTAGATCTGTCTCCTGAACTGTATCCGTAACTCCCAAATTCGGTAAGAGTCGATCTTATGTCACAAGTCCATTTAAGGCTCGGTCGACTATGATATTGAAGGGCGGTGCCAGAATAGTTTGGCGCCTAAAGGCGCCAAGCTATTCTGGCACCGCCCTTCAACTATCATAGGCGATCAGTCTCCTGAACTGTATCCGTAGTTCCTAAGTCTGGTCATTCACTAACTTTTGATCTAAGGTCTCAGAGTTTCACAAGAGTCCATTTAAAGCTCGTTAGACGTCCCCAAGGTCTGCATACCTTTCGCCGACGAATGCCGGTATGCATGAATTATTTGATTGCCGAGTGAATTTTAATGATGACGAATTCTCAGATTCACTTGATTAATGCGCTGGTTTGGTGCAGAAAGGTAAAGTAGGTGATTATTAACATTTAAATAGTTGCGTTGTGCAGAAGTACTGCAACAAAGGTATTTTCACTTCACACGAAAATTTACACGACCAGGTTTGGCTAGAAAGGTCAGAAAAAAACCATTGTGGTGCCCAAAGGTGTATAGGGGTGTGGACGGGGGAGGGGGGGGGATTCTAAGATAACATTTTTAGGAGGTATTGAAGAGGGCCTCACCTAGGAATCTCACAACAACTGGCAAAAACGTATCATGTCTCATCGAAGTTCAAAGCAACTATTGTAGAGTTGTAAAGCCGGAGTGGAAGTTTATTTTAGGTTGAGACGAGACACCGTTTAGATGCACATTAATAACTAAAAGCCCACACGAAAACCCTAGACCAACTGATTCGTGAGCTGCTTTTTGCTGATGACGTTGCCCTCGTTGCACACACAGAGAGAGCCCTGCAGCGCATCACGTCCTGCTTCGCAGACGTTGCCCAGCTCTTTGGACTCGAGGTCAGTCTGAAAAAGACAGAGGTCCTCCATCAGCCGGCACCCAAGACAGTGTATCGCCCTCCTCACATCACCATTGGCGAGTCTGAACTAAAGTCAGTGCACCAGTTTACTTACCTTGGCTGCATTATCACGTCGGACGCCAAGCTGGACAAGGAGCTTGACAGCAGGCTGGCAAAAGCGAACAGCGCTTTCGGGCGACTTTTCAAGCGGGTGTGGCACAATCAACAGCTGAAAACAGGCACCAAGATCAGCGTGTACAGAGCTGTGGTCCTCACCACCCTGCTGTATGGTTCCGAGTCCTGGGCCCTCTACCGCAGCCAACTACGACTCCTCGAACGCTTCCACCAGCGCTGCCTGCGCACCATCCTGGGCATTCACTGGAGTGACTATGTCACCAACGTCGAGGTCCTTGAACAGGCTGAAACTGTGAGCATCGAGGCTTTGCTGCTGCGGACACAGCTCCGCTGGGCGGGGCATGTCTCCAGGATGGAGGATCATCGCCTACCAAAGATCACCCTGTTCGGCGAGCTTGCTACTGGACACCGTGGCAGAGGGGCAACAAAGAAGAGATACAAAGACTGTCTCAAAAAGTCACTTAGTGCCTGCCAAATCGACCACCACCAGTGGTCTTCGCTTGCTGTGGACCGTGACACCTGGCGCTCCACCATTTACAAGGCAGCTGTCTCCTTTGAGGACTCTCGCAGAGCTAGCCTCAAGGACAAGCGGCTCAGGAGAAAAAACAGAGATGCCGCAACTCAGAACCCTGGCCATACCTCCCCCTGCAGCCACTGCGGTCGAACCTGCCTGTCCCGGATTGGCCTCCGCAGCCACGAACAAGCCTGCAGACGTCGTGGGCAACTCCTATAAAATCTTCGTTCGCGAAGTCAAGCCAAGGAGGAAATAACTAATGTCATATATGCTATTCAAGGACAACCTCAACAGTCCCTCAACCAGTCTTCATTTTCAAGTGACATAGATTCACATAACCTCGAAAGCTGCCCGTCACTTGTTGACATCAATGGACAACAATTGACTCGTCAATACAGACGCCGGCTCCTTAATTATTTCTGTCAGTATTGGCGTTTTTGTCGGCTAGTCGGTTGATTTAGACGAAATTTTGTCAGATCTTCAGACTTCATGTTTTGGAAGATTTTTGATCAGAATTTCCAATAAGCTGAGGCAGCGAAGCATTTAACAACGTCGTTAATGGTCTGTCCGGACAAGACTTTTGAAGCAGACCTACTTTACCACTTCTACTTGGACTGGAAACCTTATGACGTCTTTGGACCACACGGACACAAGAGGCATTGATCTTCAAGAGCCCCCGCAATTGCGGGGGCTCTTGGGGATCTATGCCTCTTTTGGAAGGGTGCGGTTTTCTGCAGCTGTCTGATTGGTTTGGCCCAATGACGACAATCCAGTGCAATCGTAGATTTCAGACGGCCAAGCTCCCCAAGGAAAGGGCGTAAAAATGGAACAGCATTAGGCATGGTCCACTTTCTTCGCATGAGCCCTAGCGTTCTCCGAAGGCTCGTGAGGCTCTTTGCGCTGACGTGGGTTTCGTTCACCGCAGGTGTGATGGCCGGGACCCGGTGACACAAAATAATCGCCAACTTGTTTTCTAGACGCCCACGTTTCTAATCGTCTTCTTTCCATTCGGGTTTCTCTGCACGACTCTTTCCGGCGCCTAGGTCCACCCAGACACCTGTAATGGAGATATCTCCGGTACACCGCGGGACGCGAGTCCATTTCAGACCCACCCCCTTCCATCTGCAAGAGGCATAGATGCTCATGCGCGAGGGGGGCTCATGAGCGTCTATGCCTCTTGTTTGACGCATACCTCACGAAGATCTGTACTTCTTGCTGGTTCAAATATGCGTCTGATTTTCTCAGACGAAAAAATGTTCGTCAGACGTTTATACGGCCGTGGTGTCTGTTGCAGTTTTCATGGTGCTGCAGGGACAAAGGCTGCACACTCTGCTTTACGTCTTATGACATTGGAATTCACGATACAGTTTACATCTTTTGTATTCCCAGTCTCTGGTGTATTTCAGACACTCTGCCTTTTGTCTGTGACATTGCAACGCATCTCTACGTTTACATCATTCACTTTCTCCCGAACGCTCTTGTGTTTCGGTTGAACATTTAGTCGTACTTAAAGGAAAGGTTACGCGTTGCGACAAAGAGAGTGAAAACGGGGAGGAGGGTTAAAGACATGGGCAGATGACATTTATTTATGAAAGCTGACTGCCGGAAATCAGGAATTCCTGAAATTATAAGGCCCCCTGTTTTAGAAACTTTGACACATTTTTTGGAAAAAACCTTTGTTTCATTCACTTTAACACATTCTACCCTAGGACCAAAATCCCCAAAGTTTGAAGTCGCCCTCTGAAGGACTGTATTAAGATCGAGCCTGATAGTTCAAGGGTGGTGCCAGAATTGCTTGGCGCCTATGGGCGCCAAGCTATTCTGGCACCACCCTTGAACTATCATGCTCGATCGGGGCTGAATGAGTTATCATATTAAATTTCTCCTCTCAGGTAGCAGGAGCGTCGTCATGTATTGTCCAAAATTGTTTAAAGCTTTAAACAGTTTAATCTTTCACTGTGGTCATTATGGGTACTGCCCGCGACTAAATCGACCCGAGGCACAGCTTTCCTGAAATCCCAAATTTCCAACTTTCAGGCATGGAAATATCGTATTCAGTACTTAATAAATAAATAAATCAGCGCATTAAATAGGCGCTTTATCCCAACTGAAAATCGTCTCAAAGCGCTGCCGCGAATTGAAACCCAACAAGCACGCTCACGTGAATCACGCGCATTCACTCGCACACTGTACATAGACACAGAACATTCACGTGGTGATAAGGGCAAGCTCAAGCGAGCCAGTGAAGTTTTGGGATATTCAAATCGTTTATATTTGAAATTTGATTAAGTGGGCTGAGATTGACTGGAGTTCCAGAGTTCAGCGTCCTGACTAGACTGAGTCGATCAGGGTTCTCCGTCGCCCGTAAATTGTAGATACAGGTGATTTGTTTGTTTAATCCTTTGAGTGCCGGGCAATAGCTATCAGCACACAACTGCAAGAGGCAAAGAACCTCATGAGCTCCCGCGTCAGCTTGGGCTCATGAGGTTCTGTGCCTCTTGAGGTTTGGTGCTCGTTAATGTTCCGCCTTTGCCTCTTCAGTTCTGGCTCCACTCGTGTGATCCAAATTTCTTGGATGGGTGGGGTTTCTTTGCGTTTAATTTGCCCGCGCTTTCAAAAGCGTTTGTGTGAAGGGGTTAATGGGTTCAGGAACCAGCACTTATGCCTCTTACACTTCAGGTCGAGTGCTTCATTTATTCACGACTTCCGGTCAGCTTAGGTTAGACTGGAAAAGCGGTAGATAGTCTTTTGATGTGTCATGAGCGCTCAAAGTGGACCTCGGTAAATAGGCGTCTGATTGCCGCCCTGTTCAGCATAGCGCTCTTTCCTTTGAGACAAGACACTGTAATATATGTGCGCCGGTCAGTGATTTTGGACCTTACGGTCTGGGGCCGTAAAGTCCAAAATCGCAGACCATCACACGCGTTTAGTCAGTCCTGACGAACTCCGCCGCAGAGTAATGAAGCAAGGATAAATGTATCGAGCTGATGCTGTTTTGCTATGGTAAGGGGTCTTTGTGCGTGGTCTGCTGCGCAGAAAATCCGCAGTACAGGAAGGTGCAAGAAGTACAGTGCAGGAAGGTGAATATCAAACGTGTAAAATGCAAAGTAAAGTCCAACAAAGAGAGAAACACGCTTAGAGAGGGAAAGTACAGCGCGATAAATGCCCTTTTAAAGCGTGTTTTTTTGTTTCTGAATTTCTTGGAAATTTCTTTTCTAGTGCGTAGAAAGATAATAGAAGAGTCCCTCGGCCAGCTCTTTCTGTCTGCGCAGATGGTCATGAGTTCATGCAGATGAGGGGCTCATGAAAATGTGTACCTCTTTTTGACCGTGATGAGCTACATCTGTTCCTCTTACTTAGAGTACCATTACGCATAAATCTGAAGGCACATTTCAGCACCAATTGTGTTGGTATGCCTTGTCGACATACCGCCTAATAAACTTTAACAACAGTTTGGGCACGCAGCAAAAGCACGCACGTAATCGCACATATTTATTCTGCGCTGTCATTAGGTGTCAGTCTATTTTTAGCTGTTTCTCGCACTAATAGCGTTGTACTGCTACAATGGAGTGCAGTCATTGTCATGTTACTTGATATTAAGACATGTGCTGAACTGAATTGTCTTTTGTCTAAATGAACCATAGCTAGACCTGTGTGTAGCGTTTCGTAACCATCTGTTACATAAGTGTATTTTTCAGCCTACTCATACACACAAAGGTCATACACTCGACTGGGTCGTGTATAGAGAGAAGGAATCCATCTTTAGGTCCGCCTCTGTGATCCACACCATGTCTTCTGACCATTTTCCAGTTCTGTGTCTTTTGGATATAACCAAACATCAGCTGGAGCCTGTTACCAAGACTTCGAGCAATCTCAAAGGGATCGACCATGACAAGTTCATAGCCGATGTTGCAGACTTTGTCGGCATCCGTCCCCACATCTCGGCCGAGCAACTCAACGCTGGTCTGCGGGCTGTCCTAGACCAGCATGCTCCCGCCACTCGCCGCCGGGTGTCGCAGCATCACTCCACGACCTGATACCCGTCTGTGGCCGCTGAACCTACTTGGCGCTAGCGACGAAGATCTAATCTCTGTTCTGACTCTGCTCGATCTGAGTGCAGCGTTTGATACCATTGACCATGACATTCTACTTGCCCGCCTTCGTGATGTGTTTGGCATTCAAAGCACTGCACTGAAATTTTTCCAATCCTACTTTGTTGGTCGCTTGCAGATGGTTTCAGTGGCAGGATTTGAGTCCTCCCTGTTGAGCTGCTTTGTGGCGTTCCACAGGGGTCGGTCTTGAGGCCTGTTCTTTTTACTTTGTATACACAGCCCCTGTCGCATGTCATTGAGCGTCACTTTGTTTCTTATCATTTATATGCAGATGATACAGAATTGTACAAACACTCCCTTCGTGAACATGTTGATCAGATGGTGCAGTCTTTGGAGGCTTGTATTTGTGATGTTCAGAAGTGGACCACACAGAACAAGCTCCAGCTGAACAGTGATAAAACTGAGTCCCTCCGAATGATGTGCTCCTCTACGTGCAGTGCTGATCTTCCTGAGTCAATGATGGTGGGCGAGAGTGCCATCTCCTTTTCTAGCTCGGCCCTTAACTTGGGTGTCATTTTTGACAACAGGCTGACAATGAAGGAACAAGTGAAGAAAGTTTGCCAGCTTGCCTTCATTGAACACAGAAGGATCAGCACTGTTCGACATCTGCTGACTGTTGAAGTTACCAAAACACTTGTTACCTCCCTTGTGCTGTCCCAAATAGACTATTGCAATTCTCTTTTGTCCGGTGTTCCGCAAAATCTTCTTAACCAAATCCAGAGAGTCATGAAGTGTGCTGCACGTCTGATTTTTTGTGTACCGAAACGTGAACACATTATGCCGCTACTAGCTGATTTGCACTGGCTGCCAGTTTCATACAGAATTCAGTATAAAGTCTGTGTTATTTGTTTCAACATCATCTCTGGTTCTGCCCCTCCTTACTTATCTGATCTTGTCCAGCTGTATACACCGTCCCGCTCACTACGCTCTGCTTCAGACACTCATGTTTTCCGTATCCCTAGACGTAATAAGGTCACTCAAGGTCATCGTGCATTTTTCATATTTTGGTCCCATTACATGGAACGCCCTCCCAGCTGATGTGCGTCACTCATCATCTCTTTCCATTTTCAAATCCAAGCTTAAAACACACCTTTTTCTGTTGCGTATACGTAAAGACCATTTTGTCTGCCGGCTCACCGTGTGTGTGTGTGTGTGTGTGTGTGTGTGTGTGTGTGTGAGGTGTGTGTGTGTGAGGTGTGTGTGTGTGTGTGCGTGTGTGAGTGTGTGTGAGTTTTCTGCTCCCTGTAAATCAATGCATTTTTTGGGGGGTTGTATATGCTTGTTTTTGTAGTTTGCTTCACTGTTTCATTACTGTGATTGTATAGCGCCTAGAGCACCTTGGTGATTAGGCGCTATACAAATTACCTTTATTATTATTATTATTATTATTATTATTATTATTATTATTATTATCTTTGAACAGTTACGGCGGTAGTGGGCCTTTAAGTGCTGTCTTGGTTTAGGCGCACGATTGAAAGTTTGGATATATTCAGCTTTAATGCAGTAATTGACTTATGGGTGCTGAGCCAAAAAGACATTGCAATTGACCTGAAAATAGACCTCTCTCTCTCTCTCTCTCTCTCTGTCTCTCTCTGTGTCTGTCTCTCTCTGTGTCTCTGTCTCTGTCTCCGTCTGTCTGTCTCTCTCTCTCCCTCTCCCTCACTTCCTCCCTCCCTCCCTCCCTCTCTCTCTCTCTCTGTCTGTCTGTCTGTCTGTCTGTCTGTCTGTCTGTCTGTCTCTCTCTCTCTCTCTCTCTCTCTCTCTCTCTCTCTCTCTCTCTCTCTCTCTCTCTCTCTCTCTCTCTCTCTCTCTCTCTCTCTCTCAAATTCTGTAATTCGTCGATAGGTATTCGGTCAACGACCGGGTGCTACAGAACGTCGGTGATAAAATGTCTACGAGAGGATTTGGTCCCCTTGGACAGACGCAGAGTTCTTTCCCTTGTCCATTAATTTGCATTCCGCACACTCTGCGTCAGCTGCATCTCTACCATGCTTAACTGGTCCTATGAATAACCAGGAGTACCACTGACCCGCAGTTTGAGCAAACAGCCGCTGATGATGTTGGTCAGCAAGAGGCATGGATTCTCATGAGCCCTTGCGGCCGCAAGAGCTCATGAGAATCTATGTCTCTTGCAGATGGAACGATCTGGATGTTGAATTTCCTCTGCTACTTGGGCCTTGGTCTTTGACGTTGTCATGGACAGTGTTGACGTGTCTGTTCTTCTTCTTCTCGAACGCCGTCACACTTGGAGTTTGGCTCTCAAAATGAAATCTGTGGTCTTCTGTACCGCATCCACAGGCCCGTACAGTTTTTCTTGTAGAGTGGCGGGCTTCGGCCATATGTCCTCCCTCAGCAGCTGGTGGTTCCCACAGTCCTGGAGGATGTGCTCTGTGGTCTGCTCTGCTTCTCTGCTGGTCTGTTGAAGGCCATCATCGTATTGATGAACCAATGGTGATTCCCTCTGCTTGAAAACCTCTGGTGCGAATGGCGCCGGCAGAAAGCATAGATGTTCAGTAGCCGTTGCAGGCTTCGGAGACTTATGATGATCTATGCCGTGAACAGATGTATGGTGTTCGACGTATACAGCAATGGCCGTCGGGCCGACGTCGGCCCGATGGACTTTGCGCATTGGGCAAGCTTCTTCTTCTTCTTCTTGTCGTTCGCAGTGGGCTATACGGTCAGTCCAGCACCGGCGATGAATGACGTCGTTTTCTCCAGGTCTTCTCGAGAATATGTTCCGCGCTGGGCAAGCAATGCTGTATGCTTTTGAGACAGAAAAGAGATCCTCTTTTGACCCTGAGCGATTTTTGGGGACATGATGGACGCACACCTCACCAATGTATTCTTAAGCATCTGTTGTCGTCCAGTTATACGTGCCTTCATAGTTTGTTGGTTAACTTATACTGACCATACCGTTCGGCAGAAAAGCCGGAGACGTTGTTGTTTTTCGCCGATCGGTATCGTCAGTAGCACTCAAGGAGTTAAATAAATGGAAGATGACTGGGGAAAAAATGTTTCGTAATCTGAAACGCATGATATCATTACATATAAATTAATAACAGCGTGAAGGTATTTTCTCGCACGTAAATTGTATTACACGGGTTTGCACCCCTCTATTACAGCGAAGAGGAAATTTTCCTTGACAGATTTGGACTAATAGCCCACATTTCTGGCATAAAGCCCTTGTTCTCCACGCGTCCTTGGGGACGACATCTGTGATGCATCCAATCCTTTCTGTCTGCAAGAGATGCAGATTCATTCTTTTGAATAAACTTCATTCAGCTGCAACCCGTCACACGTGGCTTAAGGATGTAGACAATACTGGAGTAACAGTTCCAACAATATTTTAATTCAGCGATGCGATCTCCACACAATGCATTTCCAAATGCACCAACACTGATACAATGTCTCTTCTGCAAATGTCCACACTGGCGACACAAAGTTTTTCCTACAACGTACACCACCATTACGCTGCGTCTCTCACAATGTACACCCTATACGGGTCACGTACCTACGATAAACTGTGTGTCTCTACAACTGACAATGCAAGACAATGTACATACGTGCCTTCCAGCACCAACTTTATATAGTAAAACACTTTATAGAATAATCCAAGGAATTTACTCATCGCAACCAATCAGAACGGAACACGTTACTGTGAAACTCATAAATATTAATTAAAAAAATGAACTTTCTAGAAAAACTAAACTGGTCTACAAAATCCGACTGCTCATTTCAGCCCCAAATCCCAATATGTAATGATATCACACAAAAATATGGCAAACCGTTTACGACTTTTCACAACACGCAAAGAACGGCTGCTAATTTCACGCGCACAGTAAATAACCATGACTAGCAACTTTGCTACTATGTTACAAAAATGTTCCTTACTCTTTTGACATCACATGTACGAGGTCACTAGACAGCGCGACCCTGATACGAACGTTCTGGTTCATTCTCAACTAATCTATGCAAAACAAAAATCGACCGCTCTTCTCCGTGCGACTTTTCTAGAAGCTTCCGGACTAACTTATTAGCGTATCATAACAAAACCAAATCCGCTATCATGCACGAACGATAAAGAATCTCACTGAAAAGGTACGTGATACGTAATCATGATAGCTCAAATAAATATCGGATCGTTTCCTACGATTAACACATGTATGCTCTCACAGGACAACACGGCAACCACAATCGTAACAGTCCTCGCAGTCGCAAGATCTCATGAGAATCTGCACCTCTTCCTGACCATGACCGGTCGGACATGTGCATCAGTTCCAAGCATTCATGGTGTTATTTCCTGCGACTGGACATCTGTTCTTTGTTATTTGAAACTAGGCCTCGATCTCCAAGTCATTGAACCTGGTGTCTTTGAACTGGGATCCCAGCAAGCGAAAGGTTCAGGGGACGATGTCGGCCGCAGTTGGCCCGAGCCCTGCTGTGCGCGGGCCAACTGCAGCCAACGTCGGCCCCAGGACCCTTTGCTCGGTAGACGTGGGTCGAATTACAGCGCTATTTTCACAGTTGTTGCTTTCCTTAATGCCTTATCGATAGTGGTGCCGTATGTTCTTTATGACTTTAATTCTTTGATTGTGAGCTGTCGTTTCCGGAGCACAGAGGACACCGACCTCGAGACAAACTCGTTAAAAAAATAGCGAATTTAGTACACAATTACTGAAACACTGAGCACTAACCTAAAAAACTAAAATAATGTTGTTTGGAAATAATGTTCAACGTCAGTTGTACGTTTCGCTTTATATGCGCTTTGGTAATGTAGTTTCATCCTTTTTGTGCAAGCAGCCACAGTACTGTGTGCAGTACTGATGGCTGCATGCACAGAGGGATTAATAAAACAAAGAGCAGTCAGAAATATTTCATGAAAAAGAACGTTTGTTGAGGATCCAACATCCTTTCACACCTTAAACAGAGCAGTCTATAGAGACCCAACCTTCCAGCTTACAGAAGCACGACCGATAAATCAGTAATTCCCTGCCAATTTATTTGTCTGATTGTGTAAAATGTTGAATACGTGCTTTTGTTTTTAAAGTCATAAAATCTGGTACATTTTTTTTACGCCCGCCTCAAATTGAAACTCAAATTTAAATTCAAACTCACATTCAAATCCAGATTCAATCTAAATTAAATTGTTTATTGAAATTAAAATTCAGATTCAGATTCAAATCCAAATAAAAAAAAACACAAGTCGAATTCAGAATTCATAGTCATAAAATCTGCTTTCCACGCATAACTCCAATTTGATAGATAAATGTTGCTTCTTCGTGCAGTTATGTTCGAGTTCAGATTAAAAAAAAATATATATATAACACATCCATTAAAATCCTTTAAACACAATTGCTAGGCTTACCAAGTTTGATCCCAGCTTAGACACCAAATTGTGGTTTCATCACACGATTGTTCGGTCTTCAATTTTTCATTTGTTAACTCATTCGAGACGAGCCGCATACGGATACGCGGCTGATTTAAAAAAAAAATATGGAATGTGGCGTAATGTTTTTCACACAATTAGGCGGGCTAACCGGGACAGATGAACGCTGGGACAGGAAATTGCTATTTCATGCCACGATCGTGTTCGATCTTCTTGAATGAAAGCGCATTTTTTTAAAAATTAAGGATTGCATGCTGATTTTTTCTTTTGTTAACTCATTCGAGACGTGCCGCATATGGATACGCGGCTTTTTGCCGCGTATCCGTATGCGGCACGTCTCGAATGCGTTCACTCACGCAGCACTGAAATACTACAACATGGGACAAATTGACCACGATAGTACAAGAGTGTTGTCTGAAGCTGTTCTGGCAAAATGCTTCAACTGTTATGGTCGACGGTACAAAGTCCTCAGTGCAGTTCTCCCAAATTGGGGATTTAGGCCTGAACCCCACTAAGCAAAGGGTCCTCGGACCGGACGCCGGTCGATGTTGGCCAGCGCATAACCGTGCGCGGGCCAAAATCGGCCGCCGTCCGGCCCAAAGACCCTTTGCTTAGTGGAGATGAGGGTGGGTGTGTGCACACTGCTTTAAACTGTGGAATGTTTTTAACACAATTAGGCGGGCTAACCGGGACAGATGAACGCTGGGGCAGGAAATTGCTATTTCATGCCACGATCGTGTTCGATCTTCTTGAATGAAAGCGCATTTTTTTTAAAATTAAGGATTGCATGCTATTTTTTTTTTTTTTTTTTTTTTTTTTTTTTTTTTTTTTTTTTGACGCGGGTCGCCCTGCGAAAGATAAAGCTAAAAGCAGGTCTGAATAGGCAATTTGCTGCTTTATCTCCCGATCGTCTTCTATTCAATTATGAAGAGTGCACTTTTATTGAAGATCTGATTAGTACAGATGCTGTCTCTTCACATAGTGACCCCGTTTGACCCCTTGACCGCGGCTGACGTTACCGTCCCGGTGGAAAAGACGCGTAATTACGCGTCTTTTACCGCCGAGCGGTACCGTCAGTAGCAGTCAAGGGTTTAACTGACCAAGAGGGATCCCGACTTAGTTTCAACGCCATCTGCCGTTTTATATGTTCATGTTCGGTTTATATGTGTACGTTCATTGAATATTGAGGTCCGGACAGCAGATGGCTTTTCGACTGAGGTCTAGACAAAGCTGTTCTGTACGGAAAGATGTACGTTTCTGGAAGATCAAACCCTTTAACCCATTCAGCCCTGAAGCCCTACAACAGGAGGTGGGTCGACCATGATAATTCAAGGGTAGTGCCAGATTAGCTTGGCGCCGACACCTGTCGGCGCCAAGCTAATCTGGCACCGCCCTCGAATTATCATGGTCGATCCACCTCCTGCAACTGGCGCATAGTCATTAGATGACGCCTCCAAAATTTGGGAAATACGTGCGTCGGGCTGAATGAGTTAACACCGCCACGTTTACAGATTTCGACTTGGCTGACTGCGGTTGACGTCGGCCCGACTGCCGTTTGCGCCCTTGCTAACTGTTATTTCATCTCGCGATTGTGTGCTCGTTTGAACCTGTTTTTGTCGTATCTAATGAATCGTCCCAGCTGCTTCCCCTAATTCTCTGAGTCCAGTCATGGCTGCTGGCACATTTCTGGTCGAAGTTATTCCTGCAGAGGTAATTTTCAAGCGGAAACCTCACAGAAAGTGAGAATCATTCGCGCAAGAATTTCGCTGACTGCAAAGGGAGAGTAAACGCTGCTTTCGGGAAAGGGGGGAGGGGGGGGGGTGGGGGCGGGGGGCGAGTTAATTATGCGAAAAAGGGCCGCGTCTAATCAAATCAAGGCGTCTTCGTGTCATTGCACGGGGAACAACTCAGCCCCGTCCTCACGTCACCGTGAATGACGGTCCGGTCCTCAGTGGCGCACACGGACTAGCCGGGCCCTACGCCATAATGCAAGAAAACTAGATACTAATAGGCCCTGTGGGAAGCGATGACTGGAGCACACAAACTTGCCCGTCCCTCAGCAGTTGGCATTGAGCATTAATTCTCACGAGCCCGTGCACCCATGGACAGTTGCATGAGTGAGCTTAGTACTGCGTGAGCCACTAAGCGGAGCACGTTGCTTAGTGGTTTGCGCAGGACTAAGCTCACTCACGCAACTGACCCTTTGTCCTCGGTGGGGCACACGAAGTAGTAGTCGGTCCCTGGGCCATCTGCAGAAGACAGATTCTCATGAGTCCCTGTATCATGCGGGGGCTCATGAGAATCTATGCCTCTTGCTGATGGCTTTTAGAAGTAGCCGGAATGTCTGCCGGAGCTTGCTGGTAGAAATCGGCCACATCTACGTCATTTCAGTCCCTACTATATTCTTCGTGAGGACGTTTAAAGCTGTGGCTATGAAGACACAGTACTGTCCAACAACAACTCTCCGTATACAGCAGGCATAGGTCCTAGTCGTATACTCTTAGCTGTCGAGGATCACCTCACTTACTTCTGTTCTCGATAATCAGTGAAAGGTATTGAGGTTTTATGCTATGTCTGTAGCAACAAGATGTGGGCCACACTGGTTGCCTCCCTCGATTCGCTGCCGCTGATTAGTGAATCAATCGAGGGAGACAACCTGTGTGCGTGGGACTAATCTAGATCGTTAGACGTAGACCTACTTATCCGCAGTAGACTAAACACTCTAATGTCCACCTCCGCCAGAAAAAGAAAAGAACACACAGATGCATGTGAAGCAAGGTAGAAGCTTTAATTCTCACGAGCTCCTGCGTGTCGTAGGACGCCTGATGATCTTGCAGATGGACTGTGTTCGCCGCTTCACCGCCTGTAGTGTAGGTCACGGCGAACGACAAGGGTCTCATCGGCCTCCTTAGTTAGCTTCCTTTCTGATTACCGCTCTCCTCCCACACATAATCACATTCCGCACTTTCATGCCTGGGCAAGCCTCCTCGTCGTGTGTGGGGTTCCTGTCGGTTTAGTGTTCCAGAATCCTTAACTCGTTCAACTCCGACACGCCACGGCAAGTCATGGATCGAGCGTGATAGTTCAAGGGTTGTGCCAGAATTGGCGCCCATGGGCGCCAAGCTATTCTGGCACAACCCTTGAACTATCACGCTCGATCTGTTTTCAGAAGTGTAATACAGTCTCCATGATTGGATTGGCCAGCCACATCCGCACCCACAAATAGAAGTCATGCACAATGACGACATCATCGGCTTTCCATGGTCTACCCATTATTATTATAATACAGTCTTCATGTGGCAATTTCAAAATTTGCGGATTTCGGTCCTGGAGCAGAATGTGTTTAACCCTCTTGTGCTTGCAGCCGCCGGTACTGCACACAGTTCTGGTGGCTGTTTGCTCAAGGGAGTTAATATGTATGAAATGAATGAATCGCTCGCTCCCTCTCTTGCTCGCTCGCTCCCTCGCTTCCCGCTCCCTCCCTCCCTCCCTCACTCAGACTGTTGCGCGACGTTTAACAATGTGCAACTAATCAAGAAAAACGTGGACTTGGTCTTAATGTCATTTCAAATATTTATGGAGGGCATACGTTTCACTTGGTCACATCTGACTCGCACCCTTTTCTTTCAAAGATCTCTAGACATTCTCTCTTTATTAGTGTACTAAAGCACAGACAAAGAGGACACGTACACAGTGTATATGCCTCTGACAGTAGTAACCCATATTATGTGATATATTACGATAATAACCACGTCCAATTTTCCTTGTCGTGACACTTCAGCGCTAGTAAATCACACAAATGAAAATTTTCTGATCTAGACTACTTCTTCCCCTCAGCCATCTGCAACAGGCATAGATTCATATGAATCTCTGCCTCTTGCTGGTAATGACCTACGTCATTTTATTCATATCTCGTTTCATATTGGGGACTGTTCTAATACTTTTACAGTTAAGAAAAGTAACTGGCGACAATCGAAAACTTTGGTTTTTGGGTTAGGGTGGAATACGCTGTGCATATGTGTGCTTGTTGTGAATTGGGCCGTACGAACTGCCGAGGGGTAGCGACCAGGCAAACACCCCTTTACTGCCGGGACAAAGCAGACACCACCCAACCGCAAGGAACATAGATCATCATGAGCCCCAGCATTCGCGGGGGCTCATGAGGATCTACGTCCCTTGCTGACACTGCTTTGTATCCATGTTCCTTGGATTGACGGGACTCTCTGGCGCTGAATTAACTTTATTCAGAAAGACAGTCTGCGTCCACTAGCACTGAAGGCGTTAACTGTCTTTGTGTAGTAGTGGGTCCCAGTCCTGACGATCACTACAGAGCTCGGCTGTGAGCGGCAAATCCGCGGATCGTTCAACCCGGCCTCGCAGTGATTACCTCCTAACGCGATTGGCCTGTACGTCTCTGGAGAGCAGATCTAAGAAACTGCCCTGACCTGGAGAGGACAGTGCCAGTCATGATTGCTAATCACCGTCCCATTGCCACCGTTAGCCCGAAACGAGATGGCCTCTCAGTCTCCGTCTGGCTATACTAGAACCAAAAAAGAAGTGGTCTTACAAGACACGTGCTCTTTCAAGAGAACTCGTGGAGGGCGAAAAGTGTCACCTGCCATTAAAGACCATCATTTAGGTGGCTACATAAGGGTGGTGGTGATTTATTTCCGAGCAGACCTGCTTATGTCATGTCACCATAGGAATGTAATTACAGGGATAACAGGGATAAGTCAACAGTACAGGGATAACAGAGATAAGTCAACAGTACATGGATATAAGGGATAAGTCAACAGTACATGGATATAAGGGATGTCAACAGTACAGGGATAACAGGGATAAGTCAACAGTACAGGGATAACAGAGATAAGTCAACAGTACATGGATATAAGGGATAAGTCAACAGTACAGGGATAACAGGGATAAGTCAACAGTACAGGGATAACAGGGATAAGTCAACAGTACAGGGATAACAGGGATAAGTCAACAGTACATGGATATAAGGGATAAGTCAACAGTACATGGATATAAGGGATAAGTCAACAAGCTGCAGAGCTTAGTATGCACGCACCTCCTTATCTCATTCACACCTTAAAATGATTTTTGCAGAGGCGTGTATAAAGACTGTGTACCAGCTGTGCGAGATGGTTTGTCAGTCTTACATAGTTCGAAGGTAGTGCCAGAGTAGTTTGGCGCCTTCCCAGGTGCCAAGCTAATCTGGCACTACCCTCGAACTATCACGACCAATCCATCTCCCACTGTGGTGTTTTAATGGGTGAATGTGTCCACAGGTTTCACGTGCTCAATATGTACGGTGGCTTCATAACAAATCTGCGTGCTCTCTGGACCCTTGCTCTCTGTCTCCTGTTTGACCCTTTCATTGCCAGCTGTCGCAGACTGTGTTTCTGAAAACTCAAAGAACCTATTCGCGACTGAAATGGTGTCAACAAGAGGCATACACAGATCCTCATGAGCCCACCTCATGTGTGTCCGTGTCTCTTTAGTGGAGTTGGATCACATTCATGTTTCTTGGCAGCGAAAGGATTAAGGGCAACCTTGTTTTCCACTCACACACGTTAGGGTCTGCGGACTTGTTTTGTCGTTGTTGTATGTTGCTTTCAAGTCTGCAAAATGCACCCGTCTGTGTGTGGAGCCTGTCAACAATTCAGTTGCCGTAGTGTGCACAATAAAGGCAATCTGGGCTTTAAAACATGTGCAGGAGCAATAACTGGTGCACACACACGCAGGTAAGGGCTCCGTTGAGCAAACATAAAAGCACTCGATTAACCCTCTGGATGTCGGTAGCGCTTTCTGTCGAGGTGATTCCGGTAGGAATCGCCTCGACAAAAAGCGCCACCGACAGCCAGAGCGTCAGTCCTGCAAGTTTATTGAAGGATGTTTGTCTGATCTAGTATGGATCTTGCACCAGACAGTCATCAAGTGTGTGTGTGTTATTTTACTATCCTGGATTCCTCAGCAGCGTGTTTGTAATGTGTGGGCTGGTCTGTGATTTTGGACTTAGGCTGCAAGCCGTAAGGTCCAAAATAACAGGCCAGCACATATTTTCACAGGTTCGGTAATCTGTGTTTTCATACTCACCAGGGGGCTCCCTCACAGTCAACGGGCCGGGTTTTTGCTCAATGTGTTTACCGAGCGTCCCCTAACAGCTATTTATTAAGAATAAGAATAAGAATAAGAGTACTTTATTATCTAGAAAAGAGAAATTCGGTTGTGGTACATTTATAACAAATATTACAAACAAGACATGAAACATTATAACATAATTATGAACATTTTCTCCCTGCGCTTACACAGCCACAAATTCCAAATCGACATAAGTAAACAGTACAAATGTTTTACCCATAACTCTTACACATCTCACACATAAACATCTTTTATGAACTGAGCTGAGCGGCACGTACACATTCACACCCACCTCTACACATGCATACATAATGGGTAGACCATCGAAACTGATGATGTCGTCATTGTGCATGACTTCTATTTGTGGGTGCGGGTGTGGCTGGCCAAGCCAATCCTGGAGCCACACCTGCGAGGGCAAAGGGGGCACGTAACTCTAGGGAGAGTCGACGCTGTCTTTCAGCGAGCTCTGGCACTGGTGATCCGTTCACGCCGATGTTGTTCAAAGAGCGTGCAGGCTTTCCTGGTGGCAGCACGCCAGCTAGATCTGTCTTGTGCTTGTGCTTCAAGTTCCTTAACCGGGAAGACGCAGTGCTTGAGGCTGTCTTTTATGCAGTCTTTGAAGCGTTTCTTTGGCCGTCCTTGCTCCCTGTGGCCTTTTGAGAGTGCACCATACAGGAGTTGGCGTGGCATACGAGAATCATCCATGCGTATGACATGACCTGTCCAGCGAAGTTGTGTCTTTAAGATCAAGGCTTCAACACTTACAAAGCCAGCATTGTCCAGGACTTCCAGGTTTGTCACCTTGTCTTGCCATTTGATGCCCATGAGTGAGCGCAGGGATCTCATGTGGAAACGTTCGAGGTGCTTGATGTGCTTTCTGTACAGCGTCCATGACTCACAGCCGTAGAGGAGGCTGGGGAGGACTACTGCCTTGTAGACTTTGATCTTGGTGGAGAGCTAGACGTTGTTGTTATTCAACACACGAGTGTGCAGACGACCCAGGGCTTGGCTGGCTTTTCTGATGCGAGCTGCGATTTCCTTGTCGATAGTACCGTCAGAAGAGATGATGCTCCCCAGGTACCTGAACTGGTCGACAGTCTTCAGCTCGGTGCCTTCGATATACACTTTTGGGGTGGGGGTGGGGGGTGGTGGTGTGGGGGGGTGGGGGTGGGGCTCTTGTGCCTGAGGCTGGTTGGTGCAGGAGCTCGGTCTTGTTGAGACTGATGGTGAGGACAAACAGTCGAGAGGCTTCCGAGACCCTGTTCACGATGGTTTGGAGGTCAGACTCCGTGTGCGCCATCAGCGCGCAGTCATCGGCAAACAGCGCCTCAAGGATCAGTCTCTCGATGGTCTTGGTCCTGGCGTTCAGTCGACGGAGGTCGAAGAGAGAGCCATCTAGTCTGTACTTCAGGTACACTCCCTTCTCAAGGTCGCATACTGCATGGGTCAGGACACACGTGAAGAACAGGTTGAACATCACGGGGGCAAGAACACAACCTTGTTTGACACCGTTGGAAATGTCGAAGGGTGCGGATGTGTCGCCGTTTGACTGGACAACTCCTACCATTCCATCATGGAAGAGGCGGATGATGTTGGTGAACTTCCTGGGGCAGCCGAGCTTTGCGAGGATGACCCAAAGCGCTTCTCTGTTCACGGTGTCAAATGCTTTGGTCAGATCTATGAAGACAGCGTAGAGGTCCATGTGCTGCTCAATGCATTTCTCCTGGACCTGTCTCACAGAGAAGACCATGTCGACTGTGCTGCGGCCGGGTCTGAAGCCACACTGAGCCTCTGGGAGTGCTTCCTCAGATACAGAGCTGATCAGGCGGTTGAGGATGACTCTCGCGATGATCTTGCCAGCAATGGACAAGAGTGAGATCCCTCGGTAATTGGCACAGTCTGCTTTGCTGCCTTTGTTCTTGAACAGGGAGACGATTGTAGCATCTCTAAATTCCTGTGGCATGTTCTCCTCTGCCCAGATGCATGTCCGAATGTTGAGGAAGGCGTCAAGGGTCTCAGGTCCAGCTGCTTTGAAGAACTCTGCGGGGATGCCATCCATGCCTGCAGCCTTGCCGGAGCTAGCCTGGTTGATCGCTCTCTTGACCTTGACCAGGGTAGGTGGGAGGTCAAGGTCATCCAGTGTCGGGTTCTGGGGAATCATGTCCAGGGCCGCGGGGTCGACAGTGGAAGGCATGTTCAACAGATTTGAGAAGTGTTCTCTCCAGCGCTCTGTGATGCTGCCTTTGTCCTGCAGCAAGGTGAAGCCGTCGGAAGAAAAGAGAAGGGTTGTGCTGGGTCTGGCAGGGCCATAGACAGCTTTCATAGCGCTGAAAACTCCTTGGAGTTGTTGGATGCAGCAAAGTGTTGAAGTTCTTTTGCCTTGCTGTCCCACCAGGTGTCCTGCATGTTGCGGAGCTCTCTCTGGGCTTTTATCTGGAGGTGTTTGAAGCGGTCTTTTTTGGACAAGGAGTTGATGTCGTTCTGCCACTCGATGAAGGCACTGCGCTTTTGCTCCAGTAGCTTGTTGATCTCTTCATTGTTCTCATCGAACCAATCCTGGTGTACCCTCTGCTTGGGTCCAAGCACGTCTGTGGGTTGGCAGACTCCGCCACCATCCCCTTGAACTGGTTCCACATTTCAATTGGGTTGCCAGTCAACGGTCCATGGGAGGTTAGCAGGTCATCAAGGTGGGACTGAAAGTTTTCCTTGACGTCAGGGCGCTTAAGCTTGGCCAGGTTGAAGGAAGGTCGGGTGAGCTTCGGCCTCTTCCTGTGTGCTGGTGCAATGTGCAGGTTGAGGACAGACCGCACCAGCCGATGGTCGGTCCAGCACTCGGCTCTTCTCATGGCTCTGGTGATTCTGACATCACGGGTATCCCGCTGGCGGACAATGACATAGTCTATGAGATGCCACTGCTTGGACCTGGGATGCATCCATGTTGTCTTGTACTTACTATCCAGCCTGAAGAGGGTATTGGTGAAGGCGAGTTCATTCTCAGCCCACAACCATTGCTGTTCATCTTGCCCAGTCCGTGTGGGCCCATCACTCCTTCCAAGCAGTCATATTCGCGCCCAACTCGAGCATTGAAGTCACCAAGCACGACGAGTTTGTCACTTGCAGGAGTGGACTTCATGAGGGAGTCGAGGCTCTCATAGAACGCCTCCTTGTCGTCATCGGCGCTGGTGAGTGTCGGAGCATAGGCGCTGATGATAGTGACATGTCGGGTGTGGGAGATGGGTAAACGGAGCTTCATCACTCGTTCGCTGATGCCAGTGGGAAGAGAAGGCAGCTGTCGGAGGAGCGTGGTGCGGATGGCGAAGCCAACCCCGTGTATCCTGTCCTCGTTTTCAGCTTTGCCCTTCCAGAAAAAGGTGTACCCACCCTCAGGTTCACAGATCGAGCCTTCGTCAGCAAATACGGTTTCACTAAAAGCCGCAATGTCGATCTTATATCTTGCCAGCTCCCTGGCTATGAGGGTTGTTCTTCTGTGCGATCTCTTCGTCTGATCTCTGTCCAACAGGGTTCGTACGTTCCACGTACCGAGAATAAGTTTCTTTCTTTGTTTTTCTTTTCGACCGCATAAAAGGGTTAAACCGCCAGCCGCAGTAAGCTGACCGGTTTGGTGTAGGGCAGGCAATGTTTGGAACACCTTTTCTAGTTCCCTCCCTTACTAGGGTGAGCAGTGCTGTCCTGAAGAGGGCTGCTCAGTCGCCTGGGATGCTGTCAAACGTCCCTGCTGCCCCTGATACAGGGAAGAGCGACCACTGGTCCACAGGCCGCCTACGTGCAGGTTCGGAGCTACAACTCCCAGCAGTAACCTCTACCTGTCGGTTTGCCCGTTCCCCACCGCCGCAGGGCCTTTGGAGAAGGCAGAAGAAAAAAGAAGATGAAGAAGCAGATTTAATGAAGGTGAAGATCCATGCACAAAACCTGCGCGTGAAGGAGATTTTGGTGGAGAAACTGTTGCGCTAGAGCAACCCCACCCTCTCGGCCGCAGAAATCAGAGCCCAGTGGAACGATGAGACGTTACAACTGTCTTCTTCTGTCCTCTGACATGCCCTATGCACTCCACAGTGCACTGCTGACCCGCCCTCTTGGCCGTTGAACCCTTGATTGAGTTTCCTCCGCCCTCTCGGCCGGTGACAGACTTTGCATGCTAGGACGAGCAAGTCCTGCCTCACCAAGGGTTTGGGACCCCCGGTTTCCCCTCACGATTTAGCCAGCCAGTCGAAGCTGTTGCCCGTGGTGTGGCCGCTGCGCATGCTGCAGCTGCGTGGAGCCACAAGTGAGAGTTGAGTGTCAAAGTGGGGACCTATACTGGTGGACTACTCTCTAACCTTCGAGAGGCGACTTGTCCCCCTTATTATAGGTGAAATCCCCTCCTTGAATACTCCAGACACCACATAATACGCGTGTTTCAACCTAATCCTAGCCCTCACTGCTTATTATACAAACGCCTCAATACATTATTACACATTATTACACAAGCTGCGTAATTAAGATCTACCTTAGTAAAATAATTAGTGGGTAAACAAACAGTAACAAAATCCCAATATTATTATGTCCATGTTCACCACCAGATAGAACACAATATAATCACTTCTCTAAAATCAACAAGCTCCATTCCTACTGATTGCACAGGTAAAGGGGGATAGGGGGAGGAGTTAGGTTTGGGTATGAGTGGACGTACCTACAGATTGCTTAGAAGCTAGGCCCACGCTACCACAAACACCTATTGCCGGGCGCAATTTTGTGGCGGCAATGTTGCCGCCTCAATTAGGAGGCGCCTACAATATTGCCGCCACAAATTGCGACCCGATACAAACCGAGTCTATTCATTTGTGGTAGCCGGCAAGGCTCGAGCAATGTTGCCGCCTCTCAGCCAATCAGCGGTGTTCTTGCGCCACTTCCCGTTTCTTCATCTTCCGGCGAGCCGGGAAAAATGGCGGAGAAGCTGAGCGACGGCCGACGGCTTTGAGACTGTTAACTCATTGGAGACGCGCCGCATGTGGAAACGCTGCAAATAGCTGCGTATCCGTATGCGGCACGTCTCCAGTGAGTAAATTGATCAACCTTGTCCGAGAGTTCCCATGCATATGGGACTCCCGCAGCTCCGAATATTTCAACCGGGCGCGCCGTGAGAGCTGTTCCATATATGGTAATGGCAGGTCAGTCAGTACAAAACATTGCGCGTACATTGAAACGTGTGCCACGAAGCCGATGTGGCAGGGGACAAATTGTTGCTTACCACACACTGCTAGTGGCAAATTCTGGTAGCGTGGGCCCAGCCTCTTAGAGTGATGGATTTGGGGATGAAACTGTGCTGTAGTCTGAGTGTCCTAGCTTTGTGCGTGCGGAGTTTGCGGCCAGAGGGGAGGAGTTCATTGAGGTTGGCAAGGACATGAGATCTGTCTGAAGCTATCCGCCTACCCTTTCTCACCACACGCTGTTCATACAGGGACTCCACACTGGCTTGCTGACTGCCAGTCACCTTGCTGCAGACGTTTACCATTCGTGCCAGGGTGTTCTTGTTCTTCACACTCAGACCTCCATACCAGCACACAGAACCGAAAGTGATGACAGACTCGATAAAAGAGCAGTAGAAAGTTTGAAGGACAGAGGGGTTCACATTCAACTTCCTGAGTTTCTGAAGGCAGTAGATGCGTGACTGACATTTCTTGTGTATGAGGGTGGTGTTTGCATTAAAGGATAACTTATCTATTATAACTGTTCCAAGATACTTATACTCAGTCACACGCTGCATGAGTTGGACCGACCTTGAAAGTTGAAGAGAAATGTCAGATCGCGCCTAACGTTCATTGGGCCACCAACCGCTGACGTTCATAGTGTTGAAAGAGTTGAGCAGTGTATGCTTACTCCGCGGGCCTCTTTTCGCGCGAATGATTCTTTTCAGATTATGCACGTCGGCTGCAACACCTTGTGTTTGTTCAACATCTCGCGTCGTTACTCCCTGCTGATTGCCATCACAGTCAAAATAACACTGAAGTGATGCGTTTCAGCTTCAGAGGTTTCCTGAATTAGGAACCCCCCCCCCCTCTAAATAAATAAATAAATAAATAAAAATAATAATAAATAAAAAATAATAATAAAATTATAATTAAAAAAAATATTCAGCACAGCATTGCATTTAAAGACTTTAAAGGCAGGAACACATTATGATAATTAATAATTAAGGAAGACATTAATGTTCTGCGATCACCTCGTCCAGCTTATCTCTATACACAGTTACGCACGTTATAAACACGACGGTTTTGATCAGTTGCCGACGTATAGATATTTTTTTAAAAGTTGCTTTGCCAGTACGCAATGAGAACCAGAGACCGCACTGAAGAGACATAGAACCTCATGAGACCCCGCAGTCCCGGGGGCTCATGAGGTTCTATGCCTCTTGCTGCCCTTATTTTCGTTGGACGGGCAGGGTTTTTACGCTTTATATTTACAGTTCTTTTTGTCGCATTTCTAAAGTGCATGGTTGTAAAAATAATTGGGGTGGACACGTACACATGATATGAGGTTTCAGGTTTTGGGCAAATGGGTATGTTTTGGTCATGGTTTGGTCAAGCATAGACAAACAAATCATATGACCCAAACCAAAGAACTGCATACTTGTACTTTATTATTATTATTATTATTATTATTATTATTATTATTATTATTATTATTATTATTATTATTATTATTATTATTATATATTTTTATTTTTTTATTTTTATTTTCTTATATTTTATTTTTATTTTTTTAATTTATTTTATTTTATTTTATTGGGGGGGGGGAGGGTGGCGAGGGGGGGGGGGGATCTCCTCTCAGAAAAAAACGTTCAGGAAATGTTTTGGCGCATTGTAAATGACTGAGATATTTCCCGCAAAGCGGTAACGATTGCAGTTTCTGCTGTCCCGCGGGGTTGTCCCCTTAGGGGGATACCAAGAAAAATAATCGAATTGTGTCACATTTTCGTGGTGTGAATAGGGCAATATCTAGGTGTTTGGTGTTTTTTCTTGAGGGGAGAGGGGGCGGGGGTGGGGGTGGGGGGTCTTTTTGTCTGCCAGGGCTGTAAATGTGATCAGGGACTTCAAGTGTTATTTACTGCCGCTAACGTGACAATCATTCATCTTATTGCATGCACAGGTCAGACTCAGGATAACGCGCATCGGAAAACAGCTAAATCGGATGTAATGCGGTAAGGCCCCAATGAGAAAAAGTCCTTGGCCGACGTCAGCCTGAGGACGTTTTGCTAGCTGTATGTGTGGGTTTTATTTTCTCTATAAGTCTGTGTACATTTAGCACCACAATCACACCGATAACGCTGTCTGACATCATGGCTCCAGGTACCGCCATATACTGAGGCTTGTCTGTACGTTATTGCGGGCTTTGATGTAAACCGTGTGTCATAATTTAGGACGTTGGCTATTTAGGTCCCTCTTGCATTAAATGTGATATGGGAAGTTTAGGACGTTGGCTATTTAGGTCCCCCTTGCATTAAATGTGATATGGGAAGTTTAGGACGTTGGCTATTTAGGTCCCTCTTGCATTAAATGTGATATGGGAAGTTTAGGACGTTGTTTTACATATATACATATATATCATTATCAAATTTATTCTTATAATTTCGTATAATTTCCTGACGGTGCAGCTGGGATTAAAAAAAAAAAAAATTTAATTTGTTTATTTGTATTTGAGCTGCTACGGGATGAACACGAGGGAATTAAATTTGAAGTTTGTATTAAACACGAGAAGCATTTACATTTTGATGTTTATCTGGAATCAGTTATTTTGGTTTCACGCCGAGCTGGCGACTAAAGCTATATCATGGCGGTCTGGAATCGGTGCTTTGAAGACATTAGGCTATGCGTGCTTATCGAATATTTTCACAGTACATGTACTTTGTTTATAGAAACGAAATGAGGATTTCATCCCAAAGTCTTCCGTATTATTTGGAGCTCAGATGCGTTCATCTTTTAGGAACATTCAGAGTTGTTCATATCATTTTTAGACTTATTATGCTGATCCATTTCCCTCCTCTATAAGCCAACTCTGAGCAACACATTCGTCGGCGCACACAAATAAACACGGACACACGGCGCTTCCCGCCATTAGTACGCTCTGTGGGCTCGTGTAGCGACAGGAACTTGATCCATCTCCTTCTACCCACCCTCTTTTCCACACACACGGGCACACATAAATAAAGACAGACACGGCGATTCCCGCCATTCATAAGCTCTGTGGTCTGGCATGGCATAGCTATTCTGAAGAATAATAATAGCACGTGCAGCGAAATGACGTCACTTTAAGCTTCACGTCAGGGCATCATTAGTCCCACGACGCCGTGTTCATAGTGACGACTCGATGTTATACGTCACTCATCGCAGTACTACAATTTGACGAATCAGAGGGTCAACTTTGCAATTTTCTTGCTGATTTTCAAGCCTAGAGCTTACCGGTCACGATTTGACTTAATCCTACCCTAGGGTGAGACAAACACCAGGCTTATGCAAACACTGTTTATAAAAAAAATCATGCGGGTATTAATGTGAAGATAGATCGTTTTGTAAAAGAAAAATTAAAGTTATGTTAGCTGTTTTACAAATGACTCCGAAAAAGTGGTGCAGAAAATTGTCTGATTTTCACACCTAGGGCATATGTGTTGCAATTGACAGCTGAGACAAACTGTAGGCTTATGTAAATACCGTATTAAAAAAATCATGCGATTATTAATGAGAATAATATTTTTTTCGTAAAAAAAGATTTAATTGTTTTAAGATTAACCCACATAATTCGTGAAATTAATCCCCAAAACGTGAAAATATATATATCTTTTAAAATATTTATTTATCACTCAAAACGTTCAAGAGGTACAATGCTGGTTAACGAACTCATTCATTATCTCTCTTTTATCTAGCTATATGCAAAATATCTAGTAAAAATAAGAAATATACGGACTCCAGTGTGGATCAACCGGTTTTTGTGAAACGGCATTTTGTCGCCAATGAGCATCTTAATTAAAACATCGAAAAAAAAAGGTTTCGATATAATCTGCGCTTTGAGTTATATTATAAATATGAGAAATGCGCCATATAAATACTATGTATTATTATTATTATTATTATTATTATTATTATTATTATTATTATTATTATTATTATTATTATTAAATTCTTGTAGGGACAATATCCTAAAATTTAAAGCATGTCCGTACTCATTCGCTCGCTCGCTCGCTCGCGTGCGCGCGGCACTTAGCGCCAAAAATACGTTCTCTAGCAAGATTTGCGAAGCTAGACGTGACGTCATTTTTATCTTGTTACTGCTTTGACAGAATTTCTGCCCCGCACGCCAAAAAGCGTCATGTGCACGCTCTGGAATGTGCTCCGACCAGTCCCATTTAAATATTTTCAATACGGTAGACAAACAAGATGGGGTGAACCATAACTCACAAAGTCCCTTCTATATAAGAGTTGTCCTCGTTGTCAAGGGTCTCTACTTTTTGTCTTTGACCTAATTCTGATGTTCAAATATCTCCTATTGAAATAGTCTCGCAGATCTGTCATTGCGTCAGTGAGTTCTATAAGAGGCGCAGGACATACGCGTCATTGGTTTGTCAAACGTCATTTGTCATGACGTAAGTTTTAGTTTTCACATCATTTTATAGTTTATGTGATATGAGTTTCACTTTCTCTTCATAGGCTTCAGAAAATGGTGACAAAACTAGAATTTCACGGTACAATTTCAGTCTTGCTTGAAACGAACTCATGCAATGCCTTTCTCCAAACTAGCTATATCGGGTCACCTGCATGCTCTTCTGAAAGCGCGACGATGTGTGCGCACGCGCTCCAAACATCTCCAAAAGACATAGATCCTCTTGCGCTCTCCGGGCGTATGCGGATCTATGCCTCTTGGAGATGCGCGCATGTCTAGGTGTGAGAGGGAGAGAGCGCGCGCTAGAGAGAATTATGTCATATTTAGATTATAAAGTGAGTGTCTGCGTGGTGACGGAGTTGCCTCTTTACGTCACCGCCACTGTCTGACTTTCTCTAGAAGTCAAGTTTTTTTTTTGGAATAAATCCAGACCAAAAAGGTGACTGCCAAGCGTGTAATATGCAAAGAAGTACCCAACGGAGAAAGAAACACGCTTAGAAAAGACGGGTACAACACAATTTATTAATATTTCGGGTAAATACCCTTTGTCAAAATAGACAAACAAACAAACATAGAGATTAGCCGCTACTTATCTTCAATGGCAGAAAGAATGTGGCCACATTCCTTCTGCCATTGAAGATAAGTAGCGGCTAATCTCTATGTTTGTTTGTTTGTCTATTTTGACAAAGGGTATTTACCCGAAATATTAATAAATTGTGTTGTACCCGTCTTTTCTAAGCGTGTTTCTTTCTCCGTTGGGTACTTCTTTTTTTTTTTGTTTTTAAAAAAATTCTTTTCTGAAAAGAATTAATTTGTAGTAAAAAAGTTGAAAGGATACAAAGCTGGCTAACGAACTCATCCAATGCCTTTCTCTGAACTAGCTATAGCGAAAATTTCAAGTAAATATGACAAAAATTACGGACTCTAATCTGGGTCAACCGACTTCCTATAAAAGGTTGTTTATGTCTTCAATGAGACATTCGATTACAATATGGTCGGAGGCTCTCTTAGCCACCCCTTTAAGAAAGCATTTCGCCAAGTTTCAAGCTTGTGTTTACAGAAATATCGGAGATTCTCTTGTTTACATAAATACGCACACACACACATACATGTACATACATACGCACATACGGCGCTCCAAATGTACGTTCAGCAGCGAGGTTAGCGTAACTAGACATGACGTAATTTTTATCTTGTTACTTCAATATTGTTAGAGGTTAGCCTGCCCGCCTTTGACATCATGGACATGCTATTAAATTCGCCCCACCGCGACCCGTCCTTAAAAAAGTCCCTTCTATAAATAGAAGGGACTTAAAAAGAGACTTTTACAGAATGCCAATACATTCTTTTGTGGTCTCGGTGGCTACCTTTCTTGCATTCAATGCAGGGAGAAAGTAAACACCAATGCACAGAATTGGACTGATTCGATCTCACAAAGAGTTGTATTCAATAAGTTTCAGACTGTTCTTCACATTGTGTAATATTAGATAATCAAAACAAAGGTTTTTTTCAGTAACCTTTCACTGAGACTATACTTCGCATTGTTCGGTTTTTAAATAAACAAAGTTGGGAAAAGGCCAATATAGCCAGTGTTATTCAGACAGTTTCTTTGGAACATCAAAATGTGGAGGCGTACTCGCCTATGGCAACAAATGTTTACTGTCTTTCTCCCGATAGCCCTGCGGCAAAGCCGCAAGAGACACAGTTTATGATGAGTCCTTGCAGTTTGCGAGGGTTCATTAGAAACTATGTCTCTTGAAATACTGTCTTTCCTTTTGACTAAGGTGCTGTATGGAATTATGTAGGGAGCCATCCGTCATCCATCATCCGTGAGTCGTCTGCGGTAAAAGTTGAACATTGGCATTTTCTCGAAGACTGTTACAGACTTCAGTCTTGGCCCAAGGATACTTGAGGTGCTCCCTTTAGAAGCATACCGATCTTTGCAGCGCTGCCTTGAATACAGTGCTTATTTGTGCAGCTCAGATGCAGGAGGATGCTGGGTGTTGAATCCTCAGTGGGTTAAAGCAAACGGGGATCGAAGTGTCTATTTGAACACGTACAGCACCGCAGAACCGTGTGAGAATCCTCCCGCCCCTCCATAATTGTCGATGGCACTCGGTACTCGCCGTCTGTTGAAGGTATTCACCGCATCAACAATACAAACCGAAGTCGATAACCCTACTGACTGTCTTCTTGCCAGCAACATAGCTGTAAATGATGACTTTTTGCTCCACAAGAGTCACAGATCCTTGCGAGCCCCTGCAGGGGCTCGCAAAGATCTGTGCCTCTTGCGGATGGAGTAATTGTGCTGCTCGCATCACCAACAAAAGGCGTCATTGATCACAATTACACAGATCCTTCACACAGCTATTGAGACCCATTCACAGCATCTTCTGTAGTTCTCTGTGTGAGGGACTCTATTGAGAGCCGAGGTCCCGTCCAGCTTTCGAGATCGATGCGGTTTTCCAGGAGAAGACTGGGAACAGCCAGATATCTGGCAAATGAGAAAGACGGTACTGCACCAGAGAGCGGCCGAACAGCGCGAAACTTGTTGCTTGATATCTTCCCTAGAGAGTAATTAGTAAAATGTACGTACACTTGACCCATTTATCTCCACGACCGCATTCCCCAAATTTGGGAGGCGTAACGGCTATGTACCAGTCACAGGGGGTAGATCGACCATGATATTCAATGGTAGTGCCAGATTAGCTTGACTACCCGTGAAATATCATGGTTGAGCCATCGCCTGATGTAGTGCATTGGAGCTAAAAGGTTAATAGACGGGTAGTGGTAGGTGGAGAAGATATAATGATGTGAAGAATGCCTTCAACAGACGGCGAGATCACCAGCACATAGAACGTAAATCTTGGGTATACACTAGAGCGGATGTTCGGCATAATCAAGTTTCAAGTTTAAAATAATTTAATAATTGAGAAATTACAGTTTCTTGTCTTAGTATGACATAAAGCTAAACGTATACGCAGCATATGTAGCCACATAGTGATATCATCAGTACAGCGCCTTGTCTTGAGCACCGCCGTGAGATGGCCGTAGTTGCCTGCTCGGCGTTAAACTAATTGTCTTGAGTAGTAAGACATACATTAACACATTGTTACGTTTGTGTTGTGTTATTTTTTTAGGTCATGTGTGTGTTGATCATAGGAAAGATCCGATATTAATGTTGCATATTGTTGAGAATTCCGACCTAGATTGAGCCGGAAGGTTCTGGAAAAGGCGCGATGGTTCTAGTGACCTCAAATATGACCTCAAAGTTTTGTAGTGCACATGTTGGCTACATTTCGCAACATTTACGGAATGCGCCTAAATGTTAATGGAAGATTGCAGATAGATTTAGAGTGTTCTTTTTAATGAATATTAATGAGTTTTGGTTACTGTTTTTTTCTGATTGGTTGAGTTGTGTAATTTGCCGGATTGTTTTGGAAATCTGTAATATGCGGGACAGTTGAACTCGGGTCTGAGATCACTACTTGACAAGCATGCTCCATCTGCTCGCCGTAAAGTGTCATGTCGGACATCCTCACCGTGGTTCAGCGCCGTGGGAGGCAAGCTTCTCGCTGCAGAGAGAGAGCGACGACAAGCTGAGAGACTATGGCTGTCCACTGGACTTACCGTACACAAGCAGATTTTCAGCGCTTATAAGAAATATGTAACTCGTCTAGTACTCGTGGCGAAGACAGCTTTCTTCAATGCCAAGATTGCAGCGTGCACCACCAGCAAGCAGCTTTATAATGTAACCAACAAACTGACAGCTAGAAGGGATCCATCTCCACTCCCGACCATTTTCTCGCCATTATAGCTGCCTGATCAGTTCTCAAATTTCTTTAATGAAAAAGTTCAGAACATTCGTGATAGACTTGATGGACTTATTTCACAGTCTCCATCACAGTATGACGTTCCCTTTTCTGGTCAGTGTCTCTCGTCCTTCAGACCTGTCAGTGAACAGGAACTTCATGCTGTGCTGAAGAGAACTGCAGAAAAGACTTGTAGTTTAGACACACTTCCTACTATACTACATTGCTGTACGAGTGTATTGATGTAGTCATGACCAACATTGTCAATGAGTCCCTGAGGTCTGGTGTTTTTCCGTCGGATTTCAAGTCCGCCATTGTTAAACCTTTGCTAAAAAAAGCCCTCTCTAGACCATAACAATCTACAGAATTACCGCCCTGTCTCAAACCTCCCTTTTCTCTCTAAGATCGTTGAGAAGGTTGTGTTGTCGCAACTTCTCGACCATCTGAACCTGAATCATCTTTTTAGTCCCAATCAGTCTGCTTACCGTGCAGGTCATTCCACTGAAACTGCGCTTGCAAAAATTCTGAATGACCTTCTCGAGGCTCTTGATGATGGCAAAGTATCTGTTCTCGCACTGTTAGACCTATCTGCTGCCTTTGATACGATTGACCATGACATTTTGCTACAACGTCTCTATTCTGTGTATGGCATTCATCAAACTGCTTTATCGTGGTTTAGATCATATCTGACAGACAGAACTCAGTGCATAGTTGTTAATGATAAACTATCCAGCCCATCCACCGTGCGCTTTGGCGTCCCACAAGGTTCAGTTCTTGGACCAGTCCTCTTTACCCTGTATGTTCAGCCACTGGCCAGTGTCTTTAACCGTTTCTCTATATCACATCATGCATTTGCAGATGATACTCAACTCCATGACTCATGTACACCTGATCAGATCATGGACACAATCGAGAGCCTTCAGGAGTGTGTCTTGGATACTAAGATGTGGATGACTTCAAACAAATTACAGTTGAATGACGGAAAAACTGAGGCCACGATCATTGCTTCCCCGAGGTTGACGAAGACGCTGACACTCCCCCAGTCATTACAAATCTGTGGTGCCACTGTCCCCTTCTCCCCCCATGTAAAAAATCTGGGTGTCACACTTGATAGTAGCCTGTCCATGCGCCTTCATGTGAACAACGTTTGCAGATCCGCCTATACTGAAATGCGACGTATTGCTTCAGTCCGCCACTATCTGACACCTAAAGCAACTAAAGTACTTGTCTGCGCTTTTGTTTTGTCTAAATTAGACTATTGCAATGCTCTTTTGGCTGGCTGTTCCCAGTGTCTGATTGGCAAACTCCAGAAAATTCAAAACTCAGCTGCTAGGTTGATTCTTAGAGTCCCTAGATCAGATCATATCACACCCCATCTGTCTGCTCTTCACTGGTTACCTGTAACAGCTAGGATTCAGTACAAAATTTCATGCATGACTCACAGTTGTATTACCTGTTCCTGCCCACACTACCTTGCCTCTCTTCTCCAGCTGTATACGCCCTCAAGACAGAATTTGCGCTCTGCTGCCGACTCTCGAGTTTTACGTATCCCTCTTGTCAAAACAAAGTCGTTTGGTGAGAGGTCATTCAGATACCAAAGCCCAGTTGTTTGGAATGACCTCCCACGCGAACTGAGATAAATGGATTCGAGAGAGGCATTCAAGCGAGCCCTAAAGACCCATATTTTTTCTGTCAGCTACAAATGACTTTGTCACACACCTGTCATGTTAATGTCATCTCTATCTATGTTAGAAGTAGTGTGTGTGTGAGTGTGTGTGTGTGAATGCCAGTATGAGTCCATAAGCGTAGCACTTTTGAATGGTGACTTTATAGCTTGTTTACAGTATGCGTTGTATTTTGTTTTTTGTACTTTTTGTAAATTGCATTTTTGTAATTAGTTATTTTTGTACATTAGTTTTTGTTAAGCGCCTAGAGCTCTAATCTGAGGTTAGGCGCTATAAAAGTACTCATTATTATTATTATTATTAAAAGAAGGGTGTTAGGAAATATGTGCGTGCATTGTGTGCATTGTATGAGACACAGTGTACCGGCCAAAATTGCGGGTGCATTGTATGGGGCACGCAGCGTATAAAAATTGTGGATGCATTGTACGAGACTGTATCAAAGTGTGGATGCATTTGTTAGAGATAGTGCATCGCGAGAATAAAGTACTGTTGGAACTGTTACTCCAGTCTGGTCTACAACCTTGTATTACGTGTGACGAGTTGGAACTGAGTGAGGTTTTTCTACAAGAACCCTACGTGAGTGTGCCGCCTGTGGATACGTATGCTATGTATATATGTGTGTTACGCGATAGTCGTTGTCGTAGTATGATGCAATCACATCAAAGTGGAATTGCAGCGTCTTGTCTCAGTAAGACATTGAGTGAAACATGTACATAGCGTACATATGCATACTGACGAGCAAAAGAAATGCGATATTTTTGGAATAATCGGAAACACTTCAGTGTTTCCGATGATTAAAAAACATATCGCATTTTTTCGCTCGCCAGTATAGATATATTGATAGATACAGTCAGTCGACGTTCGTAACATTTTTTTTAACCTAAACGAGCCCACATTTACCGAAGGTCCTATTGTTACATCTTGTCCTCTTCGTCGTCAGTAGCAAAATGCGGGGGCTCATACGGATCCATGCGTCTTGCTAACCCTCTTTACATCCATGCACCGACCTCACACTGAATAGACTTCATCGCCCAAAGCCGCGCGTCGATACGTGGCAATGGGGAGGAGAGGCCCTTTTGATGCCAAATAGTACAAGAGGTGCACAAAGCTTTGGGCAGCGCTGCCATTGTCCGCGATAAACTATAGACGATAGGGGCGGATGCTGGATACAGCAGTTGATGCACGTAGTCGCCCGGGAACTTGGCGCGTTTTGATGGAATACGAGATGAGACTGAAGTGCCTGCAGCCACTGAGGAGAGAGATTCGCAACACTTAGTCCCACCTCTGGCTTCAGGCTTGTTCATGTAGCTAATTTTTCTTTTGCAGACATGCTGCATGCTGTTGTGCAATGTTTAAGGCACTGACGCGAATATTCTTTGGCGAGAAGGCTGGTGTCCATAAGCTAAAGAAATTAGGCAGGCGTTGTGGGAAGATGACAGACAAATTAATAAGCAAGCGTTATTAACCCATTCACTGCCAGTGGACGCAGTTAGCGTTTTTGAAATCGTCGAATGTTCAACTTTTAAAAAAAAAAGAAGAGAAAGCCGTCAAAGGAACATAGATACAAAGTGGTTTCAGCAAGAGGTATAGATCCTCATGAGCCCCCGCAACTGCGGGGGCTCATGAGGATCTATACCTTTTGCAGTATGGTGGTGTTCAGTTTGTCTTCAGTGCAAGAATTAACACCATCTGTCGTAAGCACGTTTGAACAGTGATGTCACAGTGATGTCACAGTGATGTCACAGTGATGTCACAGTGATGTCTAATTTAAAGCAACGGGTTGTGACTTAAATTTACAAAACATCACTTGCGTCTTCCCTTGTCTTATTTGTTCCGAGCAAGATACAAAGCCGGTAATGGGATCCGTTGTCGCTTTCAAATTACAGTGTTTACAGCTTTGTTGCGAGTTTTTAAGTTTACAAAAATAACCTCATCCTCATCCGGTTTATGTGTTTATTTTAGTTTTTCAATGGAGATTATGCAAGTTCTAGCCATTTGTTTTAAGTCTGTTTGGCCGCAGGCAAGTTACGCGTTTTGGAAACATGAAATTAGAACCCCGGAGGGGAAAGATGCTGGAAGCATAATACAGTTTCTTCTGGTTTTTTTTTTTTTTTGGGGGGGGGGGGGGGAGGGGCAAGCAATGATTTTGCACCAAACTGGTTTCACACTTCAGTAAAACAAAATAACATACACCACTCGTCTTTTGCTACCAACTTTGTACGGAGTAAAATAAACCGTCTGCATGTTCTTAAACTCTCTTGATTTGTGTTATTGGTTTTGCTTTTAAATCTGAAGTGTCTCCAAAACCGGGTGTCGGGTAGTGGGTCAGTGAGTTAAACAAAAATATAACGGTCAATTTCGGACGTAACAAAATGCCAGTGGTCACAGCGTTTCATTTTGTTGTATTTAATTTTGTAAATATCTATAAGCGGTGCAATTTATGCAAGTAAACTACAGAGATTTCAAAAAGGGGTACTAACACTGTCGTATATCCAAAGTTTGTTATAAGCGAAGTAATTTACACAGAAAAAGAAAAGTTTAGTCGGAACCTGTGAAAAAGTGTTATATGGAATCGACTTTCGTTGTATCCGACCATGATTGCCTTGAGCGAAGTCGTCTGTATGTACCAGTTTTGGACGGATAGACCATGATTTGTCAAGGTTGGTGCCATGATAGTTCAAAGGTGGTGCTAGAATAGCTTGGCTCCTGGAGGCGCCAAGCTATTCTAGCACCACCTTTGAAATATCATGGTCGGTTCATTTCCTGTCGCGCCTCCGACCCGGGTCTGCGCCCCCCTCCCCCCACCCGTTTAAAGATTAAGCATACCAACATTGGGGGACTTGGGTGGAGTTAACTACTTTTAGTTCCCAGGGTCACCCTGATCAGCCCCACAGGGTGGGTTTTCCCCTCTGTTCTGGGGCTTGTGTTTCTGTCTACCTTTGGTCCATTCACCTGTATTTTTTCTTTTTTAAACTCTCTCTACTGTCTGCGCTTTCTGTAGCTCTTGATATTGGATGTGTGTTGCTAAATGGTCTTAAGTTTATTTGGCGTATTAGACCGGCTGGCGACATACATTCAATATTCTGTATTTTTCTCAGAACATGCCTGCACTGCTTGTGAAAAAAATGTCTTGCTGCTGTCGGGACGTTAAGCAAGGTACAACCATCATTTCCTGTCGCAGTGTGTGTTGCTTAACGATCCCCCCCTACACACACACACACACACACACACACACACACACACACACACACACACACACACACACACACACACACACACACACACACATACACACACATACACACACACACACACACACACACACACACCTACCGACCTACCTATCTGCCTACCTACCTACCTACCTACCTACCTCGCTTTCCTCCTCGGTTCTTGTGAAACGCTTGTAGCGCACATTCGTGATCTGCTGAGAGGCACATCTTCCTTCATCTTCACAAATCTTTCCGTAAAGAATGCCCGATGATTAAATGTCTGCCTGAGCAATAATACAAACCATCTCTATTAGTCCCTGCAAGTTTCAAGTGCCTATGATGATCTGTGTCTGTTTTACTCATGTCCTGAGGGTGAATTTTTTAAAAGATAACTTTTGAGCCGTCATAGTTCTGGCGACCATGATGGTTCAAGGGTGGTGTCAGAATAGCTTTGCGCCTACAGGCGCCCTGCTATTCCGATACCACCCTTGAAATATCACGTTCAATCCACATCCTGTCGTATCATGTCATGACTTTGTGGGTTAACTAGATCGCCTCTGCTGAGGGGCTTGTCTCGCGTCAACGACTTTGCAAGTTTAATAGTAACTCTGTTATTCTTTACCCCAAGGCGGCGATGGGAAAGTCTATTGGATTCTGGTCTCGCTGTGCAGATGGCAATTCTATACCCAAGGAAAACGACAGTAAGCCCATTTTTGTGAGAAGCGGGATTTTCATTACAGTACAATGAAAATCTCGCTTTCCACAAAAATGGAGTTGCTGTCCTTTGCCTTCCTGGGCCGGCAGGATTCCACTATGTATTGACATTCCTGTATACCGCCCCCCCCCCCCCCCCAACCCTTCCACCCCGGTTCCCGCCACATCCCCCATCACACACACACACACACACACACACACACACACACACACACACACACACACACACACACACACACACACACACCCCGTCCCCCCCCCCCCCCCCCCCACCACCACCACCCCTCATTGCACCGCTTGTAACACTGACAGAGTCGTAAATGACAAGAAAAACACAGCTGATTGATTGTGCAATGTATGCACTTCGCTGATGAGGTACTGATGTCCATTCGTCATTTGCATGTTTTTGTATTCGCATTTATTCTGAGCCGGGCCATGCAGTTCGCAAAAGGCGTAGATCTGTATTGCCCCCTACAGCGGCAGAGGTTCATGTGGACCTATATGACTCTCGTTGGCCTAGCTCTGCTGCAGATCTTCCTCAAATTGAGGGTTTCGACTGGGTTTAACCGTTTCACTTCGGAGAACTAGTGAACAGCGCCCAGTTGCAAGAGACATAGAACCTCATGAGCCCCCGCTCTTGCGGGGGCTCATGAAATTCTATGCCTCTTGCAGACGCCGTTATATATCTACGTTCCATAATGCCGAGTGTTCTTGGCGTCAAATTTTCGGTGATTACAGAAAAAAACGAACTTTGGACACTGGCGGTGAAACGGAAAACCACAGAACTGGGGCCAGTTGCACCAGTGATCGTAGTCCTGTGCCAATCACTAAGACTGGTGGTCCGCTATAGCGGAGCACCCTGCTTAGTGGCTGGCGCAGGAATATTTCACTCATGTAACTGACTCCTTGTCATGTAGTGCTTTGTACCGGTTGGTGAACGTTGTCAATCTATGCTCCAACAAAAGAAATGCATTCAAATAAAGTGCTGGAATAGGACCGCATTGTGACTGGCTCTGATAAAGCATTTGCAATGTTTGCTCATTTTGACAGAGAAGATATATTGTGCTCACCTAACGAGCGCGCCATTAGAAGATGCTATTTTAACGCACTTCATCGACAAGATTCAAACAAAGAAAGACCAAAATTAAAAAAAAAAAAAAAACGAAGATAGATAAAAACTAAATGCAAATAGTGCCATTTCATTACCGACTTCAGCTGCAGCCATCATAGATTTTTGTCGACTCTACAGACCTACCTAAACGGCTTACATAATCTTGAGTTCACATGACTTTGGTGGCTCGTTCTCGTTCTAATGGGATTCATGAAATATTAAATATAAAACTTAAAACGGTATTGAATGCATTATAGCTTTTGTTCAATGTGTCATTTTCGAAGGAAGAACATCGGTTTAGCTTCTAAAAAAAACAGAATACGCAAAGGCTCCGCAAAACATCCGCAAAACATCCGCAAAACATCCGCAAAGAAAATCACGAATTAACTCATTCGCGGCCAGCCTCATCCGTGACTGCTATTGACGATACCGATCGGCGGAAAAGACGCATGACAACGCGTCTTTTCCGCCGATCGGTATCGTCAGCAGCACACAAGGGGTTAACAGAAACGCTTCCAAAACACAGTGAAAAGATAATGATCTTAGGGTTTCATTACAAGGTGCGTCCCACCAAAGCGCTTTATTCTCATACGGTCTTTGGTTTCCATTTTGCGTCATTCCAGTTTTTAAAAAAGAAATTCTCAGTTGAAACCAGAGCTAACCCGGAAAAAAAAAAATTGGCCAGTGGTGCGTGGGATTTTGTATGCTCATACACTTGTATTGGGATGGCATTGTCATAAAAAATAAGATTCGAGTATTTGGAAGAAAATCGTCTCTCTGACGTCAAGGGGTCTGCAAACTTCATTTTTGTCGTTTCTTTAGCGTGTTTTTCCTTTTTTTTCTTCTTTTTTTTCTCTTTTTTTGGTTTATAATGCTTTCTTTACGCCCCGACCCCCCCCCCCACCCCCCTCCCAAAAGTCACAACAACTCTATACCGCAACGGCTGTCCTCGTTAGGGAGTTTCGTAAGTGGGACAACTTGAATGTTCAGCAAGAGGTATTGATTCTCATGAGCCTCTGTCCTACAGGAGCTCATGAAAATCGATGCCTCTTGCAAACGGAAGGTGGCGTGCTGCAGGCGTCTGTCTTCCGCCCCAAATAACAATCATTTGAGGACACACACATCTCCTGTGACCGCGTTACGTCGGGCGCCCGTTGTGTGCACATATTACGTGTTGTCCGTGCAAGACCGCGCATTACCAGCACCCCCCCCCCCCCCACTCCCTTTGTTTACATTGCGCGTGCGTCGGCATTTCCATTACGCTGGTAGACTTAACAAGCAGATGATGAGCCGACGTCGGCCGCAAGTCGGCCTTGGGACCTTGTGTTTACTGGATTAACGACGACTCCTAGAATGTGAAATTATTGATGCAGCTGCGTTCAGCAGGAGGTATGGATCTACCTTAATCAGCCCCCCCCCCCCCCCCGCATGCAGCCCCGCCCAATTTAAATTGCATTTCAAACTTGCACAGAATTACCTTGCTCACTTGCCCGTAAACATCTTTTCAAACATTCTTAATCCTATCCACGTTTCCATATTACAAACACTGGGTCGTATCGGTAAACCAGGGACACCGTTCCATCTGTGTGGATTTAGGCTCCTGGGTCAAATAGCACGTAATTTTCAATAGCCATATAGTCCTAACGGCTTTTTAAAAAAAAAAAACCAAAAAAACAACTGTTTTTAGCCCCACGCAAAATAATGTCTCTGCAGTTGCAGAAGAACAACTGGTTGGCAGTTACATGCTGGTTTGGTTTCCTGCAACTGGCAGCTGATTTCCATGAAACCAGCAAGACCAGATAGAAAAACAAATCAGGTCACTTATTAACCGAAATAATTCGTTGATACGAGCACGAAACAACCCCATTCTACCGTAATACAAACCATGTCAACCGCCATTCAGTAGCCCACGGTTATTGGAAAACAGTGCATCATAACATCGCATCAATGATGCTGACCTACGTCATAAAGAGGCACCAGGGACGGATTTCCTGGATCTGAAAAGGACACAAGGATACAATTTTCCACGTCATAAAGAGTGGAAGGGGACCATTTTCTACGTCATAAAGCTGAGCCGCAGGGGTATAACATGTAAAACAGTACACGCGGGCGTGATGCTATTGCGTCGGGGAGTCGGCTAACGATGTCCATCTCAGAAGCTCGGTTCCGACCTTCAGTCGGTTCCTCCTCCCTGGTCAGTCGTAGGGGCCCATGAGAATCTATGCCATTTGTTGATATGGTTTTGCCACATTTAGATCTGCTTCTGCCGTTGACGGTGAAAGTCATTTAACTCATTCGAGACGACACGTCTCGAATGTGTTAAACATGTGAAGTTGTTGACGCTTTTCTCTCTCTCTTTGTCTCTTATCTCTCGGTCTCTCTTATCTCACAGTCTCTGCCTGTCTGTCCGTCTCTGTCTGTCCTCGGCGTTAAACCCCAATAACTAACTGTCTCTGTTTGTCTGTCTGTCTGTCTATATGTCTCTGTCTGTCTCTGTCTGTCTGTCTGTCTGTCTGTCTGTCTGTCTGTCTGTCTCTCTCTCTCTCTCTCTCTCTCTCTCTCTCTCTCTCTCTCTCTCTCTCTCTCTCTCTCTCAGATGAGACATTTTTGCCCCCCAATTTGTCCCCTGTGCGAGGTAACGAGTATGACGGAGGAATCCAATTGGTTGCCCAGAAACCATTTGCTTGTCCTGGCTACCGCTTTGTAACTTTAGTACTTTGTGCTGTGGGGGGCTTAGATGCCCGGATCAAAACTGGCAAAACTGGCTATTTCGTATTACAGACACTTTGTTGTCAAATTTGCATATGTTGGTGGAAAGGACACTGTTGCTTTTGTTATTGTTGCTGCTGATGTTTCATGTTACGTCGCGCTGTCTAGTTCGAAAAAAACCGTCATTGTGAATATGCGAATAGAGGCAGACAACCAGTGAATACGATTTAACTTGAAAATTACCAAAGCTGGTCATAATATGATGGTGATGATGTCCACTTGTAATGCGCATCCACTCCATGCTAGCAGCATGCTCAGGGCGCAAAGAAGAAGAAGAAGAAGAAAAAAACCCAAAATCTGGTGCACAGTAGTCCTAAAATTAAAAGTCAAGAACAGGTGCCTCCTGAAGGTGCCAATGCAGTCAATGTCCCTCAAGGATTGTGGTAATCCATTCCACAGCATAGGTCCGCAGTGTGAAAATGCCCGGAAACCAAGTCGCTTCTTTGTGTGGCTTTCGACACTTGGGGTGCAGAGTTTGGACCAGACAGCAGAACGGAGCTGCCTCGCAGGGTTATGGCGTGGGACTATTTCCCGGAGGTACTCTGGTGAGTCTGGGTCATTTACAGACTTGTGGCACAGAGTGAGAATCTTGTGATGAATTCTTTGCTTGACTGCAAGCCAGTGCAACTGCTTAAAGACTGTTGTGATATCAGTGCTCCCTTATTTTAGTTCTTGTGGCAGTGTTCTGAACCAGTTGAAGACGTCTGAATTGTTGCTCTGGTAGACCCCAAAGACAGCTGTTACAGTAGTCCAGTCTGGATAGGACAAGGGCAACGGCGATAGCATTTGCAGCTTTGGCTGTCAGGACAGGTCGTAGTTTCCCAAGGAAGCAAAGATGGAAATAGCATCCCGAGACAACAGCACTGATCTGGTCTTCCATGGTAAGACTGGCATCGACAAAGACACCAAGATCTTTGACAGTCTTGGAGAAAGGCATGAGAGACTCACCAACACGGATGGCATCAAGAGATTCCACACCCAGTTTGTTCTTGGGTCCACACAGGATTGCCTCAGTCTTATCATCATTTAATTTCAGCATGTTGGTTGACAGCCAGGACTTGATTTCTTGGCAGCACGACTCGATTTTCTGCACTGTCTGAGAAGCGGAGACACTGCCAGGATGAAATGAGTCGTAGAGACCAGAGTCATCTGCAAACAGCTGCCGCCCTAACCTGTACTTGTCAATCACACGTCCTAACTTAGTGGTGTAGGGAGAGAACAGGGCAGGCCCTAAGACGGACCCTTGAGGGACCCCGCATACTAGCCGGGTAACAGCAGACGCCACACCATTAACACTGACGTACTGGAATCTGTCCTCACGGTACGATCGAAATCACTGTAAGACACAGTCCGTGATTCCAAACTCAAGCTGAAGTTTCTGCAGCAACATCTGGTGATCTATGTTGTCAAATGCCGCACTGAGGTTCAGCAACATCAGGAGTGAGTGGTCACCACGATCAGCTGCACAGAGAATGTCATTTAAGACACGCATCACTGCGGTCTCTGTAGAATAACCTGGCCTGTATGCAGACTGAAATTTATCCAGTAGCTGGTATCTAGACACATGATCAGCCATGATTATCGGCTACCACACGTTCTAAGAGCTTGGACAAAATATGGAAGGTTTGATACTGGCCTATAGTTCTAAGAAGCTTGGCCCACGCTACCACAAACACCTATTGCCGGGCGCAATTTTGTGGCAGCAATGTTGCCGCCTCAATTAGGGGGCGCCTACAATATTGCCGCCACAAATTGCGACCCGATACAAACCGAGTCTATTCATTTGTGGTAGCCGGCAAGGCTCGAGCAATGTTGCCGCCTCTCAGCCAATCAGCGGTGTTCTTGCGCCACTTCCCGTTTCTTCATCTTCCGGCGAGCCGGGAAAAATGGCGGAGAAGCTGAGCGACGGCCGACGGCTTTGAGACTGTTAACTCATTGGAGACGCGCCGCATGTGGAAACGCTGTAAATAGCTGCGTATCCGTATGCGGCACGTCTCCAGTGAGTAAATCATTGATCAACCTTGTCCGAGAGTTCCCATGCACATGGGACTCCCGCAGCTCCGAATATTTCAACCGGGCGCGCCGAGAGAGCTGTTCCATATATGGTAATGGCAGGTCAGTCAGTACAAAACATTGCGCGTACATTGAAACGTGTGCCACGAAGCCGATGTGGCAGGGGACAAATTGTTGCTTACCACACACTGCTAGTGGCAAATTCTGGTAGCGTGGGCCCAGCCTCTAACATCAGGGCCCAAGTTTGACTTCTTCAACAGAGGACAAATCACATCAGTCTTAAAGGCTCCTGGAACAACACTGGTGAAGAGACTGCGGTTGATGATGTGCAGAATAACTGGCAGAAGAATGTCCAAATTCTCCAAGACTATTTTGGTGGAGATAGCGGTATCGAATCGGAATCGAGGGAGACAGCCACTGTATACGATTTAAAAATTACCATAGATGGGCATGATATAATACTCGTTGTGTGCTTTTTGAGCACTACAGCAGGAGATGGGTCGACCATGATAATTCAAGGGTAGTGCCAGATTAGCTTGGCGCCTGTCGTAGCACTACCCTTGAATTATCATGGTCGATCTATTTCCTGCAACAGGTGCATAGTCGTTAGATGACGCTTCCAACATTTGGGAAATACGTGCGTCGGGCTGAATGAGTTAAATAGCGTTCCTCTTTTACTTGCTCTGTTTAGTTTAATCCCCTCACTGCCGAGAAAAACTGAATACCACTTAGCTGCAAGCGGTATAGATCCTCATGAGCCACCGCAGTCGCGGGGGCTGATGATGATCCCAGTCTATGCCTCTTGCTGGAAACCAATGTGTATCCATGTTCCTTTTGACGGCTGAGGATCTTGGATGTTGAATTTACAAAAACAATCTGCGTCCACTGACAGTGAATGGGTGAACGTCAGATGTTGATTTTATATATATATATATATATATATATATATATATATATATATATATATATATATATATATATATATGTATATATGGTCACGGGGTCTCTGCCTGACTCAAAGGGTGGGGGCCCCACGGGACTAGTTGCGTTGGTGGTGCGGGTAGTAGGGAACGCTTACAGCGCCTCCCCCGGGATCACCCTAGTCTAGGGCCTCTTGGCCTTCGTAAGGCACCCTCGTGTGTAATCCCTCCGGACTAGCATAGCATCCCTCTCATCCAAGACCGCCCGTGCGTGGTCTGGCCACATCCTCTCCGAGGTGACCCAAAAAACTGGGCAGCACGAGCCCCCAGACTAAACACGGCGGATCTAGAGGAGAGAACCTCGAAAATTAATCATTGTCCTGCTGCCTTGAAGGCCTGACCGCGTTGCTGTGATTATATATATAAATATATATATATATAAATTTTCCCCCTGTATGAAATGCTGTAGTGTTTACACCGCCATCCTAAGTCTACCCTGTAATAATACACTTTGGTGTAGGACATTGATAGATTGACATTCATCCACACCGGCAGTTGACAAGACAATTTGCTACCCAGTACCGGTATCGATCGCGCTGAATGTCCCATCAGATCGCCCGTCTTAGGAGCCAATTCGTAAGAGGAATGAACACTGCAAGAAAGAAATAAAAATGCACAATTTCTTATAAGCTCTTGCAAGTTTCTTGGAATACTTAAAATTTAATGTAATTTTGTTGCAAATTGATGTGATGGGGGACTCTGGTATTTTCAGTGTGTCTGATATCCTTATGACGAATTTCGGCTGAATGATAAACACACATGATTATGTGGAAATATAACCGCAGGCAAAAGGAATGGATTCTCATGAGCCCCAAAGGGAATCCATTCTTTTTGCACATGGTAAGAGTTTGCTTTTGAGGCGTCCCCAAGATCGGTTTGATCACAAGTTTCGACACATTTTTGTCGTCTGCACAGACGTTGAATACCTACTACGTAAAAGAGGCTAATCGCCACGAGCAAATGGCGTATATTCCCATGAGCCCCAAGCTTGCTCGGGGCTTATGAGAATCTATGCCATTTGCAGATGGAAAGTTTACCTGCGATGCGTTAGATCACAAGCGTGGACAAATTTCCGCTGTCTGAACCTGTCCAGATTTTGTCGGCCGCCGTTCCAAGCCCGCAATTGCCGATTTGCGGGTGCGTTTGACAGTTAGTCGTAAAGCGAAATACCGTAGTTTTCCTCGGTTCGAGGGACACGTAAGAGATGGTATCTGCATGTGGTTTGGTGGGTAATGTTAAAATCGTTCCCAGGCGTTTATACTGAAGGGAACAGTTTAGGTGAAAATTCTGTGATTGGAGAATGATCGCTACGGTTAATGGTTAGGTAGAGGAAATTCACCAGAATGGCTTGTAGAGTGGCCATTGACAGATAACGTTTAAAGGCGTCTGAGTTGGATGCTTGAATTGTACTTTCTCTATGAAGCACCTCACTGGTCGCCTGCGGATTTCGCGACAAGAAAAACCAAGAAACTGATCTTGGTCGGGCGGCTTTAACGACGTCCACGATCGCTTAAAATGAAACTTGTACTTCATGGGTTTTCTTGTTTTGTATTCTCTGCACACCGAAGTGAGCATCATTACTTTGTTGACAGAGCTCTCTCTCTCTCTCTCTCTCTCTCTCTCTCTCTCTCTCTCTCTCCCCCCCCCCCGCAACTGCCGCCTTGGATAAACAAAGGTTTGGTCGATGCCATGCAACTGAGAGGATGAATTAAAACAGAAAAAAGATTTCCCTGCTTACCGTAAGCAATGCAACCGCGTTAAAAAATTAGTTCTTGATGCCAAAAAGTCACTCTTTAAACGAATAATGAATGACAAAAAAGGATAAGTCTCTGTTTGGAGAGCGCTTAATGCCCTTACAACATCTAACTATAGCCCTACGCATACCTCTATTTCTGCAGAAACTTTTAATAATCATTTTCTTTCTGCCGCCCAGTCGTTGCTGCAAAACACTACGTCTAAGGCACCGTTTGTATCCCCAATCCTTGTCAAATATTGTGATGGCAAACTTTCTTCTCGTTCATCTTTCCACATACCTTGCATGACAGTGCACGATGTCGGTAAAGCGATTGAATGTCTCAAAAGTAAGCGCACTTCAGGACATGATGAAATTAGTACTGCTGTGTTAAAACTATCACTACCTTTCATAGTATAATCTTTAACGTACATCTACAATCGTTGTGTCGAGCATGGCGAATTCCCCTCTGATCTGAAAAAAGCCAAAGTTATTCCGCTTCCTAAGAACAAAGATCTTACAGATCCCAATAAATTCAGGCCAAATTCTATCTTGTCTTCATTTTCAAAACCTATAGAAAAACACATACACAAACACTTACAGCACTTTCTTGACACACACGACCTTATTCATCCCTTACAGTCAGGATTTCGCCCGCGGCACTCTTGTCAAACAGCTCTCTCACATTTAACGGATCGTTGGCTCACATCAATAAATAAAGCACTGTTGACTGGAGTGGTCTTTTTAGACTTTACCAAAGCCTTCGACTTAGTTAACCATACCCTTCTTACCGAAAAACTCTCAGTCTACCGAGTAAGTGACCTTTTTTAAATCCTACCTTGAAGGCCGACGACAGTATGTCAGCGTGAATGGCAAATCATCCTCTGAGGGGCTGATTATGCATGGCGTGCCCCAGGGATCTATTATCGGGCCTTTATTGTTCACACTTTACATAAATGACTTACCTTTACATATCTCACAGCCTGACGTTACCTGTAGCTTATTTGCAGATGATGCAACTTTGGATGTGTCTGCGCCAGACGTGCCCACAATCACTAGTTCACTCCAGCAAACAATAAATGAAGTCTTTGATTGGTGCCAGACTAATTCCATGATTCCAAATCCATCAAAGACGGAATGTATGCTTGTGACAACAAGGCAAAAGCATCAGCTGAGCCCGCCGCCACTCAAACTTTACCTTGAACAGCAACCAATAGCGCAAGTTAGAGAACATCGTTTGCTTGGTGTCACTGTAGACGACCAGCTCAGTTGGCACTCGCGTACTAATTCTATTTGTAAGGTTTTGTCCAAAAATCTATATTTGTTATCTAGACTAGTTCTATTCACCGACGTTTCAACCAGGCAGTTGTTTTATAATGCACACATAAAATCCCATCTAGATTACGCATCGACAGTATGGGATGGATGCAGCGATACTTCTTTAAAAAGAATAAATTCACTTCATAGACGTGCGGCAAAGCTTATCCTAAAAGATTCACACACCCCTTTGACTACCGACGATAAACTAACAAAATTAAATATGTTGCTCCTTCGTAAGCACTTTTTATTCAATAAATGTGTATTTATGCTTAAGATCACACTTTCAAAATCACCTGGATATCTCGCTGCTCTCTTTAAGGCTCCCCACACTCCGTACCCGACACTGAGGAACGACCTGGTAGTGCCTAGGCCCCGCCTTGACATTTTTAAATTGGCCTTGTCATATTCAGCAGCCAAAGAATGGAATTTACTTCCAAAAGAAATAAAATCTATCACGACCATAAATGCTTTCAAGACACGGCTTCATCAGCATTTGCTACAAATGCAAGCGTAAACTGCTTTTGTTTTAGAATGACGTGGTATTTTAATTTGTCTATCTGATTGTTGTTGGTGTTTTTTTTTTTTTTTTTGTAATCTTATGGTACACTTGTTAGATGGTAGCGCACGTATATCTCATTGTGTGTATTAAATGTGTTTATGATGTTTTTGTATATGATCGCCATATGTACACACTGTCACCTTCGAGCGGCAGCTGATCGAGGGGGGGGGGGGCGGGGGGGGGGGCAACCAGTATGACTCGCCTCGTTGGACGCTTATGGTGTGTCAGTGCGTGCGGCCCCGTGAGTGGGTGTGTAAGTAGTTTAGCAAGGACAAGATGGAAGAAAGGTCTTCAGACCTAAATCTTTTTATCCTTGGAAAATAAAGATTCATTGTCATTGTCATTGTCATTGTCTCTCTCTCTCTCTCTCTCTCTCTCTCTCTCTCTCTCTCTCTCTCTCTCTCTCTCTCTCTCTCTTATCTTTCTCTCTCTCTCTCTTTTGTTCCGGGGTCGAACTGAGGGGATGGAGGATTTGTGATTTGAGAATCTGGGAGAGAAAAGGAGTTTTAGGGGTTTTTATCAACTAGTACGGGGGAGGTAACCTTGCCAAAAATCTGTAATCCTTTGGCTGTCGGTAGCGTTTTTTTGTCGCGATGATTCCTACAGGAATATCAACATACTGACATCCTAGAGGAATAACAACACTCTGACGTCCTGCAGGAATAACAACACTCTAACATCCTACAGGAATCACCGCGACAAAATTCGCTACCGACAGCCAAGGGTTAATGCATTTAGAAACTCTGTTGCAGAACGCTTTTATTTGCAATAAAGCATGGATTCAGAATCGATGTTTCTCTATATGTACCGACTGGTAGATCAACGTGGATATTAGTGTGAACGCCTGCTGAACCACTCCTAAAGATATTTCCGAGGCTTCATGAGGGTCTGTGCTTCCGGCAAACGCGTGTTCCATGAGTCGCGTAGTTCAGAATCTGGGCCGAGCTTTTCTAGCGTGTGTCTCACCTCAAATAGCCCAAGGACGGACGGTTCTGCGTGCGAGCTTCCGGAAGGATATTGACAAATATTCACAATGATTTCATTTTCTGATTTTCTGAACGAGTGCCACCCATCTGCAATATGCCTAACTCATTCGAGACGTGCCGCATCCGGATACGCGGCCTTAAGCCGCGTGTCCGAATGGAACACGTCTCCAATGTGTTAAATTAGCATGAATCCCTAACACGTCCCTTCGTTTTGGAAAGTCATGAGGATATGCGTCTGTTGTTGGCCCCATGTAAAGTCTCAGTTATTGGCGGGGTGAAGTAAGTCATCTCACATTCAACAGTACACTGGTTATGTACCTCGATTCGCTACCAACAGGTAGGAATCGGCCGGGGAGACAATTATTATTATAACATGGTATTTATATGGCGCATTTCTCTTATTTATACAATGCGCAGAATGTAGCCGCGAACTGAACCCAAACAAGCACGCTCACGTGAATCACGCGCATTCACTCACACACTGTACGTAAACACAGAACATTCAGTCACGTGGTGCTAAGGGCAAGCTCAAGCGAGTTACTGAAGTTGTAGTGGAAATCGTTTGTATTTGAAATTTGATTAAGTTAACTGAAACTGATACTAAAGTGGAGGGGGTGGAAGAGCCGGAGTACCCGGAGAAAGAACCCACGACGGTCCGCCCGAATCAACGGTGACACTTACTAGAGGAGAAAAGTCCGACGCCGGAACCCGGAATCGAACCTCGCACCTTTAGCATTGGTGGCAGGCGCCTTAACCACTGCGCCACGGACCGCCCCAGTGTGATTCAATATGCGGTATCGGTAGAATTTTCAGGTATCGTCCCTGTTAGCGTTGTCTTATTTTGTTCCTCAGCCATCCTCTTCCCATCCGAAGCAGAACTCGTTGAGACGTACCGAATACAAATATAAATTTCGTTCGAGACATGCCGCATATAATATAATGAACGCTGACGTGATTCGCCTCGAATCCGTTTGTGTAACTTCTCGAATGCTAACTTAATTTGCGCTTGAGCGAGTGAGAAGCTGTGCCTTTAACAGACGGAGTGGTAGGCTTCGCTTCCGTGGGCCACAATGCAAGTCGTGCTTCTGTAATCAGTGTGACCTCGTCGCCAAAAAACTCCGTCCAAAGACCGCAACAGGCGTTGGTTCTCAGGTGCGGATGCTCACGAAGTATGTGGGTGGGTGGCGAATCATCTTGGGTTCCCAGTCAGAGGACCTTTTGCCTTTTCTTCTTTTTTTTTTTTTGGTGTCGGGCCGAACAAGCTAGACATGACGACAGCTTGGGAGTTTGCTCGTCGGTGTTAGCGCAACACGGACATCGAGTACTTCAAAAGCAGGTTGCCGGCCCCTCCACGGTGGCTCATCATAATCGCATTGCCTCCCCTGGAACATGAACAATCGCTCCGTGATAGGGGACGGAACGCTGCCGCCAGGGATAGAGAATCAATCCAATCACGGCCCATAAACACGCAGTCTCGAGCTTCAACAGATACCTGCCGCAGTGTGAGGCCGGAGTGGCCGATAACCTGGGCAACAAGAGACCTACTAGATTCTCATGAGCTTTTTGGCGAGAGAATCAGGCCCATAGACACAGTCTCAGACATAATTCTAGATATTTTCCTTCATGTGAGATGCAAGTGAAACTGGATGTGAAAGATTACGATGACGGACGAAACGACGTGACGTTTGTACTAGAAAACAACCAAGATAGTATTCGCCGGAGGCAAAGCACGGATCAGTAGATTCTGATCGATTCACTTTGACTGTGATCTTTTTTGTTGAAATCTTATGAGCGAATCTACCATTTGCATGAACCGAAAGCACCGGCAAACGAACTGTACAGAACAATGCAGTGTGATTGGTGTGCATGTGTGCTCATTTCCTCTAAAGGTATCGAACGCACGACTCACCGGAAGTACGCCTACAATACTTTGTGATTTGTTCGTAGCGGTGTTTCGTATTACTAACAAGCCGATACCAAAAGCAGACCTGGGCAGGACAATAGAAAGGACTGGTGCGCGGGTTTTGCCAGTTGTTCAATAGATACATGACGTCCACTGGAAGCACACGATTAGATGTTTCATGTTGCCATCAGAACCAAAGATAACTTTTTTCAAAGCAGGGCAGTGAAGACAATGAACTAAGGTTGCTGCGTATAGGTTTGCACAATTAATCCAGTGACTCTGAACACAGATTCCACCGTAAACGCATCTATTGTAGATGTGATGCTCGCGGATGCTACGTTTAATATGTGAACAATCAGATAATCAATCATACGTCATTGCCTTGTACATGTCTGCTTTATATACTGACGAACGAAAGAAATGCGACATTTTTGGAATCATCGGGAATACTCCTCCGACCCTCTCCGCCTCCTCATCTCCCGCACCAAACTCAGCACTTTCGGCCCCCGCTCTTCTCAGTATTCGGTCCATCTACCTGGAACACTCTCCCACTCTGTCTTCGTCAGAAACACTCGCTCTCCTCCTTCCAGTCCGCCCTCAAAACTCACCTCTTTCAACAGTTCTAGCACTATATCACCACACTCCCCACCCCAAGCTGACCGTCGTAATGTATTTTCACTATTTGTGTCACGTGAGTCATTGTCTAAAGCGTGCGCATGCGTGTGCGAGTTGTGAGTGCGCGCTTAGAGTTATAATTATTATAAGATAAGCGCATTATAAATACCGTAATTATTATTATTATTTTTGTTTCCGATGATTCCAGAAATGTCGCATTTCCTTTGCTCGTCAGTATATTAGGCCTGATATTGCAGTTTGTTGTTGCAGGAAAAATAAAATACTGAATATAGCAGCCGCCGAAAGCACATCTACAATATTGTGTAGAGATTTGCTCCCAGAGTAGAAAACCATTACAATTACATTTGTACAGAGGTAAATGTATTAACCGCAAATAAATAACTTATCTCTCTTCGGTGCAGCAGACCATTTAGCAATACACATTCACTATCACTGAAGGAATACAGGAAGCGCAGATAGTAGGGTGAATTTTTAGAAAGAAAATACAGGTGAAATGGTCAATGGGAGACGGAAAATTGAATCTGAAAAAAACAAGTAAGAAGAAAGACTCCCTCCCCCCCCCCCACCCACCCCACTCCCTACCCCCCCTCTGTGGGGCAGACTAGGGTGACTCTGGGAAGTGAAAGGTCGTTAATCCCACCCACGTTACCCAGGGTTGACCCGGGTGGAGGAAACTGAAATTACCTGTAACGCAGCCCTGTTTCCAATTCTCTACTTCTACTCCATCTACTGCTCCATTGTTACAAGATGCTGTTAAAAAACATTGGCCGTAACCAGATCTAGAGAGAACAGCGGATTCTGATAATGGCGCCTTTCCATGTTTCGTTGATTATCCTCCTGAATGTTCGAGCCCACAGGCTGAGGGACGAGGAACGCGTATTGACTGTATGCATCAATGCACATAATTGTGTTCTCTGGTGTTAACTGCCAAAGAAGAATCTGAGAGAAAACCCATTCACCCCTGACACTCTACAACAGAATGAGGAGTCGCCTAGGCGCCAAGCTATTCTGGCACCACTCTTGAACTATCATGGGCGATCTGTGGTCACTGATCTGCGATCTCATGTATTCTCTGGAGAACAGCTCCCAGATTTGAGGATGATGACCTTGGAGATCAATGTGTTAATAGAAAAAATGCATTGACGATAAAAGAAACGCGACATCACTGGAATTATCGGGAGACGCTTCACTGTTTTTGATGATTCAAATGTTGACGCATTTCTGTTGCTCGTCAGTGTAAATACCGTATATTGATGCATCTGGCCAAAGCGCGTTCTCGAACCACCGCCTATGTACATGCCTATCAGAAGTCACTTCGCTTTGGGGATTGGAGACCTCCGCCTTCAGACTGAAAACGAAAACGTGGTCTCTTGCGTTCCGCCCAGAACGGGGATTCTTCAAGGGGCGGCATATAGACTTACGAGCCCTGGCTACCTGCGGGTGCTCATGATGATCTGCTGGCCTAGTGTTCTTCTTTTTGTTTCTCCGCAAGAGAAGGCTGTGTGTGGATATTAACCATTTTGCCACTGCCAGCTGCCGCAGGCTTCGTTTCTGAATCTCTGATAGTCCAAGGTACGAAAACCACAACCGTCCACAGAACATAGATACAAAGTGATATCGTCTAGAGGCATAGATCCTCATGAGCCCCCGCAGTTGCTCATGAGGATCTGTGTCTCTTGCAGTTGGGTCGTGTTCGGTTTTTCTTGGCAGTCAAGGGGCTAATCAAGGAAAGTTGCCGGTTTTCTTTATTTCATTTTACTGCGTGACATGTTTTGCGTAGATCTTTTTGCGTGATGGTAGAGCTGGCGTGGTAAAATAAAAGAGAACAATACAGGACCAAAGTTGGAACTAATCATTAAAAAGATAAAAACAAAGGTAGAGAGGACATACGCCGTCTTTGAAAAGTTTTAATGGGTCTCGGCTGTGGGTGGGAGGATGAAAACCTTATCACGCAAAACCAAAAACCCAAACAAAACAACAACAAAAAATGGACACGAAAGAAACAGGATCTTATTCCGCCTTAGTTAGTATTTTTCTTTCTCTTTTTTCCCCTTGCTTTTTGTTTTTGTCTCATTATGGCCCATTCTTTCTGTGCGCGAGTGACTGCGAGTCGGGCCCAAATTTAATCGCGAGGGCAGCAAATTGGATTCCAGAGTCGGAACACAGGAATTTATTTTGAAGAGGGCGCCACAGGACGGCCGCAGAGACTGATGATGAGGATTTGCAGGCAATGAGGTGCAGGGGCTCATGAGAATCCATACCTCTTGCTCAGTGACTGCGGTGATGAGGATCTACGGGCAAAGAGAAGGTTTTGTCAGTGTGCGGTGTTTAGATACTAGGATATGAACGAAACGTTATTCGGTTTTTCTGCAAGAGGCATAGATTCTCGTGAGCCCTGCAGCCTGCGGCTGCAGGGGCTCATGAGAATCTATGCCTCTTGCAGAAAGAGGTCGGCTCATGAGAATCTACGCTTTTTGCTGCCAGAGATCGCCCACGTTCATACACTCGTGCTGGTTGAGTCTATGAGAGATCAAGGTCTCCTCGCAGCATTCTCTCTCGCGGGGGCACTTGTTTTGCGGTCATTGACATTTTTACATTGAAGTTAAAAAATGTGTTCTGGTCTCTGATTTTGGACCTTACGGCCTCTATCTGCAATGTGCAAAGGAACATATCCGCACACATATGAATGCGAACGATGCGATTCGTAATCGTAGAGTATTTAGGACACGTATCCCGGAACCCGGGTTGTCCTTCCCTCGACTCTCTTTTTGTAGACAATTGGGTAATAAGTTGTTAACTCATTCAGCCCGAAGCCATATTTCCCAAATTTTGGAGGCGTCACCTAACGACTATGCGCCAGTTGCAGGAGATGGATCGACCATGATAATTCAAGGGCAGTGCCAGATTAGCTTACCGCCGACAGGCGCTAAGCTAATCTGGCACTACCCTTGAATTATCATGGTCTACCCGCCATCTCCTGCTGTAGTGCGTCAGGGCTGAATGGGTTAATGTGGTAAGTGGCAGACTGGCAAAAAAAGTTGGCCAAGGGCATTGTTGAGGTCACCAAGGCCGAGGTCGCCGTTTGGGCATGAATAATTTACTTGTACCATGACAATATAAGTTATTGTTTTCCTCCCTACGTCACACGACCAGTAAATTTAGCGCAAACTGTACCATGTGACCGTGATATAAAAACCACTGTAGCGAAAAATGGCGGATGTTTTACAGCCCTCTCAATGACGTGTTACGACCTCGTTTTCGAGTCTTGATAGCAACTCGGTTCGACAAAATAGCAGAAAAAAAACGCACTAACGTAGTCCTATTTGACGTAATACACATCACGATCTGCCTTATTTTTTACGACATGAGGAGCCAACTAAACAATATTTCACCACTAATTACATAGCGCAAACTGCACTGAAAAGCCTTCCACCGAGACATTTTCAAAGTTCGGGAAACCACCGAACAAAAATAGCTTCCGAGTTTTTTTTTTTTAACCAATCAGAGACACAATCCTTGCAAACCGGCAAGCCAGGCATTGTCGTCTGCTCAAATACCAACAGGCAACATGCCACAATTTCACCAAAGCACAGAGCAACAAATTCAAGAACTAAAACGAAAATACACACAAAGCAACACTATACACAAAGCACGCTATTGCCAAATTTTCACGTCACTCAATGCGGGACTATCTGAAGAAAATCATCTCCCGAATTTTCGAAGACTATCTGACATCATGTCTACGCTGTAAAATAAAATCGTACCTTAAAATCCATCAATCTCAGCACTAGTCCTGCTGTTAACAACGAGCGTTTTGTTTTGGTATTCCTTTTTCCAGATATCCCAACACACATGACACTTTAGGATAAAACAACGACAATCTGCTGCACACTCCAAGCCATCCCCTTCTGACATCTTGAATCTAAAAGCACGAGGCACCATGCTAACTTGCACAAGCTGTCACATCAGTGGTCAAATGCCGATCGCTTCATCAAAAAGTTCTTAATTTTTCTGAATCACACAGCAGTCAAGAAGCACTGTCATTGTAATACTTTAACGACCTTTTGTAGACATTGCAGCTTGAATCATTCTGTACACAAGCCAAGATTAGCTTTTTACTCGCGAAAACAAGACTTGCGCTTCTGACACGGAATCGTGCTACGTCACAGTCTGGGAATCCCCGGCAGAACATGTATATTCAATGGTGTCACCTATCCGCCACAGAAGCGGCCGTCTTCATAAACCGGATTTTTTCTAAACAATAAACGGAGGAAGGAAAACAAATACGTTATTGGTCGGAGGGGCTCGCTACACGGACCTTTGTAGGCCTTCGGGAGGTCAAAGACCATTGCACCCCAAAGGCCAAAGGCCTGAGGGGTACAATGGTTGTTCCTTTGACCTCCCGAAGGCCTATACGGGTCCGTGCAGCAAGCCCCTGCTACCAATAACGTATTTGTTTTCATTCCGCCAATGTTTTCGTAAAAGAAATCAAGAAGAAATCTTCCGACCTGGATCACGCCAGACATGACTGACGACAAAGGAATATACATTTATGCATAGACATACGACGTAATTTAAAAATCTTTCATGACGTTGCCGTCTCCAATAGTGTGCCTGTTGTTTAGAACAACACTAATAGTCTAGCAGCTGCCCTTCATAGACGATCAGCCGTTTACGAGATAGTGATTTTCTAGAGAGTAACAAAGGTTTGGGTATATCAAAATGAAGTCTAGTATGAATAAAAGCAGTGCGCACTCGTTTTAAACCGCCGGAGGATGGAGACATTTTTCTGTAGCACATTTTGTTTCCAGTATGGCTGCAGACGAAACCAGGACCTTCGCGGCCATGTTTACAGGGGATCAGTAGTTTACACGGGTCTCATTGTTCCTGTATTCAGTGGTAGTATGCACTATATGTCACTTAAAAGGATTTCATTTTTTAAAGTAATATTTTCACACTTAGATATATTAAGAGAAGAAACAATTACGAAAACGCTTGCCTTGAACGCAAAATTAATATCGTTTCGCAACAATAAGGTATCCCAAAATCACATGATCAAAACATCACGTGATGCCACGACCTCCGCGGACGTGAATTTCTGTGTGCCGACGAGTTCTTTTTTATTTGTTCTACATAAGCTTGTTTGTTTAAAAAAAAAAGCAAACGTGTCAAGTTGCTGTGTGCATTTTTACGGCTTGATAAAGGTTTGTCACGTTTATTTCCATTCACTTTACCATCGCTTTGCCCGTTTCATTTCGACAACACAGCACCAAAACAAAACGTAACCCACAACACAAACGCTATCTTCAAAACCTATGCTGCATTCTGTAAAAGAAAAAGAGTGCCACACCACTTGGTTTTAACTGTCATGGCTGAGCAAAGTTTCGGAACTTGATTAATTATTTTATGCAGCAGTAACATTTATTTTAATCAGTTGCACTGACAAGCTATGTTGTGATGTGCGATCACTGCCAGTGCCAATTTTGCAGTCTCAGTTATCACTGATAGTACAGTACACTTCACACTGAAAAAAAAAAATACACAGCACAATGTGAACACGCTTGGAAGTTCATGCAATGCTTTGTTTAAAATTGAACCCTATCTTGAAATGAAATGAAATGAAATGAAACGAAATGAAACTTTATTTCTCAACGGATAAAGTAATTAGCACGTGTGCCATTTTTCATACTTGCCGTTGCTACTCTACAAACACAGGATAATAATTGTAATACTAATTTCTTGGCTTGACTTCGCGAACGAAGATTCTATAGGGCTTGCCCACGTCGTCTGCAGGCATTTTCGTGGCTGCGGAGGCCAATCCGGGACAGGCAGGTTCGACCGCAGTGGCTGCAGGGGAAGGTCTGGTCAGGGTTCTGAGTTACGACAGCTCTGTTTTTTCTTCTGAGCCGCTTGTCTTTAAGGTTAGCTCTGCGAGAGTCCTCAAAGGAGACGGCTGCCTTGTGAATGGTGGAGCGCCAGGTGTCACGGTCCGCAGCAAGCAAAGACCATTGGCGGTGGTCGATTTGGCAGGCACTAAGTGACTTCTTGAGACCGTCTTTGTATCTCTTCTTTGGTGCCCCTCTGTCTCGGTGTCCAGTGGCGAGCTCGCCGAACAGAGTGATCTTGGGTAGGCGATGATCCTCCATCCTGGAGACGTGCCCCGCCCAGCGAAGCTGTGTCCGCAGCAGCAAAGCCTCGATGCTCACAGTTTCCGCCTGTTCAAGGACCTCGACGTTGGTGACATAGTCACTCCAGTGAATGCTGAGGATGGTACGCAGGCAGCGCTGGTGAAAGCGTTCGAGGAGTCGTAGTTGGCTGCGGTAGAGGGCCCAGGACTCGGAACCGTACAGCAGGGTGGTGAGGACGACAGCTCTGTACACGCTGATCTTGGTGCCTTTTTTCAGCTGTTGATTGTGCCACACCCGCTTGAATAGTCGCCCGAAAGCACTGTTCGCTTTTGCCAGCCTGTTGTCCAGCTCCTTGTCCAGCTTGGCGTCTGACGTGATGATGCAGCCAAGGTAGGTAAACTGGTGTACAGACTTCAGTTTGGACTCGCCGATGGTGATGTGGGGAGGGCGATGCTCTTCCTTGGGTGCCGGCTGATGAAGGACCTCTGTCTTTTTCAGACTGACCTCAAGTCCAAAGAGCTGGGCGGCATCTGCGAAGCAGGACGTAATGCGCTGCAAGGCTCTCTCTGTGTGTGCAACGAGGGCAGCGTCATCAGCAAAGAGCAGCTCACGAATCAGTTGGTCTAGGGTTTTCGTGTGGGCCTGCAGTCGTCTGAGGTTGAACAGGCTGCCATCGAGACGATAATGAATGAATTTTAATGAAAATTGTAATACTAATAGTACCAAATAACACCAAAAAAAAAAATTAGAAAACATTAAACATGAAGAGACATTAAACAAAATTCATTCATTCATTCGGTCATACAAAAAACAAACGAAAAATAGAAAGTACACGCAACGCGCGCACACTGACACATACACGCTCGCGCGCACACACAGACACGCGCTAATGATAACTTGACCTATATACGAAGCAAAACATTTGGATCATAGTGAAAATTCACTTCAGACAGCAAAATTATTTGGATTATAATAGAAAGTTGAATTATGTAATTAGGCGATTATTATTAGTATGCACAAACCATACGGCAGCATGCACTGATTATACGATAAGCACATGTTTGATACGAATACTTGTGGTAGATTATGTATCAGCAGACAAGTACTTGAGGAGGCATTCCTTGAAAGAGGAGAGGGAGCTAGCGTGTGTTATACATGTTGGCAGTGTGTTCCAGAAAGATGCGCCTGAGAAAGATACACTGGTTTTAAATAGATCTATCCTGGGGCGAGGTGTAATAAAGTTTCGTCTTGAAGTAGAATAACCTGAACTTGCCTTGGTAAAGAGCTTACAAAGATATTTTGGGTGAATCTCATTCCAGATTTTATACATAACCACACCCTTGTTTAAGAGGTGATGCTTGCTAAGAGGTAGCATTTTCAGTTTTTCAAGCCTTTCATCAGTTGTTAGGGCTGAATCAGGCAGGATATGTTTCGCTGCTCTCCGATGCAGGGAGTTAAGCCTCTTCTTGCTAGCAGTAGCCTACTGCACAAAAGAGGAACTTATTTTGCTGCTGTGTTATTTGCAGTTTGTCTGCATATAGACATTTGCAGTTCGCTGCAAGGATTCTTAGCAGCTGACATTAGCACTGACATATTGGGATTAAAACGAGAAAGAAAACGGAGAAAGGTGACACAGAGATGATTTAATAAATCAGTCAAGTGATCAAATGAATGAGATATCTATGTTTATGATAAACAGCTAGTTATGGGAGGGGGGGGGGGGAAGGAGGCACATACTTTATAATGTACACGTACTATTTCTTTCAGTGTTTCCATCACCCACTCATAACACCATTAGACTCGATGAGTTGTCATGTTTTGAGTGGTTTACAAAATACATGTACTTGTTGCTGTTACATTATCTTCTTACTGGTTTTGACATTTCGCTGTAAGATTTACAGTCACATACTTTAAGCGTGTTCCCCCTAACGCACACAGAGGTTGACTGTATCATTGATATGTGTGTGTAGGTAGCGTTTGGTTTTGTTTGAGGTGGCAGTTTTGGCCTCACCTTTAAGTTTGGTGCCGCTGTGCATGTGGCCACCAGTACTATTTACAGAACTGATGACTGCATGTGCAGGCTAGTTCACGATATCAAAATGTGAACTGGGCAGCCTATTGTTTGAAGTGATCAGTGGTAGCAACATCCATGATGTATGTGTGCATTTGGCCACTGGTACTGTTTACAAAGGTGCTGTTTACAGAACTAGTGGCTGAGTAGGCATATTATTATTAGTACTGTTATTGTTATCAGGTGTGGCCTTATCTCTAAGTTTTGGTGCCCCTGTGCATGAGGCCAACAGTACTTTTCACAGAACTGATGGCTGCATGTGCAGTGTGGTTAACTGGACACATGAAATTTGTAGGTGGGCAGCTAAAATACAGGCAGTCAATACAAGCCACTTGCTTAACCTGAAGTCTCTATATATAGATTTTACAGTCCACTAATGCCCATCAGTATACAATTGTGCATGTCTTTTGTGGGTATTCTGTGGTTTTGTATGTGGGCTGGGGTTGAAAGTGGGGCGGTATGGCACCTATTATCGTGTATGTACAAAACCTTCATTACAAACAAACATAAATTAATAATTTTAATAAATAGTTATTTGGGTTTAACGCCGCGCGGTAGACTACGGCCATCTCATGGCAGTTAAATAAATAAGATAAAGTAAGTCAACGATACCTGGGACATAAGAATGCTAAGTAAAGTATAGATTATGATCATGCACAGATGTACATTGGTGGATGTTCTGCGGTTTTGTGTGTGTAACTGGATTGGGGTTGGGAGCGAGTGATACTGCACCTATTACCATGTACGTGTATAAGACACAAGACATTTATTCACCAAGTAAAACGTTACAAGGATTTTTGTGTGGCATGGCGACAGTAAAATATGTCCTCACTTGTAGGGCATTCATCATGTCATACACTTAGTTGGCGATCATCCTATATACAGCACTAAAAGATAGATAAACACAAATCAGTCATATGTCACAAATCATGGAATCACGTTGTTCCGTGCATGGTGATGTATTGAGGACAGCTTCTGGGAAAAAAATTGCATCTGAATCGAGAGGTTCTGGCTTTAAAAGCACGAAACCGCCGGCCAGAGGGCAGAAGCTCGAAGAGATGATTGGCTGGGTGTGACAGATCTGACAGAATAGTACTGGTGGCCACATGCACAGGGGCACCATGGTGTATGTTCTTGAGCTGTATGCTGATGTGTATGTACAAAACCTACATTACAAACAAACAAAACAAAACAAACAAACAAAATAAATAAATAATTTAAATAAATAAGATAAAGTAAGTCTAAGGTACCTGGGACATATGCATGCTAGGTAAAGGATAGATTAAAAATTATGAACATACACAGATGTGTATGTCCTTCTTTTGGTAGGTGTTCTGCGGTTTTATGTGTGTATTTAGGTAAGGGTTGGGAGCAGGCAGTATGGCACCTATTATTTACCTGAATTTACCTGAATTTACCTGAATTTTACCTGAATTTACCTGAGTGGCCACTGAGCGCGGCCGACGGGGTAGGAAGTTTGAGAACTTATTTTAACCCCCTTAACTGTCTCTTTATCATGGCGGTTCTTGAACTGGTTGACAGTTTCAGCTTCGACAATTGATTGTTTCAGAGCATTCCATGGGTTCACAACTCTTTTGGAAAAAAGTTTTTTCTAAGATTCAGTCTGGACCTCCCTTTGAACAGTTTGCTGCTGTGACCTCTATGATAAAATGATGACTGGCATGAAGTAAAAAAATATGTCCGCAGAAACTTTTTCAAGTCCCTTTATGATCTTGAAAGTCTCGATGAGATCTCCCCTGTCTCTCCTTTCTTCCAATTTCTGCAAATTGCAAAAGGCCAGTCTCTCCTCATACGGCAGGTGACCAATCCCTGTAATCGATCTTGTAGCTCTCCTCTGCACCTTTTCCAACTCTGCGATGTCTTTTTTGAGGTATGGTCGCCATGCTTGGATACAATACTCTAAATGTGGTCGTACAATTGTTTTGTAGAGTGGGACAATAACGTCTCTAGTTCTGGCTGTAACTGTTCGCATGATCTGCCCCACTGCTCTGTTGGCTCGTTTTGCTGCCACGCAGCACTGGCGACTGACCGACAGTGACCTGTGCATGATGACGCCTAGGTCCCTTTCTTCCTCCACTGCTCCAAGTTCTTGTCCTCCCAGCGTGTAAACCTGACAAGTGTTTTTACGGCCTGCATGCAGAGTCTTGCACTTGTCCACGTTATACTGCATCAGCCACCTCTCTGACCATCTTTCTGCTACCTTAAGGTCATGCTGTAGTTTGTCGCTCCCCGCTGGGTCGGAGACGTCGCCGTAGATCTTAGTGTCATCAGCAAACTTTAGAACGCTGGTCAGCGTATCGTCCTCCAAGTCATTAATGAACACCAGGAACAAGGTCGGCCCCAAAATGGATCCTTGTGGAACTCCGCTCGTCACATCTACCCATGGAGAAGCTTGTCCGTTGACCACAACTCTCTGCTTCCTGCCACGTAGCCATTCTTCCATCCACTGCAGCACTTTTCCGTCTACACCGTGTGCTTTCAGCTTGTCCATAAGCCGTTTGTGAGGGACCTTGTCGAACGCCTTGGCATAGTCAAGGTAGATGACGTCTACATCTTTCCCTTCGTCCAGCATGCGTGTCATGTCCTCCAGGAAAACGAGCAGGTTTGTCAGGCAGGACTTTGCTTTTGAGAAACCATGTTGGCTGCCTCGGATCAGCTGATGCCTCTCAAGGTGATTGTTCAGAGAATCACGCACAACACTTTCAAAGACTTTCCCAACCTGAGAAGTCAGCGATACCGGCCTGTAGTTTCCTGCTATACATTTTGCACCCTTTTTGAATATCGGCACAACATTTGCCTCTTTCCACCCCACTGGCACCTCTCCGGTGTCCAAGGAAGCCTGAAAGATCAGTGACAAGGGATATGCTACGGATTCTGCTGCTCCCACCAGTACGGCTGGAGAAATTTCGTCAACCCCTGGCGCCTTGCTAGCGTTCAGGGATTTGCAACTTCTTGAGGACTATGTCCTCTGTAAAGATCACATGTACCAGTCTTTCCTCTGGTAAGCCCGTAAACTTACATTGGGGTTCCGGTCTGTCACCATTGCCCTCCACCGTGAAAACTGATGCAAAGAATTTGTTCAAGATGTCCGCTTGTTCCTCATCATCAGTGTGCAGCTCGCCGTCGCTATCTTCCAGAGGACCAACCTTGACCTTGCAGCGCAGCCTGTCTCTTGCGTAGGCGTAAAAAGACTTTGCATCCTTCTTGATGTTTTGTGCCAGCTTTTCTTCAAACTTCAATTTACTATCTCTGATGAGTTTTGTACTGCCATTCTGCCACTGTTTATATACAAGAAAGTCTTCTTGCCTACCACTCTGCCTGTATTTCTTCCATTTCTTTCTCTTCTTCTTGACACTTTTGAGTGCCTCTCTGTTCATCCACTTGGGCTTCCTAGTGCACCTCGTTTTCTTCAACGGTACGAAACTTCTCACCACCTTCTGCAGCGTTTGATGAAACAAGTCCCACTGTTGACCGCAGCTCTTCCCTTCAAATTCATTGTCCCAATTCACCTTATCTAACTTCTCTCTGAGCACTTTCCAGTTTGCCTTTCTGAAATCCCTTATCTCTTTCCTCCTGTCACTGTTACTGTCTCTAGGCTCGGAAAAGGCCACTTTGAAGTGCACAATGTTGTGATCGCTGTTGGCTAGAGGATCGCCTATCTCGACCTCTTGCACCATCTCTTCTTCAGAACTGAACACCAAGTCCAACACATTTGCTTTTCTAGTGGCTACAGCCACATGCTGAAACCAAAAACAGTCACTTACTGTATCGCGCAAACCTTCCCCTTCTCCATCACACTCATACGTATTCCAGTTAATACCAGGACGGTTGAAGTCTCCAGTAACAACCACATGCCTGTACTTTGCTGCCTCTTTTAAAGCTGCAAACAATTTCTCCTCATTTTCCTGACTAACACCGGGTGGATTGTACACAACACCAAACAATGTTTCTTCTTTGTCGTGACCATATATAACACACCAGATGCTTTCTGTATAGTCCTGCTCCTCACAGAGTTTCACTTCTCTAACCTGCAAATTATCTCTCACATACATCAAGCATCCCCCTCCTCTCCTTCCCACTCTATCACTTCTAAATGTCTTGTATCCATTGATGTGAATTTCACTATCTGAAATGTCTCCATGAAGCCAGGACTCAGTAATGGCACTAATGTCTAATTCCTCGCTTAATACAAAGGTGTGAAGATCATTAAATTTATTAACAACACTGTGTGCGTTTATTGATGCGCAATGCAAAAAATGTGGTGAAGAAGTAGAAACAAATGATGCATTATATACATTATTTTGTACAGATGCGGCAGGTTCAGGATAAAAACTTAGTCCTTTTATGATGCAGAGGCCACATTCAACTCAGATGCTGATGACGCCTCATCCTCAGATTCGTTTGCTCTATGATGGTTACTCTCATCTATCATAATCACTTCATTACTCTTGATCATGTATTTCTTGCCATCCTTCAAACTGCGTTTCTCTTTCAGTTCATCTCTCAAAGCCTTCTGTTCTCTTTGCTCTGATTTTGTCAAGTCCCTACTGACATACACCGTATTGTACTCTTTAGTTCGAAACAATTTCTTGCTATTCATGAGAATGTCCTTCTTCCGCTTGGCACTAGTACACTGCACCTTGAGGGGTCTGGGTCGCTCACCTATCTTCCTGCCTAACCTTTCCAAGCCAGTTCCCTCTGCCGCTTCCTGACCCAGCCCCAGTGCAGACACCACATCAGCAAAAGCCTCCTTGTCTGGTTTTGTCTCAGGCAGATTCTTGATGATAATATTCATCCTTCTTTCCTCTCTGAGCTTAGCTTCGTACACCTCCTCTCTAACCACCGACCTGACAGAAGTCGCAACTCTCTCTTCAAAGCCACTATCCAAGTTGCCCACTTTGCTTTCCACAGACTCCAGTCGATTTTCTAGCTCAACATTTTTGTCTCTGACTTGTTGTACAAGCTTCAAAACATCCATAGCTTTAGGATTGCACACATCACAAAACCAGTGACAACTATCACCTCTTGCTGAGCCAAACTGTTTGATCATGTTGTAGTACTCACTAGACACATTTTGGCATTCTCTGTGAAATATTTTCCCACAATATTCACACTGCAGGCAATCTGTTCTTCTGTTCATTGATTTATCACAGGTGGCACACTTGTTAGAAGTACCTTGACTAGATCCAGAGATCGTTTTTTCACTCATTGAAACTTTTCTGCAACTAGAGTCCGCCATTGTGTAGGCCATTGTGTAGGCCTAACTCACAACACTGAGCGCTCACAGCTGATTGATTTCTGGGGTTAAACACACTTCCTACCCCTACCACACCGTTGCAGATGCTGCAGAATTGCTCAGGGCCACTTTAGGCAATTCAGGAGATGCTGTTACTCTTTCTTTCTTGAGATATTTGTTGAATTTTACATTTCAATGAAAGAGCTCTTTCAACCACGTCCGCCATTTTCAAGGGCCACAACTGTATTACCATCTATATATGTGTATATTTTCTTGTTTGCTGATGCCCCCACCCGGGTCTGCCCTGGGGGACTTGGGTGGGGTTAGGTACTTTTTAGTTCCCAGGGTCACCCTGGTCAGCCCCACAGGGTGGGTTTCCTTTCTATTCTGGGGCATGTGTTTCTGTCTACCCTTGGTCCATTCACCTGTATTTGTCTTTTTAAAACTCTCCCAACTGTCTGCACTGCCTGTAGCTCTTGATGTTGGATGTGTGTTGCTAGACAGTCTTAGCTTTATTTAGGCCCCATGTTGTAGGTTTATTTAACGTATTTGACCGGCTGGCGACATACATTCAATTTTCTGTTTAGTTTTTTTTTTTCACAAGCAGTGCAGGCACGTCCTGAGAAAGCCTTGTTGCTGTCGGGACGTTAAGCAATGTACAAACAATCAATCATTGTTTGCTGATGTGTATGTACAAAACCTTCATTACAAGCAAACAAAATAAATAAATAATTTAAATATATACTTATTTCGGTTTAATGTCGAGCAGGCGACCAATGCCATCTCATGGCGGTTAAATAAAAAAGATAAAGTAAGTCAAGATACCTGGGACATATGAATGCTCAGTAAAGGATAGATTATGAACATGCACAGATGTAAGTGTCGTTTGGTGGGTGTTCTCTGGTTGTGGAGTGGGGTTGGGAGTGGGCAGTATTACCATATATATGTGTATGTGAACATCAGCATATGAACAAAACCTACTTTTCAAACAAATAAAAATAAATAATAAATTTAAATAACTAGGACATATGAATACCAAGTAAAGGATATATTATGAACATGCACAGATGTTTGTTCTGTGGTTTTGTATGTGGGGTGGGGAGCGGGTGGTATGCACCTATTACCATATGTGTACATGTTATGTTCACATCATATGTATGTTCTCATCTTGTATGCTGATGTCCCCCACCCAGGTCTACCCTGGGGGACTTGGGCGGGGTTAACTACTTTTTAGTTCCCAGGGTGATGTCACGACACGCCTGACGGAGTCAGGGCGCCGTGGACAATATGAGTGCAGACACTCGAGAAAACACACCCACTCTAAATAAATAACGCAACGCCAGTGATAAACAACAAACAAATCCTTTATTACCTACCCTTACTCTAACTCCCAACCCAACCCACTAACGCCCCACACACTCACACATACCCACACATGCACTCATAACGTATTAACACTTAAAAAAGATTAACATATAAAAAAATGACTAACAAGTGAAAATGACTAACAGGTGAATATGACTAACAGGTGAATATGACTAACAGACGAAAATGACTAACAGGTGAATATGACTAACAGACGAAAATGACTAACAGGTGAATATGACTAACAGACGAAAATGACTAATATGGCCAACGGCTATACAAGGCGGGTAACTTTGTCGCTGTACAGTGTCCTCTGTCCCACACTAGACAGGGTGGCTCATAACGTACGAGTACTACCCCTGCACCACAGAGCACCGTAGCCGCGCTTGCCCACGCACGCCTGTGACCGACGCTCAGAACGTAGAATCAGCCTGCTGTAGCCCAACGTACTTGTCCAACAGGACCGGCTAGCGAAGGCGTTCCGACTCCCGATGATGCGTCACCGTTGGTCGTGGATGATGAGATCGAAGAACGAAATCTTCGAAGCCAATGATCGAAGCCAATGATCGAAGCCAATGATCGAAGCCAGTGATCGAAGCCAGTGATCGAAGCCAGTGCACTGGAAAAGGGCGCATTGTCAGTCAAAGTGCCAACACAGTTAATTCTGGCCTATTTGACACGCACCTACTCACGAACCACGTGAGTTGTGTCTCGTCTCACCCTAATACCTGCCTTGGCCATATTAAATATACAATCATGGATATGAAAGCTTCCTATGTACATTCAACATTCACCAGGTCTGCACTATTCCATTACACTAGCATTAAGCTAGCACAACCACTTTTGTATAATAACATTGCCACTGCTAAAACCAACATTATCAAAATATCCAGATGTACATACAAAGATATAAAATAATCACCAGCAACCACCCAACGTGACAATCTTATTACATTACATCTAGGACTTAATACCAATAAATTTGAAAGGATACCCACTTTAATTCATTTTACAACATGGCCCTTTAAATATATTCACTCGGCGACAGCCGAACATAAACTAAATCCGACACCCACCACATTACAACCCAACCTAAAAAACATGGTTAAAGACTCAATTAAAACATCACTAAAAAACTAGACGAACATACCCTTCCGCCCCTATGTACACATTCATACACCCGAGAGCACAGCAGCTAACTGAGAAAAATGGCATGAATAATTTACCTGTCACTGGTGAGTCCTCCGGCAGGACGAGACAAAACAAGACGAAGACGAACCGGAGGGGTCTTCTGGTGAGTAGCAGCCGTGGTCACAAGTCTCTCGGGACACCCACACCCAGGAACACTGGCCGTGGTCTTGCAGGGAGGGTAAAAGAACCCTCACACAGCTTGTCAAGGGCTCCAAACGAGGCCGCACCCTGACCCAGACTCTCACTTCGCTGGCTAACTCCGCTGACTGACTAATATCCTACTGCTACCTCGCAGGTTAACTTTGCTTCTGAACACTGTTCGGTTTAAAGCTACTTGGCTAAAGCGTGCAACCGCTGTAATCGCTCACTGTTAAGCTTGCTGCACGGGCTTTACGATTACGCTCACACTACGTTTATTAACTTCCCTAAACTAAGGCTATGTACAGAATTCGGCGACCTACATTTATTAACAGAAAAACGACTTGGCGAAAAAAATAAAACAACATGTCACATCCGTTACGTGACAGGTGACCCTGGTCAGCCCCACAGGGTGGGTTTTCCCCTCTATTCAGGGGCGTGTGTTTCTGTCTACCCTTGGTACATTCACCAGTATTTACCTTTTTTAAACTCTTCCTACTGTCTGCACTGCTTGTAGCTCTTGATATTGGATGTGTGTTGCTAAAGGGTCTAGTTAGGTTTATTTAGTGTATTAGACCAGCTGGCGACATACATTCAATATTCTGTTTAGTTTGGGTTTTTTCACAAGCAGTGCAGGCACGTCCTGAGAAAGTCTTGTTGCTGTCGGGATGTTAAACAATGTACAATCAATCATGTTATGCTGATGTGTATGTGCAAACATACATCACAAACAAACAAAAAAATAATAAATTAATAAAATAAGTTGGGGATACCTGGGACCTATAAATATGCATGTTAAGTAAAGGATAGATTATGAATATGCACAGATGTATGCATATTGAAAACAAATTTCCTCTCCTTGGTGACCACTACCATACCACTATAGTGATCATGTGCATCAAGGAATTCCTTCCATCCATAATTAAAAGGATAAATAATAAATAAATATGTAAGTGAATACATACATGAATCAATAAAAATAAATAAATAAAACATGTAATATAATAGAGAGGGCTACTATCTGACGGGGAAGTGGCGCAGTGGTTAAGGCGTCTGCCTCCAATGCCAAAGGTGCGAGGTTCGATACCGGGTTTCGGCGTTGGATTTTTCTCCTCTGGTGTCACCGTCTGGGCAGTGGGAAGATGTTCACATCTGCACGGGACATAGACGACCCCGGCCCCCACGAGTCCCCTGCTGCCTTGCAGGCCTGGCCGCTTGGCTGCGGAAAGGCTAAGGGAGGAAACCCCTGACATCAAAGCCCCCGTGTCTCCGGGGAAGGCTTTTGAGCCAGAGACTAAGACAAGGACAGTCTGATATAAAACCTACGACCCGAGGACCTCGATGCCACCGTCCCAGCTTGCTAGGCCATGGCAAACGAACCAAGGGTTTAAAGGGTGGGGCCAGTACTGCGCACACTGCACTCCACCAAAAAGCTCCACCACGCAGGCTTTAGGAAACGCCCACGGACTATGACACTGAACTTTCCAAGTCCTGTAGCGATGGGCAAGGGGCAAAACGGCAGGTGAAAGATGTCACTGGAAGCCGCAGTCTCAAACCTGCATGCAGGCGGTTCAGGATATTGGTCGCCTGATGTTGACCTGGGGATGACAACGTCACTCGGCACACCCTGAACGACCAAGCAGCCTTCTCTAGGGACAGCACTGCTTGCTCCACACGCAGAGGGGCCTAGAAAAGGTGGCCTAACCAAAGCTCATCCCCTCGTAACCCCAGTTGGCTAGCCGCGGTCAACGGGCATCTTCTCATGCGGTCAGAAAACAAGAAAAAAAACCAATGGATCCACTCTCATGACGACCACGACCGGACTCAACGTAGCATGTGGAACATCCGAACCATGCTCGACACAGCAGACAGCGGACGCCCTGAACGTCGCTCCGCCCTCATTGCCCATGAATTGCGGAGGTTAAACATCGACATCGCCGCGCTCAGCGAAGTACGCCTCCCGGAGGAAGGCAGCCTCCAAGAACTTGGCGCTGGCTACACCCTCTACTGGTCAGGCAGGCCTGCATCAGAAAGACGGCTCTCAGGCGTGGGCTTCATGGTGAAGACCCCAATTGCGACTAAGTTGGAAAACCTACCAACGGGTCACTCCGACCGCATCATGTCCATGCGCCTCCCACTGAGACACCAGCAATACGTCACCCTTCTCAGTGTGTACTCCCCAACCCTCTTGGCAGAGCCTGCAGAAAAAGACAAGTTCTACTCTGACCTGCGCAGCCTCCTGCAGAGCACCCCTGAAGACGACAAAGTCATCATCCTTGGCGACTTCAACGCCAGAGTGGGCCAAGACTCTGAAGCCTGGAAAGGAGTCCTCGGCAAGCATGGCGTTGGGAACTGCAATGACAATGGTCGCCTACTGTTGGAGCTCTGTGCAGAGCAGCAGCTTGTCATCACCAACACCACTTTCCAGCAAAAGGACAGTCGAAAGACCACCTAGATGCATCCTCGCTCCAAGCACTGGCACCTTATCGACTATGTCCTAGTGCGTCAGAGGGACCGCAGTGACGTCCTCCTCACCAGAGTGATGCCCAGCGCAGAGTGCCACACTGACCACCGCCTTGTTCGCTGCAAACTCAGGCTCCGCCTCAAGCTGAAACCCAAGAAAGGCGGCCCTCCCAAGAAAAAGCTTGATGTTGCCAGCCTTCAGCGTGACGACAAGAAAGCTGCCCTTCAGGCCGATTTACAGCGCATGCTCAAAGACACAGTTGATCCAGCAGACTCCTCTCCTGAAACACTCTGGGAACAACTGAAAACTGCTATTGTAAAATCCTCTGTGGAAGTCTTGGGCTTTGCTAGAAAGAGGAACAAAGACTGGTTTGACGAAAACGACGTAGAGATCCAGGAAATTCTAGCAAAAAAAAGAGCCGCCCACCAGGCCCACCTAGCCCAGCCTTCCTGCCCTGTGAAGAAGTCTGCCTTCCGCCTCATCTGCAGCAGTCTCCAGCTCAAGCTTAGAGAGCTCCAGAACGAGTGGTGGTCCAGACTCGCACAGAGGACCCAGCTCTGCGCTGACAACGGTGACTACAGGGGCTTCTACGAAGCACTGAAAGCAGTCTATGGCCCTAGGCACCTGGTACAAAGTCCCATGCGAAGCGCTGATGGACAGGCACTCCTCACAGATAATACCTCCATCTTGAACCGCTGGTCGGAATACTTTCAGGACCTCTTCGGCGCTGAACGCACTGTTCAAGAAACAGTCATCCTCCAAATCCCACACCTTCCACTAAAGGTTGAATTGGACGAACCGCCCACCGCCGAAGAGACCCTGACAGCCATCCACCAGCTCAAGAGTGGCAAAGCAGCAGGCATTGACGGAATCCCGCCAGAGATCTGGAAACATGGAGGCCCAGCACTGCACAACAAGCTCCACGACCTCTTTCTCTGCTGCTGGGAAAAAGGAACACTACCAAAGGATCTCCGTGATGCAGTCATCATCACCCTGTACAAGAACAAAGGAGAGAAGTCTGCCTGCTCTAACTATCATGGAATTACCCTGCTGTCCATTGCCGGGAAAATTCTCGCAAGGTTGCTCCTGAATCGGCTGGTACCTGCCATCGCTGAAGACTACCTCCCAGAGGGCCAGTGTGGCTTCAGAGCCAACAGGAGTACCACCAACATGGTCTTTGTGCTGAGACAACTTCAGGAGAAGTGCCGCGAGCAGAACAAAGGGCTGTACGTAACGTTTGTCGACCTAACAAAAGCGTTTGACACTGTGAGCAGGCAAGGTATGTGGCAGATCCTGGAGCGACTAGGTTGTCCCCCAAAGTTCCTCAACATGATCGTCCAGCTCCACGAGGACCAGCAAGGCCAGGTCAGACTAAACAGTGACCTCTCAGAACCATTCCCCATTCGCAACGGCGTGAAGCAAGGCTGCGTGCTGGCACCGACCCTCTTCACCATCTTCTTCAGCATGATGTTGAAGCAGGCCACAGTGGACCTCGACGATGACGACGCAGTGTACATCAGGTATCGTCTCGATGGCAGCCCGTTCAACCTCAGACGACTGCAGGCCCACACGAAAACCCTAGACCAACTGATTCGTGAGCTGCTCTTCGCTGATGACGCTGCCCTCGTTGCACACACACAGAGAGCCTTGCAGCGCATTACGTCCTGCTTCGCAGATGCTGCCCAGCTCTTTGGACTTGAGGTCAGTCTGAAAAAGACAGAGGTCCTTCATCAGCCGGCACCCAAGGAAGAGCATCGCCCTCCCCACATCACCATCGGCGAGTCCGAACTGAAGTCTGTACACCAGTTTACCTACCTTGGCTGCATCATCACGTCAGACGCCAAGCTGGACAAGGAGCTGGACAACAGGCTGGCAAAAGCGAACAGTGCTTTCGGGCGACTATTCAAGCGGGTGTGGCACAATCAACAGCTGAAAAAAGGCACCAAGATCAGCGTGTACAGAGCTGTCGTCCTCACCACCCTGCTGTACGTTTCCGAGTCCTGGGCCCTCTACCGCAGCCAACTACGACTCCTCGAACGCTTTCACCAGCGCTGCCTGCGTACCATCCTCAGCATTCACTGGAGTGACTATGTCACCAACGTCGAGGTCCTTGAACAGGCGGAAACTGTGAGCATCGAGGCTTTGCTGCTGCGGACACAGCTTCGCTGGGCTGGGCACGTCTCCAGGATGGAGGATCATCGCCTACCCAAGATCACTCTGTTCGGCGAGCTCGCCACTGGACACCGAGACAGAGGGGCGCCAAAGAAGAGATACAAAGACGGTCTCAAGAAGTCGCTTAGTGCCTGCCAAATCAACCACCGCCAGTGGTCTTCGCTTGCTGCGGACCGTGACACCTGGCGCTCCACCATTCACAAGGCAGCCGTCTCCTTTGAGGACTCTCGCAGAGCTAACCTTAAGGACAAGCGGCTTAGAAGAAAAAACAGAGTTGTCGTAACTCAGAACCCTGACCAGACCTTCCCCTGCAGCCACTGCGGTCGAACCTGCCTGTCCCGGATTGGCCTCCGCAGCCACGAAAATGCCTGCAGACGACGTGGGCAAGCCCTATAGAATCTTCGTTCGCGAAGTCAAGCCAAGAGATATCTGTATTGTGTCTCATGCAGTCCTGATAAAGCTTAATCATAAGAGTCCTTGTGAGTACTTGAGTGCGGATTGGTTGAATTGGTTGCAAAAACTAAAATTTTATATTTAGGTGTTTAGCTGAACATGGTGATTTTGATGGAAACGGTTCGGAGATGGATTTCACTCTGCCTGGCTTGTGCTTAAGACCAGTCGGATACGAGTGTGCTTGACCAGTTAAAAATCCCATCTCCACTAATAAAATAAATTTTAAAAAAAGAGCAGACCTGCACTTAGAGCCGTTAGGCTGAAAAACAGACGAACAACATGCATGTTGTATCCGGCCAAAGAATGTTGAAGATGGTCGGCAGACACATTGCACAACATGCACAAAGGAAGTTTACTTTCGATATGCTTTCCTCCCACAAAAGACCGAGTTCTATGGAAAAGGCTGTTTTCAATACCAGGAAAAATAACGTATTTGACGTTGATAAGATGTTCAAATCGAAAATAATCTCTGTTTCAATTCAGGAGCAAAGTAAAGCTTCATCAACCGTGCGCGTCTGATTGACTTCTTTAGAAGGCTTCTCGCTGACCGCCATTTTGAAACTAGCGACGCGACTATGCTTACCGCATTAAAAATAATACTTTTAAACTTATTTTATCGTATATATAGAAAAACTACCAAGTGAGTAGGAAAAGCACTGTCAAGGGAGAGAAGTGTGCATGATAGACCAATGATTATAGATCTACTTTGGTCCTAGCACACAAAAAAAAAAAGATAGGAAAGAGGGGGCGCTAAGTAAGAGACTGAATGCAATGCATATGGAAGCCCCCCCGAAGGGGGGCGTATCACATATCCCACTGTTCCAGCCCCTAGGTGCATGGAAATTTAAATCTAGGTCCCCCAAGTGGGGGTCCAGATATTGAGCAGGTGTGGACAGCTGTTTCGGTCTTGGCGACCTCTTCAGCACACCATCGGCAATACTGGAGGAAGAGAAGGAACTTCTGCTTACCTGCAAAGAAGACCACATTTTACTGTGGTTTCTGCAGGGGCATACATTCCATGCCTCCACCTAGAGCTAAATTTCCATGCACCCTAAGAGAGAACCTACTAAAAAGGGGGAAGGGGTTGCAGTCGAAATTGTAGTAAAAAACTAGACCGAAAGGGTTGACTGCCAGTGCTTGTAATTTAGAAAAACTACCAAGTGAGTAGGAAAAGCACTGTCAAGGGAGAGAAGTGTGCATGATAGACCAATGATCATAGATCTACTTTGGTCCTAGCACACAAAAATAAAAAGATAGGAAAGAGGGGGCGCTAAGTAAGAGACTGAAAGCAATGCATATGGAAGCCCCCCCCCCCCCCCGAAGGGGGGCGTATCACATATCCCACTGTTCCAGCCCCTAGGTGCATGGAAATTTAAATCTAGGTCCCCCAAGTGGGGGTCCAGATATTGAGCCGGTGTGGACAGCTGTTTCGGTCTTGGCGACCTCTTCAGCACACCATCGGCAATACTGGAGGAAGAGAAGGAACTTCTGCTTACCTGCAAAGAAGACCACATTTTACTGTGGTTTCTGCAGGGGCATACATTCCATGCCTCCACCTAGAGCTAAATTTCCATGCACCCTAAGAGAGAACCTACTAAAAAGGGGGAAGGGGTTGCAGTCGAAATTGTAGTAAAAAACTAGACCGAAAGGGTTGACTGCCAGTGCTTGTAATTTAGAAAAACTACCAAGTGAGTAGGAAAAGCACTGTCAAGGGAGAGAAGTGTGCATGATAGACCAATGATCATAGATCTACTTTGGTCCTAGCACACCAAAAAAAAAAAAAGATAGGAAAGAGGGGGCGCTAAGTAAGAGACTGAAAGCAATGCATATGGAAGCCCCCCAAAGGGGGGCGTATCACATATCCCACTGTTCCAGCCCCTAAGTGCATGGAAATTTAAATCTAGGTCCCCCAAGTGGGGGTCCAGATATTGAGCCGGTGTGGACAGCTGTTTCGGTCTTGGCGACCTCTTCAGCACACCATCGGCAATACTGGAGGAAGAGAAGGAACTTCTGCTTACCTGCAAAGAAGACCACATTTTACTGTGGTTTCTGCAGGGGCATACATTCCATGCCTCCACCTAGAGCTAAATATATGATCTATGATCATTGGTAGATCTATGATCATTGGTCTATCATGCACACTTCTCTCCCTTGACAGTGCTTTTCCTACTCACTTGGTAGTTTTTCTAAATTACAAGCACTGGCAGTCAACCCTTTCGGTCTAGTTTTTTACTACAATTTCGACTGCAACCCCTTCCCCCTTTTTAGTAGGTTTTCTCTTAGGGTGCATGGAAATTTAGCTCTAGGTGGAGGCATGGAATATATGCCCCTGCAGAAACCACAGTAAAATGTGGTCTTCTTTGCAGGTAAGCAGAAGTTCCTTCTCTTCCTCCAGTATTGCCGATGGTGTGCTGAAGAGGTCGCCAAGACCGAAACAGCTGTCCACACCGGCTCAATATCTGGACCCCCACTTGGGGGACCTAGATTTAAATTTCCATGCACCTAGGGGCTGGAACAGTGGGATATGTGATACGCCCCCCTTTGGGGGGGGGGGGGCTTCCATATGCATTGCTTTCAGTCTCTTACTTAGCGCCCCGCCCCCTCTTTCCTATCTTTTTTTTTTTTGTGTGCTAGGACCAAAGTAGATCTATGATCATTGGTCTATCATGCACACTTCTCTCCCTTGACAGTGCTTTTCCTACTCACTTGGTAGTTTTTCTAAATTACAAGCACTGGCAGTCAACCCTTTCGGTCTAGTTTTTTTATCGTATATATGTATGCATGTTTACTTGCTGATGATTTTAATTTACTCACTGGAATAAACTTGTAACTTGTATGCTTGAAATTTTCAATGTTATGCACAAAAAATGTCTTGCACCTTATCCGGGCGGTGTACGAGGACTGGTTCCCTCACATCGAAAAATAGCTTTCGAAAAACACTTCTACAAAAATGTCTCCATCATAAGGACAAATATTGTTGCCATGCATAAACTATATGGCATTAGTACTTTCGTTTCGTACCTGAAAACCATTGTTACTCTTTTGACGAACTAATTAGTCTGCAGAAATTGCGAAAAGCTGCTGGACTATAAGTAACTTTGTACTTTAGAGCGGTTTGATGATCTTTTATTGAACAAAACTCGCATCCAAGACGTGTCACAACGAGGACTACAAGAAGTCGGCCATTTGTCGCTACAAGGGTTTTTGTATCCCGGTCACATGGTACGGTTTGCGCTAAAGAGAATGGTCGTGTGACGTAGGGATGAAAACAAACTGAATTATAGTTACAGTTTATCACATACTTGTGTCGGAAAAATAGAGTAGCGGGGAAAGAAAACAAAACCCGTTCACATGATTTAAAGAGTTTGTTTTCAAGTTTTGAGTTAAAGAGTAGTTGAGCGGGCCCAATGCGTCCGTCGTAGGCCCGAAGACCATTGCGTACTGGGTAGCAGACAATAACCCAATTACATACAACAAGACAGACGGATATACGAATCCCAATGGCTTGGCAATGGTGTCAGGGAGTCCGGTAAACGGATAATGACGTAATTAATAGTTTTGGGACGTTAGATTGGGTTTCCATCCTGCAGAGAGACAGACAGACACGTACACAGGCTGCGGTAGAGGATAGGTTTTCACGACACGTATCGATGCACAGTAGTATACATTTGAGAGGTTACGTTTACACCGAACGACTCCCAACAACGAACGAGCGCGAAGTCAGGGCGGATAGGAAGCTTGTTCCATAAGCACACAACACTGCCAACATCTCTTGAAGATGGTGGGAGTGTTGTCTCTGCTTTCGGTACAAGCTGGTTAATTATTATTGTATTATTCGCCGGGGGAGTGTTGTCTCTGCTTTCGGTACAAGCTGGTTAATTATTATTGTATTATTCGCCGGGGGAGTGTTGTCTCTGCTTTCGGTACAAGCTGGTTAATTATTATTGTATTATTCGCCGGGGGAGTGTTGTCTCTGCTTTCGGTACAAGCTGGTTAATTATTATTGTATTATTCGCCGGGGGAGTGTTGTCTCTGCTTTCGGTACAAGCTGGTTAATTATTATTGTATTATTCGCCGGGGGAGTGTTGTCTCTGCTTTCGGTACAAGCTGGTTAATTATTATTGTATTATTCGCCGGGGGAGTGTTGTCTCTGCTTTCGGTACAAGCTGGTTAATTATTATTGTATTATTCGCCGGGGGAGTGTTGTCTCTGCTTTCGGTACAAGCTGGTTAATTATTATTGTATTATTCGCCGTGATTTCGCTCTCGTTCGTTGTTGGCAGTCGTTCGAGTCTCTTAACTCATTCTACCCCATCACCGAAATCCCCAAATTTTGCCGTTGTCCTCTGAAGACTGCATTAGCAGTGCAGGACACAGATCGACCATGATAGTTCAAGGGTGATGCCAGAATAGCTTGGCGCCCGTAGGCGCCAAGCTATTCTGGCATCACCCTTGAACTATCATGGTCGATCCTTATCTTGCTGTGGTGTGTCTGGGGTAGAATGATTTAAGTGGCTTGTTTGACAGTGTCTACATAAATCAAATCTTTACCTTGCTCGCCCGCCCGCCCGCCCGCTCGCTTGTTGGGAGGGACATGCTTTTTTTTCATCGAGATCTGTCTTATGATGCCCGGAGAAAGAACGGGAAGTTGTAGGTCTGTCCATTTTTTGACATTCCCAACCTAGGATTTCTTTTGCCGGCCTCTCCTTCTGCTGCCTTTCAACGTGCCTTGCTAGTTTTTTTTTTGGATAAGCTGTCATGGCGGTTGACATGGCAATACCAGGCCAGTTTTTTTGGCGCTTGACAGTGGTTGGGAAGGGTTCTTGGGGTCCAGAAAGTGAATCCAGCTGGTTGCAGACGTAGACATTTGTCTTGTGCTCTTCGATGAGATTTCAAGGAGCATTCTGGAGCACGTTGTCTCGAACGCCTGGAGTCTCTTTTCTGTGTCGGCCATCAGTGTCATCTGACATACCGCGAAAACACATTTTTCTACCCCAGCCTGTGGTCACATAGACGGACAGGCAAACCAGCCATAGACGATTTTATTATTTCACTCAGAGAACCATTAGGAGGCCTGCCACGTACGCCGATTACGTTACGTCACAACTGCGCAGTTGGCAGGTCGTTGGACCGACGTCGGGCTTTGGAGGTCCCAGCACGGGCCATCTAATACTTCCGTCAGCGCAAGGACCATTTGGGCACTTAGTGAGCGTCTCGCGTCACCGCAAATTACCGTGCCCACGTAACTGCAAGAAGTAATGTCTTCACAGACTATATAATCAAGGATGTCTGAACCACAACATTCGCTACTGCCGAGAAATGCGAACATCACATTTATGCAAGAGACAAAGAACCTCATGAGCTCCCGCGAATGCGGGAGCTCATGCAGTCCTTTGCCTCTTGCTTGCCGCTTTTATATCCGTGCCCCTTGGACGGTTTGCGTTATTCTGGCATATAATTTGCCTTTGGTTTCAAGCAATAAATTTATGTCCACTGACAGTAAAAGGGTACATTACAGGAATATGACGTCTTCACAGATTGTTTGTAATCAAGGATGTCCTCCCTATAGCGAATCGAGGGAGACAGCCAGTGCGGGTTCGGTCTGGTAGTGACAGAGACAATTTGGGAATGCCGCCATTTTCGGGATGACGAACTTTCAGACAAACATACGTCTTTTACGTCAAGGGCAAAGTGACTCACTTTTTTATCATTCGAGACGTGCCGCATGCGTAGACGTGGTAAATGCGTCTCCGCATCCAGCGTGTCTCGAATTGCCTGTACACAATACTTTGAACATAGCTCGTCATTTCTTCAAAATACTGTAACCTATATGATTAAACGTAACATAGTGAAAAGCCTCTTCGTTATCTGAACTCTTAGCTTCAAGAAAATATTCAGGGTAAATTAAAAAAAAAAGAAGGTTCAATGCGTCAACCTGTTGGCTTTTCTTTGCGAGGGGGTGGACAGGAAGTGGACAGGGGTGGGTGGATGGAAGCCTCTGCCAATGTCTGCAACCGTACATCATCTCTAGCGTTAGCGGTGCTATGCGAGCTCTGTTTCACCGTAAATATATACTGTGACAGTTTGTGCATGCCCTAGGAGTTTGATGGGCCATTTGCAGAATGCGTCTTCGGGAAACCTGCTCGGATTTACGGGCCTTGGATTTATACATGCCGACGAAACGTGAACTATTTATACCATTGCATTATTCAACAGTTTGCACCAGAGCTGTTTTCAACACGTCCCTGAAGGTCATGTTGTATATTTAAATGAGGGAGAAGAGGAAGTGCAAGGACCGGTGTTTTAAAAAATAACTTTTTGCCTTGTTTGAAAATTTGTAGTAGGGCTGAATGTTGAAAATTGCTGGAAATTTCTGGTTAGATAAGAGGAAACATGTTTGGTGCTTTGATTCATACCATCCTGGGCTTATCCTGTGGACAATTGTGGGCCTATGTTGAGTTGCCGCTGCCATGGTGATTTGAGGGGCAGTTTGATTTCAGCTGTGCTTGGGTGTGGGGTTGGTAAGGATTCAGGTTTATAGCCAAAAAATGAGACTGTCAATGTGCTGGTTATTTATTTTTTTAAAAATTTTTTGTGCATGGCAAATGTGCAGCTGGTAGGCGGTAGTGTTTTTTGGGGGATTGAAAAATTAGGGGATGACTGGGACTGACTAAGGCTAAGGGACTGGACAGTACGGAAACGGCACTGTGTTCCTTGGCCTGAATACACCTGCTCCGGAGAGCCTGTTTGCTGTCAGTAACCAGAATTCTAAATGGCCGTGGTCGGCCTGCAGGTGCGCAATGCTGATGCTGCACGTGTGTAGGCTGGGCGGGAGAACAGTTATACGGTTTAACCCCTTCACACAGAAAAAGCGAACACGATCCAAAACTGCAACAACTGCGGGGGCTCACGAGGATCTATGCCTCTTGCTGAGACCAATTTGCATCCATGTTCTTTGGGTGGTTGTGGCTTTCGGTCTCGAAATGAACGAAGATTTCTGAAACAAAATATACGCAGGGAAGGGGATAGCCCCTTGATTGCCAAGAATACGTGAACACGACCCAACTGCAAGAGGCATAGATCCTCATGAGCCCCGCGATTGCGGGGGGCTCATGAGGATCTATGCCTCTTGCTGAGTCCGCTTCGTATGTATGTTTTGACGGCTATGGATCTTTGACGTTGAAATTGCAATCATTTCAGAAACACAATCTCGGTCAAACGGTTAATAAACGCCGTGCAAACAAGGGTCAACAGCTGGCACACACTGGTCACCTCGTGACACGGCCCGAAAGCACAGACTATTGCGTAAGAGACATTTTTGCACGAGGATTGCGGGTAATATTTTCTCAAACAATATTGTTTTTCCACACTTCACTCCGCGCTGAGGTGACGCTGAAGTGGAGCGCACGATCAACGCGCACCTGTTACGTCTGTTAAATGCAGCCGACATTTTTCAGTTCTGGCGCGCCTCTAATTACTCAAACGTTGTTTGTCCTTCGGTCAAGTGTGCAACGGCAAGGCCGGGTTATAGTACAGGTCTCAGTTGCGTGATAAACTTAACAGCCAGTCGACGCAGATTGTGTTCCTGAAATCTTTGTTAATTCAACGCGCGAAAGCACCCTCCCTCCGAGGAACATGAATACGAAACAGTGCGAGCAAGAGACTAAGATCCTCATGAGCCCCCGCGACTGCGGGGGCTCATGAGGATCTATGTCTCTTGTAATTAGTTCGTGTTTACTTTTTCTAGGTAGTGGAGAGGTTAAGTCCTGCGCGTGCCGCGACGCATGTGGGTTTTTAGTGGATTCCCCCCCCCCCCCCCCCCCCCCGCCCACGAGGGGACATTTGTTGGGCTGTTTCGGGCCTGGGCTGTCTTTCCCGGTACTCCGATAATCTTGCGCACGACGCTACGTGCACTACAGCGGAGCACCTGGCAAAGTGGCATGCGCAGGATTCACGTGAACTCATTCGACTGACTCCAGGCGCTGAGTCGGCGATTAATCCGGCGCCAAAATTGAAACGGGGGTTCGGAGAAAAAGTCGAGGATTTGTTGCCCTTCCCTGGGGGCTGTCCTCCCTAACCTCGGTCTGGTCGCGTCAACCTATAAACACCCTGTCAGAGGGACAGCCGGAGCCCACTCTGCTCAGCAAGCGGCATAGATTCACACGAGCCCCTGCAGTGACAGGGGCTCATGTGAATCTATGCCTCTTGCATATCGAAAGAGTTGTCCCCCTCCTAACCTCGGTCTGCTTCCTGACCGCTTATCTGCCCTTGCCTCGCTTCTCTTATCTCCCCTGGCGCGTGTCCCTCGCCAATTTCCAGCTTAGTCTCTTCCAGCACCGGCCAGATGCTCGTGGCAGAATCCTGAGTAGAACCAACCCGGACAGCTCAAAGGTGATTAGCTTGGCAACCGTCAAGCACGACCCTTCTTTAGTCGTGATGATCGACACATCCAAGCTGCACAACTTTGACATTCTGCTTATGACGTGCGATTTTATCAGATAAGCCACTCCGAGTTTGGCTGTACTGGTGATGCTGGTCACTTTGTTCACTGGCTTTTACGTATGTTGGCGTTTCTGGTTTAAGCGCAACTCAAGTTTTTCTAATGAGACCTTCTAGAGAAAGTCAGACAGTGGCGGTGACGTAACAGAGGCAACTCCGTCACCACGCAGACACCGACATAATACTCTAAATATGACGTAATTCTCTCTCTCTCTCTCTCTCTCTCTCTCTCTCTCTCTCTCTCTCTCTGAAAATGGCCCTACCGTATATTGTAGATACCTCTCTCTCTCTCTCTCTGAGAATGGCCCTACTGTATATTGTATATACCTTGACATATATATAACAACCTTTGCATAAAGCAAGGGATATTTCCATCTTCTCTAAAAACAGCCAAAGTGATCCCACTACCTAAAACGAAAGACCTTGCCGACCCTAACAAGTTCAGGCCCATTTCGCTACTGTCAACACAGTCGAAACCGATAGAAAGACACATTCACACACACTTACAACATTTTCTAGAAAAACACAAACTCATACATCCATTACAATCTGGCTTTCGGCGGAAACACTCCTGTCACACAGCATTGGTACACCTAGTTGACAGATGGCTTACTGCCATGAATAGCAGTCAAATGACTGGAGCAGTGTTTTTGGACCTTTCAAAAGCATTTGACCTCGTCAATCATAAAACTTTGGTTCAAAAACTTAATGTCTATTAACTAAGCGCAGACACACTTGCCTTCCTTACGTCATATCTGCATGGGCGTACACAGTATGTCTACGTGAATGGTAAAAACTCACCTGAGGGGGTGATAGAGCATGGAGTATCACAGGGATCGATTCTTGGTCCATTATTGTTCTCTGTCTTCACAAACGACCTTCCATAAACATATATCTGACTCCAGTGTAACTTGCAGTCTTTTTTGCAGACGATGGAACACTGAACGTTTCGTCATCAGATGTAACATGTATGGTGAAGATTTTCCAAGACAGTTTAAATGAGGTATCTGAATGGTGCGGAAATAACGCCATGATACCTAATCCCATTAAAACCAAATGCATGCTGATTACCACATGGCAAAAGCATCAGTTGAACCCCCCTCCCCTTCAACTAACACTTAACGGCCAGCCTGTAGAGCAAGTCAGGGAACAACGCGTGCTTGGAATCAACTTAGACGACAAGTTGTGCTGGCAAGGCCACATTACTAAACTGTGTAAAATAGTATCCAAAAATGTATTCCTCCTGTCGAAATTGAGACATTTCGCTGATGAGCCAACAAGGAAACTCTTCTACTATGCCCATATTCAGTCACATTTGGATTATGCCTCATCTATTTGGGACGGTAGTAGCGATGCTAATTTAAAAGTCTGAACTCGCTCCACAGAAGAGCCATTAAACTCATTGTTGACAGACCCTCAGAAGTCATTAGTACTGACAATAAGTTCAAGCTGTTAGAAATTTTGCCACTTGAAAAACAGTTTATATATAATAAGTTGGTGCTCATGCGCAAAATCACCCTCTCAGAAACACCAGCCTATCTCAATAGTTTGTTCCACTTTGCTCATACGAGGTCCAGTCGAACACCAGGAACAATCTTGTAGTACCGATGCCTCGACTGGACATTTATAGGTCGTCATTGTCCTATTCTGGTGCAAAGTTATGGAACTCTATTCCTGCGGATGTTAGAGCCGCGCCATCGCTTAAAACTTACAAGACCAAGCTGCTGAAACATCTAGGCAAAACTTAATTTTTCCTTTTATTTTTTATTTTTATTTTTATTCTTACATGTAGCACTCCATGCCTTGTGCGGCATTTCCCGGATAGTCTGCATTCTCTTGTAACATTTATGAACCCGTGTAATATACCGCTGGCATTGCAGCAAGCCGCATTATGTAATATCCATGACACCATGGACTCGGCTGGCCAGACGGGATGCCGTCGACAGACACAGCATAAACGCTCGCGCCGCGTAGCAGTACTATAGTTTCTTCGCGTTGACCCGCGCGCGCGATGACTGCGGGATCACTATACATTACTTTTACTGCAGACTATAGCAGCTAGCCGCTGTGCGCGGTTTTGGCGCGGGGAGGCCGCTATCGCATGTGTGTGTGTGTGTGTTTGTCTGTGTGTGTGCGAGTGTATGTGTGTGTGTGTGTGTGTGCACGTGCGCATCCCTACGTGCTTGCGCACGCGCGCGCGCGCGCGTGTGTGTCAGTGTGTGTGTGTGTGTGTGTGTGTGTGTGTCTGTGTATGTATGCGTGTTGTATGTTTGTTGGAGTGAGCCGTGTTGATTTTTATGATGAGAACAATAGCGGTTTTATGTACAAAATCCTTTATACTCTTTATATTTGCTGTAGTATAGGTTACAAAGTAAAGTAGGTTATAGCACTGTCAGGGGAGAGAAATGTGCATGATCGACCAGTGATCATAGATCTACTGTGGCCAAAGCACAAAAAAAAAAAAAAAAGAGATAGGAAAGAGAGGGTGCACTGGCAGTCTCCCCTTTTCTTTTCATATTTGCTGTAGTATAGTTTTAAATGATAGAATGCATGTGTACATGATATGTGTGTGTGTGTGTGTGTGTGTGTGTGTGTGTGTGTGTGTGTGTGTATGTGTGGAGAGAGGGTTGTGCAGGCTTGGCGTGGCGCCTGTAGGCTACAAGCTATCTGGCACAAACCTGTGCACGCGGCAATTGCACACCGGCGCGCGCGTGTGTGTGTGTGTGTGTGTGTGTGAGTAAGAGAGTGATTTCATGTACGTTATTTTGTTTTGTAGTGTGTAGCAAGGACAAGAATGAAAACAGGTCTGCGCACCTATTATTTTTATCCTTGGAAAATAAAGTTCATTTCATTTCATTTCATTTCTCTCTCTCTCTCTCTCTCTCTCTCTCTCTCTCTCTCTCTCTCTCTCTCTCTCTCTCTCTCTCTCTCTCTCTCTCTCTCACACACACACACACACAAACATGCGCGCATCTCCAGGAGGAATAGATCTTCATGCGCCTCCAGGCGCTTGAGGCTCTATTCCTCTTGGAGATGTTTGGAGCGCGCACATCGACGCGCTTTCAGAAGAATACTTTTTAGTATTTCTCTGTGGGCTGGCGATTGGGTGCCTGATAGGCGGGGGCAGGGGATCTAACTGTTGTCCAGCGCTGAGTAATTCCCCTTGGTTTGTTGTACAATTCTGCCAGCGCTAGCCTCACCTATCTGGTTTGTGAGCTTTCAGAAGAGCATGCAGGTGACCGGTGTACTTAGTATATCATGTATCTAGGTAAAGTCAACCTGCTTTCACACACATTATAGCAAGACTGAAATTGTACCGAAAAGTTCTAGTTTTGTCACCATTTTTTCAATCCTATGAAGCCAAAGTGAAACTGATATCACGTAAAATATAAAATTACGTAAAAACTAAAACTTACGTCATGACAAATGACGTTTGACAAATCAATGACGCGTATGCCATGCGCCCCTTAGAACTCACTGACGCATTGGCAGATCTGCGAAACTGTTCCAATAGGAGATAATTCAACATCAGAATCAGGTCAAAGACAAAAGGTAGAGACCATTGACAGCGAGGAAAGCTCTCATATAGAAGGGACTTTGTGGGTTATGGTTCATCCCATCTTGTTGTAATTTAATCATGAGACAGCTGAAGGCACACATACAGAAACTAGCCTTATGCCGTTGGTTCATGAAGGTTTGCGTTGTTCGCTAGGCGGACTGTGCTGTCCCACTACTTTCTTCCCAAGCACAAAACGTAAACCTTCGTACTATTCACGTCACATGGCTTTTAAGCCCCTTGGGGCTAAGCGGTCTCTTCTAGACAGCGAACACACGCGTAATGTGGCGGCATTTTTAGCCGCTGATGTCGGCTCGATAGCGTGTGAGACCCGCATTGCCATACGATCGACAGGCAAAAACGATGTCAAAAAGATTTCGCTCTTATAATAATAATAATAATAATAATAATAATAATAATAATAATAATAATAATGCGTGGGATTATATTAGACACGGATGGCTTTTTCTCCGATGGCTTCAGAGAAGAGGTGTAATTGTGGTCGATCCATGCTTGCAAGACGGCATCGATTCGCATGAGTCCCTGCTGTAGCAGGGGCTCATGCGAATCGATGTCGTCTCGCAGATGAAGGTGGTATCAAAAAAAAAGGTTTGGCCCCAAAAAGGTGTTGGCTAATATCCTGATGGCTTCTCTCGTTTCGTAAGGAAGAGGTGTAGCTGTCGCCAGTCCATGCCAGCAAGAGATATAAATTCTCATGAGCCCCTGCCTTGCAGAGGCGCATGAGAATCTATGCCTCTTGAAGATGAAGGCGGTGGGAAAAAGGTCAGTTCGCCGTAATCACTTTCCAGGTTTTTGGTTGCGCCCTTTGCTTCTGAGATTTCAGCCTGCGTGTGTCAAAATTAAGCTCTGATTGTGTGCGTATATGCGTGTGTGTAGGTGTGTGTGTGCGCGCGTACCTGCGTGCGTGCACTTCTGTGTGTGTACGTGCACTTATGTATGTGTGTGTGCGTGCGTGCGTTTGTGCGCATGTATGTGTTTGAGAGAGAGAGAGATGATAATAATAATAATAATAATAATTAATAATTACGGTATTTATAATGCCCTTATCTTATAATAATTATAACTCTAAGCGCACACTCACAACTCGCGCACGCATGCGCACGCTTTAGACAATGACTCACGTACCACAAACAGTGAAATACATTACGACGGTCAGCTTGGGGTGGGGAGTGCGGTGATATAGTGCTAAAACTGTTGAAAGAGGTGAGTTTTGAGAGCGGACTGGAAGGAGGAGAGGGAGTGTTTCTGACGGAGAGAGAGTGGGAGAGTGTTCCAGATGGATGGACCGTAGACGGAGAAGGAGCGTGGACCGAAAGTGTTAAGTTTGGTGCGAGGGATGTGGAGGCGGAGAGGATCGGAGGCAGAGCGGAGGGAGCGGGAAGGTGTGTAGGGGTGAAGTAAGTTGGAGAGATAGGCAGGAGCGCAGTTGTTTAGGGATTTGTAGCAGAGAGACAGAACTTTGTATTGGATGCGTTGGGGGATGGGGAGCCAGTGAAGGAGTTTGAGCAGGGGTGTGATGTGGTCGGATTTTTTCTTTCTGAGGACGAGGCGGGCAGCATTGTTCTGGACGCGTTGGAGAGTGAAGATGGTGGAGTGAGGGAGACCGGAAAGGAGAGAGTTGCAATAGTCGATGCGAGATAAGATGAGAGAGACAGCAAGTTTGGTGGCAGCTTCGGTAGTGAGGTATTTTCTGATCTGACTGATGCGGCGAAGGTGGAAATAGCATGCCTGGGTCGTGGCGGAGATGAAGTTGGTCATGGACAGAGAGGAATCGAGGATGACGCCGAGGTTCTTGGCCGAGTCAGAGAGGGAGATGGGGGTGCTATCGAGTTGAAGGTGGAGAGAGGGAGGGAGCTGGGAGAGTTTTTGGCGAGTGCCTACCAGCATGGCTTCCGTTTTGTCGTCGTTCAGTTTCAGCTTGTTTGCTGTCATCCAGTTTTTCACGTCTTTGTAGCAGTCAGCCGTGCGAGTCAGTAGTGACTGAGTGTTGTCGAGTTTGTCTTTGTCTTGCAGTTGTGAGTCGTCAGCGTAGAGGTGGTGGTGTATGCGGTGAGACTGGATGATGTTGGACAGAGGAGAGGTGTAGAGTGTCAAAAGGACCGGGCCCAGGACGGATCCCTGTGGAACTCCGCAGGAGAGAGTTACCGGGTTGGAAGAGACGCCGTTGATGGTGACGGACTGCTGTCTGTCAGAGAGGTAGGAGAGAAACCAGGAGTGAGCAGAGTCAGTGATGCCGAAGGAGTGGTGGAGTCGGTGGAGGAGGATAGAGTGGTCTATAGTGTCAAAGGCGGCAGAGAGATCGAGTAGTGTAAGAAGGGAGATGTTGCCAGAGTCAGTGGAGAGAAGCAGCTCGTTTAAGATATGTAGAAGGGCTGTTTCAGTGCTGTGATGTTTGCGATAGGCAGACTGGAATGGACTGAGGAGGTTGTTGTCGGTGAGATGGAGGTTGAGCTGGTTGAGAACAACCTTCTCAAGAAGCTTGGACAGGAAAGAGAGATTGGAGACTGGGCGATAGTTCTTGAGTTCGTTTGGGTCGAGGTTGTGTTTTTTGAGGAGAGGACGGACGATGGCGGACTTGAAGATATCGGGGACGGAGCCGTTTTCTAGAGATGCGTTGATGATGTCGGTAATGAAGGGTAGAAGTTTTGGAAGGCCGTCACGGTAGAGAGAAGCTGGGAGGGGGTCAAGTTCGCAGGTTTTGAAGGGCATGGACTTTATGGTCTTGAGGACTTCATCCTGAGAGACGGTGCGGAAGGACGAGAGGGGAGTGCCGGAAAAGGTGGGGTCGGGAGGGCAAGGCGGAGGAGGCAGGGTGTCGAGTGTGTCGCGCAGATTTTGGATTTTGTCCGAAAAATAGGTAGAGAAAGCAGACGGGAGTTCTTCTTTGCTGTGTGTGTTGGGGAGAGGAGAGTCTTTAGAAGTGCCTAGGAGTGTGCTCATGGTGGCGTAGAGGGTTTTGGAAGAGGTGGATTCCAGGATTTGGTTTTGAAGGTGTTTGCGTTTAGATTCGGAGATCATTTTGCAGACTTTGGATCTGGTTGTTTGGAAGATCTGTCTGTGAACGGTGAGGTCAGATGAGCGCCAGAGGCGTTCCGCTTGTCGGCGCTCGCGCTTGGCCTCAGCTATGTCATCAGTGAGCCAGGGGGAGGGGAGTCGGTTGGGTATGGAGCAGGTGGTGACAGGGGCATGGGTGTCTAGAAGTTTTCGAAGGGAGGAATCGAAATGGGATGCAAGATCGGGAGAGGGGGTGGGGTCCGAGAGAAGGTCGACAGCTTCGTCGAAGAAGCTCTCGCGGTTGACAGATTTTAGTTTGCGGCGAGAGACAACGAGCTTGGTTTTTTTCGGGGGAGGTAGATTGAGGGAGACGAGAATAGCGAAGTGGTCAGAGGGAAGCACAGAGGAGGTGTCAGAGTCGAGAAAGAGTTGATCGGAGGTGCGGGTGATGATCCAGTCGAGGGTGTGGCCAAGTCGGTGGGTGGGTTTAGTGATGTGTTGTGTAAGATTGTGGTTTAAAAGTGACGTGCAGAGGCGTTTTGTGTCAGGGTGGTCGGGTTTGTCAAAGTGGAAGTTAAAGTCGCCTAGAAGGATGTGTTTTCCGGGTCGTGTGCTGTAGTGTTCGAGGATGATGAAACTGTATTACACAACGGTACAAGTTTTGACAGATACAAATACGTCATTTTTCACACTTGCCGTTGCTAACATACTACAACATGCAATGTACTGAAGACAAGCAAAATGTAAATGTAAACAGAAATCGGAACTAAATAAATACAGACAGAAAGCGATACTTAGATGTCAATAAACAGATACGGAAAAGGAAATAACAGCTAAGCGCTAAATTACTTAGGAAAAATGATTTGCAAAGGAACATATCATAGAAAAAGCAAACGCAAGGTGTGACTGTGAGTGAGTGAGAGAGAGAGACAGAGAGAGAGAGAGAGAGAGAGAGAGAGAGAGAGAGAGAGAGAGAGAGAGAGAGAGAGAGAGATGAAACTGAAATGAAATGAAACTTTATTTATTTCTCAACGGATGAAGCACATGTGCCATTTTTCATACTTGCCGTTGCTACTCTACAAACACAGGATAATATTGTAATAATAATGTACCAAATTACACAAAGAAAAATTAGGAGACATTAAACATTAAACTGGGCACTGTGACGCCACTCGGGATGAATATGAAAGATTAACTTTTTTGACCTTGCCTGTGTCTTTTTTATCTGCTAACTGTCTCTTTACTGAGTCGCTTCTGTATGACTACTCACTAACCAGATAGGTGAGGCTGGCGCTGATTGATATGTACTTTGTGAATCCCTTGGGGACTTTTTCAGCGCTGGCCGTACGTTGCGTTGGATCCCTTGCCCTTCCCTGTCGGGCGCCTGGTCGCCGGTCCTTGGATTTATGCGCGGGTGTGGGGGGCGATCGTGTGCATTCCCTTGGGGATGTATGTGGTCGTCTTGTTCGCATGCCTGTGCGTTCGTCCGTGGGCTGGTGGGTGCCTGTTGGGTGGGGCTGGTGGCTCTGGTTGTTTGCCTTCCCCCTCCCCCCCCCCCACCGCCCCCCTCCCCTCCCCCCTTTTCTCTCTCTCTCTCTCTCTCTCTCTTCCCTTTCCTCCTCCCCTTCCCCCGCCCCTTTTGTCTTTCTCTCCCCCCACACCCTTTTTTTTTTTTGAGTTACCCTTGAAGATGGTTTGGTTTCACAACTATCTACTCTCCTCTTATACCATTATTCTCTTACTGATTTTGATTATTTGCTTTGTTTCATTGATATTCCTTGTTGTGTACCATGCTAAATGCTGGGGTTTTTTTCCCCGGGGTTCTCCCGTTTTTCCCCGAGGTAGTCCTCAACTTGATGGTGATATAAAGTTTGCCTTCGGGTTGGCGTTTAGCAGGCTTTGTGTATTAGACACTCAGCCTACTTTGTGCCCAAGGGTACTCCCCGTTCGTTCTCTCTCTCTCTCTCTCTCTCTCTCTCTCTCTCTCTCTCTCTCTCTTCCCCCTCTCTCTCTCGCTCTCTCTCTCTTTCCCCCCGTCTCTCTCTCTTCCCCCCCCTCTCTCTCTCTCTCTCTCTCTTTCTCTCTCTCTCTCTCGCGGTCTCTCTCTCTTCTCTCTCTCTCTCTCCCCGGCCTCACACACGCGCATTTACTTTTGCTCGCTCCTGCGCGCGCTTACACACACTCTTGTCTCTCGTGTTTAGTTTCTCTCGGAGTCTTTCTCTTACGATTTTTTTCTTTGACGTCATTTTTACTTTTGTTCTTCCTTTTCTTTTCTTTTTCTTCTTTTTATTTTTACGTCACCTTCAGTTGCCACATTCCTTCTGCATATGAAGATAAGTAGCGGCTAATGTCTCTGTTTGTTTGTCTATTTTGACGAAGGGTATTTACCCGAAATATTAATAAATTGTGTTGTACCGTTTTTTCTAAGCGTGTTTCTTTCTCCGTTGGGTACTTCTTTGCATTTCACACGCTTGGCAGTCACCTTTTTGGTCTGGATTGACATTAAACATGAAGAGACATTAAACAAAATTAATTCATTCATTCGATCATACAAAAACAAACGAAAACACAAAGTACACGCAACGCGCGCACACACATACACGCTCGCGCGCACACACAGACACGCGCTAATGATAACTTGACCTATATACGAAGCAAATCATTTGGATCATAGTGAAAATTCACTTCAGACAGCAAAAATTATTTGGATTATAATAGAAACTTGAATATGTAATTAGGCGATTATTATTAGTATGGACAAACCATACGGCAGCATGCACTGATTATACGATAAGCACATGTTTGATACGGATACTTGTGGTAGATTATGTATCAGTAGACAAGTACTTGAGGAGGCATTCCTTGAAAGAGGAGAGGGAGCTAGCGTGTGGTATACATGTAGGCAGTTTGTTCCAGAAAGATGCGCCTGAGAAAGATGCACTGGTTTTAAATAGATCTATCCTGGGGCGAGGTGTAATAAAGTTTCGCCTTGAAGTAGAATAACCTGAACTTGCCTTGGTAAAGAGCTTACATAAATATTCTGGGTGAATCTCATTCCAGATTTTATACATAACCACACCCTTGTTTAAAAGGTGATTCTTGCTAAGAGGTAGCATTTTCAGTTTTTCAAGTCTTTCGTCAGTTGTCAGGGCTGAATCAGGCAGGATATGTTTCGCTGCTCTTCGACGCAGGGAGTTAAGCCTCTTCAAGTGTATGTCACCGCTGCCATCCCATATCGTGGACGCATAATCGATGTGGGATTTGACATGTGCATTGTAAAATAACTTGCGGGCATCAACATCGATAAAGTACTTCAACTTTGAAAGCATAAAAACATTTCTGGCAACAGTTTTACATACAGCATTTATGTGCGATTGCCACTTCATCTGGTCATCAACAATTACACCAAGTAATCGGTGTTCCGTGACCTGATTAACGATGTCATTATGGATAGTCAGGCTGAAAGAGAGAGAGGGTGAGAGAGAGAGAGAGAGAGAGAGAGAGAGAGAGAGAGAGAGAGAGAGAGAGAGAGAGAGAGAGAGAGAGAGAGAACAATGAACAATGAACAATGAACCTTTATTTTCCAACGGTAGAAGTTATTGGTAACAGGACCAGTTTTCAAACTTGCCGTTGCTACATCTACTACATAAGTGACATAGACATGTAAACATACACATACCACACACTGCTGCATGCACTGCTACATTAGCTCACGCACGCACGCACCACGCACATACACACACACATACCCACACACGCACTCAGGTACGCACGCATGCACATCGCAACCCGCGCATGCACGCACGCACACACACACACACACACACACACACACACACATGTACACCGCAATTCAGTACGCATGCACACACGCACGAACACTCACACACACACACACACACACACACTTACACACGCACGCACTCAGGCACATACGCACAAAAACAAACACACGCTCTCGGACACGCACTCCAGACATACCTACCCGCATACGCGTACGCACAAAAGTATAAAATGAGTAAAAATACAAAGTAAAGCAATAAACAAAGAATCATTAAGTACATTAAAGTTCATACAGCAAGGGCAAATATGAATGCAGGTGCTATCTCTCCCCCCCCCCCCTCTCTCTCTCTCTCTCTCTCTCACGCCGACACACACACACACATACACACACACACAGCATGCACGCACGCGCGCACACACACACACACAGAGTCACACATACAGTACACACACACACACACACACACATACGCGAGCGCGCGCCCAACATATCGAGCATACACATATGAAGGCAAAAACATTATACACAGTACATGCAGTATTCAAAGGTACTCTTTGGCATTCAAATATTATGGTACGGCTATGGGAAAAAGGGACTCTCTCTCTCTCTCTCTCTCTCTCTCTCTCTCTCTCTCTCTCTCTCTCTCTCTCTCTCTCTCACTCTCTCTCTCTCTCTCTCTCTCTCTCTCTCTCTCTCGCACACATACACACACATACACACACACATACATACACACACACACACACACAAGCACGCACATGTACACATCTGAACACACGTGTAAGTTATCCCAATACTGTAATGATTTGATTACGTCAGAGATTCTAGGTGTTTGAAGAGGCTGTCCCTATATGAGGTGAGCGTCTTTGCGTTTCTAATTTCTGCAGGAATAGAATTCCAGAATGAACTTCCCGAGAATGACAAGCTGGTTTTGAATAAATCAATACGCGGCAGGGGTACTTTTAATTGTTGTCCATGTCTAGAAGCTACAGATGTCCGTTCTGAGAAAAAAGAACTCAAGTACAGTGGACATGATTGCTTGTACAGCTTGTACATCAATACACCTTTATTGAACTGAAAGTGCTGGGATAGAGGGAGAATTTTTAAAGTTTTAAGCTTTTCGTCAGTTGAGAGTTCGGGATCGGGAAATATAAGCTTAGCAGCTCTCCTATGTAGGGAGTTCAGCCTCTTCAAATGTACATCACTAGAACCATCCCACACTGTTGATGCATAGTCTATGTGCGACTTGACATGAGCATTGTAGAAAAGAAGACGCGTATCTGTGTCAGTAATTGTTTTCAATTTTGACAACATATACAGGCTTCTGGAAACTCTTTTGCACACATTATTAATATGCAGTTGCCATTTAAGCTGATCATCTATAGTGACCCCCAAGAGGCGGTGGTGTGATACTTGCTCAATTGGGCTGCCGTTTATAGACAGACTAAGAGAGAGCGGGCATAGCTGGTGCTTTTGACGTGTGGTTATAACCATGCATTCTGTTTTTGACGGATTCAGGGACATGGAGTTGGAATGACACCAGTCGGTGACCTCGCGCAGGCTTTCCTGCAGACGCGTGTTAATTGCAGCTACATTTTTGTGAGGAGTGTGTAGTGTGCAGTCATCAGCAAACATGTCACAAGAAATATCGCGGCAACTAATATGTAGTGGAAGGTCATTGATAAATATGCAGAACAGCAATGGCCCGAGGACAGAGCCCTGAGGCACTCCGCTTTTGACGTGACCATACGAGGAGTAGGATCCATTTAACAGTACTCTTTGCTTCCTTCCGCTTAAATATGAAGTGAACAATGAGACAGCACCTGCATTGCAAAGATATGCTTGAAGTTTTGACAAAAGAATGTTATGATTTACAAGGTCAAAAGCTTTCTTAAAATCAATAAAGATCGACCCAGTTATTTGGGAGTTATTTATGGATGCTAGCCACGCATCAATAAGTCTTGTTAGTGCCGTGTGGCAAGAATGCTTGGGGCGAAAGCCGGACTGAAATACGTGCAATAGACTACGACTCTCCAAATATTGATAAAGGTGTTTGTGCACGTGTCTTTCAAGAGGTTTGGAAAGGCTGGATAATATTGAGATGGGTCTATAGTTATTAACATCAGACAGATCTTTTGATTTAGGCAAAGGGATAACCTTGGCTTGCTTCAGTTCTGATGGAAATATATTTTGTTGGATGCATAAGTTATAAATATACGTTAACGATTCTACTGTATAGGGAAGGGACAGTTTCAGGATTTTAGGACTGATCTCGTCAGGTCCCGATGATTTTTTGTTTTTCAGTGACCCGATCAGTTTTCCTACTTCATACACAGCTAGAGGCGGTATAGAGAAGGGGGGTTTGTCCTTAGTCTTCTGCTTACAGAAGTTAAGCAGGGACTCCGGGCATGTGTAAGACGTTTTTCCGCTTGAGGGTATGATTGACTCGGCAACAGACAAAAAATGTTTGTTAAAGATGTCTGCAGTAATACTAGAAGGAATGGCTGACGATTTCTTGCTGTTACCTCGGGTGATGAGATTAACTGCGCGCCAGAGTGCGGCAGTATCTCTGTCTTCTTTAATCATTCGTTCAAAGAGAGACTTTTGAGCCCTGCGTACCATAGACTTGACATGGTTACGTTGTTTTTTGTATTCGTTAAATAGCTTGTGTCTTCTTAAGTCATTTCTCAATTTCATAGCTTCAATTATTCCTTGCGTTAGCCAAGGCGGTAACGTGTGGTTTTTTACCCGCTTTTGCCGTAAAGGGGCGTGTTTGTTAAGTACTCTTGTAAAGAGTCGATACCAAATAGTCAGAGCCTTTTCAGGGTCAGTTTCGTTATTAACGACATTAAATGGTGTTTGATCAAGGTCTGCTAGAAAAGCAGACTGATTAAACTGTTTAAATGAGCGGTACGTTATAGTTGTGTGCCCGTTCTTACGATGCACTGGCAGTTTTGTTGACCAGGAACACACAGTAGGAAAGTGATCACTGATGCTGAGGTCAGGAACACTAACATTGAACACACTAAGGGGACGGTTGGTGTAAATGTGATCAATGAGTGTTGCGGTTGTTTTTGTGATCCTAGTAGGGGCCGAAACTAATTGTTCTAAGCCGGTTTGTGTGGTGATGCAATCCCACGCGGTATGGGGCTTTAACATATCTATGTTAAAGTCGCCTAGTAGCAACGCATCACAGTTAGGTAGGCCAACTTTTTCTACTGCATGCAAGAAATCGTCGTACCATTCAAACTTGGCTGATGGGTTACGATAACAAAAGCCGATGAAGACGGGTTTAGTTTTTGGAGCCCTAAATTCCAACCAAATGCACTCAACTTCCGGAGTTTCTATGTCCTCACGCCTTTTTACTAAATGTTGGACTGAGTTATGGATGTAAACGGCAAGCCCAGTCTGACCAAGTACACGAGGGTCACGTCGAGTGATGCTAAAGTTAGGTATGTGAACGGCTTCATCGCTTATGTCGGAGTTAAGTCGCGTCTCACTAAGACCAAACAGGTGGAATGGTTCAGACGAGTTTAGAAAAACATTCAAATCGGCCACCTTGTTAAAAAGATGGTAGATGTTCAAGTGACCAGTTTGAAGGCTTCCGTGTGTCTGAGCATTATGGGTCATGTTGAATTTTAACTTTCCCAAATGAAGTGCAACACAATACAAAAAATATATAAACAGAGGGAATAGGGAATAAAGTTTCAATGCAGTAAAGCGCGGCTGAAGTTATAGCACCTCGTATCAAAACGTCACAAATGGTGTCCAACACAGCGTTATCAAATGAAGATCGCTTTTGATTAATAGTGTATCCACGTATTAATGCTGCGCAAGCTGTCTAAATAAATGAACAAATGGTGTAGCCTGCGATGTGAAGTATCGTAGGCTGAACACTTGAAACCGTACTGTCACAATGAAAACTTAGCGGAGCTTTGGTAATCAAACCAGGCGAGAAAATCACAGAATTTGAGGCACACAGTCAATCACTGCTTTGGAATAAATCACAAGCGAACGCAGAAGAACCGTATATAAAGAAGCACACGTAACACTGACGTAATAATGAACTGCCTCACACACCCACGGTGAAATCTGCGAAGCACAACGGTGAAGGATCACTGATCACACGACACTGAATTACCAACCGCGTAAGTAGCTGACGTATCCATTGGCACCATTCGCTGTGGGCACCTGGCATAACTGGTGGTACGGTGGCAGACTATTAACCGGATAAGCAGATACACTGGTTGCTGGGCGATGATTCGACCACACACCATGGCAACCATCCGGGTACTGTGGTTGTTGCCAGGGTGCTGCAGTTGAAGAGTTGGTATGTATTTGCAGCAGATGATGGTACTGGAGTTGCTGCCAGTCAGGAACCGGCATGAAGGGCATCTGTTGTAGATGTTGCTGCTCCTGTTGTAAATGTTGTTGCTGCGCCTGTTGTAGCTGCAGCTGCTCCTGCTGTTGAAGTTGTTCATGGTCCTGTGGTTGAGGCTCCTGGCGTAGAGGTAGTTGTACTGGTGATGTGGGACCAGCAGAACCGGATACAATAGTGTCAGAAGTGGAAGTGCCACTCTGTACATTCAAGCTACCACCAGCTAAGGCCTCTGAGTAGAGTTTCGTCTTAGTGGTCGCCTGAGAGCTTCTGTGCTGGTGAGTAATTGCATCAGCCTGGTTGACAGCTGGACCACCGTACTTGATATTGCCGGCAAGCCTCCGGGTTCCCACGTGGGATGGATGAATGGGGTCAAGTCGGCCTTTGTTGTCCACACGGTACAGCGCCTTCCGGGGAAGACCGCTTGGGGCTAGGAACACGCCCGCATTGTCAACAAAGATAGCGCGCATCTTCTTTGCCACGTGGCACAGATTTGCGTTGGAGGGGGAAATACGTTGGTTAAGGCGAGAGTTTTTCCCCTGGGCAGCAGGCAAGATGGATGAGGCCTGGATGCTTGCTTTGGGGAACACGCCTTTGCAAGAAGTGACCAGTCTCCCCCACTGCTGACTGGTGATTTCATGCGTCTTGCAATCGTTCACCCCTACGTGGAAGGTGACCAGTTGGACGCGGGGTGACTGCGGCTGCTGCTTGAGCCAGTCAGTCAAGTGGGAGATTTGCAGGCCGGATATTGAGATGACCTGTACCTTTTCGCCCTGGTACATGGTCATCTTCTCTCCCTTGAAGTTTCGCACGACGGAGTCCCCGATGACGAGCGTGGTTGTGTCTACCTCTACGTTGTGATCAAAGACCCGCTCGCACGGAAGAAAGTCCTTGCGCTGCTGCTGGCTCCCGGCAATCCGATTACCGCCCCCTTGCCGCTGGCCAGGCTGAGACGGCCCGCTCCCCTCACGGTGGCTGTCTGCGATAGGGGAGGCAACGTTGACCGTGATAACCGCACTCCCTGGGGCTTGCTCTTTCTGGCTACTCGGAGGGTTGTTCTTAGGAACGGTAATCCTTACTGGGATCACATCACCAGCTGTAGTGGACACAGGCTTCATACTAATGATTGTATCACTGTTTACGGGCATAGAGCCTTCAGGCGTTGTTGACACTAGTAGTTGGGGGGTTTGGCCAGAGGCCAGAGGTAGCCCTTGTTCAGAGTTCAGTCTTTGCAGAGTGTCGTCGACGAGACAGTGAAATTCTGCCATGTTTGTCATTTGATCATGTAAGTGGGACATCTTGCCACACATACAAGACTCTAACATCCGGAGGTCATTTGCCATCTTCACCGCGGACTCGCACACCTTACTGTCAATCTGCTTAATATTTAGCATAGTGACAGTTCTCAGCTGACACAACTCTTAATGGAGAGCCTCGACGGCGGCCTGGCTGTTGCAGAGTTGGGTCTGCAGCTTTAGGATGATAAGCGGCTTTTCGTCTCGGACACCGGACACCACCAGCTCGCTATAATCAGAATCCACCTGAGTGCACGAGACGGGTAACCCGGGCGAGGTCAAGTCCTCGGTGGTGACGTCACCCGTAGACGCCACTTGGGTAACAATATGGCTGACAGGACTTGGTGTGGAGGGGGCAGGTTCGGGTGTGGAGGGGGTAGTGGCAAGGGACTGACTGGCAGGAACATCAGAGTGATCAGAGAGGGTGGAGTGGAGATCATCCCGTAGATGTGGCCCGCTGGAGGAGGGGTGTGGGATGGAGGGCGGGGTAGGCGGGCCGTCACTGGTCATGTCACTCACAGCGCTGACGGTGGTCACGGTCAGAGGCTCGGGGACAAGATTAGCGGAGCTGTTCCGAGGGTTACAGGACTGAACAATCGGCGATAGGGAGGTAGAGTCGTCAGCCTCCAATCCGATTAAGGGGAGGGATGAGTCCAAAATTGCCCGAGGAGGGGTGTCTGGGAATGATACTATCGGGGAGATGGTGGGATCGCATGACTGGTCACGCGGCATGTCAACAGGGACATTGTCAGCAGGGTCTGCGCAGCCGTCTTTCAGCTGTTGTACGAATGTACACAAAGAGTCATATTCGCTTAGGACCCACGTGTCCTTGTTGTGTCCCTGAATGAGACAGGTGCCGCCAGTCTTGCGACGCACGTGGAAGTAGAGGGTGATGGTGATTTTTGGTTTTGCTCTCCCCCTGATTTGTATGAATGTTTTTCCCAAGTCATCGGGAATGTCAGGATTGGAACAATCCAGGTAGGAGTCACCACACTCTACAGGTTCATTTCTGGCGTCTGTGTCCCTCCAGACTACAGTGTAACCGCCTCTTGCCTGGAGCAGGTTGACGTAGCGGTGGTAGAGGGCAGTTCGCCAGCGCTTGAGGGTGATGACGCCATTGGGGCCGTTGCTGTAGAAACGCGTTTGCTGGCCGCACGCAGTGTCCTTTAGCACCGGGTTTTCTCTCTTAAAGGGATTGGCGAGGGTGGGGTCTTGCGTCACGACACTTAGAGAGAGGGATGAAGATGCCATCGCGACTCGGACTTGGTGGTATGCTGTAACCGGGCACTCAGCGCCAACTTTAGAAAGTTAGAAACAAGGGTAGGTGTGGAGGGTGGTGGGATCAGCAAACATTGTGACACCCCTCAGGAAGTGCCAGCGTGTCTTGAGGGCTGACAGGAGTGGAGTCTGGTGGAGACGATACAGCATCGTGTCACAGAGTCAGTAAGCCGAAAAGCAAACATTGGCTGCTTAGATCTGAAGTTCAGCAATAGACTGCTCTAGTCACAGTCTAACTCCTCACAGTTACTGACAGTGCAAGGGATGAAATATATAATTGAACGAAAAATATAGACAATGGCAGGCGTAAGTTCTACTATATTCAATGAGTTCCAGAAAACAAAGTGGATGACGATGCGTTCAAAATTACGAGAAGAATATCGTAAAGTGATAGTTCGTATGATCGGATTTACCTTGCACGACGGACAAAGACTGGCTTCAGTCTGGGCACAACTCGCATCACACGTACACAATATGATATCATCCGGGGAAAATAGTGTGCTTTGTCCTGCACACTTCTCACACTCACAACACAAGCATTAGGATATCCGTGTGATGATAGTTAGTATGCACGTCCACTGGAATAATGTTTAAAAAGTATAAGAAAGTCCACAGCTTACATAGAAAAACACATAGTACACAGTATATCAAGCAATCCAAAGCGTCACGGTTGGCTGCACGACGGAGCTAAGACTTACACGTCTTACCCCGCCGGCGGCTGGAGGAGAGAGAGGGAGAGAGAGAGAGAGAGAGAGAGAGAGAGAGAGAGAGAGAGAGAGAGAGAGAGAGAGAGAGAGAGAGAGAGAGAGAGAGAGAGAGAGAGAGAGAGATGCAGGATGTTTCTGAATTAGTGGTTTCCGTTACCACATATTTCCACTGCACCTCTTGCTGGCCACTTGAGCAACATGCAGCATCCTTCTTCATGCAGGCCTGTAATTATTATACATTTAATCATGTGTGAGGCGATCATGAGAGGGACCATCAAACAGTGGTCGCCTTAACAGATTGTCTACATACAAAGAATCATATCAGTAACAGAAAAAAAAATTCGGAGACAAAATGGGTGGGCTGCTTAGACAGCTGGTAGCATTTTACAGGTGGTCGCCTCGCCAGTTTGACTGTACACCATACAAAATGTTAACTCATTCTGCCCGCGATACACCACAGCCAGATATGGCTCGACCATGATAGTTCAAGGGTGGTGGCTGAATAGCTTGGCGCCGATAGGCGCCAAGCTATTCTGCCACCGCCCTGGAACTATCTAAGGATAACTCCAAAATGTGGGTGTTTCGTACCTCGGACACAGTGAGTTAAAAACCAGCCTGCTCAATCACGTGCTGAATATAACTAATTCCAAATTAATCATGTTAATTACTATCCAGATACATGCTAGGGAAACTATGCTGGCCGTTGTATCCAGCATGTCTGTAAGACACTGAGAACATTTACAAGGGAGATATTGCGATCAAATAACACTTTACCGCCTAAAGCAGGTCGTTGTAACTCATTCAGCCCCGCCACACCACAGGAAGACATGGATCGAGCAAGGGTGGTGGCAGACTAGCTTGGTGCCTATAGGCGATGTCTCTATAGAATTGTAATACAATCCTTCAGAGGGCAACTTCAAATTTTGGGGATTTCGGTCCTAGCCTGGTAGAATGTGTTACATAATGAAGTCATGCATACAAAAGTTATGAAGGGAAAAAAAAGCGTTCTGTAGCAGCACACTGTACACAATTTACTACATACAGCTGAATGCGTATTGTACATCTGTAAATGTCAGCTGGCATATCTCAATGGGGCCTGCTGCCATAATATAGTTCAGTACACCTTTTTGAAGACAGGCCGTCTAGTGCACTTTGCGGTCTTTAGATACATCCACTCGGTGCGAACGCCGCATGTACACTTCTATTCAGATGAGATGTTCAGCATCTCCTTTCAATATCAGGTTACTTGTGTCGTGCTCCCTGATATCGAGTGGTTCTATCTACAGAAAACTCTCACAAACGCGATCCACCACGACCCATCCTCAGTATTTTTAAGTTTTCGTGGTCACCGGACACGATGAAGAACTTTTGACGTCATCTGACACAGGCCCACGGTTATTACCATGCAAAAAAAGACATTGTAACGATCAAAGAAACCTCGCCGACAGACGGTGGGATACGAAACCATAACCAACGCAAACGACGCCGATGTGAAAAGTGTTCTTCACGTCTGAGCGCAATATGATGCTCAACTCATTCAGCGCCGACACACCACAGCAAGACATGAATCGAGTATGATAGTTCAAGGGTGGTGCCAGTATAGCTTGGCGCCCGTAGGCGCCAAGTTATTGTAGCACCACCCTTGAACTATCATGCTCGATCTGTCTTTAGAATTTTAATACAGACCTTCACAAGGCAACTTCAAAATTTGGGGATTTCGGATTCATTTTTTAAACTTAAAACCTTCTGCTGCAGTGTTTGGTGACTGCTGAAATTCGTCGATGCAACGGGTTAGAACTCAACGTTATCTTCAACTGAGACTTCTCCACCCTTCTTTACACAATCGATGTGAGTAGGCCCACGTAACGGACGTTTTGTACTGCCCTTGGTACGCGTTGAGGGAACAGACAAAAAAAGAAGAAAAAGAGCAAAAGAGTATTTCGCTTTACGGCACTAGTGAATTTCGTTTTGTGCAAACAGTATTTCGCTTTACGGCACTGGTGAATTTCGTTTTGTGCAAAGAGTATTTCGCTTTACGGCACTAGTGAATTTCGTTTTGTGGAAAGAGTATTTCAATCCAGACCAAAAAGGTGACTGCCACATTTGCCAGTTGCCACATTCCTTCTGCCAATGAAGATAAGTAGCCGCTAATCTCTCTATTTGCCACATCAGTTGCCACATTCCTTCTGCCAATGAAGATAAGTAGCGGCTAATCTCTCTATTTGTTTGTTTGTCTATTTTGACAAAGGGTATTTACCCGAAATATTAATAAATTGTGTTGTACCCGTCTTTTCTAAGCGTGTTTCTTTCTCCGTTGGGTACTTCAAAGAGTATTTCGCTTTACGGCACTTGTGAATTTCGTTTTGTGCGAAGAGTATTTCGCTATAGGGCACTAGTGAATTTCGTTTTGTGCAGCATTATTGTGAGACGTACGTTTGACAACGGAGCGCACAAATTGTTTTCCTAAATATCTCCGCAAAGAACCTATTTTCTTTAATACTTTCAGAACAAGTATCATTTAGTGTCAATTGACCTATTATGGACTAATTTTACTAAACTCCTATGATTTGTCCATTTTGTTCTACTGTCGTAAATATTTAGTGAAAAGACAAGAACAGCCATTTACAATAATAATAATAACAATAATAATAATAATAATAATAATAATAATAATAATAATAATAATAATATAATGGGTATTTACAGTAAATAGCGCCTAAACTCCTGACGGAGCTCTAGGGACTTTACAATGTTTTAAAATATAATATATAGAGCCCCGGCGGATTTCAATATCGAGGTCAAGCATGCAGACCTATAAGTACCTGTGCTATTTCAGGTTTGAAAACTTGACAAGTTCACTATTATACTGGGCTTAATATATTTGGGGCACATTTAGGGATGTAAAATCAGTCATTTCATAATTCCGAATGTTAACGACAGTACAGCAAAGCTGACACGTTGTTCGAGTTGACTATAAGTAGTTCATATTAGGACAACTATCACTGGATGACAGTACAGCAACACTAACACAATGTTCGAGTTGACTAAAAGTATTTCATATTAGGACAACTATCACTGAATGATATTTTTGTTCTGAGATTGCTATAGAAACGTAGTTCTTTAAGAAAATAGTTGCAAAAAAGGTTGTGCACTCTGATGTCACGCGACCTATACTGTGAACTATTGACTCATTCAGCTCGACGCACGTATTTCACAAATTTTTGAGGCGTCATCTCACGACTATGCACCTGTTTGCAGGAGATGGATTGACCATGATAATCCAAGGGTAGTGCCAGATTAGCTTGGCGCGGACAGGTCGACCCATCTCTTGCTGTTGTGCGTCAGGGCTGAATGGGTGAATACATACTGCTTGGCACGGGTGGACATTTATAACATGTCAGTCGGTTGGCTTCCTTAACTCCCTCTAAATCAGACACACCACAGCAAGATAAGGATCGACCATGATAGTTCAAGGATGATGCAAGAATAGCTTGGCGCCTATGGGTGCCAAGCTATTCTGGCATCACCCTTGAACTATCATGGTCGATCTGTGTCCTGCACTAGAGTGCAGTCGTCAGAGGACAACGGCAAAATCTGGGGATTTCGGTGTTGGGGTAGAATGAGTTAAATGTGTTTATGATTGTACATCGTGCATAATTAACTGCGCATGGTAGGTTATACAAGTACTGACTCACTACAGCTCCCTGCGATACAAATGTGACCCGCACGTACCCCGACTTCCTGGCACTAGACATCTCAGTTGCCGTTAACCTCTTCATGGCCGGAAGTATGCGAGAACCAGTCAGCTGCAAGAGGCATAGAACCTCATGCGAACCCGCAGTTGTACTAACTTACCGTAGTTGCGGGGCGCATGAGGTTCTTTGCATGTTGCCGACATCACTTAGTCTCCATGTCCCTTGGACGTCCGCGTGTAACAGATCAACATATTCACAAACACAATCCGCCTCCATAACACTCAGCAGGGTTGGAGCTAACATATTGTCGGGTCGGCGTGTAATCAAGATATTCACAAACACAATCCACCTCCATAACACTGAGCATAGTTGGAGCTAACATATTGTCGGGTCGGCGTAATGCAGACTGTAGGCTGCTGTGACTAGTACGAAACCTGCACTGAATGCAAAAGACACCTCCACACCTCCACGTCTGTGAAGACACATCAGGCAAAAGACACCTCCACGTCTGTGAAGACACATCAGGCAAAAGACACCTCTACGTCTGTGACGACACATCAGGCAAAAGACACCTCCACGTCTGTGAAGACACACCAGGCAGACACCTCCACGTCTGTGAAGACACATCAGAGCGAGAAGAGGTGTGTGGCCGGTGACACATGGCGATCATGAGAGAGCTGGTAGAGGAGGCCTTTCTACTCGTCATGCTGACACAAGGCAAGTTTTTGTACTCGCGATAATCGCGTGCCAGTCATACTTGTCGTTATGATAGTCCTTGGTATTGGTAAAGACAGTATATTATTATTTATAATAATAATAATAATTACGGTATTTATAATGCGCTTATCTTATAATAATTATAACTCTAAGCGCGCACTCACAACTCGCGCACGCATCCGCACGCTTTAGACAACGACTCACGTACCACAAATTGTGAAGTACATAGCGACAGACAGCTTTTGTAGGGAGTGTGGTGATATAGTGCTAGAACTGTTGAAAGAGGTGAGTTTTGAGGGCGGACTGAAAGGAGGAGAGAGTCTTTCTGACGGAGAGAGAGTGGGAGAATGTTCCAGGTGGATGGACCATAAACTGAGGAGCAGGGGCCGAAAGTGCTGAGTTTGGTGCGGGGAATATGGAGACGGAGAGGGTCGGAGGCAGAGCGGAGGGAGCGGGAAGGAGTGTAGGGGTGAAGTAAGTTGGAGAGATAGGCAGGAGCGCAGTTGTTCAGGGATTTGTAGCAGAGAGACAGAATCTTGTATTGGATGCGTTGTGGGATGGGAAGCCAGTGAAGGAGTTTGAGCAGGGGTGTGATGTGGTCGGATTTTTTTTATTTCTGAGGACGAGGCGGGCAGCATTGTTCTGGACGCGCTGGAGAGTGGAAGTGGTGGAGTGAGGGAGACCGGAAAGGAGAGAGTTGCAGTAGTCGATGCGAGATAGGATGAGAGAGACAGCAAGTTTGGTGGCAGCTTCGGTGGTAAGGTATTTTCTGATCTGACTGATGCGGCGGAGGTGGAAGTAGCATGCCTGGGCAGTGGCGGAGACGAAGCTGGTCATGGTAAGAGAGGAATCAAGGATAACGCCAAGGTTTTTGACCGAGTCACTGTGGGAGATGGGGTGCTGTCGAGTTGAAGTTGGTGAGAGGGAGGGACCTGGGAAAGTTTCTGGCGAGTGCTTACCAGCATGGCTTCCGTTTTGTCGTCGTTCAGTTTAAGCTTGTTTGCTGTCATCCTGTTTTTCACGTCTTCATAGCAGTCAGCCGTGCGAGTCAGTAGTGACTGAGTGTTGTCGAGTTTGTCTTTGTCTAGTAGTTGAGAGTCGTCAGCGTAGAGGTGGTGGCGTATGTGGTGAGACTGGATGATGTTGGACAGGGGGGGAGGTGTAGAGTGTGAAAAGGACCGGGCCCAGGACGACCCCTGTGGTACTCCGCAGGAGAGGGTGACTGGGTTGGAGGAGACGCCGTCGATGGTGACAGACTGCTGTCTGTCGGAGAGGTAGGAGAGAAACCAGGAGTGAGCACAGTCAGTGATGCCAAAGGAGTGACGAAGGCGGTGGAGGAGGATAGAGTGGTCTATGGTGTCGAAGGCGGCAGAGAGGTCGAGTAGCGTAAGAAGGGAGATGTTGCCCGAGTCGGTAGAGAGAAGCAGGTCATTTAAGGGCTGTTTCAGTGCTGTGGTGTTTGCGATAGGCAGACTGGAAGGGACTGAGGAGGTTGTTGTCGGCAAGGTGGAGGTTGAGCTGGTTGAGAACGACCTTCTCAAGAAGCTTCGATAGGAAAGAGAGATTGGAGACTGGGCAATAGTTTTTGAGTTCGTTTGGGTCGAGATTGTGTTTTTTTAGGAGAAGACGGACGATGGCGTACTTGAAGATATCAGGAACTGAACCGTTCTCTAGAGATGTGTTGATGATGTCGGTAGTGAAGGGCATAAGTTTTAGAAGGCCGTCCCGGTAGATAGAAGCTGGGAGGGGGTCTAGTTCGCAGGTTTTGAAAGGCATGGACTTTATGGTCTTGAGGACTTCTTCCTGACAGACGGGGCGGAAGGACGAGAGGGGGGGGGGGGGCGGAAAAAGGGGTGTCGGGAGGGCAAGGAGGAGAAGGCAGAGAGTCGAGTGTGTTGCGCAGAGTTTGAATTTTGTCGGAAAAATAGGTTGAAGAAACGGACGGGAGTTCTTCTCTGCTGTGTGTGTTGGGGAGAAAAGTGTCTTTAGGAGTGCCTAGGAGTGTGTTCATGGTAGCGTAGAGGGATTTGGAAGAAGTAGATTCCAGGATTTTGTTTTGAAGGTGTTTACGTTTGGAGTCGGAGATCATTCTGCAGACTTTGGATCTAGTTGCTTGGAAGATCTGTCTGTGAACGGTGAGGTCAGATGAGCGCCAGAGGCGTTCCGCTTGTCGGCGCTCGCGCTTGGCCTCAGCTATGTTGTCAGTGAGCCAGAGGGAGGGGGATCGGTTGGGTATGGAGCATGTGGTGACAGGTGCATTGGTGTCTAGAAGTTTTCGAAGGGAGGAGTCGAAATGGGATGCAAGATCAGGAGAGGAGGCGGGTCCAAGAGAAGGTCGACAGCTTCATCGAAGAAGCTCTCTCGGTTGACAGATTTCAGTTTGCGGCGAGTGACAAGGAGCTTGAGTTTTTTCGGGGGAGGTAGGTTGAGGGAGACGAGAATGGCGAGGTGGTCAGATGGAAGCACAGAGGAGGTGTCAGAGTCGAGAAAGAGTTGATCGGAGGTGCGGGTGATGATCCAGTCGATGGTGTGGCCGAGTCGGTGGCTGGGTTTGTGATGTGTTGTGTAAGATTGTGGTTCGAAAGTGATGTGCAAAGGCGTCTTGTGTCAGGGTGGTCGGGTTTGTCGAAGTGGAAGTTAAAGTCGCCAAGAAGGATGTGTTTTCCGGGTCGTGTGCTGTAGTGGTCGAGGAGGAGGTCAAACTCGGTGAGGAACATGGAGTTTGTGAGTTTGTTTTGAGGGCTTGGAGGGGGGCGGTAGATACATGAGAAGACGAGGGACTGGCCATGGAGTGTTGCTACGGCCTCGACAGATTCAAAGGAGGGATGAGCAAAAGGGAGAGACTGAGAGAAGAAGAGGTGAGCGGAAAGACAGTCCCTGTAGATGATTGCAATGCCACCCCCTTTGGAGGCACGAGTGAAGGAGGCAAGGCGGTAGCCACTCGGAGTGACGCTGGCAATGATGGGTTCATCGCCAACTAAGCGGAGCCACGTTTCGGTGATCACGACAACGTCTAGGTCGTTGTCCAGAATGAAATCTGAGATCACGTCGGCTTTGCCATCTTTGCAGACAGACTGTGCATTGAACAGACACAGTTTTAGGTTGGGTGAGACAGAAGAGGAGGAGGAAGAAGAAACGGGCGAAGAAGAGGACAAAGGAAGAGGAGGATGGGGAGGGGGGGGGGGGAAGATGAAGGAGGTAGAGAGGGAGTAGGAGGATGGGACGGGGAAGGAGAACTGGGCAAGAAAGAGGATGCGAGAGGATGGTGAGGGAGTGAGGGAAAAGGGAAGGAAGTAAAGTAGGAAAAGATGAGGAAGAGGGAGGGGGAGGGTGAAGGGGAAGAGAAAGGGTGGGTTGGGGACGAGGATGAAAAAGCAGGCAAAGGAAGAGGGGGTGAGGGGAAGGAGGGAGAGGAGGGTGGGGGAGGAGGCCGAGGAGAGCAGGGAGCGGTAGATGAAGAAGAGAGGAGAAGAAATGGGAGAAGAAGGAAGGGATGGGTAGAAGACGGGGAGGCGGAAGGGGTGGAAGGACATAGGAAAATGTGAAGAATGTGTGGTTGCGGGTGTGATGGTGAGTCGTGCTTTTCTGCTAATCCCCCCCCCCCCCCTTGCTGCCTCTCTTTCGCGATCGGATGCCATGTAAGGCATTTGCAACACTGTCGGCTGCACTGGCTGCGCAGTGGGTGGCGTGGCAACGTAGAGATAGCAGTTGTGGGCGTGTGTATCTGATGGGCATGATTGTTTGTGAGGACAGGAAAAAGTAAGACGGGACGAGGGTGTAGTAGGGTGTGTGTGTGTGTGTGTGTGTGTGTGTGTGTGTGTGTGTGTGTGTGTGCGTGTTTGTGTCTGTGTGTGTGTGTATGTGTGTGTGAGCAGTGTGGTAGGGGAGCGACCTGATAAATTGCTAGGGAGAAAAAGTACAGTAGGTGTGTGTGTGTGTGTGTGTGTGTGTGTGTGTGTGTGTGTGTGTGTGTGTGTGTGTGTGTGTGTGTGTGTGTGTGTGTGTGTGTGTGTGTGCGTGCGTGTGTGTGAGTGTGGTGGGGGAGCGGCTCTGGTCGTACGCAAAACCAACACTGAAAGGGCAGAAATGGCGACGTAAACAGAGTTTCAAACGACAGACACTATTCAATACAATACCAAATCAGCAGCAAGCAGATCCGACGGAAAACAAGCATACAATCCAGAGATAGATAAGTGGACAGGTGATGGACACCCCTCCCCCAATCAATAGATTTATTCTAATTAGCACGGTATTTAGACAAACCCACTCGACCAATTACCACCAATACCTTTATTACCTAGCCATTTTAGTTCCACTCCAGAAATCATTCAAGCTACGTTTTTTGATCAGCTACCAACCTGCGATTTTTCCCCCATCCCCCCTAAATAATTAATGCTGTCATTGACTTTTTTAAACAAAGGCTAATTATTCAATCGGCATTTACAGTTTTACCTTTGTCAATGTAAACGACTCATTTACGATCAGCTGTTTTCGAGAAATGACTACTTGCGTCATTGTGGGAATTCCCGTTAGGCATTATTGCCCCAACCCCTTGGAAACAAAAGGCTAGTTAAAATATCTTCCCGAGAAATACACACCACCCACCCCCACACCTCACCACTCGATGCTGTCAGAGTTGGCCTTCCTGAGAATACTTTCTGTTCATACCACCATGGTAAACAATAGTCCTCTATGCCCAAATAGTGTGTCTCTCTCTCTCTCTCTCTCTCTCTCTCTCTCTCTCTCTCTCTCTTTCTCTCTCTCTCTCTCTCTGACGCCAATAGTTTTACCCACAGAGAATAATAATGTGGGCTCCTGAGAATCCTATTTAAGAATCTATAGATTTATTTGATCCTCTCCGTATTTAAACTAACGCGCTCCAGCACTTACCACCAATGTCTTAATCGCCTAACCGTCCTAGTTCCATTTCAAAAATCATTCAAGCTACGTTTTTTGATCAGCTGACAACACACGATTATTAAGGTAGATACCCCACCCCACCTAAATAATTAATGCTGTCATTGACTTCTTTAAACAAAGGCTAATTAATCAATCAACGCTGCCACAGTGAGATTATATTTTGAATACGATCGTACACAAGACTCTCTTCACAGCTCTCGTGTGTGTTTGGTGTCTTCTCTTTGCTTTTTCACAACACATAAAGGACACACGCCTTGACATGAGTTTACAAATAGGCTGTGAGGTGTTTACGCGGCTGTTATTAAAAAAACAAACAAGGCTGTCAAACCCGACTTTAATCAAAGTGTTTAGTATTATGCGACACGCGGCATACATCGTACAGACATACGTAACATGTTCCACACAGACATACGCAGCTTATGCCATAGGCCCGCTTAGTGTACATAAGCGGAACAGCCAGCTGGCTAATTTTGGCTCATCATAGGCGAAAAATCTTTCTCGCACAGTGAAGAACATTCTCGATTCCAAAACTGTCCCCCTACAACTGAAACTGTCCCCACACCACTGAAACTGTCCCCATCAAAACAAGGGGGACAGTTTTGCATTCTAGAATGTTCTAAAGCACGTGTTTGCTGTTGTAATCATCCCATAAATAGCGTACATGTCGTAGTTGGCTACACGTCAGCGTTTGCTGATTCACATCCTGTAACCTGTTCCCACGGAAGGGACCTTAAGTCGCTTTCGGTCGAATGGAGCTACAGGCCGAAAAGAGTGCAGGGGGTCATCTTGGGTTAGTTTGAGTGATCAACTGTAAATGCATGTTTCTCGCTTAATAACAGATCTACAACAATAGTTTGTGCATCAAATTAATTTGTATTGATAGTAGATTGTAATGGTGTAAATATCTCAAAACTCAAAATTTCCGACTTATGGTCCCTTTTGTGGGATATAGAGGTATAAAGTCGACTCACAGTCTAGGATGTTCCAAATGACGTGTTTGCTTATGAAATCGTTTGCAATACTGTAGGTATAAAAGTAAACCAACAGCCAATAATCATTCTTTTCCGATTACATCGTACCAGTAAGCAGGGCCAAACGATAGCCAGGCATAAATGGCGAGCCACCAAAACAAATATGTTGAGGAAATGGAGATTGGTGAAAAAACGTACACTCAAGCTTTTTTAGACGAGCTGACAAAAGACGAGACTCTTGCTAAAAGTCGCCTACGCATAGACTTAGCAAGAGCGAAAAATAGAAAGGAAACATGTTTTCAAAACATGAAAAAGACAAAAAAGAGAATTAAAATTATGGTTGAAAAGCTACGTGAGCAACAATCATCGTTTGACGCAGCGGTAGCTGACATACAGAGGCTAAAAGGTCTCCTTAAAGAAGAAAAAAGTGGCTAAATGTGGCAGTGGTTTTTTCTACACGTCTTTGGCATACCTCGCGAGGGGGAGCCATAAATACCTTCAAGGTATTCTGATGAGACCTAACAGGTCGAAATGGCTCACAGGTTAGTACTCTATTTTTCATAGTTTGAGATCTTTCTTTCTCATATGGTGTGAAATCTGTGACACTAACCTTTGAAAGCTCTGACATTTCCAAATCAACTCCAGCGTTATCCAAGGCCTTTTGAAAGCATTTGTGTACCCAGGTAAGGGAACTGTGTAATTTAGTGTAACACATGACCGCTTTTGAATACCAGGAAGGTGTTCGCTTTCAATAGGCGTGTAGTGAAATAAACACCATTACAAATAGGGACAGGAATATCAGAGATAGACGGAACGGGACTTCACCCCCGCGCTGGGAAAAAAAGTAAATTACAAGTACATGATAAGGTAACCTATAAGTTACTTTCAACTGACACATAACTTATAGGTTACCTTATCATGTACTTGCTAGTTAGTTGTCACAAGTTCTAATAAGTAATTAAAATAAGAACTTATAAGAACCTAAACATAAGAACTTGTAAGTTCTTAACCCAAGTCACAACTTACTTGGACAGAATTTCCAAGTTACAAGGACAACAAGAAAACTTTTTTTTTCTCAGTAGTACTCTGGTGGTGGGGCTGATGGCGTCAAATGAGCAGGCATAAAAGGCATGACATCTCTTTGTGAAGAGTATTTCAGAATTAATGAATGATTACCAAAACTGATCTTTACTTGCCTAACAGTCCGTAAACTTTTTTCATAGTTTCTTCTACGCCTATTTTCTTTCCTTCCTCTAAAAAAGATTGCTTTAGCTCTTCAACATTCGCGGGTTGACTACGCATCTTATTCTGTATTTCAGACTTCTGTTGCTTGTAATTTGCTAAATCATCCTGGACTCTCTTAAATTCGTTATCGTCAATTTCATTATTTTCCAAAGATTTACTAATAATAAGTTTCATACTCGTCAGCTTAGCTGCTGCGAGCGTACTTAATGCTTCATGCTTCTGCAACTTAGTATAAATTTTTTTGTTAAGGGCTTCCATACCAAAGCATGCCAGGCTTGTGACAAGACCAATACCTTCAACAGCAATTCCTATAACACTTCTAACTCCAGTAGCAAACAGAGTTATACCTCCTACAGATAATCCGGCCGAAACCACCCCCATGGCCATTGATGTGTTGTGTACAGAATTGAAAACCGTATTGTAACGGCGTTTACACCTCGAGTATTTTGCTTGTTCTTCTTCCAAATACTTCAACGCTTCTGTAATATTCATTAAACGGAATGAATCTGCCTTTAATGTTTTATCACGCTCAATAGGCTCAAGCTGCTCAGGTGGTATTTGTGGATACAAGTTCACCATTTTTTATTTACAAATATTTTTTTAATCAGCAATTACATTTTGCAACTCTTCAAAAGTATACAATTTGCTAGCATAATAAAATGCAACAAGATCAATGTGTTCAAGGTTTATGTAAGTTAGACGAACAAAAGTTGTTTTGTCAACCACCACCTTGACAGTGGGAATACTGCTTGAAACATTAATAACATCAACATTTTTTTGTAATGGCAATAAAGACCTTTGATGATTCTGTTACTGTTTCATTCCATGTAAGTTTAATTCCTTGTGCAATTTGAGCCTCTTTAGCAGAAGCAACAGATTTCATGATAATTTCAAATACTATTGTCGCTTCTCTAGCCACGACTAAGCTTGCTGGCATAAACACAACAGAAGTATCTGATCTACCCTTTCTAGTTGTAAGAAGATACCGCCGTCTCTCATAATTTTCAACTTTCAGTTTTTCTCTGCTATTGTTGTCTAGGGCAAAACTTGGAACAAGGCTTACAATAAGTGGCCCAGAATTAACAACCTTCCTAAACACTAAGGCGCCTTCATCATCAGTGTATACATAAGGACTAATAAATTCAATCTTTATGTCCCAGTCAATTGTGGGTGGTGGTGCCGGTACAGGTGAAACAACCCACTTATTTCCCACATGTATTAAGTTGTAAGGCGCATTATTTACAGGTGGAGTAGGTACAGTAACATCACGCAGCTGACCAAGTTTAGGAATCTGTTTTTCACCATCTTTCATGTCAACAATTACTTTCCTCTTGTACATGCCATTTGAATCAAGTTCAAAACCATATATTTCTCCAATTTCCCCTTCCTTCTCAAAATCCTGTACGTCTGCTAAATCTTTCAATTCTGTTACTGGACACGCAACTGGTATGATTCTAGGCTTTGGACCAAGACCACTCATTTTTATAAACAAAAATAAAATTATTTAATTTCCAACACAACACTAAAATCATGCATCACAACTGGTTTGCCATCCTGATTAGTTACAGATAAACACAGTGACTCAAAGAAACTAGAACCTAATTTCTTAAACTGCAAATTAGGAAATCTAACAACTGTTTTGGCATCCTGTCTCGGAAGACAATGGAGTATATGCGCTTGCTGGGTCAGTCACTGGAGTGACCTCTCCAGGGCGCAAGCCTGGGCAAAGTGTATGGAGATCATGGGGTGCCCAGTCGTCAAGATCCCCCTCTCGGCCTCGCTGATGTATCCAAAGGAATGCAAAGCAGTACGTTTGGCACCAGTTTGGCTGCAGGAGCTGCCAGAACAGTGCGTGAATACAGGCAACTGTCTGCCTTCGGGGCTCCACTCCTGATTTGAAGGGTTTACTCCCCCACATTTGGCCGTTGGATCCAACCTGATCTCCTCCGTCCTGTAGCCGTTGGCTGTCAGAAACAGCTCATCCGCCTAGTGGTGCAATGTGAACACCATCCCCTCACGAGGTTTAGCCCACCAGCTGAGGTGGTTTGCCAGGGTGTGGCGCTTGGAGCCAACACGAGAGAGATTAAGGAGATGGATGAGGACCAGTGATGCCCGTCCGTCCTATGTAGGACGCAGCTGCCGAACAGCAAAGGTGCTACCTCTATCCAGAGCCCCCCTACACCCCCTAACAACTACACTTTCACAATACGGAGCAGTTCCAGTAGGTAAGCATCTCAACAAAGTTGAAGGCTTTCCATTGTGTACATTTTCAGTCGTGTTTAGTTCTTTTAAATAAACATTTAGAAATGTGTGTACTGACAAATGAACAGGATATGTTCCAGTTATTTTAGTTACAACTGACGTATAATACCATCCACTAGTACCATTATCTGTAAAACCCATTACCCAATTTACAGGCATTGTATTTCTGTATATTAAACCAAGTAAATATGCAAGTTCAGTTGAAAATAAAGGTATAGTGCCTGTAGGAATTTCTAATTCAACAAACAAGTTAGCCTGATTTAAAGTTGCTTTAATTTTTAAATTATTTTGAAACCATGTAGCTAAAGTACAAAAGTCATAATACCCAGATGGTATAAAGTGTGTATTAGTGTCCAAGCCACTATTACCAGCATTAACATAACTCATATAAAAACTTGTATTATCCGTTACATTAAACCACTTTACTGTATAAAACATTTCATGGATAGCCACAGCCTTGTTACCATCTCGATTATCAATCCCATTAGTTAACCACACTGGTTTGCTTGTGTCAAGATTTGTTAAGGTAATGAACATTTTTATTATCACATAAAAAAAAGCACAATGGAATTTAAATCACCAACAATTAATACTGTAAATGCATACCAATTTAATGTGGATGCCAAATACAATGTTGCACCAACCTATGAACAAAAAATAATTCAACTAAATCAGCTTGATATAGCTTTGTCTGAAGGAGATTTATTTCAAGTAAAAGTACCAAATCCATTTGACCATTACCTAAACCCTCCAATAACAGATGACTCAACTGCAAAAAGGTGGTCATCAAGCCCACTACAGATGTTTCAAAACCAACTCAACTTTGCAATACTATGCTCAACTACTGGCTGTGGGGTTTCTTTTACAGACCACTTGAATCACTCAAACAAACTGATTAAGTCTGTCTATCGTTTCCACATGTATTACCAGCTTAGAAGAATACTATCAGAACTGCATACACCATTACCAACTGAATCCAGTTTTAATCAGTTTAATAATCCCATGGATATGAAAGCATTTGAACGCATCTGTAATGAGTTTAACATCAGTACAAAGTATGACTTTACACAAAAACTTGATGATCACAAAGGCCTGGGAACATTGTATTATGCTATGAGTCACAGACAATACCCTCAAGATTATTACCCTGGTTACACTTCATTCTCATCAAAATCTGAAGTGTGGTTAGGCTCAATTGAACAGAAACAGTCTAATGCGTGGACCACATTTATTTTAGATAAATCTGACGGGTTTACTCAAGCGGGAGTCGAGCGCGTCAATGAGTCTATCAGAACATATGTCTGGTGTTTACTAGGAGCACAATCACTAACAAAATCAAACATTTTGAATGGAAGTGGTAAATTTGAAGCACAAAAACAGTTTCTTGCAAATCTTGAAGATTCAGTAAATTCATCAGTTGATCTCCCATCAAGCATACAGCGTTACCAAGACGTTTTAAGATATGCCAGATCAAAAGTTGACTTTGTAGTTGGCATCGGGTTATACATGTTGCCATCAGACCTTCAACTTCAAATGGGGACAATAACAAATTATAATAATGAAATCATTGTTGCTGGTCGTGATCAGAAATTAGGACTCAATCAATCTGTAAACTTGGGGGCCACAACCACACACGTACAGTCATTAAAATCATTACAGACGGTAACACCCCCGACCCCGGCCCCAACACCGGCACTCATACAATCAGTACAGTCAACCCCTGACACACATGAGTCGGAAAGAACTGCATTGGTAATAGGTCTAACAGGATTAGGGGTTTTACTTCTTTATCTGTTTCATTAAATAACCCACTATTAACCCTCCTACTGTCACCAAAAAGACCCACACATGTTCTGCCATAAACCCTACTGCCTTTGCCGCTGTACTAATCAGCCAACTGACAACAGTGCCTATAATGCCAGGCAAAGCGTCCATTGCTTTCACAGCCAATTTCTTAAGCAAGTCTGATATGTGAGACAGTTGTTTCTTTACCCACGACTGTAAGTCTTTTGGATCTGTGGGGACTGGGGTTGGTGGTGCTGGAGGTGGAGAACCACCCCCGGAGACAGCTAACACAACAGTACTGATAATAAATCCAAGAGCTGTAATTAAACTGGCAATTGTGATACCCTGTTCTCTGAAAAGTGTTTTTAGTCTCTCAGCCAGAGTAGTGTCTTCGTGAAGTATTTTCTGAATAGTTTCTCTAATCATGTTGACCTGTGTTTTCAGTTTTTCCCTCCCGATACTAATCGCTTCTAACCTTCCTGATCTTTCTATCTGCAAATCATTTAATCTGTGTTGGATTCTTTCTTTCATTTCTGTGTCAAGATTCCCATTGTCTGCGGTAGCCAGTTTCTCTTTTTCACGTTCTATGTGTTTATCAAGCTCACCCAGTTTGGCAACATTGTTTACCATATCACCTCTTATCGTCTGCATTAATTTATTCAACCCTATAATCTCTCTCATTGACAAAGGTGAGTCATCTATTGTTTTCATTACTTCGTCAGTAAATGAGGTTTCTTGTATCACTGTGTTTGCTATTTCTGGTAGGCTTGTTACTGGTGCCATTTCAATCTGTTGCCCTGTTGGTAACTTTGTTTGCGTGTCGTGAAGAACACTAACCAGTCTTGGCGTGACAGGAGACCCTCCAATTCCAAGATACCTTGCCAACCCAGAGTTACCACCGACTTCACCTTTAATTGTACTTAAAGCCCTAAACTTAGAAGGATTATTTTTATGTGTTAGATATAATTATTTTCCCTCTGTCTGTATTTACAAATAAGTGCCCTTTATCATATTCAAATTGATTAGGATCTATTACATCTGGGCGCGCTCCAACACTGTCCTAAAATGAGTTTACTTTGTCTTTTAACAGTTCATGATACAAAGGAGAAGTAGTTACCATTCCAGTCATATCTATGATACTGGTATCTGAGGCATCCATGTCATCCATTTTAAAATCTTCATGATTAAATCCTCCCGCTGCCATTGTTTTATTAATTTATTATTTTTTATTGTGCATAATAAAAATGACACAGTCTTACGGATCAAAGTTAGACCCATACAGAAAACTACATGAGCCCCTGGGTGTTAAGGGCATTCGACAAACAATAGTCATCACAAACAATCCAAGTACCATAGACCAGAACCAAACACTTACAGTCAAGTTTCCAAACCTAGGTCCCAGTGACGTTATTGTTCCTGGCACTGCACGCCTTGCTTTTAATATTGAACTATCATCAGACGCAGACGTGAACAGAACACTAGTTAACAATCTTGGCAGAGCAATTGTTAGAACTATTGAAGTAAAACTTGAAGGACAGGAAGTGTTTAGTCTTGATGACTCCGATGTATTCTACTGTTACAAAGATCTGTGGCTTACAAGAGAAGAACGAGAGGATCGTATTTACCAAGGCATACAGCCAGATAATGTTGTGAAACTTCGAATCGACGCCGGAGATAAAGTAACTAATACAGCCATGGATGTTATAATGGCTGAAACATATGGAACCAGATTTTACATTCCACTTGAGTTTGAAATTCTAACAGCTCATTTGCCTTATTATCAAGGGGCACTGAATGACCGTCTGAGCTTTGAACTAACTTTCAATGACTACTCCAAAGTTATAAAATCATCTGCCACAGATGCAACATATAAGATCTCTAACATTTCCTTGGAATATGAAATTGTTACACATACTGAACTAGCCAGACTCATTCAAAATCTATACCAGTCAAGACTTCCAATTTATTATGACCGTGTGATTAGACATAGTTTAATACCCAAAGACAAAAGCGACCCAATGTGGAACATAAACTTGAACACGCCTGCCAGGTCACTGAAAGGTATTCTTATGTTGTTTGTTGAACCGGTGAGTCCATACAAAAGAGATTCAGAAAAATTCTACAATCCTAAGATTACACATTTGTCCTGCACAATTGAAGGCCGCCCTAATCAAGTGTACGCTTCAGGAATGTTACCTTATCAACACTACGATGAGATCACAAAGTATTTTGCAGGAGGAAGGATTAGAGATAAACCTGCAAACATTGCGTGCAAAGATCTACATCTGTATGATGTTAGGATCGGACAATACCTTACAAACAAGTATGCACTGTGGCTAGACCTGCGTAGTACAGATGACGATTATCTTCATGGGTCAGGACGAACTGTCGAGAATGGTAGTGATGGAATAACAATTCAGATACAAAAGAAGGTTGAAACTGCTGCAGCCATAAACATATATTTGTATCTAATTTATGACGCACAACTCAATATTGCAGAAAGCAGACTAAGTGGACACATATATTAAAATTATATTGTGTATTAAAATGAACTTAATGACACTCGATCCACACTGTGGATTGTTTTGTGGTGCCACAGGGTGTGGGAAAACTGAATTTGTTCTTAACCTATTACAAACAAGATACATCCACCATTTTGAAAACATTGTAATATTTTGTCCTACGATCAAACACAACAAAGCTTATCACAACCGTTTATTCATTTGGACTGACAGCAACATATACTTAATTGATCCTGAAAAGAAACTGAATGAATACCTACAATATTTTTACAAGCAATTTGAAGGACAGTCAACATTGTTTATTGTTGATGACTGTTCAGCAGAGAAAGACATTGTCAAGAAGAGAAACACATTAGCAGAACTTGCCTTCAGTGGCAGACACGCAAACGTCAGTGTATGGATTCTCACTCAGAAATATAATGCTGTACTAAAAGATTTTCGAGAACAGTTAAAGTTTATCTGTTTGTTTTACTGTAAGGATCGTGACAGCTTCGAAGACTGTCTCAGAGAAAACGATGTCATTCCAAATAAGCAAGAACGGGATGATGTAAAAAATAAACTAAAATCAACTAAGCATCTAAAGCTCATTTTAAAGACAGATCAACCCACTGGATATGGGCTAGTAAATTAATTTATCTTTTTGGTTTGTCTATAAAAATGACGGACGGACAAGAGGATCAAAATGGGTCTATTGGTAAATTCATGGATATTATATCGAGTTTCAGGGGTTTTATGCTTATTAGTGACTTAAAAACACAAGTTAGACGCCCTTTTTCAACACTCCCAACACCGATGAAGATGTACATGACATATAGTTTTTATCTTGGATATTCTAATACTTTTCCACTTTATAATAATAGGACAAAAGATTTTTTAGTTTATGATGCTAAATCTGACTGGTTTAAGATTATGTGTTTACAAATATACAATCAAATAAAAAAAGAAAATAAAAATGTTAAATTTATTTCTGTCAATAAAACAATATTACACATGCAAAAGCTTGAAGATGATACCACAAAAGACATATCGATGAAGTGGTTTATTAGTTGGTGATTAATTTTGTCTATTATATAGATTTTAGTCAATAAAGTGCCATTTACATTATGTAATTTTCTATTTATTTTTTTGTCGGACAAATAAAAATGGCGGACAATTTTCAAAGATTAAGAAACGTGTTTCACACAATTGACTTACCTATATCTAATTATTTTAATGTATATGAATCAATAGAAAGCTCTTTTACCGTAATACAAGAAAATCTTCTTTCTGGTAGTATAAAAATTCAGATTGTTGCAAAAATAGAATTTAGAAGGGAATCTGGACAAGTTATTATTTCATATATTTCAACGAGACAACACACAGTTAATTCGAGAAGAGAATTAAAAAGAGTGTTTAGAGAAAGATTGTTGCCTGACTTTCTTGAAGCAATTGATAGGGCAAAAATAAGTGGATCTGGTTGGCATGAAGGTTATGTACTTGAACTTCAACTAAAGCAGTCAAGATATCATCCTATTTTAGGCAAATCATGGATACCACTGCCGGCAGAGGTTGCAAACAAAAAGGCTGTAGTCAATATTCAAAACAATGATAATTTATGTTTTATGTGGTGTGTGCTTGCCAAACTGCATTTTGTAAAAATAAAACCTGATCGTGTATCTAACTACACCAAATTTGTAAACGAACTCAACTTCAGTGGTATAGATTTTCCTGTTAAAATAGAGGATATAGACTTGTTTGAAAAACTAAATCCTGGTATATCTGTAAACGTGTATATATGGGATAATGACTCTAAGAACAAGTTACAACCAATTAGAGTGTCACCAATTGCCCCAACCTACGGACAGTCAGAAGATAAGCATGTTGACATGTTACTAATAAGCTCTGGTGATAACTTTCACTACACAATTATCAGAAGTATGTCAAGACTAATTCATCATACAACAAAACATGATGGTAAACAGGAATTTTGTAAAAAAAATGTTTACAAAGGTTTTCTTCTATTGAAGTGGCACACAAACATGTTTTAAATTGTAGGTCTGTTGATGACGTACAAACAGTACTTAAGTATCCAGAGCCTGGTACTAAAGTACATTTTTGTAACTATAAAAATCAGCAAAAGCTACCGTTTGTAGTGTATGCTGATTTTGAATCACTGGTTGTTCCATATGAGGGTCCAGTTCCAGAGTCATTACCAAAGACTATAAAATTGAGTGACCAAGTGGTGTGTTCTTTTGGATACATTTTTGTTATGTCAGACGGTCAGCATTCAGAACCTGTTATTTACAGGGGAAAAAATGCATCAGCTATGTTTTTGTCAGAAATGAGACAACTGTATAACAAGGTATTTGATTATTTGAAAAATTGTCAAAAGACTTTGGTTATGACAGAAGAAGACAAACATAATTTTGATACAGCTGAGATGTGTTGGATTTGTGAACAACCTTTAGGGGGTGATAAAGTTCGTGACCATGATCACATAACTGGGCGTTACAGAGGAGCTGCACATAATAATTGTAACTTGTTATTAAAAATAGATCCTAAGACATACAAGTTACCAATCTTTTTTCACAATCTGAAGGGATATGATTCACACATTATCATGCAGGCTGTAGACGAGTCGTACAAAAAAATTAGTTGTATTGCCCAGACAACTGAGAAATACTTGACTTTTAGGTTAGATAAATTAGCATTTTATGACTCCATGCAACATTTGTCTTTAGGTCTTGCTAGTCTGGCAGAAGGACTGACTGAGTATCCAATAACAAGTAAATATTTTGAACCAGACTTGATTAAGAAAGGTGTCTATCCGTATGAGTACATCGATTACTGGGTAGTTTTTGAAGAAAGGAGTCTTCCACCAAAAGAAAATTTTTATTCTACACTAATTGGTAAAGGTATTTCTGACTCTGAATACCAACATGCACTTGATGCGTGGGATAAGTTAGGATGTCAGACAATTGGTGATTACCACGATCAGTACTTGAAAGCTGATGTTTGCTTGCTAGCAGATGTATTTGAAAGTTATCATGAAAAGGGTTTGTTGCACTACAGTCTTGACCCTGCTTGCTACATAACTAGTCCTGGCATGACATGGGATGCATTTTTGAAATCCAGTAAGATATTTATAGACCTGTTGTATGATCGTACGATGGGTGAAATGGTGGAACGTGGATTGAGGGGTGGTATTAGTCTAGCAGCAAACAATTATGGCAAGGCCAACAACAAATATCTTGACGACTTTGACCCCTCAATGTCAAGGTCATTTATTACGTACTTGGATGCTAATAATTTGTATGGATTTGCAATGTGTGAATTGTTGCCATTAAAAAACTTTTGTTTGTATGATTTGTCACAGTATGGCATAAAAAAATTAACAAAATATATTATGGATCGAGGTCAAAATGATGAAAAGGGTTGGATCTTTGAAGTAGACTTAGAGTATCCACGCCATTTACATGATTACCATAATGATTATCCATTAGCAGTTGAGAAACTGAGTTTGACTGGGAAAAAAGAAGACACCAAACTTGTACCAAATTTAAATGACAAATTCAATTACGTTTGTCACTACCGCTTGCTGCAGTTTTACATCAGACATGGGTTAGTATTAAAGAAAGTTCACAGAGGAATTCAATTTGATCAGAGTGCTTTCATGAAAGATTACATAATGAAGAACACAACCCTTCGTGCCAGAGACGGTAACACTGCATTTGACAAAGACTTCTTTAAGCTTATGAACAATGCCTGTTTTGGCAAGACAATGGAAAATCCTCATCACCGCAAAGATGTGAGACTAGTCACAACTGAATCGGGCGCAATTAAACTTACAAGTAAGCCTCAGTACACAGGGTATAAAGAATTTCATTCATCATTGTATGCTGTGTCACTCAAAAAAAAGATTGTTAAACTGGATAAGCCAGTATTTATAGGTATGGCTATTCTGGAGTTGTCAAAATTATTAATGCTTGAATTTTATTATGATTACTTCAAACCAAAGTATCCTGAGTGTCGATTGTTATACACTGACACTGACTCTATGATCATTGATGTGCCTACTGAAGACTTTTATGAAGACATGAAAACAGAGTTACACATGTATGACACGTCTGACTACCCAAAAGACCATCCACTGTTTAGCACACAAAACAAGAAAGTGCCTGGTAAGTTTAAAGATGAACTGAATGGTGTGCCAATAGTTGAGTACGTTGGACTGAGGTCAAAAATGTATTCAATACTGCACCAAAAAGGCAGTCAGTCGAAAGCCAAAGGAATTAAAAAAAACAGCAATAAAAAATAAAGACATTCGTCATGAACATTATAAGCAAGTGTTAGATGGTGCATTAATGCCTGATTATCCAAACAAGACACTAAGATCAAACAAACATAATATTGAAATGATTCAAACATATAAAAAGTCTCTAGCAGTTGGGGATACAAAAAGAGTGTTTCACACTAAGGAAAAAGCTTATGCACCAGGTCATTACAGGCTCAAGTTATCTGAAAAAATAGCTGATGAACTGTTTGATGAACTAATTGATGAATTGAAATTGTTAAAAATGAGTAACAGTGTCTGTGGGAATAATCTGTAATTCTTCTCTAACAAATGCCCTCTGGGGTGCAGGCTCATACAGATAATATATTGTTGCATTAGGTGAAGGAACTATTTTTTTTATATTATGAACAGATGTAGACCAAATTGGATCAGTTGCCCTACGTCTAACGTCATTCTCAGCTTCACCTGGTTGATACAAATATCTTACCTGTTTTGTAAACAAGCTAGTGTCTGGAGGTGTTATTGCTTTTATTTCTGACGGTATTGTTTTCAATTTAATAGCATCAACAGGTTTAGGGTGACCCTCATTATTCATTGCTTTTATTACAGACGGTAATCTTTTAACCCACTCAGTGTTACGTGTGTCATGCATGAGTTCCTTAGAATACTGATAGCTAAAAAGTCTCTCTGATAATTGTTTATTGAAATTTTCTACAATAGCCTGTGATCTATGCAAGCCCGGTATGCCTCGCCGCACTAGCACTCCATGCTTTGCAAATAACTGATTAACAGCGCCTTTAAATTCACTCCCATCATCAACCTGCACAAGCCTAGGGTATTTTAAAGGACCTCGACTATATATTTTTGATAATGCAGTGGCCACTGTTACAGCTTTTTTGTCAGTTATGGGTTCTGCATCCTTATACCTTGAAGCTATGTCAACAACAGTTAATGCATACTTGTATCGTTTCTTTCTTATTGTGTCATGCGGAAGAAACAGGAGGTCCATTTGGTTTGTGTCATTAGGTGATGTGTTTTCAAAATGAGGCCTTGTTATTTTTCTTGGAGCAGGGAGATATATCTGCCAAATTGCCTGTTTTTTAAGCCACTGTTTTATTTGGTTAACATCTCCACCCACAGCAGCATGTAATTTTTTTTATTGCAGTATTCCCTTTCCAGTAGCCAATTGGAGAGTAATATATTTTTGATAGTTTAGCGTCTGCCATTTTTTCTAGCAATATAAACTCCTGTAAAATATACTAATGTCATTCCTACTAAAACAAATATTATTTCTCCATTTTTTTGTTCTTGGCTTGGTTGGTAATAGTCACTAAGTTTTGGTTGTGGAATAGACATGTCTTCACCAGTAACAAGATAGTATTCTTTGATCGCGTCATCAACATTTGAAAATGTATGCTGTGCATGACCCTCAAGTTTTAGTTTTTCATTAATAAAATCAAGTTTCTCAATTCTTTGCTTTTCATAATCTTGTTGAGCTTGAGCTAGTTTTTCAGATGCCTCATTGTGTCGCTTCATTTCTTCTGCTGATTCTTCTTTACTAACTTTTGAAAAGAAATAGTTTGATCCACTAAAAGCTAATGCGTTAATAACTGCACCGCCAATCATAACAGCTATAGTTGCCATATTTTTATTTACTTAGAAATATTTTCTGGAATAATTCCTTGCTTGACTAGAAAATCTTTTGTTGCAATCGATGCTGTTATAACAACTACTAGTTTAGCACTGTCTTCGAAGTCTAATTTACTAAGGTCTGCTGATTTCATTTTAAGAAGACTTTTTCCCAGCATAGAATAAGCTACTGCTAGTCCACTTATTACAGCAGAGTGATAGACAAGGTTCATTAAGTTCTTTGTGTTGCTCATTTTCTTATACCATAAAAATTAAAATAATAAATTTATTTACTGCATATAAAATGGGTCAACGGCTTTGGGTGTTACTGGTAATGTGGCGACTTCTGGTTTTGTTTTTGGAGTGTCTGATTTTTTGGTCACTGTACGAGTCTGTGGTTTGTATTTTTTATATAATTGATAACCTACGTAACCAAATCCGACAACAAATCCGGCAACTATATATTTTGTTGATTGAGGGCTGGGGTCAGGGTCAGACTTAGTTGTTTGTCTCTCACTTTGATGAGGGTGTGACGGTAGTGACACTGGTCCTGACGGTCCTGAAGGTGCTGACGCCTGGTCAGTCACATGAGCCTTTTCTGTTTGAGCTTGAAGCTGTAATTTTTTTTTGTCTGTTATATTCGGCTAATCTTTTACCAGCCTCAACCCTGCCTGGACTTTTAGCCTTAGTCACAGTTTGAACCTGCGTCAAGACTGGACTGTGGTTCGGTTGTGGAGTCGTCTGGGTTTCGTCCATTTTCTTCTGCAGTAAAATTTATTTTAGAAAAATCAATATGACTACTAGTAACAAGTAAGGTTACAGCAGGTGCAAGGTAATTCCCAAACTTGTAAAACATAAGGCATGCTAATTTGCCTATTGAACTTGAAACAATAGGATTGCTTTCAAGGTCGTGTGATAGACTGTCAGTGTCTACAGGTAGGAAGTGACTTACAGCTTTTGTATATAGGCAGACAAGAGATCGACTTAAATCACGAGTCATTAGTGAGGCAATGTGATTTTCATATTTTGAATGAAGCTTGATTAGCTCGTCAGAGCTTAGAGATTCAATATCCTCTATCATGTATTGTCTACCCAGATAAGTCTTTGATTTGCCCGATACAATCACAGACAAAAGACGCTGTTTTTTAAAGTCTAAGTCTTTGTTTTCTACAGCACAAATATCACTTAAAAGAAGTAATTCGTCTTGATTCATTTTATAATATAATATAATAATTTTGCTTAAAGAAGTCAATGACAGCATTAATAATTTAGGTTAGGTGGGGGATCTGGCTTAATAATGGCAGGTTGGTAGCTGATCAAAAAACGTAGCTTGAATGATTTCTGGAGTGGAACTAAAATGGCTAGGTAATAAAGGTATTGGTGGTAATTGGTCGAGTGGGTTTGTCTAAATACCGTGCTAATTAGAATAAATCTATTGATTGGGGGAGGGGTGTCCATCACCTGTCCACTTATCTATCTCTAATCCTCATCAGTGCAGTCTTATGCGCTACTCAGCATACTTTCAGCACACATAAACACAGTACATCCAACGAAAAAGCGCTAATCACAACACTGGGAGCAGAAAACACGAGGAAGTCAAAATGGCGACGTAAGCAGAGTTTCAAACGAAAGACACTATTCAATACAATACCAAATCAGCAGCAAGCAGATCCGACGAAAAACAAGCATACAATCCTCGTCAGCACACTCTTATCCGATACTCGGCAGACTTTCAGCACACATAAACACAGTACATTCAACGAAAAGCACTAAAACGCTGAGAGCTCACAAACACGTGGTGGTCGCACAAACAAGATGGCGCCGAAAGTGGGGAGGGCGAGATGTCGAAGGGAGAGCACACGTAAACCTATAGAATGGTAGGAACATGAACGAGTTTACAGCAACCAAGCAACAGATGCAACAGCGGGTGGCAAACAGACTCATACAGTAAACACTTCACACACTAGCGCGCAGCACATGAAAACAGGGCGGCGGAAAGGCCCGGCAAAACCCACGCTGCGGAAGAAGCAAAATGGCGTCGTAAACAAAATTCAAATGACAGACTAAACAATTCAATACGATATCACTCACACATCAACCAGATCCGACGAAACACAAGCATAATCCTCATGTGTGCGACCTACCACGTGTTTTTCGCTCCCAGTGTTTTAGTGGTTTTTCGTTGGATGTACTGTGTTTTGTGTGCTGAAAGTCTGCTGAGTTTTGTATAAGAGTGCGTCATGTGCACGTGAACATTGGAAATAGACTGATTTAGATCTGAAAACAGCACCAGTAAAATGGACAGGTTTACAATACCGACGGTTCCAAATATCTACAATCCTTCATGATTGTATCTGCTACATTTTAATTAAAAGCAGACGCGTACAGTTCTTAACTCACTGTGCCCGAGGTACGAAATACCCACATTTTGGAGTTATCCTCTGGGGACTGCATCAAGAGTGAACTATGTTGGTGGAGCCATATCTTGCTGTAGCGTGTCGCGGGCACAATGAGCTAAAAGCGATCAGCCTCTTGGCAGGCTTTGGCTGCTCAAATTCAATAGTTTATACAACACAATACAATACAATACAATACAATACAATACAATACATGGTCCGTGGGCGTTTCCAAAAGCCTGCACGGTGGAGCTTTTTGGTGGAGTGCAGTGTGCGCAGTACTGGCCCCACCCTTTAAGGTTGTAGGACACACCTGTTTCGCGCATCTTTTCTGCGCATTTAGATACCGCTATCTTGCGTCTGCCGTGACCTAAGACTGGAGTTCACAGGAAAAAAAAAACGCCGTACGTCAGGTCGTATTGCAAACAAGCTCAATTTATCGATAATTGATAAAAGAGATATACTGTCTGAAATAGGTGTGTACGCTGACTGTTTCTATGCGTAAAATGTTTTGTTTCCTCAGAAATAAGATACTTTTGCATAAGTTGCGACAAGTCATCGAGCGTAAGGCATAACCTGCGTAATAGCGCCAAGCAACACGCAATTTCGGAATCTGAAGTTTAAAAAAAAGAACGGGCCAAGCAAAGACGGGAAGCAGTCTACGTGGCAGCCAGGAAAACAACAAAATCTCAGCAACTAAATTGTGGTGGTGTTTGCTAAGCGATTAGAACACGAGGTACTAGCAGAAGCAAACTGTCGTAATATAAGTGGCATATCTCACTGGTTCAGCGTCCAACCCTTTTATGCACCGCCGTGAGATATCACCTGCACGGCGTAAAACTCCCATAGCTAACTGTCCGTGTATGCATGGAAATTTAAGTCCCCACGGTACTAGTGCCGTCGTCACTGCCTACCTGCAATGAAGAAGACTACATTTTATTGTGGGTTGAGAAGGGGGGGGGGGGGGGGGGCATTCCGGCCATGTCAGTCACCACCTAGAAGTAGAACATTTCCATACATTTTCGGAGAGCCTTTACTAATAAGTGGAGGGTATGTAGTCGACATTGTAGTTATATTAAACCAGTGCCAGTGCTTATTATCTAGGAAAACGTACTGTGTGTAGAAAAAAAGTCCTGCTAAGGGAGAATTTGGCATTATAAACCTCTAACTCAGTAACTGCTTCCAGTACTTAGTAACTTAATTTGCTCATCCATTCCCTTGCTGTCTTATAAAGGCTATATTACAGATTAGGATATAAGTCCAGCATTTCTTTTTTGTTTTGTTCAAGGATGGTGCCAGAATAGCTTGGCGGATGAGACGCCGATCGATTTTGGCACCACCCTTGAACTATCATAGTCACATTTATGTCAAGCAGTGGGTGTATCAGGAGTAAAAGGGTTACCTAGTACTTTATAGGTATGTATGTATGTTAAATTAAACCTACGCTACTTTGACTGAAACCCTAATATTTGTTGACTACCATTTTGGATGACCTTGGAATGTGTGATATATGCTTATTTATTTTTTCATTGTATGATTGCGGTTTGTATCAAAGTTTTTGCAATTTCCCTATCAAATTTGGCACAAGGGTAGCTGATGATGAAATCTTCCTCATCTTATAGATACTAATTTGGTTGACTCCTTACACAGGTCAAGAGTCACAGAAGGTTGACAAACTTTAGAAAAATGCATAATTGTAATTTGTAGAGAAAATACAAATGTCACTAGTAGTACAAAAGCAAGCCTTTATGTTGAGACTTGTGACACTTATGTCAGCTACCTCAGTTTTGAAAAGGTCACACAGTTTATACTTATATGTGAATTAGTTATGCACATGAGGCGTACAGACTGCAATTCTTGTTTGTTCTTTGCGGTGTACACAGTTTATGTCACATTTATTTTGAAAGTAATAATCTGCTCCTGCATTTAGTTCACACAAAGTGAAATTATCATGCTGCCGAACAACACAGTAATACTAATAATCGTGTATTTCATTTCAGGCCAATACTGCTGTTGACCTCTCACTGTGGAGTCTCAGTACTCTCACCCAGAGGACTTACTTGCAAACAAGCGCATAAGTATGACGCCTACACCAAGGCCACAGCTCAAGTGAAGTGAAGGAAGGCGACACGTATTCTCCTGGACTCAAGGTAGATAATACCGGTAGATCTGTGACTAGAATCAGGTGCAGAACAAAACACAACTATGGTGTGATTGTGAATGAACACATCATACTGTAATGCTTTCTGTCATTGGCTCATGTGTGCAGCAAGTGTGAGGCTATGTTCTGGGCCATTCGTTGTCCATGGTAAACGGTAATGTTGGCATTTTCTTGGAGACTATTCAAACCACAGTCTTCAACGTGGTCCAAGGATACTTTGTGGCAAGACCTGTCTTAGCATACCAGTTTGAGTTAAGACCAAAGGTCATGAGAAATCAAGCAATAGGTAAAAAAAATAGCCATATTTTGACAATAGATATTTTTTCTCAAATAATGTTGTGCTGTTGCTGTTCATTGGATTTTCAGTAGTTTAAATCGTAATAAAATTATGCACAAGTACAAAAGCCAGCCCTTTTCTGATGCGGAGACTCATGGCACTTAAATTTCAGTCACCTTTTGGAAAGGTCACACAGTGCAGATTATGTAAATGATCAGTTTTAAATGCACATGAGCGATCCAGGCTTCACCATTGTTGTTTGTGGTGTTTACAGTTTATTTCACATTAGTTTGAAGGTAGTAATGCGTAAACTAAATGTAGGGGCATATTGGGCAGGGGGGGGGGGGGGGGAGCCCTCCCGCCCTGGCCCCGAATTGTTTATAATGCTATAACAAAGTCCCTTTTTGGGGAGTTTGGAACCAACCCACCCTGAAATAAGATCAGATGTAAAATTGGCATGCTGCTAAACAACACGTTAATAAACATGTATTTCATTTCAGGTCAATGCTGCTGTTGACGTCGCACTGCAGAGTCGCACCCAGAGGGTATACTTTCAAAACAAGCACAGAACACAGAAGTATGATGCCTACACCAAGAAGAGGCAGGAGCTAGTCAGGTCATGTTTGCTCAAAAGGAGAAGGTCACAGCTGAAAGCAGGCAATGCCAGTTCCAGTAGATCAACTATTCTCCTGGACTCGAGGTAAATCATACCGGTTGATTTGTGAATAGAATCAGGTTCATAACAAAACACAACTGGTGTGAATAAACACATCATACTGTAATGCTTTTTTTCATTTTGAAGATGGTGTAGTACAGTACCAGCATTCTCTACAAGACCGAATGCTAAAATCACTTGCTGTCAACAAGTGGCACCATATTGCATTTGATTTGGAAACTAGAGGCTTGTGCAAGTCTGCAAATACTGTCATTTTCTTTAATAAGCACTTAGTGCAAGAATGACAAGAAAACACTGAATACCAGCTTTTAATAATAAATAATAATAATACCGTTATTATATAGGCGCTTTTTCTCAATTTTGGGGAAATCGACTCAAAGCGCCACGCCTGAAACCCAACACACACACTCACGAAACAGACACGGATTTACGCCATTTAAGACAAACACAGTACAAACACAGTACAAGACAGACAAAGGGCCAGTTCAGCTACTGAAGTTACTGAGATTTTTGATCGCTTGTATTTGAAATTTGTAAAGTGGCCTGAGACCGGTACCAAAGTGTGGGGGTGGTGGGGTGGGTTTTTGGTCCAGTGTGTACTGTTGCTAAACAGCAATATGTTAAACGTGTCCTGTATGAAACATTTTCTGCAAGTTACACTGTGATGCTGATTCTAGATATATTTATACACCCATTGTGGTCATTTAAAGCTCAGTTGTGTCTCATATGTGGCTCACGTGTGATAGCAAAACTAAGTGTTTGTAATGGGTCATCCGTCGACTGTCTGTTATCTGTAGGCAACTTTAACATTGGTATTTCCTCAGAGACTATTTAAGCCTCAGACGTCCAACTTGGCACCAGGGTACTTTGTGGTACAATCTTTCTAAACATACCAACTGCTGTGACCTTTCAAAGGTCAGGGTCACGGGGGGAGGGGGGGGGGTCCAGAAAGGGGTAAAAAATGGTCAGATTTTGACACAAATTGTTTCTCCTCACACAAGGTCACACAGGTTGGACGTATTATGTGGATTGGTCATACACGTAAACCATAAGGACATTCATTGTCTTTCTTGTTCTTGCTCTGAATACTGTCATAATTATTATGCATGTATGTACTTTGTAAAAATACTTGCAAACACATATATATGCACGCATAATGTGCATTTCAAAACTTTTTTTTGATTCTTAATTATCTTTTGCAGGTTGCAATAGCCACATTGAAGAAGAGTTCAGCGGGTACGTCTCTCCGGGATGGCCAACCGACAGGAAGGCAAAGGAAGTGAACTGATTGTCCTGTGGGCAAACGTCCTGTTATTTTGCTGTCCAGCCACAATGCCAAGGTTTTGGACAGTCACATCCTTCGCAATGCAGCAAACGCCTTTGCCTTACTGCACTCTCCTGTCATGTCACGATTTGGAAACGCAGCTTAATTTGTATTAGTTTTTGATTATCCAGGGAAAAACCCCTTTACTGCCAATGTGTTCATTTTTCGAAGACATTTCAAATTTCAGCATATAAACAGGTCTTTTTTGTGACAAGTTCCGAAATACTGGCATACATCAGTCATTCAAAATATGTACTCCACAGCTGACTCTTATGAGTTAGGAAACAGTGGTACAGATAAATTTTTTTGCAGCGTCGGTGTGAAACAAGGAGAAAACTTATCACTGCTCCGCTTTGCATGATTATAAATGATATACATTCTGAAAATGGTCATTGGCCTCAGAGTATAACACCCATGGGTCCTTTCTGAAGAGAGGGTGTGCCAAAATATAGAAATGCAGCCGGGGGAGAGGGGGGGGGGGTAGGTATGTAGTATATATATATACATATATGTCATTAAACCCTCTGCTCAAAATATACCAAATGTGGACTTGCTCAATGAATATCGCAATACTTCTAAAGAGTGAGTTGACCATGTAGTTCTTGCATTACCCTCCATCTGTCACAGCAGTTTTCAGTGGTTGGTTGATAACTGATCATAGGCATATGATATGTACTGTACTTTGTTTGTTTTATTATTTATTCTTCCTCTGTCAATCGTTGACTTTCAGCTGTGTAGCTTTACTTATCGTATCAGAATTGCTAATCACATGGTTCATTTCACATGTTTTCCAGACGTACTGTACATGACACATACCAGCAAACAGAATGACCTAACTATGATCTGTGTCCATACAAGTCATTTGTGCTGTCTAAGGAACATGTGTTCATGTGTAGTTAATTTTTGAGCGCAATCATGTAAGTTCTTTTGTGATTTTTCTCATGCCCCCAGCAGGTCCAAAATTAAATAAACAAAGTAAAACTGAAGCCAACATTGTGCACAGTACCAGGTTGTGTGTGGTGGCTGCTAAGTGCTATGCAATGTGCAATCAGTTGTGACACGATAGCCTGCACCATGTTGAGTTTTTGAAGAGTATTGCTTATATTAATAGCCGGCATGGTGCAGACTGTAGTAGTGTGAGGACAAAATAGGCCGTGAGGCCTTTGCAAATGTCCTTTCTTTCTTAAGTTACTTTATGAGTCTGCTATTCATGAAATTTTCCTATAAATGATTCATCATATGAATAGAAAAACTCTTTAAATTTTGGTAATTCGTCCATCTGGTTTGTAAAGAATTTATGTTAGGTGCTTTTTTTAATGAAACTGGTAACTCATTCCAAACAATGGCAACTCTGTTAGAAAAACAAAACTTTCGCAGGTTAGTGTTGCAGTGCCTTACAAAGAATTTACCTTCAGCGTTTCGGGTTGTATTGTAGGCACTCTGCCAGCGTAGCACTGATGTATTTTGCAGTGTTGTGATATGGTGGACTGCACAGACTTTGTATCAAGAGCAGTAAAAGTATTGTTTGGTGTGTATGCCTATATTATGCAGACTAGGTGACACAGTGCATTTTACCCTTGTTATGCAGTTACGATATTTTATGTTGACATCAGCATTGTGCAGTATATGTTATGGGGCGTGAGACTGCATTTCACTTAGTTGTGCTGCAATGGGACAGAGTGTGGTACTGGTAACAGTATTGTTTGATTTTCATACCAACATTGTGCACAGTATGTGTTATGTGTGTAGTGTAGTGGTGGCTGGACACTGAATTTCACTGTTATAACGTAGTGGGATGTGCAATGTTGAGTTATATCAGGACTTCAGTGATGCTCTCTCTCTCTCTCTCTATATATATTATATATATATATATATATATATATATATATATATATATATATATATATATAATATATATATATATATATATATATATATATGTATGTATGTATATATATATATATATATATATATATATATATATATATATATATATATATATATATATATATATATATATATATATATATATATATATATATATATTGTGTTAAGCATTCCATTGTCATCAGTGAAATTTTAATACAGAATAAGATGGCCGTCAGCCGGGAACGCAAAAACTCTTCGTGTTATATATATATGAGGGAAATAATATATGTAGTAGAAGGCTCTAAATGATAAGTCTGTCCCCAGCACGCACAGTATCTTGGGCAAATATTGGTCCATTGCTGGATAATGGCCGATATATTTGGCCAGTATGCGAGAGCTTAGCGCCATGCTGAAACCAACACGCGCGCCGGTATCGCGTGAGCCCGCGCGCGCGCCGGTATAATCAATCTTGGTGCCAAGCTGGAACAATCACGCGAGCCGCCGGAGGCTGTACCGCGCCCGCGCGCTGCTTTGACTGCAAATGTTGGCACACGATAGGCGAGCCAGTCTGGCCCAATTCGCAACATTGACAGATGAAATTTTAAATCTAGCCGACATTTATCTTGAAAATAAATATACAACGGCAATCTTTTACCATAGTTTGGGCACGCCGTGACTTTTTTTTGTTTAGTAAATAATTTTTTTTATATAACATTTATTCGCCACATTCTATGTTTTGTCAGACACTGCATTGCATGCCGGTATAGCACCTGCTGCGATTATTTCCGCCAAATTTGACTGCAAATCAAGGCTACAAATTCCATTGTCAGACCAAGTTCCAGCTTTCTTTCTTCTATATTTCTTTCGCTGACGCCACGTGCACTTGCTGATTAAGGTATACGTACGTGTATAGTACGATTTTAAACTTCTCCTTGAGAAAATATGGATTTTAAAGATGAGTCGTACTGGTCGAAGAGGAGAAAAATCAGGAATTCCCACTACAAGATCGTGCAGAACTGGAGAACCTCAACACAGTCCTAGACAACGCGCGGCGACCAGGAACAACATGGTAATTATACATTTGAAATCTGAATATTGTTTGCATTTTCTTGTTTTGTGGTGTGCTGCTTGGGTTGATGAATTTAGTTATGTAGCTGGAGGTTTAAAAACTAATAGTAATATTTTATTATAATTTACATGCAGTTTTGTGTTTCGTTTTATGCTTTCTGCTCTATGCAGGAAAACTACAGAGAAAGGTAAATTTTGATTGTGATTCTTTGGACAAATTTTATTTGTAAAAACCGTTTTATTTTTTTCTGTGTGTGTTTGCAGATTCTGTACTTATCCCACTGGAGGCTTGGACTTTAAAGATTGTGTACGGAGGACAATGCCCTTTTTGATGAGGACAAGTCAGTGTCTGGATATATTGTACAACCTCACTGAAAAAAGGGGAATGAAGCCTTCAGCAGACTGTGTAACTTGCACAACGCAATGATTGGTAAATTATAATTAAGTAATTAATGCTCTGTTTTATTATTAAAACAAGATGGGATAAAACATAACCCACAAAGTCCCTTCTATATGAGTGCTGTCCTCGCTTTTGTCTTTGATCTGATTCTGATGTTGAATTATCTATTGAAAAAGTCTCACAGATCTGCCAATGCGTCAGTGAGTTCTATAATGCCTCAGTGCGCGAGCATGACTTGGCCCCGGTAGCTGGACTCACAACCCAGGGGAAAAAACGGATTTGTTCAATAGCATGTCCGTTGAAAGGTCCTGGTAAATCAAAGTGGCACAGTTGGAGTGCGCCTGAGTTGATCAGTGTTCAGGTCGTACTCTATAGGCAATAGATTTCCCTGTCCCCCATAACCCGCCCGTCAGGGCCGTCCATGATCACCTCGGTGCTGTGGACGTTAAACCCGAACTAACCAACCAACCATGACTTGTGACCCAGTTTCTCGGCTGGCCTGGAACAAACTAAGTGGCCAAACTGAAACAGCCGCGTGACGCGTATGTCAAGACAAGTCACAAGTCACAAGTCATGCTCGCACACTGAGGCAGCGAGTCTCTCAGCTGTCAGGCTAGCTGATGAGCGGGTTTCCTGCAAGGCGCAGTACAGCAGGAAAAATGACTACCTTTTGTTTTCATGACTTTCTTATTTACCGTTCTAGTGTGTGATGCAAAACTTTGTGAGATCTGTTTTTTTCTCTTTATTTCCACCTTATCCTGCTGGCTACTGGTTTGTCACAACTATAGTGTGTTTGGTGTCGGTGTGTTGGACAGAATGTCCGCTTTTAAACAAACAAAGCTTTGCATCACACACTTGAACGGTACATAAGAAATTCATGAAAAACAAAATGTAGTCATTTTCCCTGCTGTACTGCGCCTGGAACAAACTAAGTGGCCACTTCTAGCGCTGGGCCAAACAGCCGAGGTGATTGATTTGTCAAACATCATTTGTCATGACGCAAGTTTTAGTTTTTACGTATTCATTTAGTTTTACATGATATGAGTTTCACTTCATAGGCTTGAGAAAATTGTGTCAAAACTAGAACTCCATAGTACAATTTCAGTCTTGCTATAATTTGTGTGAAAGCAGGTTGACTTTACCTAACTACATGATATACTAAGTACACTGGTCACCTGCATCCTCTTCTTAAAGCGCGTCGATGTGTGTGTGCGTGCATGCATGCGCGCTCCAAACATCTCCAAGAGGCGCCTGGAGTGCGCATGAGGATCTATTCCTCCTGGAGATGCGCGCATGTTTGTGTGAGAGAGAGGGCCACTCGTGCAAGAGAGAATGCCGTCATATTTTAGAGCTCATTCAGATGTTGGAGCCTGCACTGCAGGGAGTTAGCACTTTATAAATTTAATTATTATTATATTTAGAGTATTAGGTCAGTATCTCCGTAGTGACGGAGTTGCCTCTTTTACGTCACCGCCGGTCTGACTTTCTCTAGAAGTAAAGTTTTTTGTAGTGTTTTAATGCCTTTCTGAAAAGAATTACTTTTTACTAAAGAAGTTGAAAGGATGAAAAGCTGGCTAACGAACTTATCCAATGTCTTTCTCCAAACTAGCTATAGGTTCAAGTAATTATGACAAAAATTACGGTCTCTAATCTGGGTCAACCGACTTCCTATAAACGGTTGTTTATGTCTTCAATGTGTCATTCATTACAATATGCTCGGAGGTTGTCTTAGCCGCCACCCACTTAAGAAAGTATTTCACCAAGACCAAGTTTTAAATTCAAGCTTGTGTGTACAGAAATATCAAAGATAAGAACTCTTGTTTACATACATATGCACGCATACATTCGCACATACGGCGCTTCACGCCAAATGTACGTTCAGCAGCGAAGTTAGTGTAACTAGACATGACGTAATTTTTATCTTGTTGCTTCAATTAGAGGTTTAGCCTGCTTGCCTTGACATGGACATGCTATTAAATTCGCCCCACTGCGACCTTTCCTAAAAGCTCCTTTCTATAAATAGAAGGGACTTAAAAGACTTAAAAGAAAACTGAAGTCCAAAATGGGATCAAACCATTCAAGTGACTGCATGGATATTGCAAAACTGGCCGAAGTGAGTCTTTGTTTTGAGTCATCTGTCAGATGGTTTTTAGTTTTAGCCATTGCCCGTCATGAAACATGCATCAATTGGTATTTCTCTGAGACTAAGCAAGCCACAGTCTTCTGTAAATGTTCAGACTTGGCCCAAGGGTACTTTCCACAGTATAAACACCAATTTCAGTGACCTCTCTTAAAGTCAACTCTACAGGATTCAGTAATCAGACATGCATTTTATTTTCAGATGGTGTGAGAAGGTGCCATGGTAGTGCAACAGACATAGGCCACGTTTTAACTCAGTTACTGGATCAATTGATCGCGATGGGAATAAGCAGAGGTGGGAGGCGGCAAAGCGAGCACACACAGACTGACAGTGAATTAATATAGTTTTAGTTTCTCTGCAAGCTGCTAAACCCTCTGGCTATCAGTACTGCCTGACATTGTGATGATTCCTGCAGGACACAGACTGACAGTGATTAGTATAGTTTTAGTTTCTCTGCAAGCTGCTAAACCCTCTGGCTATCAGTACTGCCTGGCATTGTGATGATTCCTGCAGGACACAGACTGACAGTGATTAGTATAGTTTTAGTTTCTCTGCAAGCTGCTAAACCCTCTGGCTATCAGTACTGCCTGGCATTGTGATGATTCCTGCAGGACACAGACTGACAGTGATTAGTATAGTTTTAGTTTCTCTGCAAGCTGCTAAACCCTCTGGCTATCAGTACTGCCTGGCATTGTGATGATTCCTGCAGGACACAGACTGACAGTGATTAGTATAGTTTTATTTTAGTTTCTTTGCAAGCTGCTTAACCCTCTGGCTATCAGTACTGCCTGACATTGTGATGATTCCTGCAGGAATCATTGCGACTTATAGTGCAATACAGACAGTCAAAGGGTTAATCATACCTGTTGTCATCAGATTTATCATATTAAGTAGAAACTAGAATGTAGTGCATGTTTTGTGATTTTGTTAAAACTACAATTTTTTTTGTTATGAAACGTTATAAAATATATGTTGTGTAATGGTTATATATGGTATAGATCTGTCATTTCTGTCTATCATCTTAGAATTTTTAATTAACTTAAAGCAACATCAACTTCAAACATTGGACATTAATTTCAACTAAACTGTCCATGACAGAAGAAAATTAAACTAATTTTGATTGCAATATTAAGTTTCATTCTGATTCAAATATTCAGTTTGCTACACTGTTAAGTCAGTCGGGCCAAGATGCTTGTAAACATATTGTTTATTTTTACAAGTATAGTTTGCCTGATCACTTAAGCTTGCCTCATGTTTTTGTTGTTGTTGCACATAACATTTTAATAAGACATACATGTTTTGTAACCATCTGTTGCAGAAGTGTTTATGTTTGAAAAGTGATGGCAGCTACTGGCTAGTTTAGGGCTTTCAAGCAATGTAGAGCAAACCTGCTTTTAGTTGCAAGTTATTAAAATGCTAACTGGCTGCATGCATGAACTTTTACTCCCCCCCCCCACCCCCCTCCTCCCCATTACATTTAAGGTTTTATTTGATACTATTTTTAACCCATTCAATCCAGAGGCTGATTTTGTCAGATTTGCTTGAAGGCTACATTACAAATTTTGTGACAGATTAACCATTTTAGTTTATGGGAAGTGCCAGAATAGCTTGGTGTCTCAGGTGCCAAGCTATTCTGGCACCACCCTTGAATTATCATAGTCAAATTAATTTCAAGCATGTGTGTATTAGGATGAAAAGGGTTAATAAGGACAATTCATATGAGATTCTCTTCTTTCTTTTCATAACCAATGTTGTTTGTGCCAAATCCTGTATGTTTAGGAGGAAATTTAGTCTCCAATCGAATTATGTCAGTATATTCTGTTAATCTGTATGAAAGTTATTTATGGGAGCAGGTAAAACATGTGCTGTGTACAAAATCTGTTATGTTTACAGATCCTATTGCCAGTACCTGAACATCTGTGTGTATGTACATTCAGAGATGGTTTTTGTATGTCATGTATCAGAACAATTGTTTTCTTAATTCAATAATTGTGGGCTTTTTTTTTTTTTTTTTTTTTTTTTTTTTACATTTTGTATATTGTTACAGACAGGTTTCTTTTTTGTGTGAGGGGGGGGGGGGGGGGATGTAATTAATCCATTGAATCCTGCCTGAGGGTGATTTTTTTTTAAACTTCAGATTGCCCTGTGAAAGGTATGTTATGGGTAAGGATATATAGATCAACCATTTTAGTTCAAGGGTGGTGACAGAGCTGTGCACCAAGCTGTTCTGGCACTATTCTTGAGCTATCATGGTCAAATTATTTCAGGCAGTAATGTATCAGGATGGAAAGGGTTAAATGAGATAATCATTGTCCTTCATTTCGGTATAGTTAGTGTTTTCTTTTCATAAAACTGAAAATCAGATTAAACTTGTGCATCACTGTGAATCTGAGTTCAGGTCTTTCTTTTTAAGTTGTGTTTTGAGTTACATATTTTGATGAACGTTTGATTTGATAACTATCAGATTAATATATGTTTGCATGATGGTCTTTTTCCTCAGAAAAAAAGCTGGATTAAATTCAATATCCAAATCTGGGACACTACTATTCATGTTGGAAAAAGGTTGACAGAATATTTGCTACATGTTCGCACCAGAATGGATTAAGCATGGCACTATATTGGCAGCCAATATTCACCATCCTGGCCCTAGGATGGATCCATCTTGGCACTATATTGGCAGCCAATATTCACCATCCTGGCCCTAGGATGGATCCATCTTGGCACTATATTGGCAGCCAATATTCACCATACTGGTTCTAGGATGGATCCAGCTTGGCACTATATTGGTAGCCAACATTCACCCGATATTGGGCCAACAATGGATCCAGCTTGGCAGCCAACATTTACCCGATATTGGGCCAACAATGGGCCATTTTGCGCTTCCAATATTGGACCAATATTGCCACCCATATATCGGCCCAATATCTGAGCCAATATTGGGCCAATATTGGACCTATATTGGTGTGCTGGCTGGGTCATTCCTTCTCTCCTATCCCCCTTCTTTTATATACTGTGTAGTTGGCTCCCAAATAAATACCTCATGAGCAAGTGGTTGCCGGTGTCAGTCTCGGTTGGCATGCACACAACTGAAAATAACTTCAGCTCCACTGTTCTCCACCCACTAGCTTGTATAAAGTCAGCACTTTGTCAATGTAAATGTGAATAATGTAGTTAAAATATGTTGTTCCACAGTAAAGCTGTATTTTGAGGGGGAGCTGGGTGGCTCGGTGGTAGTGTGTTTGACTCTCATCCCAAAGGTCCTGGGTTCGAATACAGCTTGGGTCAAAATTTGTTCAGACCCTATTTCTGTGACCCATCTTTGAAATCACCTTATGGACAAAAGATGTTAAGCCCTAAACATTTAACATTTTGTATTTGAGGTAGTTACTTTTGTATGGGTGCCTATGTGCATTGTAGCCTAATAATGCTTTCAACATACTTGACTGTACATATATACTTTAAATGAATGTCTGCAAATACAGCGTTTCTTTTGAAAATAAACAAAGATATTATTCTTTACTCACAATGATCATGTGCAAACATAACGGGGCATATTGAAACATGTGACATTTGTTTTGTTTCCTTATAATTTGTAACCAAAAACTGCTGGGAAACTGAGATTCAGCTGGAGACATAGGTACATCCACTACCAATCTGTTCACAAACATCTTTCAACCAGAGATGTTCACCGACCTGCTTTCACGGATACACCAAAGGAGCATGTAGCATTGCTTGCAGCAGGTATATTAAAACAAATTCACATTATTCATTAATTAATGTTTGTAGATGATGCCAGAAAAATTAAAAAAAAAAAACACCCTGTGACAACACTCTTTGGTGTTCTTTTTCATCAGTGAATCTGTGAATGATTGAATGAATGTAAACATGCTCACAATGCCTGGCTGAAAAAAATTAAATGAACAAATGTACCGAGGTAACCAGTATGCATTTTTATCCAAGACTGAAAATGGTTTGTTGGTTGGTTCATGGTTTAACATCCACATTACAACGGTGATGATAATCGCATATTTTACATAAAAAAAGAACATATATATATATATATATATATATATATATATATATATATATATATATATATATATATATATATATATATATATATATATATATATCTTGTGTGTGTGTGTGCGTTTGTTTCATTTAGCGAAGTAGAAACTGTATGGGTTTCTAATTTTTGAGCAGGGAAAAAATATCCGTCTACGGGGATTGAACCCTGGTTACCTGCGTGGCAAAAAGAGTATTTTACCACTGTACTAACTCAACTACTAAGTGATGTCTGGTGCATTTAATTACTTATAGATAAACCTTCTCATCCCGTATCTCCCGTTGTTGTTTGTTCCAGTTTACTTTCCCACTGTCACTAATAGTGATCGAAGACTAGTAGTTTGCAACAGTTTGGGCGTAGGTTATACTTGTTGGTTTGGTAGTTGATTTCCTCCTTTCTCATGCGGGCTTGGGACGGCTACGGCGGAGATATGATCTGCCGGAAGTCAGACATCGCTTGTATCCCTTTTTGAAAACGCACTCGCAAACGACCCAAAGTGCCAATTTTTGCGCGGGACCCCCTCATTTTTTCATAAATAATGTGTGTGATATGATCTAAAGTACGATTTTATCGAATAAAAAGGGCCTGAGCAATTGCCCAACATTGCAAACACTTGTAATGTTATTGATAACATCCGGGCAATTTGCGAATTTACAACATAAACTTTTATCGATTACAGTTAGAATTCCAATTATCAGAACACACTTTTTTTTACGAGAAAATACTAACATACTTTATGAAGTGACCGAAATGTTTCTTTATCATTTTAACACACTATTCGATAAATTTTTATTGTGTTCTGAAATCAGCTATTTTGCGTGTTTTCGCACATGGGGTAGGTCACGCAAAAGGCTGAAACTTACAAATATGCCCGGCACCATGGGTCTTTCAGGGTGGCAATAGCCTCCAGACTCAATAAGGCTCTCAAAAAACCCTATAAGCGGCAGTTTTCAATTAAAAAATGTAGGTATAGTATACAACCTTAAACTCTTGGTTCGGCGTCTGCCATGGCCGACGGTGGCATCGAGGTCCTCGGGTCGTAGGTTTTATATCAGACTGTCCTTGTTACGTGGTGGAGTTGTAGTCGTAGTATGATAAACACACCAGACGCACACACGTAGAGTTCTTTTTAAATAAACCTCGTTCAGCTGCAATCCGTCACACGTGGCTTAAGGATGTAGACAAATACTGGAGTAACAGTTCCAACAATATTTAATTCAGCGATGCGATATCCACACAGTAATGCACTTTCAAATGCACAAACTACTGATACAAAGTCTCTTCTGCAATGTCCACACTGCGACACAAAGTTTCTCCTACACAGCGTCTCTCGCAATAAACTACGTGTCTCTACAACTGACAAAGCAAGACAATGTACGAACGGGCTTTCCCAGCGCCCTCCTTATAAATACTATCAAATTCCAGAATCGTCTACGGAAATCATACAACGCAACCAATCAGAACGAAACACGCAGCCGAAGCTCATTAAAATAAACTTTCCAGAAAAACTATAACAGGCTACAAAACTCGGCTGCTCACTTCAGCTCTAAAATCTAGCGTATAATTAAGTCACATAAAAGTATGGTAACCCTATCATCACGTTCCATGATAGCTCTAAAAGGTTTGAGAACATTCCCAAAACAAAATAAAGGCTGCTCAATTCACGCGCACAGAAGAACAAAAAGTAGCGAAAAATGTCGCGAAGTGTAGCCAACTAACAGACTTTACACATTCGAGGCCACCAGACAGTGCGACCCCTCCAGAACGCACCGGACTAAACACAACAAAACGAAATCGGCTCTACTCACGAACAAAAGAAAATCTTACTAAAAAGGCACGTGAATCGTAACCGTGATAGCTCAAATAAACATCGGATCGTTACCTACGATCAACACACGCACGCTCTCACAGGATAACACAACCACAATCGTAACAGTCCTTGTCCTAGTCTCTGGCTCAAAAACCTTCCCCGGAGACAGGGGGGCTTTGATGTCAGGTGATGTCATGTATTACAATACAATACAATACAATACAATACAATACAATACAATACAATACAACTGTATTGTCTGATTATTAATGTTGTAGTGCCTCAGGCTCTTCTAACCTTCTTTTCACAATCCATGTGCGTGGGCCCAGGTAATAGACGTTTGTTGCTGCCTTTTGAGCGTGTCGGAAATAACTCTCCTGCGTACAAGTTAGAGGAAGAGCAGAAAACGTTTTTCACTTTACGACATTCCAACGTCATGATTGAAGTTTTTAAGTCTTGTATTCATGGTTATTGCAAGAAATACTCAGAACATTTATACATGAGATCTTGCGAACTATTAACCCTAACTGCATGGAGTAGGTCGATTTGTTTCATGAATCCCTGACTGTAGCAGCCGATCGCACACGGTGCTGCACTATGGGTTTTGAATGAGGATGTTCGCTGTTGCAAGGTTGCAGCTGCTTGAAACACCCTTGCGACATATACTGTCCGCGTGATCGCCATCTTGTATGTTGTAAGCACATGAAACGGGAAAAGTCGCCATTGGTTGGCTGCAACACGATGAAACAAATCCCGGAGTATACAATCATTCGTGTGTAAAAGCTTTATTCATTTCGTTTTCAGCAGCACTCGCCTTCAGATGGACGTCAGGCATAAAACCGTGGGCCGGTCTCATTGTCTGTGTTGGTGACAACGTCACGTTTCCGTGGTCCTACGTCACAGACAATGAAGATAACGTCATCACTCTCTCTTGGTGGTCCAGCAAGAAGGGATTTATAGCTAATTATTCTTCTAATACGTTTATGACGTCACTAAGCTACATACGACAGGCTGAGAATGCTGGGATCACACTATCTGACGTAACCAGGGAAGATGACGACACTTACGGCGTCATCGTCAGTATCGAGGGAGCACAAGAGGCCATGACACAAAATATCAGACTCACTGTCTTTGGTAAGAAATTCATCTCATTAGTGATAACATTTATAAACATCTAAAATTGAGCAGTGTCTACAGACTTGTACCGTGAAAATGTGAAGTATTACTCAGACGGAAATCGACAAAGAGAAATGAGATTATGTATCAGAATGCAAGAGAAAATATATTTTAAAAAAAATTGGTTGATGCAAATTATGATTGTGACACAGTCAAAATGGTGAGGGCTCACCACCTCCCCTAAAGAAAAAATGGGGTGGGGTGGAGTGGGGTGGGGTGGGGCGACAAAGTATCCCCTGGTCTCCCACCCCCTCCCCCTCTAATATCTATGGGAAAAAATCCAGTATGAGTTAACCCATTTAGCTCTGACGAGCTGCATCCTGAGAGGGATCGACCATGATAATTCAAGGGTGGTGTCAGATTATTTTGGCGTCGTAAGTCGCCAAGATAATCTGTCACTACCATTGAGTTACCATGATCGGTCCATCTCAGTACATCTCAGGTGACACCTTCAAAATGTGTCCTTGGGCTTAAATAGGTTAATGCATGATGCTGGGGTCGATTTCAGAAACGATTACTGGTCTGGTAAAATAGCTTTTGCATGAAAGAGCAGGGGAGGAATTTCACGCTTATCGTGGGTGGTTGATTTATTTTTTGTTTGTTTTTGTCTCAGAGCCACCGACAACTGCCGATGGACAACTTCACCTTGAAGTGTACCCTGGGAGCGCTTCACTGGTCGGGGATGTGTCCGGTTCGAGAGTGCGGCTGGAGTGTGGTCGGTTCCTTAGCAGCGGGTGGCCCCGGGTGTCAGTGGTGTGGAAGGTAAGCATGATCATGGCGATAACAACAAAGATACTCTGTTGTCACTAGCTACTGTGTTCAACCTGATGTCTGCGGGATTTTATGGAAAGTTCGTGTCACACACGAGAGAAGTGGACTAGTAAAAGGCAGGGTTTAACAGGTGGATTTTGAGATGTGATTAGAAGGCAGAAAGCGCGGCCAAGTCAGGCAAGGCCAGGTCAGACTAAACAGTGACCTCTCAGAACCATTCCCCATTCGCAACGGCGTGAAGCAAGGCTGCGTGCTGGCACCGACCCTCTTCACCATCTTCTTCAGCATGATGTTGAAGCAGGCCACAGTAGACCTCGACGATGACGACGCAGTGTACATCAGGTATCGTCTCGACGGCAGCCTGTTCAACCTCAGACGACTGCAGGCCCACACGAAAACCCTAGACCAACTGATTAGTGAGCTGCTCTTTGCTGATGACTCTGCCCTCGTAGCACACACAGAGAGAGCCTTGCAGCACATTACGTCCTGCTTCGCAGATGCCGCCCAGCTCTTTGGACTTGAGGTCAGTCTGAAAAAGACAGAGGTCCTTCATCAGCCGGCACCCAAGGAAGAGCATCGCCCTCCCCACATCACCATCGCCGAGTCCGAACTGAAGTATGTACACCAGTTTACCTACCTTGGCTGCATCATCACGTCAGACGCCAAGCTGGACAAGGAGCTGGACAACAGGCTGGCAAAAGCGAACAGTGCTTTCGGGCGACTATTCAAGCGGATGTGGCACAATCAACAGCTGAAAAAAGGCACCAAGATCAGCGTGTACAGAGCAGTCGTCCTCACCACTCTGCTGTACGGTTCCGAGACCTGGGCCCTCTACCGCAGCCAACTACGACTCCTCGAACGCATTCACCAGCGCTGCCTGCGTACCATCCTCAGCATTCACTGGAGTGACTATGTCACCAACGTCGAGGTCCTTGAACAGGCGGAAACTGTGAGCATCGAGGCTTTGCTGCTGCGGACACATCTTCGCTGGACGGGGCACGTCTCCAGGATGGAGGATCATCGCCTACCCAAGATCACTCTGTTCGGCGAGCTCGCCACTGGACACCGAGACAGAGGGGCACCAAAGAAGAGATACAAAGACGGTCTCAAGAAGTCACTTAGTGCCTGCCAAATCGACCACCACCAGTGGTCCTTGCTTGCTGCGGACCGTGACACCTGGCGCTCCACCATTCACAAGGCAGCCGTCTCCTTTGAGGACTCTCGCAGAGCTAACCTTAAGGACAAGCGGCTCAGAAGAAAAAAACAGAGTTGTCGTAACTCAGAACCCTGACCAGACCTTCCCCTGCAGCCAATGCGGTCGAACCTGCCTGTCCCGGTTTGGCCTCCGCAGCCACGAAAATGCCTGCAGACGACGTGGGCAAGCCCTATAGAATCTTCGTTCGCGAAGTCAAGCCAAGAGATACACAAAGCCAACTAGCAGTGGCGAAGTGTTAGGAAGCTTGACTTCCAACCACACGCATTCCACCTCCTTGGTCTCAAGATCAAGACGTCTGCGTACGCTGTGCTGAACAGTGCTGTGCACACAAACAGCTAGCTCAGTATGTCCAGGAGAATTGCATCACGTCGAAAAAGAGAAAATTTCGGAATATTGACACATGCGTCAGTGATTCGAGAGTCCAGACGAGCCTCAGAAAGAAAATATCCGACCACATCACACCCCTGCTCAAACTCCTTCACTGGCTCCCCATCCCCCAACGCATCCAATACAAAGTTCTGTCTCTCTGCTACAAATCCCTGAACAACTGCGCTCCTGCCTATCTCTCCAACTTACTTCACCCCTACACACCTTCCCGCTCCCTCCGCTCTGCCTCCGACCCTCTCCGCCTCCACATCCCTCGCACCAAACTTAACACTTTCGGTCCCCGCTCCTTCTCCGTCTACGGTCCATCCACCTGGAACACTCTCCCACTCTCTCTCCGTCAGAAACACTTTCTCTCCTCCTTCCAGTCCGCCCTTAAAACTCACCTCTTTCAACAGTTTTAGCACTATATCACCGCACTCCCCACCCCAAGCTGACCGTCGTAATGTATTTCACTGTTTGTGGTACGTGAGTCATTGTCTAATGCGTGCGCATGCGTGCGCGAGTTGTGAGTGTGCGCTTAGAGTTATAATTATTATAAGATAAGCGCATTATAAATACCGTAATTATTATTATTATTATTAGATTCAGTGAGACCAAAGAGGTGGAAATGTGACGGCTGGTTCAGAAACAGGGAGACATCATGTACTTTCGGATATAAATGATACACATTTAAATGTCCGACTTTCAGTCCTTGAGTGGCTGAGCCAGTGGATCCACTCTCCATATTGTTCGTTGTATATAGACACTAGTGTACACACGACGACAAAAGACCTTTTTATAAAGTTAATAGTCAATAGTTATCCTTTCTCTTATAAGTCTGTACGACTGATCTTTGTACAGAAGAAGAAAAACGATTTAGATAACTAAGAGTTCACGAAAACTTTCACTATACAGGCACACTCCGGCCTTAAATGAGAACGTTCAAGTTATAACCGGCGCTATTCAGTCCACACATGACTAAAAACCAAAATTTACTAGTTTCACATTCCAAAGTGCAGATTCACCGTCAGGCACAGTGGATATAACAATGAAACAAATCCTTGTGTCCCTTTTCACACAGCTTCTCGAAATAGCCGCTTAACGTCACACTTTGTATAAAAAAAAAAAAAAAAACATTTCTGGCTCAGTCAGAAAGCTGCTCATTTGCGAATACATAGCCTATCACAGACGACGACTGCGTCAGTAGCAAAATAAGATCAACGTAGCCAAAATGCTCGGCATGGTAATTTCAGTCCAGATATATGTCTATCGCAACAAAATCAGCGCCAATCAACTAAATATGGCAGTAGAATCCAAATATATAACAACAAGCCTCACACTTTGTGTCTTGTTAAACTAGTTCACATGTCATTATTATTGCATATTTATGAGAGGAAAAAAAAAACAAGAAAAAAACAACAACAACACTCAGTACCCAGCTGTCCCTGGCATGATCCAATCACTATATGACTTTGGACCGCAAGGCGCCTGAGTGGTACGGGAGCAGCCACTGCGGATAAGATACTTGGTACGGTGAAGTCGCGTGGAATGCAGGTAACGGTGGCACAGGTAGTCCGTGTGGCGTGACCTGCGGCCAGAAGCCGGCAGAAGGGCGTACGTAGTTGCCGGGAAAACACGATGCGAAGGGGTCCGGTCCAGCTTCCACAGCTTCGGCTGGGAGAAAGGGAAGTTGGAGGCAAAAGCAGCACCCGACCCGCCCTGTTTGGCACCTGTGAGTTCATTGGCAGGCGGCGCACTCTGTTCATCGTAAGACTGGATGCCAACAGCTTCAGTAGCTTAACGTCCACCAGAGGCTGAGGGATCAATGTCATGTGTATTGTTACTGTTTTCGGGAGGTGAAAACAGAGTATTGTGAGCTGTCTCCAAACGGCGGACAGGAAATGTCACTGAGGGTTTGAGCATTGTACCGTCTGAATTCTGAGTGGGATGGCCAGGTCCTGGTCTCCGACCCTCTGCAGAATTTACTATGAGTCCGAGCATAACGTGTCAAAGGACATGTGCTCAGTACTTGGCGGGTGGCGCACTGGTCGCGAGGCTGTTGTGTGTCAGATTCCCTGTGATCTCTGGCCTGAAGGAGAAACTGTTTGACCGGACGGAGCAGGACACCAGCAACACGCTCATTGACATGAAGTCTGTCGTTGTTGAACAGTGATGTGACCACTGCGCATGCTGGCGTGTAAAATCCAGTCTCTTGGAGAAAGAAAGTGCACCATCTCTTGGCGGCAGAGTTTGGCCAGACATTCATAATGGTGCACACTTTCTGCAGGGGGCACCGGGCTAGCGGAAGGACGGAAATGAAGGCGACAGATGCAGACGGGAAGGCACAGCAGATTGCTACTGTCAGACTCTGGTGGTCCCGCAGGATGACGTCAATGTCATGGCCTGAGGCGCAGTCATTTGTACCAACCGGGACCACTACAAGTCAAATGTCAGCACGTGGTTCGCAATGACTCAGGGCCACTGCCAGCTGTCCAACTGTCACCCCTCATCGCAGGGTTCGAACGCACGTGGCCCCGCTGGGATCCAGTCTCCGGCGATCTACCCGCTGTAAGTTAGAGTCGCCAATCAGTAGTCCCGCTATCCTGGCTTTAGCCGGTATTCGTACACTGAACGGGACAGTATCCTGCGGTGTCTGACGACTTATAGGAGTAG
>BTPG01000004.1:8434189-8449545 GCA_036245525.1 Semisulcospira habei
AAAGCGCTGTTCGCTTTTGCCAGCCTGCTGTCAAGCTCCTTGTCCAGCTTGGCGTCCGACGTGATAATGCAGCCAAGGTAAGTAAACTGGTGCACTGACTTTAGTTCAGACTCGCCAATGGTGATGTGAGGAGGGCGATACACTGTCTTGGGTGGCGGCTGATGGAGGACCTCTGTCTTTTTCAGACTGACCTCGAGTCCAATAATAATTACCGTATGTATAACGCGCTTATTTTATAATAATTATAACTCTATGCGCACGCTCACAACTCTCGCATGCATGCGCACGCTTAGACAACGGCTCGCGTACCACAACAAGTGAAATACATTACGACAGTTGACTTGGGGTGGGGAGTGTGGTGATATAGTGCTAGAACTGTTAAAAGAGGTGAGTTTTGAGGGCGAACTGGAAGGAGGAGAGAGAGTGTTACTGACGGAGAAAGAGTGGGAGAGTGTTCCAGGAGGATGGACCGTATACTGAGAAGGAGCGGGGGCCGAAAGTGCTGAGTTTGGTGCGGGGGATGCAGCGGCGGAGAGGGTCGGAGGCGGAGCTGAGGGAGCGAAGAGGAGTGTAGGGGTGAAGTAAGTTGTAGAGATAGGCAGGAGCGCAGTTGTTTAGGGATTTGTAGCAGAGACAGAATCTTGTAGTGGATGCGTTGGGGGATGGGAAGCCAGTGAAGGAGTTTGAGCAGGGGTGTGATGTGGTCCGATTTTTTTCTTTCTGAGGACGAGGCGGGCAGCATTGTTCTGGACGCGCTGGAGAGTAAAAGTGGTGTAGTGAGGGTGGCCGGAAATGAGAGAGTTGCAGTTGTCGATGCGAGATAGGATGAGAGAGACAACACGTTTGGTGGCTGCTTCGGTAGTGAGGTATTTTCTGATCTGACTGATGCGGCGGAGGTGGAAATAGCATGCCTGGGCCGTGGCAGAGACAAAGCTGGTCATGGAAAGAGAGGAATCAAGGATAACGCCAAGGTTTTTGGCTGAGTCAGAGAGGGAGATGGGGGTGCTGTCGAGTTGAAGGTGGAGAGAGAAAGGGAGCTGGGAAAGTTTCTGGCGAGTCCCTACCAGCATGGCCTCCGTTTTGTCGTCGTTCAGTTTAAGCTTGTTTGGTGTCATCCAGTTTTTCACGTCTTCGTAGCAGTCAGCCGTGCGAGTCAGTAGTGACTGAATGTTGTCGAGTTTGTCTTTGTCTAGTAGTTGTGAGTCGTTAGCGTAGAGGTGGTGGTGTATGTGTTGAGACTGGATGATGTTGGACAGGGGAGAGGTGTAGAGTGTAAAAAGGACCGGGCCCAGGACGGATCCCTGTGGAACTCCGCAGAAGAGCGTGACTGGGTTGGAGGAGACGCCGTCGATGGTGACGGACTGCTGTCTGTCGGAGAGGTAGGAGAGAAACCAGGAGTGGGCAGAGTCAGTGATTCCAAAGGAGTGGTAAAAGCGGTGAAGGATGATAGAGTGGTCTATAGTGTCGAAGGCGGCAGAGAGGTCTAATAGCGTAAGAAGGGAGATGTTGCCCGAGTCGGTGGAGAGAAGCAGGTCGTTTAGGATATGTAGAGAGGCTGTTTTAGTGCTGTGATGTTTGCGATAGGCGGACTGGAATGGACTGAGGAGGTTGTTGTCGGTGAGCTGGAGGTTGAGCTGGTTGAGAACAACTTTCCCAAAAAGCTTGGACAGGAAAGAGAGATTGGAGACTGGGCGATAGTTTTTGAGTTCGTTTGGGTCGAGGTTGTGTATTTTTAGGAGAGGACGGAAAATGGCGGACTTGAAGATATCGGGGACGGATCCGTTCTCTAGAGATGTGTTGATGCTGTCGTAATCGTAATGAAGGGCAGAAGTTTTGGAAGGCCGTCCCGTAGAGTGAAGCTGGGAGGGGATCTAGTTCGCAGGTTTTGAAAGGCATGGACTTTATGGTCTTGAGGACTTCATCCTGAGAAACGAGGCGGAAGGACGAGAGGGGGATGCCGGAAAAGGGAGGGTCGGGAGGGCAAGGCGGAGAAGGCAGAGTGTCGAGTGTGTTGAGAAGAGTTTGGATTTTGTCGGAAAAATAGGTGTAAAAAGCGGAAGCGATTTCTTCTTTGTTGTGTGTGTTGGGGATAGGATAGTCTTTAAAAGTGCCTAGGAGTGTGTTCATGATGGCGTAGAGGGTTTTGGAAGAAGTGGATTCCAGGATTTTTGGTTTTGAAGATGTTTACGTTTGGAGTCGGTGATCATTCTGCAGACTTTTGATCTAGTTGTTTGGAAGATCTGTCTGTGAACGGTGAGGTCGGATGAGCGCCAGCGGCGTTCCGCTTGTCGGCGCTTGCGCTTGGCCTCAGCTATGACGTCAGTGAGCCAGGGGGAGGGGGGTCGGTTGGGTATGGAGCAGGTGGTGACAGAATCATGGGTGTCTAGAAGTTTTCGAAGGGAGGAGTAGAAATGGGATGCAAGATCGGGAGAGGAGGCGGGGTCCAAGAGAAGGTCGACAGCTTCGTCGAAGAAGCTCTCTCGGTCGACAGATTTTAGTTTGCGACGAGAGACAAGAAGCTTGTTTTTTTTCGGGGGAGGTAGGTTGAGTGAGACGAGAATAGCGAGGTGGTCAGAGGGAAGCACAGAGGAGGTGTCTGACTCGAGAAAGAGTTGATCGGAGGTGCGGTCTTCAATTATTCAGAAGATTAAAACAAGAAGCATGACTTTCTGTTTCACATTTCATTTGGGCTTTCTGGTTTGAAACACGAAATGACACACTGCTTAATTATTTTGAGCCTCGCTGTCAATGTCAGTATTATAGATAATGAATACAGTATAATCTTCCAACCTGTCCCGTGTTTGTTAGCCACCCTACTCCAGGTGACCCGCTACTTAGTTCGGGTTAGCAAACACGCTCTGTTCTGGCCCGTGTCTCGTTTTAGCCCCCGTGTGATCAGTTTAAACAGAGAGAAATGACCGCTAACCCAGTGTAACTTGCTCGTGTGACGGCGCTCATATACACTTGAATTAGCGCCGGATACACAAGTCCCTCATACATGCCGCACATCTGCAAGGGACACAGATTGACATGAGGCCCTGAATGGCAACGACTGTATTTGGGGACATTTGACCGTAGGTCTGTGTTAAAGACCTTTGGGAAGTAATGAGATAGTCATGCTCTATATTGATCACGGGACAGTCCGTGGTGCAGGGGCAAAGCATCTGCCACCAAGCTATAGGTGTGTGGTTCGATACTTGGAGTCGGACTTTGTATGTGTGTGTCAACGTTAATTCGGGCAGACCGTCGGGGCTTTCTTTTTCCGGGTACACCGGCTCTTGCTCACCCCACGTCATGAGAAAGGCTTGTTGCTGTCGGGACGCTATGCAATGTACAATCATCTTCCTCACCATCCACTTTGGTACCGGTTTCATGCCACTTTTTAATTTTAAATACAGGCGATACAAAATTTGGAACTTCAGTAATTGGGCTGACACTTCGCACCACGTGAATGTCCTGTGTTTTTTTTTTTTGTTTGTTTTTTTTTTTTTCACTTGGCAAGATGACAATAAACTATCTTAATGTGTTTGTCTTCAGAGAGAATGTGTGTCACGTGAGCGTGCTTGTTGGGTTCAGTTTCCCGGCACTTTGAGCCGATTCACGCCTATATAATGACCGGTATAATAATACAAATAATAATAATACAAATAATAATAATAATAATAATAATAATAATAATAATAATAATAATAATAACTTGATGTTGTTCTTTGACTGTTGATGTTTAATCCTTATATAAATGCAGGGAATAATCTCCTGCAGTGACTGTTCTGTTCTTTACCCTGACACTGCCGTGAAAACTGAACACGATCCAAAGTTCTGCAATGACACACAGATCCTTATGGGTCCCCACAGTCGCGGGGGCTAAAGAATAGCTTTCTCTCTTTCTGACAACGCTTTGTATCTATGTCTCTATTTCTATTGCGTGTTGTAGTAACCTATTTAACCCCACGGCCGCATTTCCTGAATTGTGCAGATGTTACCTAACGCTAACGGCGATGTACCAGCTGCACCAGACGGATTGACTGTGGTAATTCAAGGAAAGTGCGAGATTAGCTTGGCGCCTGAAGGCGCCAAGCTAATCTGACACTACCCTTGAATTAGCATGGTCAATATATCACACGCTGTAGACAGTCAGAAAGACATTCTGTGACAATATGCAGTCACGTGGTTGCATGGAGTAAAAGTGTTAACTTACACACAAATATTTGCCCGACAGGTTCGCGCTCAGTCTCTTGTGAGGCAGGAGAGGTGACTGTGGGAGAGGAAGCGACCATCACCTGTATTTTCCCCGCTGGCAGCATTACACCTGGCAACAGTAACTTCGTTGTAAAGAAATTTACTGCCAGCAATCCCAGAGGTACCTTTCAAGGTCACTTTTTTTTAGGTTTTGTGTTTAATAAAATAAATAAATAAATAAATAAATAAATAAATAAATAAATAAATAAATAAATAAACAATAAAACAGTCAACTTAATTTACACATGATAATGCGTTTAGGCGGCATCGTCAAATGCGAGGATATTTCTTGTCGGACGACAATTTCTCTACAGAAAAATGCCAGATAAAGGATGGGCTACCATAAGAGAATTTGGGCTTCCAGATTTCACTTGGATAGTAGTGTAAATGGCTGATAGGGGTTGTAGAATATTAATTTGTCCTCTCTGTGAATACATGTGACAGAAGTTGTCAACTCCGTATTGTTAAATCACCTTAAATTAGTTATTGCATCTTGTTAGATTTAGAGCATGAAGAAAATTGTACACTTTCATTCGTTTACTGTCATGTTTTATTGTGCAGATGGAACAGACATCATGGACTGTTTCCACGTATTCGGCTCCACAAGCGGAATTCCAAAGTGCATTTTCCCAGACATGTCTTTGGGCTATGGCTTTGCTTTTGAGCCGGGAAACGACAGACAGACTGTGGTCATTCCTTCTGCTAAGCAGTCAGACGCAGGAGAGTATGGCTGTGACAGAATGGGTCACATGGTTGAAAGGTGTAGCCTCACTGTAACAGGTAACAAATGACATTGGATATTTAACCCATTCAGTGCCGAGAAATTTTGAAAAATCAAATGCAAGATGTATAGATCCTCATGAGCCGCTCATGAGGATCTACGCCTCTTGCTGACAGCACTTTGAATCCATGTTCCTGGGACGGCTTGGGGATTTTTAGTCTTCAATTAATGAATATTGCAGAAACGCATAATTTGACAAGTAGCAGTGGGCGGATTAAGTAGCACTCATTATTAACCCCTTATCTATGCAGCCAACAGTACTGATAACACTTTGGCTGTCTGTAGCGCTTTTTGTGGGTGTGATCCAAGGGAAATCACTTTGACAAAAAGCGTGCTGACATTCAAATGTTTAACTCTCCTCTGACGAGATGTTTATGGATATTTGTTAAGTTTCAAATGAGCTAAGCCCTTTTGTATGCAAACACCGATAGCATAAGCAGTAACATAACCTGTATGTACAAGCGGGTTAAGATAAGTATGTGTGCAGTGTGTGAATGCCACTTACAACTAGAGCATAACAGCGCTTCCTCCTATAAAAAAAAAATCACTTATATGTAAAAAATATGATACAAGAAGATAAGAAGACAAACTTGGAGTGGCCTGACATTTAGCTCTAACATTTTGTTCTGTAAAAATCGCAATTTCAATTTCAGGACGAAGCTTTAGGAAAGACATCAATATGTTCTCTAGTGCTCGAGTTCTTTACTAGACGCAATGCCCATCACACCCAAACTCTCCTAACATTTGATATTGTCGTTTAAAGAACATAGGCATATATTCGTATGTTCGTGTTTTGACAATCAGTCTCTCTTGTCTATAACCACGCGCTTGTTTAAAAGGCGACAATGAGCCACTGATTGAAAAAGGCCCGCCATTTTTGCACAAAAGAGTCAAACTGAGATTGCTCTGCGCTGGCGGGTTTTGATTATACGCCGTCACACAAACTACAGCCTCGTGCACTACATTTTGTTTTTCAAACATTTTACGGTCACTAGCACTGAGGACAAAAAAAAAACCCACAAAAAAACAACAACAACCAAAAAACCAAAGACACACTAAAAACCAACAACCCAACAACAACCAGCAAATCACGCAATGACTAAGAATACTTTATTTGGTATTGTCTGGAAATGCTACGCGTACCCATAATTGACCAACCAGTGTCTATGTTTTCAGACGACCTGGTCTAAATGACAAAGTAGGCATTTTAGTATTTATTAACGATTGTGTGTTTAGGGATTTTAACATATCTAAATAGTAAGAGTCCGATTCATATTTATTATGCCATGCAAACTGAGATCTTTTGTGTACAGACGACCGTCTGTCTGACCCCGTACTGTTTGCGGGACTACTCCTCAGACACAACCACTCGGGTAGCACACCGCACGAGGAACATAGACATACATACGGCTGTCAAGAGACAGGCTCTCGCGAACCCCCGCGTCTGTGTGAGGGGTTTAAAGCTGACAGATATACACCTGATTGTTCAGTCTTACAACAATGTAGAAAAAAATCGGATACCCTTCATTAATTGATATACTTATGGCTTTGGTTCACGGCCTTTTTGTTGTTTCCTATTTCTCTGGGACTGACTATGCTAGTTGAAGCATAGTGCCATATAAGTTTGACAACTTAGAAAAAATGGTACAACTACTATTATTAATATGGTAAGTTGATATTATATAACTTATCCAATTATTTGGTTATGTTTTGTATGAAAATGGTACCATCGGTATCACAGAAAACCTAAATATAGTTTTAGGTTTTTTGTAGTCACCAAAATTATTTGTTTATTAACATATTTTTGTTTAGAGATTTGACTGAATGAAGAATAGTGTGTGTTTGTGCCGAAAAATGTGATTGGCCAAAAATTTATTTGGAGGAGAACGCTTTGCTCAGGGAGTACCGTTGTCTATGTAACATTTAATAAGGGAATCTACATATCACATGTTACCTTGGCAAAATATAACAAGATGAGGATTCCATCCCCAAATCTACCGTATTGTTTGGAGCACACATGCGTTTATCTTTTAGGAACATTTAGAGTTGTTCATATTTTTAAGAGTATCTTAAGGTACCATTTCCCTCCTCTCTAAGCCAAACTCTGAGCAACACACAAGCCGGCGCACACAAAAAATGACTTACACACAGCACTTCCCGCCTTTATTACGTTCTGTTGGCTGGAACTGCGACAGGAATTCTGAAGAAGAAGAATAGCACGAGCAGCAAAATGGCGTCACTATAAGCTTCCCGTCATAGCATCGCTGGTCTCACGACGCCGTGTACACTGGGACGAATTTGGTATTTCACGTCATTCACCCGAGAGACACACGTATCCAGAGCTGACTGTTTTGTTCCACACAGCCTCTTCCAGCGCTGACTGTTTGAAGAGAGTTAATAGTGGCTCCAAAACTTGCAAAAGTGAATTACTTCTTTTTGAAAAAAAATTAAAGTGGTAAACAGCTTAAATACGAACTAATTCATTATCTCCCTTTAATCCCCCACCCCACCCCACCCACCACACCCCCTCCCCCCGCCTGATCCGCACGGCAATGGCACACACAAACGCAAACGGTAGAATGGCACACACAAACGCAAACGGCAGAATGGCACACACAAACCCAGACGGCAGACACACGGCGCTTCCTACAGGTTATACCTTATGTTTGCTGGCGTAGCCACAGCCATTTTGAATAATAAGGTGGAATGACGCACGCCCACAAAGCCTCTTCTGTATGAGCTTACATTACCCGAGTCTTGTTCATGATCACATGGGCCACCTCCCAATACACTGAATACACAAGCTGTTCCCACGCCTTTGATGTAAGTCACTCTATCGCTTGTTCGTGACTGGGATGGCCCATTAAAAGAATACTCCGACAATGTCTCCTGTCTTGCGGTTTGATTATAAATTTACTTGGTGTTAATCAGACTTTTTCCAAGATTCCCATCAGTAGTTAACAGGTGACTGACAAATCCTCAGTCTCGTAATATTGTTGTTATGTCATAGACGGCTGAATCGGTAATGTGGAGGGCGGATGAGGGTGGAGGGACGATTAGTTTCATGCTCATTCTGCTTTGTATGTTTAGCTTAGAAACGTGTTTGTGATAACTCTTATTTTGTTTGTGTGTTTTATTATTATGACTAATAGGGTAGGAATGGGGAGGGTTACATGTTCACTGCAGTTCTGGCTCAACTTATCACAAGCTAATGACACCGGTGTCCATTCATCTGTGGTAAATTTGTAAATGTCAGCTCAGACTTTTTAAAGTGGTGGAATACGCGTACCTATATAAGTTTGGATTATTTCGTGTTGTTGAAAACCCTACGGCTGTCCGTATTTCACGTATATGATATAGCCGGTCAATGCCTACATGTTCATAATGTTAGCACAGAAATAAAAGCACATCATCTTCAATATTCATCGTAAGAGAGCGTTAAACTGCATCCCGCAATCAGTGTATACAATCTGAACGCGGCTAGTCTGTTTACCTACTCAAACCCCTTCAGTCCCGAAAAAGGCACATAAACTTAAAACGTGGATTTAAATAATAAAGAGTAACTATATCACAAACTGAAATTGCAGGCAGTGGACAGTCACATATAGAGGTGAGAGATTTTACATTTGATATTTCTTTTTTTCCAGCGCGTGGTTGGAAAATGGTGCATTTGGCCGCCGGTCGAAGTAATTCCCTTTAACTCTATTTTTGTCTTTTGCTTTCTGTTGCATTTTAGTATTAACTGGTTTCCAGTTTTCAATAAAACAGTAGACCTATGACAAAACGTCGTTCGCGTAACAATCGATATATTTTCTGTCAGGAAAACCGCACTACAACAGAAAATTAGTTGTTGTTTTTTTGTTGGTTATTCCAGTATGAAGACATTGTTGCTAGAACACTTACATTTTTCACACAATTTCCTTTTCACCAACATTGACTAATCTATAGATTTTCATGTGTATGTCCAATAGTACGCCTAGTGTGACAATAAACCTTTTTCTCTACTGAGTGACTGGAAAAAAGTTCTTTAGTCATTGTCCTTAGATTAGATAACAGAAATACAGATGACGGAAGTTTGTCTGTGTGTGTGTAACTGTGGTAATCACACGAAAAACTGTGTTTTGGTGATTTAAATTGACTGTCCACAGTAACAAACAACACTGATTGTTACAGAAAACTTAATTTCAAAAAGAATAAAATATTCGTTCATGTGAGAAGAGGTTATACAATTAATAATTAATTTCTTTTAAAAGAGAATAATAATTTAAAAAAACTGATTTAATGTGATCATATTTCTCATCGTATACCCACCGAAACAACCAACATTTGCAGAAAGAACCAGATTTAATTATTCGTTGCTGGAAATCATCTGTTTCTGCATTCACAATAATTATTTTCACATGCCCACATGCCATATACATCAACACTAACCAGTGTCTAAAATAAGCCTATTTTGAAGAAGCTCTGTTGGTTGTTACGCTGGACATTTCTGCTGGTTGTTCCTTAAAGAAACGCCTAACGCATTTCATTTAATTTTGATAATAATTATTATGCTCGTGACGGTAGATCATATTTTGCTAAAGCGTTTGGGGTTCTTCTATGGAAACTTGGTCGATCGACAGTTTTTCAAACGACTGGTGACCGTGTTGTTACGGTTTCTTTCTAAAGTGTGTTCAGTTTTTAACGTTGAATTTTTATTGTTTGTTTGTTTGTCTGTCTGTCTGTCTGTCTGTCTGTCTGTCTGTTTGTTTGTTTGTTTGTTTATTTGTTTATTTATTTATTTATTTATTTATTTATTCTTGCTGGTTGTCACGACCCCCGCCGGCGCGAACTATGAGCGCTACCACTCGAGATACACCCAACCCTTACTAACACAAACCTAACACAAACAACAGAGGAACAATGACGACGACATTTATTACATATAACCCTAACAATCCAAAATATTCTCAATCCTATCCACGCATTCACATATCACATTCACACTCACACTCGTCCGAACTCCCCACCCTGAATAACTACTATACACAATATGATATAACAACAAATATATAATACACTAAATGTCCCTAAAACGACAGGCTGAGGAAATTAATACATATTTTATAAACCAAATATCTCTAATAAAATCCGAAAACAGATTTAAGAAAACTAATGCATGATAACGACTATCCTTAATAATACAAACGAAAACTCAAACTGAAAAGCTTAAATGAAAAGCCACCAGACCCCGACGGAAGCACAAGCGTCAAACGCTAACGCCATTTAGACCAACGCCTTTCCTTCCGCGAAGAGTCCCTCTCAACACGTGGCTCCTTAATACAGTATTCAAAGTAGCACAATATCAAATATACGATGAACAAATATGCCTATTAACCCACACATAAAGATCGAAAACAATAAGTATAGTTCGTAAGCTACTGAATCTCCCCAGAGGATGCACGAACGACAAGTTCGAATTAAACTAGTGCTTTATCAAACTAGACATTCACAGCACAAGGCTCTTTTGACTAACAACGTTTCATAATACCCGATATCACGTATACAAATGGAGCAAATATCCGCAATATAATACGACTGAAAGTAAGTTGAATAGTAAACAATATATTTCACGTCACGGGACCTTCTCGCCAGAAGAACAACCGTTAAGCGCAGCTCAATCGACGCTCTTGCTTCCGCGAGAAGGCCTTCCGTGATACAGGTTGCCTTTAAAAAATACAAGCTCTCAAACACTTTCCGTCACTGTGACAAAGCTCCTCTCACAATACAGTCACGAGGAGATAAAATAAATCTCACAACATATGACGTTCTTTACAAGATTATATATACACAACTTTCATTAAACAGGTTAGAAATAAGTGGGACGACCTGACCTGACGACTCAGTTGCGGCGTGCCGCGACATTCGTAACAGCACCAGGTTCGGCATCATAGCCCCACAAGGCGGAGTGACACAGTCAGCCCCACTCTCAGTACCACCGTTGGATTCGGATAGGAACCAGATTTGGAATTGGATGCACTAAAACACAGGTGCAAAAATACACATAAATAACTAACAAAAGAAAAAAGATAACCCCATCACCCTTCACGCAACTTTAATTGCCGTCTTTTATATCCCCTTCACCTCTATCCCGCAACAATAAATTCAGTCCCAACAAAATACATATTTACACGTCACCACATGACTCTCTTCCGATATTTACACTTTTGACGCTAAACAGTGAGATGGCCATAGTCACCTGCTCGGCGTTAAACCCCCAATAACTAATCCGCCGCTAACCACTACCAAATACAACAGATGACATTCACCTCTACATTCTATTCTACACCTGCACCCCCCCCCCCCCCAATATGCACTAACCAAAATAATAATAATAACAGAACAAGCAAGCACAAACAACCCCCTCCCCCCCCCCCCCCCGAGCAAATGGCCACTAAGGGATTGATGTGCGTACTTACTGCCATCCTTGAAGACGCCCCGACCAGAACGAAGACAAACAAGGACAAGACAAGCCAGGGGTTAAGTCGTCGCAGATCTTCTTCTCTCTTCCCTCCTTCCTCGGACACCGGCTATGGGGACGACCCAAAACCGCATATATTTTCCACATCTCTCCATCCAAAGACTATTATCGGCCGTTCAGAAATTAGTGTCATTTAAAGTCTCATAGACCGCTTGAGCAAAGCTTACCTCGTGTTTCTTTTTTTCAAATAACTTTTGAACGCAGATAATTTATATATGTTACGTGGTGGAGTTGTAGTCGAAGTATGATAAACACACCAGACACACACGCACGTAGAGTTCTTTAAAGTAAACCTCGTTCAGCTGCAGTCCGTCACACGTGGCTTAAGGATGTAGACAATACTGGAGTAACAGTTCCAACAATATTTAATTCAGCGATGCGATATCCACACAGTAATGCACTTTCAAATGCACAAACAACTGATACAAAGTCTCTTCTGCGATGTCCTCACTGCGGCACAAAGTTTCTCATACACAGCGTCTCTCGCAATAAACTATACGTGTCTCTACAACTGACAAAGTAAGACAATGTACCCACGGGCTTTCCCAGCGCCCTCCTTATAAATACTATGAAAATCTAAAACCTTCTATGGAAATCAACAACTCAACCAATCAGAAAGAAACACGCAGTCGAAACTCATTAACATGAACTTTCCAGAAAAAAAAACTATAACAGGCTACAAAAACACGACTGCTTACTTCAGCTCTAAATTCTAGCGTATAATTAAGTCACATAAAAGTATGGTATCCCTATCACCTGGTAGCTCTGTAAAGTACGAGAACATTCCCAAAACAAAACAAAGGCTGCTCAATCCACGCGCACAAAAAGTAGCGAAAAATGTTGCGATGTCAACTAACCGACGTGACACTTACGAGGCCACTAAACAGTGCGACCCTTCTAGCACGCTCCGGACTAAACTTAACAAAACGAAAACGGCTCTACTCACGAACAAAAAGAAATCTTACTAAAAAGGCACGTGAATCATAACCGTGAAAGCTCAAATAAACATCAGATCGTTTCTTACGATAAACACATGTACGCTCTCACAGGATAACACAACCACAATCGTAACATTACCCCCCTCTTAAGAATGAAATTTCACAAAAATTTCTTCTCAAATTTCACAAATACGGTTGTGGCTGTGTAAACCTACACAAAACCCTAAACAAATATAATTTCACATCAAAAATCAAATTAAAATAAACGTCTCACCTTTCCTGTAAACAGTCAAGCATCGAAATGTTTCATACAAATGTTCTGGACACAGAAATGTTCATTTAAACTGCTCTGCTCAGGTAATCTGCTCCAAAATTCTGCGAACCCTTGATAGACTGTAGTTTAATGTCAAAATTCTGCAAGAACATCGCCCATCTCATAATACGAGAATTTGTAAACTTTGCAGAGTTTAGATAGTTCAAGGGCTGATGGTCTGTTTGGAGAACAAATGGCACTCTCAGAAGGTACAGTTCGAATCGCCTTACTCCCCAGATGATGGCTAGGCACTCCTTCTCGATGGTCGAGTACTTTCTCTCAGCTCTGGTCAACTTTTTGCTGGCGTAGCTCACTGGGTGGAGTTTTCCGTTATCTTCTTGCATCAAGACTGCACCTACTCCTTCGTTGGAGGCGTCTGTTCTCAGGAAGAACGTTTTCAACGGGTCAGGAAGGTGTAGAACAGGCTTCTCGGTTAGGATGTCTCGAACCGCCTGGAATGCTCGCTCTTGGGCATCCTCCCACTTCACTATGTTAGGTTGTCCTTTCCTCAGCAAATCAGTCAGGGGTGCTGTGACTGCCGCAAAGTTTGGTATGAACTCCCGGTAGTAGTTCGCCAAGCCCATAAATGAGCGGACTTGCGTCTTGGTTGTAGGTCGCGGGGCATCCTTGATCTTCTGCACGTTGGCGTCGTGTAGTCCCTTTAAACCTTCGCTCAATTTATGTCCAATGAAGTCTTTGTTGTCAGCCCCAAGAATACACTTGCTTGGACCGATGGTGAAATTCGCATCTGACAGTCTTTGGAACAGTTCTCGGAGGGCTTTGAGGTGGTCCCCCCAAGTTTTGGTATGGATCAAAATGTCGTCCCAGTAAAAGACCACATTTTGCATATATTCTAGGATCTTGTTCAGTCCTCTCTTCAATGTGGCACCACTGTTCACCATACCAAAAGGCATCATCAGGAACTCCCAATGACCGTCGGGTGTGACGAACGCTGTCTTGGGGATATCTTTTTCTGCAACCTTGATTTGCCAATACCCTTTGCTTAGGTCAATTTTGGAGAAAAATCGGTCTCCACTGACCTTCTGGAACAGTTCTTCCGCTGTGGGCATAGGCTCTGGATCAAAGATTGTTAGTTTATTGAGTCTGCGATAGTCCACACACACTCGGTTGGATCCATCTGGTTTCTTCACGATGACAACTGGGGACGCATATGGTGACTTGGACTCTCTGATGACATTCAGACTCAGCATTTCCTTGATATCCTTTTTCAATTCTTCCCTCGTGTTATAAGTAAGACGATAAGGTTTGCTGCGAACTGGTTCGTTTGACGTCAGGTTTACCTCGTGCAGGATGGTATCTGTTGTCCCTGGGTCAGGTGTAAACCGATGCTCGAACTCTTGAGTCAGGACGCGCAGTTCTTCACGTTGAGTCTGGGTCAGATTCTGACCGAACTGGATATCTTCTACATCCTCTTTGTGTCGGAGTTCATTAAGGTCAAACAGGTTCTCGTCGTCTTGTCTTTCATCATTATCAAGACGCACCGATTCCGCCAATTTTGGTTTGTCTTGACCTCTCTGTAGCTCCACCAGCCTGTCCCTATTCACGACAGCTGCTTCCGTGTTGTCCGCCACTTTAAGAGGGATGGTCTGATGACTCTTCTTTGCTTGACTTCTCGTGATAACATAACTTATTTCAGGTCTCCACTCTGGATCTGGATCGTCTGCGTTTCTGGCACCATCAATGTTTCCGATGATGAGGTCGTAGACTGGCGTCTTCACGCACAACGCCTTCATCTCTCCTGTCAAGTATGGGGTGTCGACACTGACTTTGGCAAGTGGGATAATCCTTACAGTTCCCTCAGCCAAAATGAGGGTGGTCCACTCCTGTAGCTTCTGGTCTTCAGCTACTAGGTCCTCTCTCACGATGATGCAGCTACAACCAGTGTCTCTCAACACTCTCACTGGTGTGTCGCCGACGAATCCTGACACCACCGGCATGTTCGGCACTTCATTCTATATATATATATATAGTAGAATATATATATATTACTATATATATATCGCACGTGTATACACATACAACTGTGTCGCACGCTGACTGTTGTAGTACTTCGTGTATTGACTCTGCTTCACACTTGTCAGTTGCTGACAATTTGTCTCCATCTTCTGTGCGGATACCCTACAGCAGAGAGGCACTTCTGGCGTTCGACCATCATGTGCATGCTGTTTCACAATCCCTGTGCTGGAAGCTACATGATCTCTGCATACATTCAAGATCCTCTGCGCTGTCATGCCTTCGGCGACGTAAGAAAAAAGCGTCCTTATAGGGCTGGTCGCCGTTGTCAAGGTAGGAGAATTGCAGTTGTTTCCTTGACAACGAAATCGGAGACACAAAGCGTGGATTCACGAGGGGTGGGTAAAGATAACTTGATTCATATCCCCTTATCAACGTCCAATCGTCCACACAAAACTAATGGACTGAAAGTGGCTCTGTTCAATGCACGTTCAGTCGCGTCTCCAGAGAAACAAACTGAAATAAGCAACTTTATATATGACAATGACATTGATGTCTTGTTTTTGACTGAAACTTGGCTAAAACCGGGTG
>BTPG01000004.1:8449555-8584555 GCA_036245525.1 Semisulcospira habei
TCAATATGTTCTCTAGTGCTCGAGTTCTTTACTAGACGCAATGCCCATCACACCCAAACTCTCCTAACATTTGATATTGTCGTTTAAAGAACATAGGCATATATTCGTATGTTCGTGTTTTGACAATCAGTCTCTCTTGTCTATAACCACGCGCTTGTTTAAAAGGCGACAATGAGCCACTGATTGAAAAAGGCCCGCCATTTTTGCACAAAAGAGTCAAACTGAGATTGCTCTGCGCTGGCGGGTTTTGATTATACGCCGTCACACAAACTACAGCCTCGTGCACTACATTTTGTTCAGAGAACAGGGTATCACAATTGCTAGTTTAATTACAGCTCTTGGGTTTATTATCAGTACTGCTGTGTTGGCTGTCTCCGGCAGTGGTGGACCTGGTGGTAGTCCAACACCGCCAGCCCCGGCACCTCCACCAGCCCCCACAGACCCAAAAGATTTACAGTCATGGGTAAAGAAACAGTTGTCTCACATATCAGACTTGCTTAAAAAATTGGCTGTAAAAGCAATGGACACTTTGCCTGGCATTATAGGCTCTGTTGTCAGTTGGTTGATTAGTACTGCAGCGAAGGCAGTAGGGTTTATGGCAGAACATGTGTGGGTATTTTTGGTGACAGTAGGAGGGTTGATGGTGGGTTATTTAATGAAAAAGATAAAGAAGTAAAACCCCTAACCCTGTTAGACCTATTACCAATGCAGTTCTTTCTGACTCATGTGTGTCCGGGGTTGGTGTAGGGGTTACCGCTTGTATGAGTGCCGGTGTTGGGGCCAGGGCCGGGGTCGGGGGTGTTACCATCTGTAATGGTTTTATTGACTGTACATGTGTGGTTGTGGCCCCTAAGTTTACAGATTGATTGAGACCTAGTTTTTGATCACGACCTGCAACAATTATTTCATTATTATAATTTGTTATTGTTCCCATTTGGAGTTGAAGGTCAGATGGTAACATGTATAACCCGATTCCAACTACAAAGTCAACTTTTGATCTGGCATATCTGAGTACGTCTTGGTAGCGTTGTATGCTAGATGGGAGATCAACTGTTGAGTTAATTGAATCTTCAAGATTTGCAAGAAACTGTTTTTGTGCTTCAAATTTACCACTTCCATTCAAAATGTTTGATTTTGTTAGTGATTGTGCTCCTAGTAAACACCAGACATATGTTCTGATAGACTCATTGACGCGCTCGACTCCTGCTTGAGTAAACCCGTCAGTTTTATCTAAAATAAATTTGGTCCAGGCGTTTGACTGTTTCTGCTCTATTGATCCTAACCAGACTTGTGATTTTGATGAAAATGAAGTGTACCCAGGGTAGTAATCTTGAGGGTATTGTCTGTGACTCATAGCATAATACAATGTACCAATGCCGTGGTGATCATCAAGTTTTTGTGTGAAGTCATACCGAGGGCTTATGTTAAATTCATTACAGATGCGTTCAAATGCTTTCATATCCATGGGGTTGTTAAACCTGTTGAAACTGGATTCAGTTGGTAATGGTGTATGCAGTTCTGACAGTATACGTCTAAGCTGGTAATAAGTGTGAAAACGATAGACAGACCTAATCAGTTTGTTTGAGTGATTCAAGTGGTCTGTGAATGAAACACCACAGCCTGTAGTTGAGCATAGTATGGCAAAGTTAAGTTGGTTTTGAAACATCTGTAGTGGACTTGAAGACCACTTTCTTGCAGTTGAATCATCTGTTATTGGAGGGTTTAGGTAATGGTCAAAGGGATTTGGTACTTTGACTTGAAATAAATCTTGTTCAGACACAGATATGTCAAGCTGATTTAGTTGAATTATTTCCTGTTCATAAGTAGGTGCGACATTATATTTGGCATTCACATTAAATTGAAATGCGTTTGTAGTGGTAATGGTTGGTGATTTAAATTCCATCCTTTTTTATATGAGATAATAAAAATGTTTATTACCTTAACAAATCTTGACACAAGCAAACCAGTGTGGTTAACTAATGGGATTGATAATCGTGATGGTAGCAAGGCTGTAGCTATCCATGAATTGTTCTACACAGTAAAATGGTTTAATGTAGAGGATGATATATATAATAAAGTAAATTTAGATGGTAAGACTGAAGCTATACCACCTGGGTATTATGACATGTGTACTATAGCTGAATGGTTTCAAAGTAAATTTAAAATTAAAGCAACTTTAAATCCAGCTAACCTACTTGTTACATTAGAATTTCCGACACAAAATTGGTTAAAAATTTCAGACAGATTTGCATATTTACTTGGATTTTATATTGACGAAGATTGGTATAGAACAGATGATTTAGGTCAAGCTATGACCGGTATTATAACAATGAAGACCAAAAAAATTAAAATAACTGGGAAACGCCCTGTCAATTTGTCAGTACACACAGTGCTAAATGTTTATTTGAAAGAACTAAACACATCTGAGAATGTTCACAATGGAAAGCCTTCAACTTTGTTGAGATGCTTACCTACTGGAACTGCTCCGTATTGTGAAAGTGTAGTTGTTCGATTTCCTAATTTGCAGTTTAAAAAATTAGGTTCTAGTTTCTTTGAGTCACTGAGTATATCTGTAACTAATCAGGATGACAAACCAGTTCTTATGCATGATTTTAGTGTAGTGTTAAAAGTTAAATAATTTTATTTTTGTTTATAAAAATGAGTGGTCTTGGTCCGAAGCGAACAATCATACCAGTTGCATGTCCAGTAACAGAGTTGAAAGATTTGGCTGATGTACAGGATTTTGAGAAAGAGGGGGATGTTGGAGAAATATATGGTTTTGAACTTGATTTAAATGGCATGTACAAGAGGAAAGTAATTGTTGACATGAAAGACGGTGAAAAACAGATTCCTAAACTTGGTCAGCTACGTGATGTTACTGTACCTACTCCACCTGTAAATAATGTGCCCTACAACTTAATACATGTGGGTAGTAAGTGGGTTGTTTCACCTGTGCCTGTTCCACCACCCACAATTGACTGGGACATAAAGTTGGAATTTATTAGTCCTTATGTATACACTGATGACGAAGGTGCCTTAGTGTTTAGGAAGGTTGTTAACTCGGGGCCGCTTATTGTAAGTCTTGTTCCAAGCTTTGCCCCAGACGACAATAGCAAAGAAAAACTGAAAGTTGAAAATTATGAGAGACGGAGATATCTTCTTACACATAGGAAGGGTAGGTCTGATGCGAAGGTCGTGTTTGCACCAATAAACTTTCCCATCGCAAGAGAAGCGACAATAGTATTTGAAATTATCATGAGATCAGTAACTACTGCTAAAGAGGCTCAAGTTGCACAAGGAATTAAACTTACATGGAATGACACAGTAACAGAGTCATCAAAGATCTTTATTGCTATTACAAAAAATAATGATGTTATTAATGTTTCAAGCAGTATTCCCGCTGTCAATGTGGTGGTTGACAAAACAACTTTTGTTCGTCTAACTTACATAAACCTTGAACACATTGATCTTGTTGCATTTTATTATGCTAACAAATTGTATACTTTTGAAGAGTTGCAAAATGTAATTGCTGATTAAATTAAAAAAAAAATATTTGTTAATAAAAAAATGGTAAAATTCTATCCAGTACTACCGATGCTTGAGCCGACTGAAACAAATGTGATGACTAAAACAACACTTGCACCTGATCCACATATGCCAATTGCTTCAGATAAAACATTACCATCAGATGCATTCAGATTAAATAATATTACAGAGGCAATTAAATATTTGGAAAGTGAAGAGGCTAGGTACTCCAGATGTAAAAGGAGGTATAAGTCAGTATTTAATTCTGTTCAAAACACTTCTATGGCTATTGGTGCAGTTTCGGCCGGATTATCTGTAGGAGGTATAGCTCTGTTCACCACAGGAATTGGAAGTTTCGCTGGAATAGCAATTGAGGCAGTTAGCGTTGCTACATGCCTAGCATGCTTTGGTTTGGAGGCCTTAAACAAGAGGTTTCACACGAAATTACAGAAACATGAAGCATTGAGTACGCTGGCTGGTGCAAAGCTGAGCAGTATGAAACTTATTATCAGTAAGGCATTGAACAATAATTTTATTGATGACGAAGAATTTAAGCGGGTCCAGGATGATTTAAATAACTACAAACAACAAAAGTCTGAAATCCAAAATAAAATGCGTAGTCAATCTCCCATGAATATTGAAGAACTGAAGGCTAGTTTTTTAGCGGAAGGAAAAAAGATCGGTGTTCAGGAAACCACAGAAAAACTACACATTCTTTTAAACAAATAAAAATCAGATTTGGTAATCGTTTATTAATGTCATACACTTCACAGAAAGATGACATGCCACTTACACAGTTTAGGCTTAATTATTTAATCCCATCAGCACCACCAGAATATTATGTTTGAGAAAAAAAAGATTTTAGTTGCCCTTGTGTCTTGGTAAAAAAGACTTAGTATACGTGACTAGAGTCAAGTTGTTATTAAGTACTTGTAAGTAATTAGGGTAAGTAATTAATAAGTTCTTAATGGTAAGTAGTTAATAAGTTCCTATTGTAACTCATTTTAAGGTAACCTAAAGTTAGTTGTAACTTAAAATTAAAACAAAACTTATCTTTAGATGATGTTTCTTAACACATAAATCCATTTCTAGCAAAACACATCTTGCTTTCAAAATGACAACACAACCTGTAAAGACGGCTGCATCGAGCAAACTAGTCAGCCTAAGCAGAGACCACTCATGACGCTAAGCAAACACCCTTTGTTAGTTCCAAGGCACGCCACAAGTCCTGTTCCTGTTCAAACTGGTTTGTTTATGTCTGATTTCGAGTGCAGAATAAAATCAGCAGACAAAACCAGGCAGTCTAACAAGCAGAGATATAAAACACCACTCTTACCACTTTTGACTATCACTTTATGTGTATGCATGGAGTGCTGTGCCAACATCAAGTTAAAGCTTTTGTGTATGACCCAGCAGTTTTCTCAGGTACAAACTCGGTCAGCAGTTTCTCAAGTGTGGTATCTAATAACAGTCAGGCCCAGCACCTCGAGTGCTGTATAAACAGTCATTGCAGTTTCTCTCGAGTGCAGTGTAAACACAGCCAGTAGTTTCTCAAGTGCATTGAATAATAACAGTCAACATTAAACACCCCCTCAGCATAAAATACAAGAAAGATCTTAACTTAAAACTTTCTCTGTTTTCCAACAGGTTGCAAACTCATTTTAACTCTGTGTCTGTAAAGACTTCATGGTGTTTATACATAGAGTGAGTCAGGTTCGTCAGTGTTTGTAATGTTGACATAAGCACAGGCCTCTCTTTGTCAAAAAGGGGTTGGGTTGTCTGTGATTTTACATTAAATGGAAAGGCGAGAAGGTTTCATGAATACTGAGTCAGGCGTGATACATATCGTGACTGGTAGAGTACATATGGGATTTCGGTTTTATAGAGCACTAGTCCCGACATGAAAATGTGAATAATTGCAGCGCATTTATGGTATATCTGAATAGAGGTGGATGTCTTTCAGACAAGCGTAGACATGAGGTGTTTGTGTATGTGATAGCTCCAGGGTTACCAGCATGGGGGGGGGGGGGACACAATGACTGAGTTAACCCCTTAAGTATTATTTTTGATTTTTCATAAAAATGTGTCTGTTTAAATAATAATGATTTAGGGGTAACTTCCAATGGTATTTACTCTGTGCGGGGGATATGGACAATGGATGGTAAAAAAGATATAATTAAAGGGTTAACTCAGTCATTGTGTTAATGATGCTTTAGTCCACTCAGTATTACTATCTCTAGGACTCACGCGGCATGGCTTACCAGTAAGGACACGCGCGGCATGGTTTACCAGTAAGGACTCACGCGGCATGGCTTACCATTAAGGACACACGCGGCCTAGCTTACCAGTAAGGACACACACGGCATAGCTTACCATTAAGGACACACGCGGCCTAGCTTACCAGTAAGGACACACGCGGCATAGCTTACCAGTAAGGACACACACGGTATAGCTTACCAGGGAGGACACACGCGGCATAGCTTACCAGTAAGGACACACGCGGCATAGCTTACCAGTCAGGACGACACAGAGAGTCGGAACTCGGACGATGAGGAACGTGTGCTGTGAATTAGAAACAGAATAATCAGAGCGAAACGACGCGGACATTACACACACAAGGACAACGGTGGCGGATGGAAAGCGACAACATCAGGAGTACTGACTGTATACACGTTGACTAGGAATCACTGCGTCACAATGAGCGTGACATCCACAGACCACAAGTGTAGATACGCGTCCTGCGGGTGTGTGACGGCCGGCTTGATCTGCTGTCTCGTCTCTCTCTCTCTCTCTCGTCAGAACGCTGCACACTAACAACTACAGTGCAACATTCTGGCATCGTCACACCACAGTCAACCACATTTACCCACAATTCTTGTCTAACCCCTTCACTGCCAGTGAAAACGCGCCCAACTGCAAGAGGAATAGATCCCCATGAGACCCCGCGACTGCGTCATTACAGTACCGCGACTGCGGGGGCTCATGAGGATCTATGCCTCTCGCTGTCTAAATGATACGCACGTTTCCTGGCAGTGAAGGGGTTAACGACAGAGTTGTACGTTCAGAGTTTGTTGTGAGTTGTGTTGTTTTTGTTGTTGTCGCCTTTGTTGGAAATGTACCCTATGGTGACATTTTACTTATTGTGAGTATTGTGAAAGTTTCCTTTTGTCATCAACTATTTGTTCAAACACCATAACTATATTGACATCGCATATACTTAGTGCGTAGATTGCATAGAGTTTACTTTTTCATCAGTTGCTTGTTCAGTCACTATTATGATGACATTATAATTCGTGCGTATATTGTAAAGTTTGTATTTTGTCATCAGTTGCTTGTTCAAACACTGCATATTGACGTTGTATATACTTAGTGCGTATAAAGTGAGTATACAGTGCGTATAAAGTGCGTATTACAGAGGGTACGTGTACGGCGCACCACACCCAGCAACGAACGGCAGCCAGGTCACCGCGGGTAACCAGCTTCTTTCATTAGCATACACAACACTCCACACATCTCCAAAACACTCCAAACATCTCCAAGAGGCACAGATCCTCATGAGCCCTCTGGGCTCATGAGGATCTGTGTCTCTTGGGTGTTTTTGGCGTGTTGTCTCCGTTCCTGGTGCATGCTGGGTACCCGCCGTGATCCCGCTCTCGTGCCTTGCCGGCAGTCGTGCGTTGCAAACAAAACCTGACTAATGTTAACAGAGCGGAAACGTTTCCTTTTCCACTTGGTTTCTCTTCCTGCCTTTCTCCTGTCTTTCGTCACGATATTGTCGTCTTCCGGGGGGGGGGGGGGAAGGGGGGATACGTCTACAACCCCTAGAAACAACCCCGCCACCCCCCAACCCCACTGGGTCCGTCTTTTTCTGTGTGACTATAAAGTTCGTGTTTCGTCAAGTCTTTGGTCTAACATTGTTGTCCAACATCTGGAGGAAGATGCCGTCATTGTCAATTAATGCACTGTACATTGTGACGTCACTTTATTGTGTTCATAATCTCGTTGTCGTCTATCAAATAGTGTTCTCAAAGGACTGAAAGATAATGACGTCATTTTCAATAGATGCACTGTATATTGTGAGGTCACTGTATTGCATGCACAGTCGTGTTGTCGTCAATCTACTATTGTTGTCAAACGACTGGAAGATGATGATGTCATTGTAATTCGATGCATCGTGCATTGTGACGTCAATAGATTGTAATTAACGCTGTCGTAATTTTTACTGCCGGTGAACGCTGATTGTTTTTTAAATCCATGTAAATTCAACGTCACAGAACACCAGCCGTCACAGAAACATGAATACAATGCGATGTCAGCAAGAGGAATGAATCCTCATGAGCCCTCGCAACTGCAGGGTCTCATGAGGATCTATACCTCTTGCAAAAAGTAGGTGATCTTCAATTTTCCAGACAGTGAAGAGGTTAATATCATTATCAAATGCCTGGAAGAGGGGACATTGATTCTAAATGTTGTACATCATGATTTAAGTACATGCATAGACGCCTGACGAGTGGTGCTTTGACTAAATGCAAATCCGCTGCGCCACAGGGTGCGCGACACCGCGTAAACTAGCTCATGTCAGAATACAAGGGAGGAAACGAAACGCACGCGCAGTGGCGATGCACTGTGATTCCAGAGCAGTTTTAACCTTGAAAGCAACAATCCGCCTAAAACCTCGAACTGAACAAACTCAGTAGATATTTTGCCGCAAATCTATTCCAACCTTGTCCACCGATCAAAACTGATAGTTTAGTATCAATACTCACAAACCAGATAGGTGAGGCTAGCGCTGGCAGAATTGTATACAAACGAAGGGGAATCACAGCGCTGGACAGACAAACAGTTAGATCCCCTGCCCCCTTCCTATCAAGCACCCAATCGCCAGCCCACAGAGAAATACGCAGGTATAAAACAAGACAATCATTTCCATCCTCCTAGATATCTAAAGAAGTACCCAACGGAGAAAGAAACACGCTTTGTGTTGTACCCGACTTTTCTAAGCGTGTTTCTTTCTCCGTTGGGTACTTCTTTGCATATTACGCGCTTGGCAGTCACCTTTTTGGTCTGGATTGATTTTTCCTAGATATCTATCACAATATACAGTGCATTTGAGGATGGAAATGATCGTCTTGTTCTATACCTGCGTATTTCTCTGTTTGTCTGTCCAGCGCTGTGATTCCCCTTGGTTTGTATACAGTTTAGTATCAAGATTTTTTGCACAGTCAAGCATCATATTAGCAGACGTCCATTTGTTGGGTTTTAGAAGTGGCCGGAAATAAGTCTCATGGTCATTTTTATTGTTTTATGTAAATTAGCATATCCAATGAAATTACAACATGAGTACGTCTTACTGTCGACATGAAGTTGTGAAGTGCACGCAGCAATCGCTTTCGGTACATATTTTCCCCAGCCCGAAAAGCTCAACTTTAATGGAGTCTGGTTTAAACATTGCTCAGTTGTCAATATCGTTTCGAGTAATTTGCTTCGACTTTAGAGTAAACACGGCAGAAAACAACGGACGCAGAGCAGGGCAGTGGGGCCTCTTTCAAATCACTACTCGTCAGGCCCCTTTATGGTGTGGACATTGTCACGCGCGTACAGAATACATTAATGGCGTGATCATTGTCACTCGCGTACAGTCAATACATTAATGGTGTAGTCATTGTCACGCGCGTACAGACAATGAAGTTAATGGTGTGGTCATTGTCACGCGCGTACAGACAATACATTAATGATGTGGTCATTGTCACGCGCGTACAGTCAATACATTAATGGTGTGGTCATTGTCACGCGCGTACAGACAATGAAGTTAATGGTGTGGTCATTGTCACGCGCGTACAGACAATACATTAATGGTGTGGTCATTGTCAGGCGCGTACAGACAATACATTAATGTTGTGGTCATTGCAACGCGCGTACAGACAATGCATTAATGGTGTGGTTGGTCATTGTCACGCGCGTACAGACAATACATTAATGGTGTGGTCATTGTCACGCGCGTACAGACAATAAAGTTAATGGTGTGGTCATTGTCACGCGCGTACAGACAATACATTAATGGTGTGGTCATTGTCACGCGCGTACAGACAATACATTAATGGTGTGGTCATTGTCACGCGCGTACAGACAATACATTAATGGTGTGGTCATTGTCACGCGCGTACAGACAATACATTAATGGTGTGGTCATTGTCACGCGCGTACAGACAATGCATTAATGGTGTGGTCATTGTCACGCGCGTAACGTCAATACATTAATGGTGTGGTCGTTGTCACGGGCGTCTTGGCTTGACTTCGCGAACGAAGATTCTATAGGGCTTGCCCACGTCGTCTGCAGGCATTTTCGTGGCTGCGGAGGCCAATCCGGGACAGGCAGGTTCGACCGCAGTGGCTGCAGGGGAAAGTCTGGTCAGGGTTCTGAGTTACGACAGCTCTGTTTTTTCTTCTGAGCCGCTTGTCCTTAAGGTTAGCTCTGCGAGAGTCCTCAAAGGAGACGGCTGCCTTGTGAATGGTGGAGCGCCAGGTGTCACGGTCCGCAGCAAGCGAAGACCACTGGCGGTGGTCGATTTGGCAGGCACTAAGTGACTTCTTGAGACCGTCTTTGTATCTCTTCTTTGGTGCCCCTCTGTCTCGGTGTCCAGTGGCGAGCTCGCCGAACAGAGTGATCTTGGGTAGGCGATGATCCTCCATCATGGAGACGTGCCCCGCGCAGCGAAGCTGCGTCCGCAGCAGCAAAGCCTCGATGCTCACAGTTTCCGCCTGTTCAAGGACCTCGACGTTCGTGACATAGTCACTCCAGTGAATGCTGTAGCGTTCGAGGAGTCGTAGTTGGCTGCGGTAGAGGGCCCAGGACTCGGAACCGTACAGCAGGGTGGTGAGGACGACAGCTCTGTACACGCTGATCTTGGTGCCTTTTTTCAGCTGTTGATTGTGCCACACCCGCTTGAATAGTCGCCCGAAAGCACTGTTCGCTTTTGCCAGACTGTTGTCCAGCTCCTTGTCCAGCTTGGCGTCTGACGTGATGATGCAGCCAAGGTATGTAAACTGGTGTACAGACTTCAGTTCGGACTCGCCGATGGTGATGTGGGGAGGGCGATGCTCTTCTTTGGGTGCCGGCTGATGAAGGACCTCTGTCTTTTTCAGACTGACCTCAAGTCCAAAGAGCTGGGCGGCATCTGCGAAGCAGGACGTAATGCGCTGCAAGGCTCTCTCTGTGTGTGCAACGAGGGCAGCGTCATCAGCAAAGAGTAGCTTACGAATCAGTTGGTTTAGGGTTTTCGTGTGGGCCTGCAGTCGTCTGAGATTGAACAGGCTGCCATCGAGACGATACCTGATGTACACTGCGTCGTCATCGTCGAGGTCCACTGTGGCCTGCTTCAACATCATGCTGAAGAAGATAGTGAAGAGGGTCGGTGCCAGCACGCAGCCTTGCTTCACGCCGTTGCGAATGGGGAATGGTTCTGAGAGGTCACTGTTTAGTCTGACCTGGCCTTGCTGGTCCTCGTGGAGCTGGACGATCATGATGAGAAACTTTGGGGGACATCCTAGTCGCTCCAGGATCTGCCACATACCTTGCCTGCTCACAGTGTCAAACGCTTTTGTTAGGTCGACAAACGTTACGTACAGCCCTTTGTTCTGCTCGCGGCACTTCTCCTGAAGATGTCTCAGCACAAAGACCATGTCAGTGGTACTCCTATTGGCTCTGAAGCCACACTGGCCCTCTGGGAGGTGGTCTTCAGCGATGGCAGGTACCAGCCGATTCAGGAGCAACCTTGCGAGAAGTTTCCCGGCAATGGACAGCAGGGTAATTCCACGATAATTAGAGCATGCAGACTTCTCTCCTTTGTTCTTGTACAGGGTGATGATGACTGCATCACGGAGATCCTTTGGCAGTGTTCCTGTTTTCCCAGCAGCAGAGAAAGAGGTCGTGGAGCTTGTTGTGCAGTGCTGGGCCTCCATGTTTCCAGATCTCTGGCGGGATTCCGTCAATGCCTGCTGCTTTGCCACTCTTGAGCTGGTGGATGGCTGTGAGGGTCTCTTCGGCGGTGGGCGGTTCGTCCAATTCAACCTTTAGTGGAAGGTGTGGGATTTGGAGGATAACTGTTTCTTGAACAGTGCGCTCAGCGCCGAAGAGGTCCTGAAAGTATTCCGACCAGCGGTTCAAGATGGAGGTATTATCTGTGAGGAGTGCCTGTCCATCAGCGCTTCGCAGGGGACTTTGTACCAGGTGCCTAGGGCCATACACTGTTTTCAGTGCTTCGTAGAAGCCCCTGTAGTCACCGTTGTCAGCGCAGAGCTGGGTCCTCTGTGCGAGTCTGGACCACCACTCGTTCTGGAGCTCTCTAAGCTTGAGCTGGAGACTGCTGCAGATGAGGCGGAAGGCAGACTTCTTCACAGGGCAGGAAGGCTGGGCTAGGTGGGCCTGGTGGGCGGCTCTTCTTTTGCTAGAAGTTCCTGGATCTCTACGTCGTTTTCGTCAAACCAGTCTTTGTTCCTCTTTCTAGCAAAGCCCAAGACTTCCACAGAAGATTTTACAATAGCAGTTTTCAGTTGTTCCCAGAGTGTTTCAGGGGAGGAGTCTGCTGGATCAACTGTGTCTTTGAGCATGCGCTGTAAATCGGCCTGAAGGGCAGCTTTCTTGTCGTCACGCTGAAGGCTGGCAACATCAAGCTTTTTCTGGGGGGGGGGGGGGGGGGGGCCTTTCTTGGGTTTCAGCTTGAGGCGGAGCCTGAGTTTGCAGCGAACAAGGCGGTGGTCAGTGTGGCGCTCTGCGCTGGGCATCACTCTGGTGAGGAGGACGTCACTGCGGTCCCTCTGACGCACTAGGACATAGTCGATAAGGTGCCAGTGCTTGGAGCGAGGATGCATCCAGGTGATCTTTCGACTGTCCTTTTTGCTGGAAAGTAGTGTTGGTGATGTCAAGTTGCTGCTCTGCACAGAGCTCCAACAGTAGGCGACCATTGTCATTGCAGTTCCCAACGTCATGCTTGCAGAGGACTCCTTTCCAGGCTTCAGAGTCTTGGCCCACTCTGACGTTGAAGTCGCCAAGGATGATGACTTTGTCGTCTGCAGGGGTGCTCTGCAGGAGGCTGCGCAGGTCAGAGTAGAACTTGTCTTTTTCTGCAGGCTCTGCCAGGAGGGTTGGGGAGTACACACTGAGAAGGGTGACGTATTGCTGGTGTCTCAGTGGGAGGCGCATGGACATGATGCGGTCGGAGTGACCCGTTGGTAGGTTTTCCAACTTAGTCGCAATGTGGGTCTTCACCATGAAGCCCACGCCTGAGAGCCGTCTTTCTGATGCAGGCCTGCCTGACCAGTAGAGGGTGTAGCCAGCGCCAAGTTCTTGGAGGCTGCCTTCCTCCGGAAGGCGTACTTCGCTGAGCGCGGCGATGTCGATGTTTAACCTCCGCAATTCATGGGCAATGAGGGCGGAGCGACGTTCAGGGCGTCCGCTGTCTGCTGTGTCGAGCATGGTTCGGATGTTCCAGCATGCTACGTTGAGTCCGGTCGTGGTCGTCATGAGAGTGGATCCATTGTTTTTTCTTGTTTTCTGACCGCATGAGAAGATGCCCGTTGACCGCGGCTAGCCAACTGGGTTACGAGGGGTTGAGCTTTGTTTAGACCACCTTTTCTAGGCCCCTCTCCGTGTGGAGCAAGCAGTGCTGTCCCTAGAGAAGGCTGCTTGGTCGTTCAGGGTGTGCCGAGTGACGTTGTCATCCCCAGGTCAACATCAGGCGACCAATATCCTGAACCGCCTGCATGCAGGTTTGAGACTGCGGCTTCCAGTGACATCTTTCACCTGCCGTTTCGCCCCTTGCCCATCGCTACAGGACTTGGAAAGTTCAGTGTCATAGTCCGTGGGCGTTTCCTAAAGCCTGCGCGGTGGAGCTTTTTGGTGGAGTGCAGTGTGCGCAGTACTGGCCCCACCCTTTAAACCCTTGGTTCGTTTGCCATGGCCTAGCAAGCTGGGACGGTGGCATCGAGGTCCTCGGCTGGTATGTTTTATATCAGACTGTTCTTGTCTTAGTCTCTGGCCCAAAAGCCTTCCCCGGAGACACGGGGGCTTTGATGTCAGGGGTTTCCTTCCTTAGCCTTTCCGCAGCCAAGCGGCCAAGCCTGCAAGGCAGCAGGGGACTCGTGGGGGCCGGGGTCGTCTATGTCCCGTGCAGATGTGAACATCTGCCCACTGCCCAGACGGTGACACTTACCAGAGGAGAAAAATCCAACCCCGGAACCCGGTATCGAACCTCGCACCTTTGGCATTGGAGGCAGACGCCTTAACCACTGCGCCACTTCCCCGTCACGTGTCACGAGCGTACAGACAATGCATTAATTGTGTGGTCATTGTCAGCCAGTGTTTGTTTTGACTTTCCGTGTGGACCTGTAATTACTGTAGACTACACGGCCAACAACGGGGTAGGGGCGCGCTTCAAGATCTGTGTGTTGATTTTTTTTGGTGAATCCCTTTAACACTACGTATCACGAACACTATGTGTCGATAGAACTTCAGCAATTAAAATTATCTGTCATTAGCACTACGGCAGGATAGCACTACGCTCGATAGCAGTATGTGACACGTAGTGCCATCATCACCTAGTGCTGGCCATCATAAAGCTACAGACACGTAGTGCTAGCGATCGTAGTGTTATCGACGCGTAGTTCACGTGATATGTAATGCTAGCGACACGCGCACGATGTTTGCAGTGTTATACATGTTGCGGTGAAGATTAACACTGTGTGAAAGCTGGAGCCGTCATTGTCAATACTTTCTAGTGTGGCTGCATTATAATGTGCTTATTTTCTATGCAAATGGTTGCGTTGTCATCAGTTGCTTGTGTTGACGTCATTATTAACCACGCATCTGCCAGCGGACGCACATTGTGTTTGTGAAATCTGGGTTAATGCCAAGACCAAAAACCACAACCGGTCAACAGACGCGGATAAACACTGGTTTCAGCAAGAGAAATAGATCCTCATGAATCCCCGCAGTTACTGATGCTCATGAGGATCTACGTCTCTTGCAGCTGGATCGTGTTCAGGTTTCTCGGCAGTGAAGGGGTTAATTGATTGAAGTACGACGCTGTCTATGTAAATATGCGTTTTGGTCTATGATAGTGAACCTTACGGCTTTACACCATTAAATAATTCCATGGATTTAGAACGTCAAATATGGCTTTAGGCTGTAAGGTCCAAAATTTCAGATCTGCATATAGAGACTCAGTGTGTATCTACGCACGATATGGCATGTTGTTGTGTGTTGTTTATAATGAAAATCTGTACATGGTATTACATTTGGCTATATAAGGTTTATATTGTACATATAATGTTTATAATGTATATTTGCACGTGTTATTACATTGGCTATATAAGGTTTATATTCTATATATAATGTTTATAATGTATATCTGCACGTGTTATTACATTTGGCTATATAAGGTTTATATTGTTTATCTGCACGTTATTGCATTTGACTGAATAATATTCATAATGTATATATGCACACATTTGGCTGTATAATGTTTATATTGTATATCTGCACGTCGTAGTACATTTGGCTGTATAATGTTTATAATGTATGTATCTGCACGTGTTATTACATTTAGCTGTATAATGTTTATAATGTATATCTGCATGTGTTATTACATTTAGTTGTATAATGTTTATAATGTATATCTGTACGTGTTATTACATTTGGCTGTATAATGTTTATAATGTAAATCTGTACGTGTTATTACATTTGGCTGTATAATGTTTATAATGTATTTCTTCACGTGTTATTACATTTGGCTGTATAATGTTTATAATGTATATCTGCTCGTATTATTACATTTGGCTGTATAATGTTTATAATGTATATCTGCACGTGTTATTACATTTTGCTGTATAATATGTATAATGTTGCTGTTTTAACAGTGCTGGATTGCTGTTATTCACTATCAACATGGATGTTGTGTAAAGACACATGCTTGAGTGTTTGTGTTCTTCTACTGTTCATGTTGTGTTCACAAAAACAGCGTCTGTAAAAAGTGTGTGATTTAAAGGGCCGTAGAACACGGTCCATGTCTACTGTTTATGTTGTGTTTACACAGCGTCTGTACACGGTGCAGTGTGTGATTTAAAGGGCTGTAGGACAAGGTCCATTTCCGTTTTGACGTTTATCTCTGACAATGTGTGGAACTGAGTCCAGTCGTGGACTATTGTGACACCGGTACACTCACTCCATGTGGATAGCATGGGTCACGTTTGTCACTGACAATGTGTGGAATTGCGTCCAGTCGTGGACTGGTGTGACGTCGGTACACTCACTCCGTGTAAATGGCATGGGTCACATTTTGTGGCTTTGTTTGTGGTTGTAGCATTTGGTCTTTTTGTCACGATTTGTTGTAGTATTTAGTATTTTTGTCACTTTGTGTTGTAGCATTTAGTCTTTTTGGCACAATTTGTTGTAGTATTTGGTCTTTTTGTCAAGATTTGTTGTAGCGATTCGTCTTTTTGTCACGATTTGTTGTAGCATTTAGTCTTTTTGTCACGATTTGTTGTAGCATTTGGTCTTTTTGTCAAGATTGTTGTAGAATTAATCTTTTTTGTCACGATTTGTTGTAGTATTATTTTGGTATTTTTGTCAAGATTGTTGTAGCATTAGTCTTTTTGTCACGATTTGTTGATGTATTTGCTCTTAATTTTTTTCAATGTTTTTGGTCTTTCTCTGTATAGTAATTGCTACGTGTTTTTGCAGTTTTGTCTATGCTAGCGTTGGCTAAATTAGACTGATATTGAAGCGTCCCTAGCATGTCTTAGGTTTATTTCGCACTGTTAGCCGGATGGCGACATTCATTCGATATTCTGTTATTATTGTTTTCACATGCAGCGCAGGCACGTCATGAGAAAGTCTTGTTGCTGTCGGGACGTTAAGCAATGTACAACCAACTTGTTGCTGTCGGGACGTTAAGCAATGTACAACCAACTCGTTGCTGTCGGGACGTTAAGCAATGCACAACCAACTCGTTACTGTCGGGACGTTAAGCAATGTACAACTCGTTGCTATCGGGATGTTTGTCAGCACAAATAGGAGTCACATTTTTAGTGGAATAATTGCAGGTTATTTTAAAATAAAACAAATATGACTGCAGCTATGCATTTGTTCTCGCTTTATTATGGGTGTATTACGATAATTCTGTATTGCGGTTATTGTTTTTCGTCTGGTTTTCTTACTGTCCTTGTGCTTGTTGTTTGTCGTCTGGTTTCCTTGTTGTCATTGTGTTTATTGTTTGTCGTCTGGTTTCCTTGCTGTCCTTGTGTTTATTGTTTGTCGTCTGGTTTCATTGTCATTGTGTTTGTTGTTTGTCGTCTGGTTTCCTTGCTGTCATTGTGTTTATTGTTTGTCGTCTTGTTTCCTTGTTGTCATTGTGTTGTTTGTCGTCTGGTTTCATTGTCCTTGTGTTTGTTGTTTGTCATCTGGTTTCCTTGTTGTCACGGTGTTTATTGTTTGCCGTCTGGTTTTCTTGCTGTCATTGTGTTTATAGTTTGTTGTCTGGTTTCGTTGTTGTCACTGTGTTTATTGTTTGCCGTCTGGTTTTCTTGCTGTCATTGTGTTTATTGTTTGTTGTCTGGTTTCGTTGTTGTCACTGTGTTTGTTGTTTGTCGTCTGGTGTCCTTGCTATCATTGTGTTTATTTTTTGTCGTTTGGTTTCCATTCTATCGTTGTTGTTTTTTTTTTTTTGTTACATCATTGTTAACTCATTCAAGGCACGCCGCATCAATTGCTGCGAGAGTGTTTGTATATGATTGCCCCCTGCATCACTGTACGGCAGTTTGTCAGCTGCTGCTGAATGATTTAACTGATTGGAAGATTAGCCCTCTTTGTAAATATAGGGGGCTGGTCTGTGATTTTGGACGTTACGACTGTTGATTGTAAGGTTGAATATCACAGACCATTACACATGTACACAATGATCATGTCGGTTGATATTGTAGTGTTACATGTCGCTGTCCCTTGTTCACTGTTTGTTAAAATATTCACTGTCATTGAGGGTATACACCTACACATATTTCAGTTCTTAACCCATTCAGCCATGACACACTATAGCAGGGGATGGATCGACCATGATAATTCAAGTATAGTGCCAGATTAGCTTGGCGCCTGTCGGGGGCAAGCTAATCTGGCACTACACTTGAATTATCATGGTCGATCCATCTCCTGCAACTGGAGCATAGTCATTAGATGACGCCTCCCGAATTTGGGAAACAAGGTCGTCGGGCTAAATGAGTTAATGTCATCTCATTTCTAAAAGTCTTCATGGAGAGTGTTTCAGCCAGCAACTCTCTTAATTATATTTTGCTTTAACCTACAGAGAGGGATTCAGCCAGCAGTTCTTTTAAGTATGCTTCAATGTAGCCGCGCCTACAGAGAGAGAGAGAGAGAGAGGGAGAGAGAGAGAGAGAGAGAGAGAGAGAGAGAGAGAGAGAGAGAGAGAGAGAGAGAGAGAGAGAGAGAGAGACAGAGACAGAGACAGAGAGAGAGAATCAATGAATCAACGAATCTTTATTTTACAACAGTGAAGATATTAACACAGTCAGTGACTATATCATTTTTTGTACCTGCCGTTGCTACAGCTACGACTAACTAAGTACAAAATATACATATAACAGGGACATCAAAGCACAGTGATACAAAATATACAGTGTACTAAATACAAACACACGCATGCACGCATAAACGCACACACGCGTGCGCGCGTGCACACACAACCACACATGCATACACACACACATACATACACGCCTACATACACATGATAGTTAGAATATACACGTACATTTTGTGTGTGGACGTTTAACTAGATGTTCTTATTTGAGTGATGTCAGGTATCTATAAAGACTTGTTTTGAAACGAGATAACGTCGGAGTGGCTTAACGTCATGTGGGAGTGAGTTCCTCAGTGTGGAACCTGCAAATGACAACGTGGATTTAAATAAATCTATTCGGCTTTTGGAACAATATAAAGACCCCTGATATTTCAATAGCAGGAATCTGATTTTTTAAACAGATCTATTAAAGATTCTGGAGCGTTATGGTTGCACACTTTAAACATCAGTACCCCTTTGTTAAATTTAAAGTGATTTTGAAGGGGTAGGAATCAAGTTTTACTTAGTTTTTCCTCGGTTGTCAAGTGCGGGTCGGGAAGAATTAATTTTGCCATTCTCCTATGAAAAGAATTTAGTCTTTTTAAGTGGACATCACTGCAATAATCCCACACCGTCGATGTGTAGTTTATATGTTACATGATGTGTGCATTACTTAACAATTTTCTGGTTTCACTATCTGTGAAATACTTTAATTTCTATAACATAAAGACATTTATAGAGACCGTTTTACATACATTGTCAATGTGCATCTGCCACCTGAGCTGATTATCAATTGTAACTCCCAATAGACGTTCGGCTACCTGTTCCATGATGTCGTCGCCGAGTGATAGATTAAGCTTTAATGGTTTCAACTGATGCTTCTTTTGGCGTGTTTTCTCTCTCTCTCTCTCTCTCTCTCTCTCTCTCTCTCTCTCTCTCTCTCTCTCTCTCTCTCTCTCTCTCTCTCTCTCTCTCTCTCTCTCTTACTCTCTCTCTCAGAGAGAAAGAGAGAGAGAGAGAGAGAGGGGGGGAGAGAGAGAGAGAGAGAGAGAGAGAGAGAGAGAGAGAGAGAGAGAGAGAGAAAGATGATGATGATGATGATGATGATGAGGAAACTTTATTACACAATGGTAGAAGTTTTGACAGATACAAATACGTCATTTTTGAAACTTCCAATTGCTAACATACTACAACATGAGATATACTGAAGACAAGCAAAATAACGCAATCAAAAATCATAACTAAATAAGTACAGACACACGCAGTACAGAAAATAACACTAAGGTGACAATAAATAAATACGAAAAAGGAAATAACACTTCTCAGCACAAATTACACAGGGAAAAAAGTTTTTTTAAAAATAAAACAAAAAACAAACAAAAAACAACATATCATAGCAAAAGCAAGCACAAAGTACCAAGAATCAAACATACATACACACACGTTAACAGCCGTGTAAATGCACGTACTAACATATATACATTTACATAGCCTTTCATCAGAATGACAGGATAACAAATAATATATCTAAGCAGTTTCCATCAGGTATATGTGCAGTTTTGTTTTAAAGGAGGCAAGGTGGGTTAGTGTTTTTAAATGTTGTGGAAGTGAATTCCATAAAAGTTGTCCCGAAAAGGCTAGGCTTGATTTGAATAGGACAATGCGAGATATTGGTAATGGGAGAGTACTTTTTCTCGAGGACCTTTCACGCTGTCATTGTGGAGTCAATTTAGCTGTTAGATACTGTGGAGCTTTCTTGTGGAGAATATTAAACATAAGTATGCACTTGTTGTAAACGAGTTGTTGACGAAGGCCAAGAATATTAAGACTCTGCAGTTTTTGAGCGGTAGGAATGGGTTTTATTACATTTTTAATGGCTCTTTTGTATAGTGAATTTAGTTTCTTGATATGCACATCACCGCTACCATCGCAAACAGTGGAGATGTAGTCAATATGGGATCTAATGTGAGTATGAAAAAACATTTTTCGTGTATTTGTCAGTGTCACTCACACTTCTCAACTGTGATAAAAGAAATATGTTTTTTGATGTCTTCTTACAGACGTTAGTCACATGTTTCTCCCAACGTAGCTGCTCATCTAAACGTATTCCATGGAAGGTGCGTTAATGAACTTGTTCAATAGGTTGGCAGTTAAGACTGAGCGTAAGTGGAGGGGGGTGAAGTTGCTGTTTTTGTCGTGAGGTGATTAACATGCTCTTCAAGAGAGAGAGAATCAATGAATCAATGAATCAGTTAATCTTTATTTTACAACGGAGAAGAGAGGGAGAGAGAGAGAGAGAATTAGAGAGAGAGAGAGAGAGAGAGAGAGAGAGAGACTCAGACTCAGACTCAGACAGTTTATTGTTCAGACAAATTGTCCATACAATGGAGTGAGACATTACATAATTTATAATTCAGGTGTATATAAAGGCCATAAGGCGATGTTTATATCAACACACACACACACACACACACACACACACACACACACACACACACACACACACACACACACACACACACACACACACACATTTCCATTCGATCTACGCCAGCACATAATAGCCACTTTTGACCTACATGTAAAATGCGGTATCCAAATCCAGGCCACAGCCGTGTACTACACAGACCAGGTCGGAGTAAGAACCACAGTTTGCACGTGGAATCATACAAGCATGCTGCTACGGAGTTTAAAAGCATGACATACAAATCTTGCTAAATCGGCAATAGACTGCGGGTTGGTAGTGTCTAGGATACACAATTCTTTCTTTCTGAGTTCCACAAGGTCAAACTTACATAGGTATTTGGCTCGCAGTTCATCATAGAATGGACAATAAAACATAAAGTGAACTTCATCTTCCACAGCCTTGGCACACAATGGACACACTTTCGTTACAGCATTGGGAGTACTATATCTTTGTTTGTTACTTTGCAATTCGGTTATGCCAAGTCTAAATTTAATGTATAGATTTTTGACATAGGTTGGCTTAACCAGTTCAAAATAATTTTCTTGGACAAGTGTATGTTTAAAACTACGATACACAGTAAAACGTTCACTCTCAGAAAGCTTTGATGACCAGTTTTGTTTGGCACAATCAACCATCCTTTGTTTAAACTTGTTTATAAAAGCATTCCTGTTTCCAACACCTTGTGAAATCCATACATGACCAAACCCATTTCGGAAAAGCAAATTCTTTATCTTTGACACCCATGTTTCTTTCCCTTTATCGTCTAAATCCTTAAGCATATGATAAGCCATATTTGCAAATCTAGTAACAGGTAAAGCGCAGAGTCGAAGCCAGTAGGAAACACATCTTACTGACGTTAATACTGACAGGGGATATCGACCAAGTTCACCATAAACCATCAGGTTCGGTGTGCGGAAGTTGACATTAAGAAAACGTTTACATGCAAATGTATGGACTCTTTCAATTTCGGCACACTCGTTTATACCCCAAATTTCTGAGGCATACAACAAAATTGGGACAACCTGCGCATTAAACAGCTTGAAAAAAACATCAGGACTAGCGCAGTTAATTTTCTTCAACATACAGAAAATATCGATTACACATTTTTTTGCCTTAGTCACTAAGTCATCAACGGATGTGTTTAAACTCAAACGTGTGGTAAAGTTTAACCCAAGGTACTTATACATATTGACAACTTCTACCCTCGTTCCCCCGTAAATCCATTTCTCATATTTTGACAAATACCCACCATTTCGAAACACAATTATTTTTGTCTTGTCTAGGTTAACAGACAAACCAAGCTTAGATGCTTCTTTGTATAAATTGTTCAGCTGAGTCTGAAGGCCATTGGGGGTTGATGAAAACAAAGCAATGTCATCTGCAAACATCAACAAAAACAGTTCTGCTGCATCGGCTTTTAGTTGGAAACCATGTTTACCATTTTCAATAATGTACACAGCAAGCTCGTTAATCAAAAAGGAGAACAATGTCGGCGATGCTAAACATCCTTGTTTTAAACCTTGGAAACACTCAAAAAACGCTGTACAATTCAGGCTGTCTCTAACACAAAATTTCACCGAGTCATACATTGCCTTCATAGCTGAAAGCATTTTGCCGCGCACTCCAGCCTTCAATAAAATATTCCAAAGCACACCTCTTTTAACAGTATCGAAAGCTTTGCGGAAGTCAACAAAAGCCACATAAACCTTCTTATTTTGTAGAAGTTGTTTTTGAACAATAGCATAAAGTGTAAATATATGGTCCACAGTAGAGTAGGATTTCCTAAACCCGGCTTGTGTTTCAGACAGAATATTATGTTCCTCAGCCCAGTCTGTTAACCTTCTGTTTAAAATGTAGGTATACAGTTTACTAACACAGCTAATGAGAGCAATACCACGATAATTATCTGGATTATTTACATCTCCTTTCTTGTGGAGTGGGAAAATAATAGCTTTAGACCATTCGCTGGGGAACAACCCTTTGTTGAATAGAGCATTAAAATACTTAGTGAGAAAGGAGATGATAGCTGGGTTGGAGACTTTAAGAACTTCATTTATAATTCCATCAGGCCCGGGGGCCTTTCCTGCTTTGGCATGTTTTATAGCAGCAATAACTTCTGCTTCTTCTATGTTGATATCTAGGTCATGAAATAAGGCTTCATCAGACTCAGAGTCTTCTGAAAAATATACATCATCATTATTCTCTTGCTGTGCTATGTTTTCATTTAGAATGCTAGAGAAGTGATCAAACCACTGCTTCTTTGTTATATTGTTTCTTAAACGACGTTTTCTTTTCCATTTCTTTATTTCCTTCCAAAATGCCTGAGAGTTATGTCTATACTCAAGAATTTTGTCAACAGCTTCCCTCTTAAAATTAACTTCTTTAGCTCTAAGTAATCTCTTGTATTGTTTTCTCTCATTAACAAACGATGCTTTATTTTCCATGGTTTTATTTTTTTGTGTATGTACGTAAGGCTTTACGCGTTCGCATTTTTGCATTTCTGCATTCCTGGTCAAACCAGGGGTGACTAGCGGTGTTTGTTTTGTGTGTATTGCCAGTGGAGGAATGAAATTGTTTTGTCATGCAACTAGCAGCGTCTTTGATAGCACATGTGAAAATGTCTAATGCACTATTAATATCATCATCGATCTCAGCAGTAGCAGCTACTAGAGCATCCTGGAATGCAGGAGTAGTTAAACTGTCGCTGAGCGTTTGGGCCTTAGCAGGTTCCCAGATAATCTTATCAAATGAAAAACACTGCGTATCGAGAGAGAGAGAGAGAGAGAGAGAGAGAGAGAGAGAGAGAGAGAGAGAGAGAGAGAGAGAGAGAGAATGACAATGACAATGACAATGACAATGACAATGATTCTTTATTTTACAACGGTGAAAGTTTTGGTGAAACCATTTTTCGAACTTGCCGTTGCTAATCTACTTTACATATAATGCACAAAACACAAAAATACTATCATTAAATTGGGAAAAACTAAATATATAACTAATAAAAATTGAAATATAAAGTTTAAAAAAAAATTAATCATTGAAAAAGTGAAAATAAACATAACAAATCTCACACATACACACAATTATAAAGGTATAAATCTTCATACATACATTCATAAACACAAGCACAAGCACAAAACACACACACACACACACACACACACACACACACACACACACACACACACACACACACACACACACACACACACACACACACAATACATGCAGCATTAGCATCTTGTATTAACTGAAGATATAACTGAATTGAAGAGTTAGAAAGGGGAAAATCGTACACTGCAAGTGCAGGTTGCTGTGAAAATCTTACGATGCTGAGGTGAGGTACTTGAAGAGAGCGGTTTTAAAAGACGAAAGCGTTGTTGATGTTGTAACATGTCTGGGCAATGTGTTCCACATGCTAGCACCTGAGAACGCTAAACTTGTCTTATAGAGATCGATTCTAGGTCGTGGCACAGTAATGGACTGCCTTGATCTGGAGTATGTTGATGCCGGGAGGAAAAACATTTTTTTTATATACTCGGGGAGTCTGTTATTCAATACTTTGAACATCGTTATTCCCTTATTGCATAATAAATGTTTTTTCAAGGGGAGAATTTCTAAGGTTTTCAGTTTATTATCCGTTGTTGAGTTAGGGTCTGAAAGGATAAGCTTCGCGGCTCTACGATGAAGAGAGTTCAGTCTCTTTAACTGGACCTCGCTTGCGCCATCCCACACCGTAGAAGCATAATCTATATGTGACCTGATGTGGGCGTTGAAGAAGAGTTTTCGTGTTTCTACATTAGCTATATGTTTTAACTTGGATAAAATAAACAGTTTCTTTGATATTGTTTTACATATATTACTAAGATGGCATTGCCATTTAAACTGGTTATCTACAGTAACGCCGAGAAGACGATGTTCCGTTACCTGGCTGATAGATTTGCCTTGAAGGGACAAGCTGAGTGAGAGAGTGCCGAGCTGGTGCTTTTGGCGGGTACTTACAACCATACATTCAGTCTTTGCAGGGTTTAAGATCATGGAATTGTTACTGCACCAGCTGTTAATGTCCTGTAATGTGTTTTGTATGCGCGTGTCAATTACTGACAAATCCTTATCGGGAGTGTGTATCGCAGCATCATCAGCGAACATATCGCATGCAACACTATCATCACTAATTGTGAGTGGAAGGTCGTTAATGAACAAACAGAATAAAAGAGGGCCTAAAATAGAGCCCTGGGGCACGCCATGCTTTACTTTGCAGTGACTAGAATATGTACCATTAAGGAGAACTTTTTGTCTTCTGTTTTCTAGGTAGGATTTGAAAAACCCGGCTGCGCTTTTAGTATATAAGGATATTTTCTTTATAAGTATGTCATGGTTCACCATGTCAAAGGCTTTCCGGAAGTCTAAGAAAACTACACCTGTTAGCTTGGAATCATTAATAGATGATAACCAGGTATCTGCCATCCTTATCAAGGCAGTGTGACAGGAATGGTTTGGTCTGAAGCCTGACTGCAGTGAATGGATGAGATTTTGGTTTTCTAAGTATTCAGATAGATGCTTATGGATGTGCCGCTCTAAAGGCTTCGACAAAACAGGTAATAGTGATATGGGGCGAAAGTTGTTGATTTCACTCAGATCTTTTGATTTTGGTAGGGGGATCACTTTTGCGTCTTTAAATGCGTCCGGAAAAGAGTTTTGGTTTATACAGAGATTGTAAATATATGTAATACTTTCGACGATGTATGGAAGAGATATCTTGAGAATTTTTGAGCTGATCTCATCAGGCCCGGATGACTTTTTATTTTCCATCGAGGAAATTAATTTACCCACTTCGTGGACTGCTATAGGCGGTATCGTGAATGGTTCTTTGTCCGTATTTTCCCGGTTACAGTGGTGTACTAGCGCGTTTGGACAAACATACTCACATTAGTTAGTTCCTGTTGGGATTAACGATTCGGCTATAGAGGTAAAGTGGTCATTAAACCTATTTGCAGTGAGGTGGGGTGATAAAGGCGCACTATTTTTATTTGTACCTCTAGTTACTAAATTAATGGCACGCCATACAGTAGATGAGTCTTTGCTTTGTTTAACTACTTTGTCGAAAAGAGATCTCTTTGCATTTAAAACCATATATTTAACACGATTACGCTGTGTTTTGTATTCAGTAAACGGCTTCTCGCTTCTCAGCTGGTCTCTATGTTCCATTGCCTCAATCAGATCTGCAGTCAGCCATGGTGGAACGGTAGCGTATTTCACTCTTTTGTGTCTCAGAGGCGCGTGTTTGTTCAGCACACCAAGAAAAATCCAGTACCAGGTATCTAATGCTTATTTTGGGTCACTATCGTTATACACGTTGATGAATCGTGCTGTGGCTAAATCAGCCAAGAAAACACTTTCATTACAGTTTTTAAACGATCTGTAAGTTATGCAAGTGTGGACTTGCTTTTTTAGCTTTGGAAGTTTTGACAGCCATGTGCAGCTAACCGGATATTGGTCACTTACACTAAGACTATTTACTTGAGTGTTGCTAACTGCTTGAGGTTTGTTGGTATAAATATGGTCTATAATAGTGGCTGATGATGGCGTAATTCTGGTGGGCGATGTTACCAATTGGTGAAGCCCGACAAGGGTAGTAGTACATTCCCATGATGGATGGGGTTTAAGAAAGTCAATATTAAAATCTCCAAGAAGGAGAACATCTTTGTTGTGAATGTCTGTTTTATCGATCATGTGTAAAAAGCTATCGTACTACTCAAATGTGGCTGCGGGGTTTCGATACAGAAACCCAACAAGTAAGGGCGGGGATTTAGAGTTTTGATTTCTACCCAAAAACATTCTACATCACCAGTTTCTAGGTCTTGTCGCCTGCGGGTTATGTGTAGAATGGATTGATGGATATATACCGCTACACCTGTCTCACCCTGTACTGACGGGTCTCTCCTGATAATAGAATAATTCGGGATGGCGATGGCTGTATCACTGATGTGGGCGGCCAAACGAGTCTCAGTTAAACCGAAGAGATGGAAATAGTTGGGGGTGTTAACATAAACACAGACATCCTGAACTTTGAGAGAGATGACTGGGCAGATTTATGTATAGATGTTTGGGCCGCTTTCTTTAGATGGATGTGCCTCCCATGCCTTTTTTCAGTGATTGGGACCGGCTGTTTTTTGTTGACTATGGTTTAAATTTCGGCCAATGGAAAGTTGCAAAGTGGCTTCCCACCCGCCTATTTCCCTCCCCATTCACCGGGCGTTTAATTTTTCACCTCGTGAAAAAGTGCTCTCTTTTGCCCCCTCCCTCCGGTCGTTTGATTTTTCAGCCCCGTGGAAAGGTGCTCTTCTTTCCCTCTTCCACCCCCCTCCTCGCACCCCCCCCCCTCCTCTCTCCCCGCCCGCATTTGCTTTTCACTCAGTGGAAAGGTGTGCTCTACCCCCCACTCCCCATCCATCGTTTGATTGTCCACCCAGCGTAAAGGTGACTTGCTTGTTTTTGCCTTCACAGTGCACACAGCAGCTCCTCAAGCTAAAGACGTCATCACCCACGTCATATACATGATGAAAATACGTCATGCTCGTGACGTCGCGCTTCACGTCGTCATGACAATGCGGCAAAACGTATCACAACCAGAGGTAAACATGACAAAAATTATCATCATTATGGAGACTGTGTCCGACAGGTTTATTTACCGTTATCGTGAAAAACAGTGGAATGGCGGACAGCACAGCCACAGTTGTACGACCCGCAGTCATATGCATCATCTATAAACTACAACAACCACGTCTACCCAACAACAACGACAACACTGGACAAAAAACAAACAAACAAACAAACAAACAAAAAATGCCGGTTGGATGGATGGATGGATGGATGAATGGCTGGCTGGCTGGCTGGCTGGCTGGCTGGGTGGCTGACTGGCTGCTGCTACTGGCCAACACCTGCTGCCTAATGGTGGTGATCGTGGTCGTAGTGCTCATCACCACCATGAGACTATAGAGGCTGACCACCCATTCCAGACCAGGAGGGAGGTGCATCGTGACATGGCGACAAGTCTCTCTCTATCATCATCATCATCATTACCCCACCCCATCAGCACCACCACCCGCCTCTCCAGTCCGCTGATCACGTTATAGTCTGTCACGGTTACGGCGTCACGCACGGCCAGCGCCACGTCACGGATGGCAGCTTCATCATCACGTGACGTCACCACCTGCACGTGCACGCCACGCGCACGGAGACGGGTGACCACAGGCAGGTCGTCACGTAGGGTGGGACACAAGATGATGATGTCACGGTACTGCAGGCCACTACCTGGTCACAAACGAACAACAATACTAATGGTCAAAATTTAAGGGCCACCCCACTTTTTGTGTCATTGTTTATCGTCGCAAGTATGCTAATAAAATACAATGTTCTTTTGATCCAAATGGGTTAAACGTTGACCTTAGACAGTCCACTGTACAGGGAACAATTGACAACAATTCATCAATTTCCGGGAACGTGTCAAATACACTTCAAACATCGTCAGTTTTTGGAAAAAGCTGTGCAATATTGGCAAGTGTACCAAAGGCAGGCAGATGGAAAAACTCGGCAAAGTCGTGATGCACGTGCTAAAGAGGTCCATCGTGAACACTGAGCACTTATGTTTCGCTACAAATACCGGTACAGTAGGGGCATAATTGTCACTTTCCTAACCATGCCACCATGACAAAGCCTAACGCCATTAGGTGATGGCCTGGCGCTAGCATGGCTGGAGGATGAAATTTTAGGCCGAGAAGTTGGGAGACGTCTTGGGGTGTCCCGAGCAGTGATCACGATGCTGCTGGCACGATTCCAAGAAGCTGGAAGGGCAGAACGACGACCCTGCTCAGAACGCCCGCGCTGCACCAGCAAAAGGGAGGACAGATACCTCTGTGTGGCGGCTCTGCGCGACCGAACTGTCACGTCAACCACTCTGCGACGTCAACTGATGCAAGCTGCAAACGTTAACGTCAGCAGAAGCACAGTCTGCCGACTTCTGCGCGAAATTGGCCTGGCTTCATGCAGAGCAGCAGTGGGGATACCCCTCACTCCAGCTCATCGCAGAGCCCAGGTTGCCTGGTGTCGTCAACGTGTGAGGTGGAACAGACTCCAGTGGACTCAGGATCTGTTTACTGGTGTGTCACGGTTCACTGTGTCCTTCAACGACGGCAGGGTGAGGGTCTGTAGGCGCCAGGGCGAGCGATTCACCGATGGGTGGGTCCGAGGTGGATTGCTACGGAGGAGGCTCAGTCATGGTCTGGGCAGGCTTCAGCAGGGAAGGCAATACACCCTCCACGTCTTCCGAGGCACATTGACTGGCCTGCGCTATCGGGACGAGATTGTGCAGCCCCTCATCCAGCCAGCTCTCCAAACCATAAGCGACAATGCTGTTCTGTAGGACGACAACGCTCGACCTCATCGCGCCCGTGTGGTGGATGAGTACCTTGAGCAACGGGGCATCATGAGGATGGAGTAGCCAGCTCGTTCACCTGATCTGGCTCCCATCGAGCACCTCTGGGACGTGCTGGGGCAACGTGTAGTCAGCAACCACTCCCCCCGCCCCTTCACACACACACACACCTCAAGGCGTCCCCCAGCTCACTCAGTTCCTGTATCAAGAGTGGGAAGCGATCTCACATGTTCTCCAAACCCTGGTAAACTCCATGCGTCAACGCTGCATTGAATGCTTGGCTGCAAACGGTGGGTACACTTGCTATTGACTGGACCAGTCTTGAGTGACTTTTCAAATGAGGGGTGGGTGAACATTCTAACGTACTGCTGTTGTTACAATTGCTTGACGTACTCAAAACTTAAATGAAATTGTTACTGAATAAATTAGGAAGTACTGACTCCAAGTATTGTTACATTATTTGTATGTTGTTGTCGGTGCGTCTGCAATAAAAAGTGGCCCTTAAGTTTTGACGATTAGTATAGTATAATAACATCAGTCAGGCAACAAGCCTGGTGTTGTGTTATTGTTGTTGTTGTTGGTGGTGGTGTCGTGGTGGTGATGTTGTTGTTGTTGGTGGCGGTTTTGAGTACAAGAGATGACGTCATACCTGGCTGCCCCACCCGGAGTTCCTCCATCAGGTCTGCGATGTGGTCAGCACAACCTTTACAGTCCTCTGGCCGGCTTCCTGTGTGGCCAGGTGATAGTGGAGAGAACAATTCAGGCTCCTCCCAGTGAAGTATCTCCCTGATCGCGGGTCCATCTGTAGGTGCGGGGGCGGCGCTGCTGCTGTAGCGAGGGACACGGACATCATCAATCAACCGAGACTCCTGTACCTCACTGACAACGGCCGGCGGACACCTCACTGGTGTTGTGACGCGTTCCTCACGGAGACAGGCAGGTGTGACGCCACGCTCCACTGCGGCGGCCCACAGGTGTAATGCGGGGACTCGGGCAGCCAGGTGAGTGCAGAACGCGGCGAACCTGCCGCTAGTGTTGACACGGCCACGCCGACTATCGTCACTGTTACAGAGAATGGAGAGGCAGACAGTCAGTGACATCAGTATTGTCCGCAAGTTCACCCGCTAATGGCGTATTTTACAGTGTCTGTGTCTTTTGGGGCGTATGACGTCTTCACCGAGCTTATGTTGTCAATGGCTGGTAAAATTAAAACCTCTCTCTCTCTCCCTCTCTCTCCATCCCCACCCACCCACCCCCAGCCCACACACACATACACACATATACACACACTGACTGGTGAGCCAGTATAACGGTCTGTTTAATGTCACCAGTGTCGCGTCCTCACAACGCACACACAGTCAGACTTACTCGCCACTAAAGGCTTCGTCAGCGATAACGAAGAGCTCCCCGTCACGCGCGGCTGACGCCAGTTCCACCACAGCGGCCCCCACATCTGTCTCGTTGTTAAAGTCATAGAAATGGGTGTAGACCCGCATGCCAGGTGCTGACGTTGATGCTGGTGTTGGTGTTGATGTGGACTCAATACCCAAGGAGTTCTGCAGCTGACGCTCGATGAGCAAGATGGCGGCACGGCTGTGTCTGTGGGAACTCACCAAATGAACGTCCTTCCCTTGCTGCCCCCACTGCAAGCCCTTTATGACGAGAACGACCGTTTTCCCCGTGCCTGTGTGGACAATGGAGGAACAAAAGGTGTCATAGCAGTACGTGTTATTTTGGTCAACGTATTCAGCCTGACCCATTTACAGCTGGGGAAGGACCGACCATGACAATTCAGTCCACGGTAGTGCTTGATAAGGTTCCTTCAATTGTACATAACTAATCCGGAATCCTGAGTTTGAAATATCGCCACACTAATCCTAAACATGTACTGAGCTAAAAATATCATCACACTAATCCTTTACATGTACTGAACTTGAAATATCACAACACTAATCCTATACATGGTTAGTTCGGATTTAACGTCTACAGCACCGAGGTGATCATGGACGGCCCTGACGGGCGGGTTATGGAATACGACCTGAACACAGATCAACTCAGGCGCACTCCAACTGTGCCACTTTGATTTATCAGGAACTTTCAAAGGGACATGCTAGTGAACAAATCCCGTTTTTCCCCCTGGATTGTGAGTCCAGCTACCAGGGCCGGGACGGGATTCAAACCCACGACCCGGCGATTCCCTTCGGTCTCCTGCTCCGACGTTTAACCGCCTGAGCTATTTCGGACTTTAGCGCTGAACTCAGAGCGCTGATGAGACTGCCTCAACCTGGCCAGCATCATCTGAGGACTCAACTCCACAACGAAGGAGGCGGACCTCAGATGTCTCAACGCTATGGCGGAAATGCAAGGAGACGGAGGAGAGATGGAGAAAAGATGCGGGGGCTTGGCAGAAGCTCCACGAGACTGGACTGGCCCTGCGAACGAAGGAGCTTGAGGAAAGGCGGGAGGAGAGGAAGCTTTAAAAGCGGCATCTCAAGGTGGAGGAGAAGCGCTTTGAAGAGGAGAACCAGAGAGAGGATGAGAGAAAGCTGTACAGGCTTGAAATGGACAATCAAACTAAACTGATACAGCCGATGCTGCAGCTCTGATTGCTTAGCTGCGAAAAAAAATTAGGCAAAGTCTTTTTTCGTTGTAATCATGCTAGTTGCATTTTTCACTACTTCTCAGTCTTCTTCTTTTGAACACTTTTTATTATTGTCACGACCCCGTTTCCGGGGTGCGAACTATGAGCGCTACCGCTCGAGACACACCCAACCCACACTAACACAAACCTAACACAAACACAAGAGGAACAATAACAACGACGTTTATTAAATATAACCCTAACAATAGCAACTAAACTTACGCAATCCTAACCATGCATTCACACTCACACATGCCCAAACTCTCCACTCCGAATATCTATAAATACAAAATAACAAAATGTAAAATAACTAAATATTTCTAATACAAAAGACTAAGCAAACTAACATATAAAATCACATCAACAGAAACCAAACTGAGAAACCTAATCAACCACTGGACTCCGACGGAAGCATAAGCGTAAGGCGCTAACACCAGTTAGACCAACGCCTCTGCCTCCGCGAGGGGTACCTTACAGTACGTGGTTCCTTAATATAATAATGAAAAATAGCACGTCAAATGAACGATCAACCAAATGTGTTCGACAGAACCCAAATGGAGATCAAGCCGAATGACAGTAATACGTAAGCTACTGAATCTGAACTAAATATGCTCACTAGCACAAGCAAGGATCGAAAACAAAATACAATCCGTGCGCTCCTATATCTCCCCGCCCCCCCCCCCCCCAAAGGTGTCACGAACAAAACGTTCGAATCAAGCTAACGCTTTCGCAAAAGACATTTGTAGCACAAGGCTCCTATAACAACGTTCAGAACAGATAATATCGCATATGCAAATAAAAACTAAATATTATGTAGGCAAATGGAGCAAAGTCCTTAACCCAATATAACTAAAAGTTGAATAAACAATATCTTTCGTCACGGGACCTTCTCGCCGGAAGCACAACCGTTGAGCACAACTCGACTCTACGCTCTAGCTTCCGTGATAAGGACTGCCGTAACACAAATACAATTGCTCAAACTTGGAACGATACACTATCTCAAGCTTTAACACCATATCCCCAAAGGTTACAAAGGTAACTCGTCTCACAATACTGACACGAGAAAATGAAATAAACAGAAGTTCGTTACAACGTAAACATACAAAACTTTGCCTAACGGATTATGAATGACTACATGGGACGACCCGACCTGTCTAAATACGAGACGTGCGAAGGCACCCAGGTCCGGTGTCGTAGCCCACAAGGCAAAGTGACACAATCAGCCTCCAACACAGAACCACAGCACGGTGGCAGACTTAACCCGTAAGCTCTCCGGATTTAAAGATGCACTAAAACACAGGTGCAAAAATATTCATAAATAACTAGCCACCAAAACAAAGATAATTACATCACCCTTCCCGCAACTATAACTGCTGTCTTTTATAATCCCTTCGCCTCTTCCGCAACCATAATCTCTACCTCCACACCATACATATTTACAATCGCATCATGCTTCCCGCAACAATAAATTTAACCTCACCATTATTCCTCCTCTCCCACACGTAACCTTCAAACTTAACAAAATACATATTTACACGTCACCCCGTGACTCGCTCCCGAAAACACCCTCTGACGCTAAATAGTGACATGGCGCTAGTCGCCTGCTTGACGTTCAACCCCAATAACTAAACCCCGCTAACCACTCTAGAAATTACGACATACAACAAATAACATTCAATCTACATTCTATTCTACATTCTACACCTTTTCCCCAATACACTAGCCCAAATAATAATACCGAACAAGCAAACACAAACAATCCTTCCCAAGCAAATGGCCACTAAAGGATTGTTAGGTGTACTCACTGTCATCCGTGGAGACACCCCGGCTAGGACGCAGACAAACAAGACAAGACAAGCCAGGGGTACAGTCGTCGCAGCTCTTCTTCTCGTCACAGGACACCGACTCCCGGGCTCGAACCAGGGCCGTATCGTAGGGACGCCACAGCTACTTGAGGCGGCGGCTAATGGAAAACCACGCCCGCACAAACCCCCCTCAGAGACTATTGAAAAAAAAACCGATTGATTTCGTTTGCTGGTGGAATAGCGACTGATTAACAATTTCGAAACCGTTAGGTTGGCAAAAAAAAAAAAAAATGCTCACTACCTCACGTGATACAAATTCACGTGAAGCAGGTACCACCCGATGACGTTCAGACTGGGTAGCCACGTGGCTGCACGCCGTCCACCCAAACCTCGCACAGCAAAAAACCCGCGTGTAAAGGCCAACTACTATACACCTACGCTATCATTACCCGGTGACCACCTAAACTCTGTCACCCCTCTAAACTTACCCTCCTAAAAATTATACCAAAAAAAAAAAAAAAAACTCGTGTCGTGACAATTATGATGCTCGATTTTAAGTCGCCTGCTTTATTTGTTTTTGGGTCGTTCCTTGTTGTCAATTATATATTACAAGCTAAGCACTATGTGCCATTTCCTACAGAAACTTTGTACGTTTTGAATCCACTGTGCCTCACGAGATTTTCTGAAAATGAGACAACTCTTTTATATTGTCATTTCCTGTGAAAAGCTTGTACCTTTCGATTCCATTTAGATTTTTTAATCAGGAAAAACTGAAGTTTGTTTTACATAGAACTAATATTAGTGTTACTAATCAAACTGTGCCTTTTGTGCAGTTTTGTGTCCTCTGAATCCGACCCAGATTTTTTCCATCCAAGGATTTATAACTAACTGTATGCAATTCATCATTTGTGTAAATCCCTTACCTTTACTTTAGCTCTGGGGATAACTATATTTGGTTTTCACACCACTGTGCAGTATTAGGAATTTGTGGAAGTGGTAGAGTGTATCGTTTAAATTCTGCGTCATTGTTCCATTGTAGTGTACAGTATATAAATGTTTATTTTGGCAACAACTGCTTAGCAAATAAACTCATCACTGATTATGAAATCGTTTTCTTGTTTGATGGTAAAGACAATCAGATGTAGAATTGCTCCAAACCGTTGATGCAAGTTTGCAATGCTTTTATGCTAAAATTATTTCAACTTGTTGCATTGTTCTTCCAGACATGTCCTAGTTTTGATATGCTGTTTGTAAGTGCATAATTGTTCAAGCAAAGCAGAGCAGTATAGACAGTTTTGTACAGCACAGGTATATCCTGCACATCTGTCTTCCTAATAGGACATTCATAGAAGTACAATGCAACAAGTTGACAAGTAAAGCCACAAACTGACACCACACAGTTTGTAGCCCTGCTGCGGCAGGCAACACATTGTCCAGGCAATTCCTGCTGGAATCATGACAAAAATGATCAACACGCTGTCTCACGTAACCCCACATTTGGGGCGTCACTCGATGATAATGTACTATTTGCAGGAGACTGATCAGCCATCATAATCAAGTGTGTGTGCAAGGCTGATCTGGCACTTCCCTTGAATGATGGTTGATACATCTCCTACTATAGTGCACTGGGGCTGAATATGTTATGAGGGAAAATCACACAAAGTGGCATAAGGTTGTAGACCACACTGGAGTAACAGTTCCAATACTTTATTGCAGCGATGCAATCTCCACACAATGCATCCACAAATGCACCAACACCATGTGATACACTGTCTCCTCAACAACGCATCAACACGTTTGAAATAATAATTACGGTATTTATAATGCGCTTATCTTATAATAATTATAACTATAAACGCGCACTCACAACTCGCACATGCATGTGCACGCTTTTGACAATGACTCGCGTACCACACACTGCGTACAATGTACACACATACTTCATAACACGGTCTTTTATACTATTCAGTCATGGGAATTGTCCTCGGATCCGCGGAAAATAATTTCACATTTCTCGGGGGAAAAAATAAAAATACTCTGATTTTATGTCCGTTGCCGCCATGAAATAGCAAAGCAGACAAGACTCGAGCATGGGAATTATCCGCGGCCCGCACTGGTCACTGTCAGAGTGTGCCGCGCACTGCGCAGTAAACATAGGCGGGCAGACGCTCATTGTGTTTGATTATTCGGCCGGAGCAAGGTGTCGCGACTACTCCCCCCCCCCCCCCCATCCCATCTCCCCTGTTGTTTGATTTTTCGGCCCCCAGAAGCAGGGTCTAGCATCAGGCTGAAGGTCGCGAACCTCCCTAGTTTCAGCTGATTTTTGCTTGGGCAATTCCCATGCCTGACTATTTATTACAAATTTCCAGAGCAAATTCGCATAACACAACCAATCAAACAAGAGAAAACGTAACCAAAACTCATTAATATTCATGAAAAAGAAAACATTAGAATGACCCATAAAATTCGTCTACTATTTAGGCATCTTTGATATAATGTTACAAAATGTAGCCGACACTTTGACGTCATATCTGAGGTCCTAGAAAGATCGCGTCCCTGCTTGAACCTTCCAGTCTAATGTAGGCAAACTGCGCGTGACAACAAAGATTGATCGCAATTCTCAGTGCAAAAGAAAATAAATCTACTACAAAGGTACATAATTCTTATCCAAAATAACACAAATGAATAACGGATCTTTCCAATGATTAACACATACAAGCTCTCAAAGAATAACATAACCACAATAATAATAAAATAATAATGGTTATTATATAGGCGCGTTTTCCCAATTCGGCGAATCGGCTCAAAGTGCCGCGAACTGCACCCAACACGCACGCTCACGTGACACACGCATTCACTCTGAAGACGAGCATAGTACAAGACAGACACAGGACACAGGATATTCACGTGATGCAAAGGGTCAGCTCAGCTACTGAGTTTTCGGAAATTTTGATCGCTTAACATTGTCAAACACTAGTATACTCCTCCACAGCGGGTGGATCCATGCCAAAGATTTGGCTGAGCTTCCCTACATGCATGCGTGGCAGTTGGCCAAGAAAGTTGTTAGGTACAGCTTTCCCACAGGAGACAAGCAGTTTTAAGTTCTTGTGGTCCAGGAACACCCACTCTGAAATTATTTTGCCAACACTCCACTCCACAGCCTGTCTCACAGATGCCAAATCTGTGTTGAATGCCTGCTGCCGTGGAGTTAGGTGTCCACCTCTGTAGGGCCGCATTAAGTGGGGGCGCAGGGGGTACGCTGGATTGCCAGACAAACACAGCGGGTTGCCATTTACATTAAATTTCTGCTCAATAAAGTTCAAAACACCACTTTCATTAAGCAGTGCAGCATCATGGCGCTACCCTTCCATCGGACTGAAGAGATTGGCCACCAGTCCGTTTGGCACCAGGATGCTCTGAAATTTGATGCCATGTTGATGCTTGTGTCCATTGTACACCTCTCTCAGGTGCATGGTAGGCCTGCAAATGGGTTGTACTGTTCCGTCGATAAACCCCCAACAGTTCTGCAGAGGGGCTCCTCTTGCGGCATATCGCTGCAGGCTGGGTATGGACAGCCAGGGCTGGTTCAAGTTTCATAACTTGGTGTGGAACCTGCTGTATATATGGTCCACACCAATGTTAAAAAGGAGGCACAACTCCGTCTTCGTGTATGGAAAGGTTGCGCAGAGGTCGACATAGTGGCAAGGATACGCCAACCTGCGAAGCACTATACAATGTACATCCAAACCTGTCCAAACAAACCAGTATTATAAGTGTTGTTTCACACACAAAAATGTATACGGGTCACAAAAAAAAACATGTTTATATAACATAGAAGTGCAGTGTTTGTATACTATCATTTCTAGACAGACCAAGCAACTCCCAATTTTGAGACCAATTTTAAGTCACCTAGAGCACAACGGAAGGTGACTAGAAGTTGCAAAGTCTGTCTTGAAACGACAGTACACAAACACTTCATTTTTATGTTTTATAAACCTTTCTGAACTAGAATACAAATTACAATCATCAAGTATCAAGCAGAGCATACAGCTTTGCCTTAGCCTGCTCTTTGCTGACTACCGCTGAGCTGACTGCTCATTCTGGGATTAAAACAGAAAATAATTACGGTATTTATAAGGCGCTTATCTTATAATAATTATAACTCTAAACGCGCACTCACAACTCGCGCACGCATGCGCACGCTTTAGACAACGACGCACGTACCACAAATAGTGAAATACATTACGACAGTAAGCTTGGGGTGGGGATTGTGGTGGTATAGTGCTAGAACTGTTGAAAGAGGTGAGTTTTGAGGGCGGACTGGAAGGAGGAGAGAGAGTGTTTCTGACGGAGAGAAAGTGGGAGTGTGTTCCAGGTGGATGGACCGTATACTGAGAAGGAGCGGGGGCCGAAAGTGCTGAGTTTGGTGCGGGGGATGTTGAGGCGGAGAGGGTCGAAGGCGGAGCAGAGGGAGCGGGAAGGAGTGTAAGGGTGAAGTAAGTTGGAGAGATAAGCACGAGCGCAGTTGTTCAGGGATTTGTAGCAGAGAGACAGAATTTTGTATTGGATGCGTTGTGGGATGGGAAGCCAGTGAAGGAGTTTGAGCAGAGGAGTGATGTGGTCGGATTTTTTCTTTATGAGGACGAGGCGGGCAGCATTGTTCTGGACGCGCTGGAGAGTGAAAGTGGTGGAGTGAGGGAGGCCAGAATGGAGAAAGCTGTAGTAGTCGATGCGGGATAGGATGAGCGAGACAGCAAGTTTGGTGGTAGCTTAAGTAGTGAGGTATTTTCTGATCTGACTGGTGCGGCGGATTTTTTTATGCTTTGTAGCATAGACAGCATTGATGATCATTGTAAAGGTTTGTCAATTTATTTGTAAAAGTGATCTTGAAAGGTTTTATAGCTCCAAGGAAAACGTATGGGTGTATTCACACCCACATTGATTATGAATTCTTAAACATATGAAAACGTGTGAGTGTGCTTACACTCACAAAGTACACCTGCCAAGATTTGTTTTCATTTAACTTGTGTAACTGTAAATAAACCATGTATTTTAGTCTTTTTGTTCTGTCACGCACATGTTTTTAAAATACCCAGCTAGGGCCCCGAGCTCACCAAGTTTGAGTTCCATTAGTCAGAGACCTTTATGTCAGCCAGGTGCGTGGCAGTTGTCAGGAGTCCAGTTCAGTGGCAACACACCATGAACGGAGCATGAGATACACTGAAGTCTCAAGGGAAATCATGTCAGCTTTACCTATGTTTGCTCTGAGGTACTAATCCTGTAGCAGAAGATACTGACAAATAATCAGCCAAAGTGTTTGAGAGCCACACTCCATACATCTGTATGCCCTAACAGCATCATTCCACATGTGCTCATGGAGTCAGTGTGGCTGTCAAATGTATCGTCCAATTATTTGTGAATATCATCTGCAACAGTGTAAGTTCATGTATATAGGCCTGTGTAAATTTATAGGGGCTCACTTGTGACTGCAGTGTATCTCATGTTCTGTGTGTATATGTGCAGGATAGAACAAAAAGACTCAACCTCATCTTTAACAGTACACAAACAGAAAGTAGTCAGCCACACGCCCATGAAATGAACGCCAAAAAATCACCATGTCAAAGTTTAAGTGTGCCAACATCCATGACATACTCCCAACCATGATAATCGTTTAATAAATTTATTCAGCAAATTATGGTGAAGGTTAACATGTGAAACGTTTTGAAAATGGAAAATAACCCATGTACGTATTCCGTGATACAGTGCACAATGTAATTCATGGGTTACATACCCAAAGCTTTTGTTCCATTCGTTGCTCGCATCGTTGGTGGTATGCTGAACAGGTAAGCCATGTGGACAACATCTTAGCTGTGTGGAACCTGAATTACTTCTTCACAAATCTTGCTTCATAGTTGAAGAGGTTGAAGGTGTTGACAAATACCCCTTGCCTCCTTGATACCATGCTATCAAGAAGCAACAAATCTTCAAGCTTGTTTGATGGTGCCCACATTGAGAGACCATCACCAAACAAGCTGCAAATAAGACAAGGCATGGTCAGCACTAAAATAGATTAATTCTATTCCGTACTAGGTCAACACTAAGCCGGTATGATAGAGTAAAAAAAACTATGTATCGGTCAATATCACACCAAGAACTGGATGAAACCACGCAAAATCACGATTCTTCAAATAAATGTGTTTATATATATATATATATATATATATATATATATATATATATATATATATATATATATATATATATATATATATATATATATATATATATATATATATATATATATATATATATATATATATATATATATATATATATATACTTATTTGTAATTTGTCTCACAAAATAACGTAATAATGCATTTTGAAAAATCGAAGCGGTCTGTGCAGTTACGGTCGCCATCTTGAAATTGTCCATTGGAAACAGCGTTTCCAGGTGCACAAGAAAACTGTCTTCAGAAGTCAAAATTCGATGCCATGTGTATTAATGTTTGTCTAAATGTGTACAAAAATGATAAAAAGACACGGAGAATATACATTTGGCTACAACAGTATAGACATGAATGCTCAAAAATACTCACCGAAACACACTTCGTAGGAAACGTGAATCCGACAAAACTTCGCGGAGCAAAATGCAGTTCGTAAGCAACGACATTTGACCTATAAACGTGACCCTGCAAATTTGGTGGCTTAGTACAGACTTTTCCTTACGCTACGAACTTCGTTGGCAGCATCTAAGTCTCTCTATTACAACCAACCCAAAACAAGACGGTCCGCCTCAAATCCTTCACATGGGACGTTATTACGGAAAAATGCCAGCAGCTGGAGAGATGGGTGGAACACTATTCTATTCCAGCTTGCGTTACTACATATGTTGTGTAAAACAACAAAAAAAACTTTTGAAAGGCTCCCCAAACCATCTGATTATTTGAATTTCTTAAAATCGTTTACATTCTCTTCTTAAAAGAGACAAACAAATGAAAATTGCTCCATCAGTTGAAATGTTTGGAATCGGGGGTAGGTGAGCTTTTCTTGCAATAAAATCCACTATTCTCGCTTATAAAGAATTTGTTTGGTTGCATTTAAAAGAGAAATGGTCCTCCTTCTCACGATATTACTCGGAATTAAATCACTGGCTGGGGAATGGACAGCTGAAACTGGTACAACTGATTTTCCGGGGGGGGGGGGGGGGGGGGGGGGGGAGGGAGGGGGCATGTCTTAATCAGACCACAACAGCAACATTTGTCTTTCGAAATAAAAATCGTTTGCAGCATTTAGAGATTTAGAGATACATAAATGCCTTTCAAAATCTTGCAGTAAGATTTACGAAGCTCCGGATGAAACGCGAGCAGAGCGTGATAAACAAGGCGTCTCACATGAAATGTTACCCTGCAACTTTCGATTGTGGGGGTGTCGCGTTCAACGGGTTGTAATATAAAGGCAACGCAACAGAAAAAAAAATATGCAGTTTGTTGCGTTGTATTTACAGCGCGTAATCGTTTTCGTGATGCAGTCAGAAATTTAAAATCGTAAGGCATTAAAAAGATATCGTCTCCAAAACTTTATAAAGCTTTTTTTTTTTTTAATGCGTAGTGTATATGTAATGAGCTTGAAATATCATCACATTAATCTAATATATGTACTGAGTTTGAAATATCACCACACTATTCATATGCATGCACTCATCCTGAACTATCATGGGAATCCAATCACCCGCAAATTGTACACACACATACAAGTGATGACCAACACTGATGTCAAATTGGGACTAATTTAGACTTCAAGTCGGGTAATTTAAGCAGTATGCTCTTTTCACTACGCACGCCATGCTGAACCTGTCAATAAAAGAATTGTGTGGCGGAGAACAACGGCGAATCAGTTGTACCCCTACTGTGAGAAAAAAGAAGAAAGAAAAAAAAATGACGTCAGTGGCACTCGAACACATCCAAAGCCTTATCCTTTTGACCACAACAGTAACCGACGTGAATGTGTGATATTTAGTGCTATAGACATAATCACTAACTGGCGTTAGTCCTTTTGCTTTATTGCTCTAAACAACCAGGAAGTACTCCACACAAAAATATTAAAAAGAAGAAAATGTTCGGGGCAAAGGGCAGTAGAAAACCTGTTGTGTTTGTCTACACGGACACACGGACTGTGAAATTAAGGATACAAAAGTCGATAACGCGCCGCGAACTTGAGCAATCCAAAGATCACCAACCCCCGCCATGGAGCTTTAATTGGACATGCTAATACTGTTTTACCACGCCATAAAGCTTTACTTGGACATGCTGATACTGTTTTACACCGCCATGGAGCTTTAATTGGACATGCTGATACTGTTTTTACACCGCCATGGAGCTTTAATTGGACATGCTGATACTGTTTTACACCGCCATGGAGCTTTAATTGGACATGCTGATGCTGTTTTATACCGCAATGGAGCTTTAATTGGACATGCTGATACTGTTATACCCCGCAATGGAGCTTTAATTGGACATGCTGATACTGTGTTACACCGCCATGGAGCTTTAATTGGACATGCTGATACTGTGTTACACCGCCATGGAGCTTTAATTGGACATGCTGATACTGTTTTACACCGCCATGGAGCTTTAATTGGACATGCTAATACTGTTTTACCACGCCATAAAGCTTTACTTGGACATGCTGATACTGTTTTTACACCGCCATGGAGCTTTAATTGGACATGCTGATACTGTTTTACACCGCCATGGAGCTTTAATTGGACATGCTGATGCTGTTTTATACCGCAATGGAGCTTTAATTGGACATGCTGATACTGTTATACCCCGCAATGGAGCTTTAATTGGACATGCTGATACTGTGTTACACCGCCATGGAGCTTTAATTGGACATGCTGATACTGTTATACCCCGCAATGGAGCTTTAATTGGACATGCTGATACTGTTATACCCCGCAATGGAGCTTTAATTGGACATGCTGATACTGTTATACCCCGCAATGGAGCTTTAATTGGACATGCTGATACTGTTATACCCCGCAATGGAGCTTTAATTAGACATGCTGATACTGTTTTACCCGCCATGAAGCTGGACATGCTGATACTGTTTTACATTGCCATGGAGCTTTAACTGGACATGCCGATACTGTTTTACACCGCCATGGAGCTTTAATTGGACACGCTGATACTGTTTTACAGTCTGTGCAATCGCGCCTACCCGGCGGCCCCCAGAGAAACACACGCGGCAGCCCGGGCCTGTTGACAAGCTCCACTTGATCAGGGTAGAGAGTCAGCATGGACAGTGTCAGTCCTGTCAGCGCCACAGCCTCCGACTGTGTTCTCAGTTCCACAGCATGACGTGGGGTGGTCACCGTCGGTATCTCGATTGTGGTTGCAGGACCACAGAACCTGAGACAGCAGGCACAATGAGTGAAGCTCGAGCAAACAGCAAGGAAATCATAAAATGAAGAACAACAAACAACGCACGTGCCAAAGTGTCAACACACATGCACGCAAGAATACTGACTTTGCACACCGCCTGGAACCCATGTGAACCACACGTACCCACACAGACAACTCTCATCAACATTATGTATGCAGTACATTTTCAGCGGCGTAGGAAGCGGGAGGGGGTGACGGGGGAGGGGGGCTGGCCCTTTCCTGATGACAAAAGACCCTCCCACCTTCCCCCATATTTATAACGAATACTTTTTGTTTGGAACAGAAATGATAACTCACTCGGCCTCGACAGACCACAGCAAGACATGGATCGAGCATGATAGTTCAAGGCTGGTGCCAGAATAGCTTGGCGTCCATAGGCTCGAAGCTATTCTGGCATCCACCCTTGAACTATCACGCTCGATCTGTCTCTAGAATCGTAATACAGTCCTTCAGAGGGCAACTTCAAAATTTGGGGATTTCGGTCCTGGGATAGAATGCGTTCAGATTTGATCGTCTGGTTTTTACATAAGGCAGGACTGTGGCTTGACACCCCGCCCCCCTGCCCCCCCCCCCCCATTCCCCCCACGTTCTTTGATTTTTGTTTTTGGAGGCTGGAAAGTAACGTGTCAGGCACACTGTCCCCCCCCCCCTCCTCCCTCCCTCCCTCCCCCATATAAAACATCTTCCTATGCCACTGATACTGAGTGCTAGTACAAACCCTACGTCAGGCCCACCCACATGATATTTGTCGCGCACCTAAAGATCTGTAAAGTAATAATTTCACCGTCAACCTGACACATCGTTTTGACATAGACATGAACTCACTCAAAACATCCCAGCGTCTAGTGCAAAGCGAGAAGCTGTTCATCATTACATCGGCTGTCTGTTGTCAGTCTGAAGTGTACTGCTACAGCCGGTCGTTACGCTCACAAACACGTTTAGGTTTCAACTACAAAGCTCTAACATCTCACTTTGAGTCATGGACAGTTTGCCTCTCGTTAACAGCAGTTTTGGACCAGATTATTATGAACAAATGCAACCATTACTTTGTACCAGCTGATATTCGTTGACGCGAAAACAATACAACGCTGTTCACTTTTAGTATCATTAGCTAATTTCTTTGTCAAGCAAGTATCTGTTTGTAATCACACAAGTTCAATATCTTCGATTGACCGCCAGTTTAACAGCGTCCAGACACTTTCCAGTATGACGTCATTTCTAAAGAACATAAACGGTCTGGTGACTGCCAAGCGTTAAGAACATGACACACAGTCAGTTACTTTTTTATTTTTACTAACATGTAAAGACGGACTGTATAAATATTAGACTTATGATTGCGGTCACCAGTCACTTGGCTTAGAGACGCATCAAAACGCATTTAAGTTATTATCTTCTTATTTCACAGGCGCATTACCAGCAAAAAATACATTATAAAAAAAAAAAACAACTTTGTGATACTTGATGTCAAACTTTTTTACCTCTACCCAGATGTCATTTTTCTGTGTGCAACGTTTGGCACTTAGTCCTATATAAGTCGTTAGAAGTTTCAGGTTTGATTTTATTTCGATCGCTTTACAAACAGTTGCACTCACCCTATATCAACTCCTGATTGAATCGAGTGAGAATACAACCTCCTGGAAGAAGAACCAAAGAAGCGAAATACAATAGTTTTTAGAATAATTCCTTTGATTATCTAACAAATATTAACTGCTGGATTTCGTTCATATTTTGTGCGAGTCAAATAGCGATGAGTTGTTTTCCATTCACTTGCGCCATTTTTGTTTTCAATTTACCTTCATCAATGTTTTCAGCAGATAATAGAGACAAAATGACGTAATATCCTAGACGGAGGTAATAAGATTACAACACTACGTCACACTGCTGTGATGTCAGGCTGCCAGCTGAGACGTTTGTAAACATAAAGAATCACCATGTAGTCAAACTGTTGCCGCTAGGGTTTCATGTGAAAGAAAAACAGAAGATAGTGGTAGAAAACCCTTTAAAATAGAAACAAGGAACGACGTTTCGGATCAAATATCCTTTTTCAGGTGACATGGAAAAACAAACGTAGAACAGAGAAGAACGGAAAGAAAATACGTCTTCCTGTATAGAGAGAATTTAGAATGACGTAAAAAAAAAAAAAAAAAAAAAAAAAAAAAAAAAAAAAAAAAAAAAAAAACCCACATTATGACGCAAATACACATGCACAAAACATGTAGCACAAAACTTACGTCTACATACATACACGTCACTGCATACATTCGCATTCACTCGTGCCGATCACGTACATCATCATCATCATCAGTCCCTTGCCCGAACTGGGCGTTGGGGGGACTGAAAGGCAGCAGCAACAGACAGTGCTCTCCACTGATTTCTATTTTGGGCGGTGGCAAGCAAGTCTGGCATCTCGAGTTCGGTCCATTCTTTTATGTTTGCGACCCAACTCTTTCTCTGACGACCTCGCCGACGACTTCCTTCGAGAGTGCCTTGGAGGATAGTCTTGGACAAGGTGTTGTGTCGGGTCACGTGGCCAAACCAAGCAAGCTTGCGCCGTTTCACGGTTGCCAGAAGGGGTTCATGTGGGCCCACCAGGGAAGTGACGATGCTCCGTACATATTCGTTGGTCTTGTGCTCGCGGTACGAGATGCGGAGCAACTTCCTCAGGCACTTGTTCTCAAAGGCCTGGATTTTCTTTTCTGAGTCTGCAAGCAGTGTCCAAGTCTCACAGCCGTAGAGTAGAATAGACACTACGAGGGACTTGTAAAGCCTGTACTTGATGGTGAAGCTGATGGAGTTACTTCGCCATATCCTGTCCAGCCTGGCCATTGCGGATGTTGCTGTACCTATCCTGATACGGATCTCTGCTATGCAACTACCGTCTTTGGACAGGGTGGCTCCCAAGTACTTGAAGCTATTGACCTCTTCTAGCTTCTGGCCGTTCATGTGAATGTTGCTGCTGCTGTCGCTTGTGGTGTTGATCATCACTTTGCTTTTATCCGTACTGATCTCCATGCCATAAGACCCTGCGCTACTTGAAAGTTTGTCTGTCAGGTTTTGCAGCTCACTATTGCTGCCTGCCATGAGGTCAATGTCGTCTGCGAATCGAAGATTGCACAGGGATCTGCCACCAATAGAGATTGAAGTATGGTGGTCGTGGAGGGTTTCCTGCATGATCTTCTCCAGGAATATGTTGAAAAGGACAGGAGAGAGCAGGCATCCTTGACGGACACCGATCGTCGTCCTGAAGAACTCGCCTGACTGATTGTTAAGTAGAACCGCGCTGCAGGCGTTCTCGTAAAGCGCTTCTATCATTTGGATCAGTCCCTCCTCTATGTTGAACGATCTCATGACTTGCCAGAGTCCGTCGTGCCAGACGCGATCAAATGCTTTCCTGAAATCAATGAAGTTGTGGTAGAGTTCGCGCTGATGATGCAGATGTTTCTCGATCAGGACGCGGCAGTTGAAAATCTGCTCTACAGTGCTTCTTCCAACTCTGAAGCCAGCCTGTTCTTCTGCCAGCAGTTCCTCGGCGAAAGTTTTGAGGCGGTTGAGAATGATTCTAAGCATTACTTTGCTAGGGTGACTTATCAGACTGATAGTTCTGTAGTTCTGGCACTGTTTCAGGTTTCCTTTCTTGGGGAGCGGGATCACTAGAGACTGTGTCCATTCTACTGGCCATTTCTTTTGCTCCCAGATCTTTTGACAGAGTGTAGTGAGGACCTTCGTTGTTACTTCTCCTCCATGTTTCAACAGTTCAGCAGGTACGTTGTCTACACCTGGAGACTTTCCTCCCTTCAGGCCGCGTACGGCTGCTTCCACCTCTTCAGCTAACACTGGCAGGTCTTCAGCCTTCCTGGCCCCAGCCTGGTTGTTTTGGAGGATGCTGGTGTCTGGCTCAGCCTTGTAGTTATACAAGTCTCGGCAGTACTCAGTCCATCTGTTTAGTACAGCAGTGTTTTCCGTAAGGAGTTGGCCGCTGCTGTCTTCGATGACTGTGGCTGTTCGCTGTTGAGTCTTGGTGAGGGTCCTTAGCGTTTCATAAGCCTTCTTGCTGTTGCCGTTTGCCATGCCCTCTTCCACGCTACAACACTGGTCTTCAATCCAATCTTCTTTGGCTTCTTTCATCCTCTTCCTGATCTTCTTGTTGACAAGTCTGTACTTGTTTGCTGATGTGAGGTCTTGGCCTCTCTTTTTCTTCCAGGCTCTCCTCTCATCACAGAGATCGAGGATGTCATCGGTTACCCAGGGCTGTTTGCGCTTCCTCTGCTTCCCCAGCACTTCTTCTGCTGTAGAAAGTAACACCTCTTTTATATTTCCAGCAAGGGTGTCTACGTCACAGTCCAAAGTAGCCAAGGCTGCAAATCTGCCTCCCACCTGGGCTTGGAAGAGCTCTTCTACTTCCGGGTCTTTTAGCTTCTGGAGGTCGAATCTGATGCGAGGGCTCTTGCTATCTCGTTTCAATGCCAGCTTCAACTTGAGGCTAGTAAGGACGAGGTTGTGGTCGCTGCCAATATCAGCGCCAGGAAAGGACCTCGTTTGTGCTTTGTTAACGCTGGATTTGAATCGTCGAGGCAGCAAGATGAAGTCAATCTGGTTATGGACCAGGCCTCCTGGCGATTGCCATGTCACTGTTCTTGACTTCTTGTGTGGATGGAGGGTATTAGCAACGGTGAGACGGTGACTCTGTGCGAACTCTAAAAGTCGCAGGCCTCTGTCGTTTGTTTCTCCAAGGCCAAACTTGCCAGCTGTTCCTGCCCATTGTTGGTAGGCGTCAGGGCCGATCTTTGCATTCCAGTCACCGAGGACAGTCAGAATGTCTTTCTTAGGTGTTTTCTTGATGATGTTGTCCAGTTGTTCGTAAAATTCTTCTAATTCTTCATCATCATGATCTGCTGTTGGAGCGTATACTTGAATGATAGTGATATTGTGCGGTCGGGCGGAGATGCGGATGGAGATTAGTCTGCTTGACACGGGGGTGCAGCTGATGACAGTTCCAGCCACCTCTTTCCTTACGATAAAAGCTACGCCATGTTCGTGCTTGGTTTCTTTTCCGCTGAACCAGATTTTATGGCCTTCATCTGTTGTTGTTTCTCCGAAGCCTGTCCATCGAACTTCTGCAAGTCCTACAATGTCCCAGCGATAGCGCTTCAACTCGTGGGTGAGTTCCTTCACTTTGCCGCACTGGTAGAGTGTGCGAACGTTCCAAGTTCCGATAGTTATTCCTTGCGTGGGCAGCTTGATGGTGGGTTTGGTTCCAGTAACACACTTGTCGCCCCCACCCTGGAGACCTTCAATGGGGTGCGCGGTCGTTGGTGATCCGGGCCCCGACCGATCCGGCATGTTATTCTTATTCTGTTGCTTGTCCATCAGTCCTTTCAATGGGCTTAGGCGAACTTGGCGGCGCCCGTCTCCTCTCCAAGTATTTCAACTGACTGAGAGACGCGTCAGCCCCTCACAACGTTTCGCCCGCCAGCAGAAGCGGTTACCGGGGTGTGGCTAGGTAAAGGACCTGGAGCCAGCTGTGAGAGTTGAATGCCATGTGAAGACCAGTGCTCCCGCCTGCCCCAAGAGGCGCTGCTGGCTGAAAAGTCAAAGGTACTACTTCTCCATGAACACTCTACACCCCAAATCACGTACATGCACACACACAATTACGCACACTCACACACACACACACACACACACACACACACACACACACACACACACACACACACACACACACACACACACGTTGGTGCAAGAGTATCATCAAATATCAACGGTAGCATTAGGCATCACCAGTGAGGTCAAGTCTGGCACCAACTACCCATCAGGCCGAGCATACATCCCTAGGGGCGAAAGTTCAAGAAGCGCGGATGGTAAGTGCCAAGCCTGTCCGCGAAAAAGGATTGTGTCATTTTGCGGCGGATGAAGTGGGATGTATTTTGCCAAAGGATGCGTATGCTGAAATGTGTGAGGCTATGAGGAGGTTCGTTGAAATGACGTCCAACCTGTTTGTTGTATCCGAGGCGGATCGAAAAAACATGCTCCTCACAGCGTTCAGGGATTCGTTTGTTCGATCCGCCTCGGATACAACAACCAGGTTGGACGTCAATTCAACAAACCTCCTCAGATGCAGAGGAAAAGAAATGGGAGAAGAATGAAGGGAGGTAGAGAAATCGAGGAGGCAGGGACTGTCTTTCTGCTCACTTCACCTTCTCTCAGTCTCTACCTTTTGCTCATCCCTCCTTTGAATTTGTCGAGGCCGTAGAAACAATCCCTGGCCAGTCTCTCATCTTCTCATGTATATATCGCCCCCCTCCAATGCCTCAAAACAAACTCACAAACTCCATGTTCCTCACCGAATCCGACCTCCTTCTCGACCACTACAGCACACGACCCGGAAAACCCATCCTTCTTGGCGACTTCAACTTCCACTTCGACAAACCCGACCACCCTGACACAAAACGCCTTTGCACGTCACTTCTAAACCACAATCTTACACAACACATCACTAAACCCACCCACCGACTTGGCCACACCCTCGACTGGATCATCACCCGCACCTCCGATCAACTCTTCCTCGACTCTGACAACTCTTCTGTGCTTCCCTCTGACCACCTCGCTATTCTCGTCGCCCTCAACCTAACTCCCCCGAAAAAAACCTAGCTCTTTGTCTCTCGTCGCAAACTAAAATCTGTCAAACGAGAGAGCTTCTTCGACGAAGCTGTTGACCTTCTCTTGGACCCATCTGCCTCTCCTGATCTTGCATACCATTTCGATTCCTCCCTTCGAAAACTTCTAGACATCCATGCCCCTGTCACCACCTGCTCCATACCCAACCGACGCCTCTCCCCCTGGCTCACTGACGACATAGCCGATGCCAAGCGCGAGCGGAACGCTGCTGCCGCTCATCCGACCTCACCGTTCACAGACAGATCTTCAAAACCACCAGATTCAAAGTCTGCAGAATGATCTCCGACTCCAAACGTAAACATCTTCAAAACAAAATCCTGGAATTCACTTCACCCAAAACCCTCTACGCTACCATTAAACACACTCCTAAGCACTTCTTAAGACTCTCCTCTTCCCAACACACACAGCAAAGAAGAACTCCCGTCCGCTTTTTCCACTTATATCTCCGACAAAATCCAAACTCTGCGCAACACACTCGACACTCTGCCTTCTCTGCCTTGCCTTCCTGACCCCCCCCCCCCCCCTTTCTGGCACTCCCCTCTTGTCCTTCCGCCCTGTGTCTCAAGATGAATTCCTCAAGACCATAAAGTCCATGACTTTCAAAACCTGCGAACTAGACCCCCTCCCAGCTTCTCTCTACTGGGACGGCCTTCCAAAACTTTTGCCCTTCATCACCGACATCATCAACACTTCTCTATAAAATGTCTCCGTCACCGATATCTTCAAATCCGCCATTGTCCGTCCTCTCCTAAAAAAACACAACCTCGACCCAAACGATATCAAGAACTACCGCCTAGTCTCCAATCTCTCTTTCCTGTCCAAGCTTCTTAAGAAGGTTGTCCTCAACCAGCTCAACCTCCACCTCGCCGACAACAACCTCCAGAGTCCCTTCCAGTCTGCCTATCGCAAACACCACAGCACTGAAACAGCCCTTCTACATGTCCTAAACGACCTGCTGATCTTCACCGACTCGGGCAACATCTCCCTTCTTACGCTACTCGATCTCTCTGCCGCCTTCGACACCACAGACCACTCTATCCTCCTCCATCGCCTTCACCACTCCTTTGGCATCACTGACTCTGCTCACTCCTGGTTTCTCTCATACCTCTCCGACAGACAGCAATCAGTCACCATCGGCGGCGTCTCCTCCAACCCAGTCAGGCTCTCCTGCGGTGTTCCACAGGGGTCCGTCTTGGGTCCGATCCTTTTCACACGCTACACCTCATCAGTCTCACCACATACACTACCACTTCTACGCTGACGACTCACAACTACTAGACAAAGACAAACTCGACAACACTCAGTCACTACTGACTCGCACGGCTGACTGCTACGAAGACGTGAAAAACTGGATGACAGCAAACAAGCTCAAACTGAACGACGACAAAACGAAAGCCATGCTGGTAGGCACTCGCCAGAAACTTTCCCAGCTCCCCCTTCTCTCCACCTTCAACTCGACAGCACCCCCATCTCTCTCTCTCTGACTCGGTCAAGAACCTCGGTCTTATCCTCGATTCCTCTCTTTCCATGACCAGCTTCGTCTCCGCCACGGCCCAGGCATGTTATTTCCACCTCCGCCGCATCAGTCAGATCCGAAAATACCTCACTACCGAAGATTCCACCAAACTCGCTGTCTCTCTCATCTTATCTCGCATCGACTACTGCAACTCTCTCCTTTCCGGCCTTCCTCACTCTGCCACTCTCACTCTTCAGCGCGTCCAGAACAATGCTGCCCGCCTCGTCCTCAGAAAGAAAAAATCCGACCACATCACTCCCCTGCTCAAGCTCCTTCACTGGCTCCCCATCCCCCAACGCATCCAATACAAGATTCTGTCTCTCTGCTACAAATCCCTGAACAACTACGCTCCTACCTATCTCTCCAACTTACTTCACCCCTACACTTCTTCCCGCTCCCTCCGCTCCGCCTCCGACCTCTCCGCCTCCTCATCCCCCACAACAAACTCAGCACTTTCGGCCCCCGCTCTTTCTCCGTCTACGGTCCATCCACCTGGAACACTCTCCCACTCTCTCTCCTTCCAGTCCGCCCTCAAAGCTCACCTCTTTCAACAGTTCTAGCACTATATCACTACACTCCCCACCCCAAGCTGACCGTCGTAATGTATTTTCACTATTTGTGGTACGTGAGTCATTGTCTAAAGCGTGCGCATGCGTGTGCGAGTTGTGAGTGCGAGCTTAGAGTTATAATTATTATAAGATAAGCGCATTATAAATACCGTAATTATTATTATTAATATTTAACCAAGTAGATCCTGATCAGAGCCAGGAGTGGCTGAACAACGTTGGTAAGAAGACTGGCGGCGTTGTTGGGATCACCAAGACAAAGTCAACACTCAACCCGCTGGATGCTCTCCTACAACCTCAGATCACACATTGCCAGTGAGTCCAAGCTGGTATATGGAATTGGCATAGACGATTCGTTCACGCATAATGAGTGCAACAAAGCAAGACAGAAGCTTGATCTGAAAGACGACGACAGCCATGTCAGGACTCTGGAGGTCTTCAATGTCTTCTCTGACAACGCATCTCAACACCTGCAAAACATTGCAACAAAAGGACATCGTCACATAAGACATCGAAGGTGATCTGCTGAAAGCACGTGAAAAAGGCCAGGCACAGCTGAACAGCTTTGCATAGGAAAGACATTTGCCGGACGACAAAGTGGCGTTTTGGGACTCTTTGCCCAGGAACAAGTACCGCACAATTCCCTCGGTTTATGAAGTAGAACGCAAAGAAGTTCAAACAAGGGTAATAGAAAGGTTCTTCCATTCTCACAACAGTCTACAAAGCTGGGAGAAATGTGGACTTTGCAGAAATACTGAAACAAGAGCTTATGCCGGCTCATCCAGCTCTTACAGAAATGATGGCGATCTTCGACCAGGATCAAAGTAACTTCTGTTAGAAGCAGTGATTGGCGACACACCTTGCCCCCAGAAACTGCTGGCTGCTGACCTTGGCGAAGAGACAACGCTCATCATTGATGGCCAAGCTCATGTGATCACCATTGGAAACCACCGAAATCCAAAACATTTGGTGACCTTGCTGACACGTTTGTTGCGTCTGTGCTTCAAAGTGGAGCCGCGTTCCGCTGCATTGACATTTGTTTGACATATACCGCTGATTGTCTATCAAAGGCTTCACACAGAAGAAAAGAGGCAAAGCTGCTCCTGTAAGGAGGGAGATAAAATACAGGGACGTCCCTCTTCATCAAAACTGGAACAGTTTCATCACACTAGGGGAAAACAAAGCAGATCTCGCAAGATTCTAGTCCCAGAAACTCATTCTGAAAGCTACACAAAAACAAGACCATTCTTGTCTCAGGCGGATTCAGCAATGAAGAGCAAGTGGAGTCGTCTACCCCAGAAGTCAGTACGGAAGACCTTGAGGCCCGTCACGAGAAAGCCGATACGCGGATCATCTTGCACTGCGTGAAGAGTCACGCTTCAAGCATCGTCCTTCAAGGTAGGGACACAGATGTCTTTGTGCTTCTTCTGGTATACTTTTGAAAGATATCATCTCCCAGAGTGTGGATGAAGACAGGCACTTCCAAGATGCGCAAGTACATTCCAATACACACAGTTGCAGCTCAGTTTGACAACATCCTGCTTGAAAGCTTGCCAGCTTTTCATTCATTGACAGGATGTGACACTACCTCGTTCCTGGCTGGCCATACAAAGAAATCCTGCTGGAACACGTTCAAAGAACACCATGCACTCCTGTCAGCTATGGGCAAAGGTGATCTCACGGAACAAACTTGTGCTGATGCAGAGGCCTTCATCTGCAAAATATTCAGAACAGACACGTATGCTTCGGTGGACGATTTATGATCTGTACTCCTTGCTCAAGCCCGCCCTCTGGAAACCCTGCCCCCAACACAGGATGCCCTTTCTTTTCACATCAAGCGAGCACATCACCAGGCATCAGTGTGGCAACAAGCTGACGTGCAGCACCCTGCGCTATCTCCACCAGAGACCAATGGATGGAAGATTGTGTGTGGTGCCCTGGTTCCAGTCCTGAAGTCACTGCCGACTGTTCCGGAGTCCTACATAGCACTGATTTGCTGCACTGAACTGCACAACACAATGCAGATGGGGCAAGTGCAAATGCAAGACACCAAACATTTTATGTATTGATGCATGTAAAGCGAGTAAAAATGAATGCATGAACATTTCATTTCACGGAAACAAAACGTGCACTGCAGTGTCGGACTTCGTAAACAACACTAAGTACATCAGTGTAATATTACTTCCGCAACCCCACACACACCCAAAGCAGGCACCCCATCCACTTCCTAAGATTCCCCTTTGTAGACAAAGACTGATAAATCTATTGCTAATGATGAAAATGTGTGCATGGGAGGATTTTTCATGTTTAGGTGAAGTAACTGTTCAAGACAAACTGTAATGAACATCTTTTTATTTGTCAAATGTGCAAATCAATATTTACAATTGTGTTTGAGCTTTCAATCAAATTTTGGACCCATAGCTATTTCAAGGCCGGGAAATCTGTTCCTTTTTTGTTTATTTGGATATTAATAAATTTACTCAAAATTGTTGAATTATTGGGCGGTTCTTGGATCATTATAGTTGTAATAAAGTCTTACCGTTCGCACAGCCGCCATTTTGAATATTTCTTTTTAACTCACAAACAACACAAACATTCGTCCGGCATATTCCAATATTGGGTTCTGCATACCCAAATCCTTCAGGAACAGTCAATGGAACATTGCTAAAGAGAAATGCCTCACACTTTTTAAGTAAGCCCTTTTCTCTGAAATGGCACCAGTCTAGTATCCGATATTCGGATATATAGATTTACGTTGCGGTAGTCTACGCATACACCTGCCCATCTTTTAATAATAGCATCATTTGCTAGGAACTTACACAGTGCCTTTTGTTTGTCAATCAAATTAAAACATTTACCGCTGAAAAAAATTAGTTATCCTAAATAGGAGTACAATCCTGTAAAGTAACGTTTTCTTTATTTCCACGGCCATTATTTTGGTTCTGCCATGCTGCATGACGTGTGTGTGTTTGGCGGTTGTTTGTATAGTGTAGTAGCCCCGTTCTGAAACAATCGCCGAACACACACAGGAATTGACAAGTTGAACGTGACAGACATTGTTTCGACATGAGTTAACCCTTTGCGTGTCGGTAGCGGATTTAGTCTCCTTCAGGAATCGTCGCCACAAAAACCATTACCGACACGCAAAGGATTCAGTTTGTTACGTCGAAGGATTAATCTTGTTATATCGATGTTCGTTTAGATTCATCAGTGGGATTTCATCGTATGTGTGAGAAAATGCAGTTTTGGCCATTATTTTAGGATGACAAGTATTACTTTTTTGCATAATTTTGGCGCAAAGGCATGGGATGATTTTTGATAACTGGTCATGTTTTCCACCCCAAAGTCAAACGGTCTATCTAGTCTACATCGGTATCAAAGGGGTGCATCGCCAGTGATAGCCACATGAATGCAAGAAGTTTCCAAAAAAGAAAATGCGTGTAATAACTGAAGCAAACTCGTGTGTGTGTGTGTGTGTGTGTGTGTGTGTGTGTGTGTGTGTGTGTGTGTGTGTGTGTGTGTGTGTGCGTGCGTGCGTGCGTGTGTGTGTGTGTGTGTGTGTGTGTGTGTGTGTGTGTGTGTGTGTGTGTGTGTACAAAACCCCTGAAATGGGTGACTTTCTTTACATCCTTATGGAAAATGGGCGTGTGTAAAATTCTGGGTGACCAAGTCAGGCACCCAGTTTTTCTGAGGGTTGTTTCTTCATTATCTTTCATTAAAAATTCAAAAAAATATATATCAAAAATGAATTTCCCATTTCGGGGGTTTTACAGGCACTTTTGGGTGTACAAGACACTCCGCGAGTGTGTCTCTAATGGAAACCAGTGTGTGTGTGTGTGTGTGTGTGTGTGTGTGTGTGTGTGTGTGTGTGTGTGTGTGTGTGTGTGTATGTGTGTGTGACATCACCCTGCTTAGCGATATTGAAATAATTTCATACCTGATTGGGCGACTCCGACACACACAAAAATGAGTAGCTTCCCTTAGTCCATCGGCTGTTGGTTGCCATGTCACAAATTTTCTCTATCTTCTCGAGCCGCTGGAGTCGCAAATGTAAGTGTTTATATCATGGCCATTTAATTGTGTGCGAGATACCCTAGCGCGTATTCCAAAACTCTGAAACCTAGAATTCAGGTATGTTTTTAGATGTATTATTAACAGCTACGGAGTTAAAGATAGTATGCGTTAGTAAGAATTAATTTGGTTGTATAGCGTTGATTGGTTTGGTTCAGTTATGTGGGTTTGGAATTCGTTGAGGTAACCGGTGTTTTTCCAATGTGGTTATTTACCGAGATGGATAACTAACGAATGCAAAGTGTGTATGCCTATGTCGTTATGAAGGTAGTACCTTGTTAAGTATAGTCCTTTCCAGTGTATGGGATAATGTAAAGCGAAAGTGTTAGGGTATAGTCTGTTTCAATGTAGTGACAGAGTTATCCGGTGTTACGAAAGTAGTTCGGGTTATGAAGCACGTGTGTGTGTGAATGAACGTGTGAGAGTTATTTGCATCAGCCAGGTTACGTAATGTATCTCATATTATTGAATATGTGTGTGTTTAGCAAGTGTTATGATTAGGGCTTTCTTATTCAGAGTGCTTGTGGAGGAGCAGAGCGACGTGACGCCGAGACGTCAGTCAACACAGGCTACCCCTCCGAGGGACCTACTGTGAGGTCATCTCTTTACTCAGGGAGTGAGCGACCGGTGCCGAGACACCCGGGTCAACAAGGACTACGCTACGTAGCGAGCCCAGAGGACGTCCACGGTACGAGAAACGGGACGACTCGGAAGCGTGCGACGAAAGACATACGCCTAGACGTGAAAGGACAGAACGTTACCAAGCGAGAACACCAACAAACATGTTGGATTGTGAGAGACAATCACCTAGCCTGGCATTTAAATTGTGTATGTGTATGCGGTGGTAACGTGCTTGTCGTGAGAAGGGGTGTTGCACATAATTTAGATAGTGTTTTTGTTGTTTTATTTACATAAGGTCCGTAGAAGAAAGAAAGCTAGTGCGTTGCGTTTTTCCGCGTGAATGCGCCCGTCTGAGTCAGTGGCGGTGTATGCGTCTGTTGTGCTAGAGTCTGTACGTGCGACTGGGGCAAGTCTGCGTGCAATACAGTGGTGCCCCTGGGTTTTTTTTTTTTATAGCAGTAGGTTACAGTGGCTGATGGTGGTAGTTGAGTTGGCGATTTTAGAATAAGGTTTGATATGTGGTTTGTTTGTCTGTAGTAGTTCCCCTCTCCGATTCTAGGGAGTAAGATCCGTCGTTTCAGTAGTTTTCTGGATCTTACAAGGAGCTAGTCCTTGTTTCTTCCTTTTGTATAGCTTGTAGTATTCTTTTTCTTTGCTCTGCGGTCTATCGGTTGTTGTTGTTTCGATCCATCTGGACGTCTTTCAAGTAAGTCACTGTTTCTTTTGCGTAGGTTGTTGGTATTTCTGTGGGCCTTTCTTTTAAGTTCTTGCCGTTGATTTGTTTTGTATTTTGGTATTTTGTATTTTTTATTTTTTTCTGGAAGTTGTTACTGTAAATATGGAGTCGGACGAGGTTGAGGTGTATATTAAACAAGGGGAAAGATTAGGTCGTAAGGAGGGCAAGCGTTTGGATTATGTGGAGAAATGTAAGGATAGGGATGATAGGGAGAGGTAGAGAGTACTTAAGAAAGAGGAGCTAGAGGTTCAGAAAGCCTTAAAAGAGAAGGAATTAGAAGGTCAGAGAGAGAGAGAGAGAGAGAGAGAGAGAGAGAGAGAGAGAGAGAGAGAGAGAGAGAGAGAGAGAGAGAGAGAGAGTGAGAGAAAGAGAGAGAGAGAGAGAGAGAGAGAGAGAGAGAGAGAGAGAGAGAGAGAGAGAGAGTACTTAAGAAATTAAGAAAGAGGAATTAAAAGCTCAGAGGGAGAGAGAAGGAAGGGAACAAGTCTTAAAGGAGAAAGAACTAGCTTTTCAGAGAGAGAACGACAAGAAGTCACTAGCGTTTCAGAGAGAGAAAGACGAAGAGGAACGGGCTTTAAGAGAGAAAGAAATAGATTATCAGAGAAAGGAAAAGAGAGTGTTAGGGAGTTGCAGCTGCAGTTAGCTCGAGATACAGGGTCTAAAACAGCTTCAGAGGGTGATTCGGTAGTTCGGAGAATACGTAATTTCTCTAGATTACCAATGCTTAAGGCGTGTGTGGACTATATTGACACTTTTCTGTGTCGGTTTGAGGTTCATGCACAGGCGTTGAGTTGGCCAGCTGCCAACTAAACCGTTTTGCTTTCGACCGTTCTGGAAAGTCAGGCCTTGAGTCTTTACCATAGCTTGAAAATTTCGGGGAACGTAGATTATGCTACTTTGAAGGAGTGTCTATTGCAGAAGTTCCAATGCAGTGCGGAGGGATTCAGGGAGCTCTTGAGAGCTTGTCGGCCACAGACAGGGGAATCGTTTGTGTCGTTTGGCAAACGGTTGTCCCACTTACTCGTGCGTTGGGTCGAACTGTCCAAGATCGACCACACGTACGAGGCATTATTTGATCTCGTGGTGGCGGAACATTTCTTTGGTAGCGTTTCCAAGGATCTTGCTGTGTTCTTGAGGGAAGGTGACCTCAAGAGTACCGAGGAGCTAGTTCGGAACGCGGAGGCTTTTCGGCTCGCGCATCCGACAAAAAACTAGCGCGTATGAGTGAGTCGCCGCCAGTCGGGTTGATCGCCGCTAACACGACTAGGGGATATCGTGGTGTCAATACCTTGAAGGGGGCCCAACTATTTAACGGTATAGGTACTTTCCGTTTTTGACGTGGGGATAGAGATAGCGGTCGCGATCCTTACGCACGAGGGGAGAAATCTGGGCGTGGGTACGGACGTGGTCGAATTGCTACTCCGGACACAGTGTTTTGCGTGTCGTGAGTACGGGCATTTCCGTCGTGACTGTTCTCGCAGTAGTTTAGGCGCTCAGTGTTTAACCTGTCAGGGGTACGGTCATTGGCTCATCAATGTCCTAGCGATGCTGGTATGGTGGAGGGGGCGGAGCAGCCCACTCACGTGGCCAGCTTTGTAGTGCCAGTCGGAAGGTAAAAATAGCTGGGCGGCGTGTGTTCGGCTGACGGAGGTCGTTGCCTACCGCTGGTGGACGGTGATGAAAAAGGATTGCTCGTTTCTGTTCTCCGTGACTCAGGTACAACGACCGCGGGGGTCAGACGTAGACTCGTTAGGGACGATCAGTTCACGGGGGAGACGCAGAAAGTGATTTAGCTCGGAGGGGAGGTAGAATCTTTTCCTTTGGCTAAGATAGAGGTTGTCACGAAGTTTTTCTCAGGGGATCTGATTTATTGTGTCATCGACGAGCCAGTAGTTGACTTAGTTCTCGGTAACATGAAGGGTGTGAAGCCAGTCATCGGTAGGGTCGGGGCGATTAAGCGAGCTCGTGGTCCTCGCAGTGCAGTCGCATCTGACGCGACGAGAGCTCAGAGCAAGCATGCTCGTGAGCAAACGGTCCGTGTTGCCGTTAGGGGTAACGATATCGGTCCGCGGGTTTGGCCCACCAGTCGGGTTGGCCAGAGGAGGAATAGTTTTGTTACGGACAGTAATACCGCTCACCACCGAGTCTTTCGGTAGGTCGGAAACTGTTGGTTCTCGCTATTGTGTGCCCCTCGCTGGGTCGTTTCATTACTAGAGATAATAGTTCTGTTTTTGCGTTCGCAGTGCGACGGGAGAGTATGCGTAGAGGTTTAAGGCTGTGTTTAGTTCTTTTGTTGTGATAGGGTAGTGTATTGCATCCACTAGTCTTAAAAAGAAACTAGGTCGTTTGAATTTTTCCCTAGGAAGTTTGAATTGTGTTGAAAATCTATGCTCATGCATAGGGTTCACACAGAGGGTTTTGTATGGTACGGTCTTGTCAGCGGTTTGCCTTGTGAAAGATATTCTGTGGGGGCACGAGGCCCACGTGAGATCGTAGGAAAATGTTTTGCACGGGGATTTTAGCGTGAGCTCAGTCTATCAGAGGTCTAAATCGTTAGTACGGGGGTTGACTGTCAGTGTGGGCAGACGTGTTTGAGATACCCTAGCCCGTATTCCAAGACTCTAAAACCTAGAATTGAGGTATGTTTTTAGAGATAGACCTAGAATTTAGGTATGTTTTTATATGTATTATCAATAGCTACGGAGATAAAGATAGTATGCGCTAGTAAGAATTAATTTGGTTGTGTAGCGTTGATTGGTTTGGTTCAGTAATGGCCCACTCGGCAACGGCCTACACGTGGCGTGGGTGGGTAGTCTCCTCAGTCACTGACTGAGTGGGCTAGCAAAGGGGTGCCATCTTTGTCCAGGATTAGGACTTAATGTCAGCAGATATGTTGTTCAGTCTTTTTCACTGGTCCGGTTTTTAAGGAGCTGTGCTAACCCAGGTCCTACCATGTTGGATTGGTCCTTAAAAATACACGTGAGCTTTTGGTCCTTTGGATCCCAAGTGTTTGCCGTGCTTGGAGACCCGTGTCGGGGGAGAAGGGTTAGTTTGTTATTTGGGTTTAAAGCCGAGCAAGCGACTAAGGCTATCTCACAGCGGGATGGGTAAAAATCTGCTCAGCCAGTCTAAAAGAAAGGTCTTAAGACATGATGTAATTATACCTTAAAAATATGTCAGGCTAAAATGTCGCACGAGTCTTTAAAAGAAACGTCTACAGACTCTTATAAAGGGCAAATAAGGAAAGTCACATAGAGTATGAATGCTCAGATCTTGTTAAAAATATTGCATTATCACAGGAAATTGAAGATTTTGTCCAAGGGAACATCCCGGAACAAAACCTTCAAGGACTCTTCTGTGAAGTGTTTATATCTTGTGTCAATTAGATCGGCACAAGACAGCAAAAGTGTCAAACAGAAAACTGCTCGTCACAGGCAAAACATCATGGACACTTATCCTGTTTTGATAAGAGTGCGTAACATACGTGTGCCCGATGTGGAGCCGAGTATGGACAGTCTCCTCACGGCGGCTGCCGCAGCGATAAGGTAGACTCTCGGGCACTGTAGGAAGAGCTTCATGCAGTTTGCTCCCTTCCTCTTTGTCCCACTCGGACTGCCACTCGCGGGCTATGTACGCACTAATCATAGGTTTAAAATCACTATGAACAGTTTGTGTCAAGGACATAGTCATTGCGGGCATCATGAGGTCTAGAACAAAACTAAATCCTGAACCTAGATTAGAGTACTAGGTGAGCCATCGTTAAAGACAAATAGGTTAAGGTGATAAAAAACATCTTCTAACATCTGACCTCTGCCATCATAGTGGTCATTACACCACAGGTGAGCGTGACCGTTAAAATCCCCCATGAGAATATAGATGATCTACTAAGTTAAAAATATCATTACTACAGACCCGCAGGGATGGTGGCAGGTAAACACTGCACACATATCACCATTAAGGTCTGTGAATACGTCTTGGGTCCTTCAGGACATCTCCAGTTCCTAGTCTGTATGCCAAGGCAGGGGAACCTTCTCTCAAACTCCGCCCCATCCACCTCATGCTCAGCTACATTCTGAAGCTGAAGGCCCATCCAAACAATCCTGCCTATGATTGTGTTTTAACCCGTCGTTTGCAGAGATTTACGATGCCCATCCGGGAGCTGTCCACTTTTCTTCCGTGTCCGACCTCATCTGCAGGCGACCGGAGTGGACCTGGACAAAGTTTCGGAATCTCTGCAACACATCACTCCACCCTGGCTATTACCAGTTCCTGACATCTTGCCGGATTTGATCGCCGACAAGGACTCTACTCCACCAGCCATATACCAACAGAGCCTCAATGAACTCCTTTCAAGTTTTTTTGGCAATTGTCGTATTCATACGGATGGGTCCAAGTCTGAGGATGGGAGAGTGGCTGCGGCTGCAGTTTTTTTTTTTCTCGCCATCCTAGACGCCCATGCAAGCTCCGCCTCCCTGACCATTCCTCCGTATCTTGTGCAGAACTGCAGGCAATTCTGCTGGCACTCAGGCAGGCCTGTCAGTCTAGGGAAAGGAACTTCCTGTTTTTGTCTGACTCTCTTTCTGCCCTCCAGGCCCTTCAGGGCACGGGAACAGACCACCCCCTGCTGGTGCAGATTCAAGAGCTTTACGCGAACTTGATGGAGGAATATTATGACATCATTTTTATTTGGGTCCCAGGGAACGTGGGCATCGAAGGCAACATGATCGCAGATTATGCTGCCAACGATGCCCGCCATGACCATGTCCCTGACAAACAGACTGCTCATAGTGATTTTAAACCTATGATTAGTGCGTACCTAGACCACGAGTGACAGTCCGAGTGGGACTCTTACTTACAAAAACAAGAAGAGCATCCATGGTGTTTTGCCTGTGATGAGCAGATACTTTTTGCTGTCTTGTGCTGATCTAATTGACACGAGATATAAACACTTCACTGCAGACTCATTGAAGGTTTTCTTTCGGGATGTTCCCCAGGACAACATCTTCAATTTCTTGAGAGCATGCAATATTTTAATATCCCTCCGTGAGATGGTCTTAGTCGCCTGCTCGGCGTTAAATGACAATAACTAAATTGGTTCAGTTATGCGGGTATGGAATTCCTTAAGGTAACCGGTAGAAGAACGGTAGCTAGTGTGTTGAGTTTTACCGCGTGAATGCGCCCGTCTGAGTCAGTGGCGTTGTATGTGTCTGTTGTGCGAGAGTCTGTTCGTGCGACTAGGGTAAGTCTGCGTGCGTTACAATGCCAGAGGTGCCATCCTTTCCTCGCCCTGCTGGTAACATAGTTGTAAGGAGCTTCTATTATTCTGAAGAGTTAGTGATCGGTCCACAGAGATGAGAATGTAGACAAAGAGAGCTAGAGAGACAGGCACGTATAAGCACAGATGTGTACATAGGGCTAATCCTACACAACCACAGTTATATTAAAGTGGAAGGTATGTTGCGCGGATACGTGATCAGTAATTTATGGTTTTCTTTTATCAAAGTAACTAAAGGTTTCACATGGTTTCATTAAATTACATTCACCAAAAAAGGATACTGCAGTAATTATGTATATCTGATCCCAAATGTCAAGTTTACATTGTTGTATCTGACATGTTTGCAGCAATATTTTCGCCACACTCAGGACTTTCTGCACACCCAGCTCCAGATGGCATCAGAATATGCAAAAGCATCCGGATCTGTGCACGCCCCTTCCTGGCACATGACCAAGATCCACACAATATTTCAGCTGCCTGAGCAGCAGAAGGGTTGCCCAGCCTCTGCCGAAGAGGGTGCGTCTGGTAGGAGCGGGCATACAAGGCAGGGATAGACCCCAATTACAAACTGGTAAGCGATTCTATAATCATCCTCATTTTATTGGCTCACGTGCGAAGCAAAAGTAAGACTATGTTCTGGGCCAGTGGTCGTCTGTCCATCGTCCGTCCGCCGTCCGTCATCCATGGTAAACTTTAACGTTGGCATTTTCTAAGAGACTGTTCAATCCGCTGACTTGGCCCAAGGATACTTTGTGGCAAGACCTTTCTAAACATTTCAATTTGAGTGACCTCTCAGAAAGGTCAGGTGAAGGTTGGGGATGATGGCATAGGCCAAGAATAGCTATATTTTGACATAATTTATTTTTTAACAAATACTATTGACAACTTCAAACCCAAACTTGGTAAAAAAAAAAAAACATATACCTGATAGTAACACATATACATACTAATTTGGTCGATCCCTTAGAAAGGTCACGGATCACAAGAGCTCCGGAAATAGGTCCAAAATAGCCATATTTTGACAAAAGATGGTTGTTATCAAATACTATTCACAACTTCAAACTAAATTTGGTACAGAGATACCTGATGGTAAGACCTATCTATGCATACTAATTTGGATGACCCTTTGGAAAAGTCAAGGGTCACAAGAGGCCGGCAAGTGTGTGTAAAATACATACATACGCACATACGGCGCTTCGCGCCAAAATAATGTACGTTTAGCAGCGAGGTTAGCGTAACTAGTAGACATAACATAATTTTTTGTCTTGTTTCTTCAATTGTTAGAAGTTTAGCCTGCCCGCCTTTGACATCAAGGACATGATATTAAATTCACCCCAACGAGACACTTCTGAAAAAGTCCCTTGTAAAAGGAAGCACAGAAAAAAATTCATATATGCCTTTTTTTATAACTCTTTTTATTCTTCTGTAAGGCCCCTTAACTCAAAATTGTGCTATTTCTGTCATAATGCACCTTTTTTTTTCTTCTGTCCAGTTGAATGAACCTGAGAGTTGCAAGCTCATCGAAATATAAAGACAGTGACGACGAGGATTTTGTTCCTGGCTTGAGTTCACAGGATTCAGACTTCGTGCCGCCATCAATCAATGAAACTCGGACACAAACATTATTCTTACAAGATGCCTATGCAGATGAGGAAGAAGTTGCAAAAATTTTGTCAATGAAACAAGTGACAAAGGAAAGGCGTCGAGCATGGATAAGACTGCAAGATGATGGAGATTACATGCATAAAATTACAGTTCTTGAACAGAAATCAGGATATTTGATTCCTAAGTATCGCACAAAAAGCTGTATAGTGGAAGACCTTCTTGCATATAGCTATTGCAAAGGACTCAGTCCAAGCAAATGATCTCTGTACACTCAAAACATTGCTGTCAGAAACCAGGAGAGTTTCAGTTAGCTGAGAGAGGTGACGTGGCACGACGTGGGAGGCTATTGCTTCCAATACCTTTAGACGTTGACTCTTCCTTCTATCATAAGGTATTAGCCAGACAGAGAGATGGTGAGATATGCCGTTTCATCACAACTGACCCCTTCCTTCTTGAGTATGGAAAGAGATTATTTGACCGCAGGGACTTTGGAGAACACACGGCTGGACAAATAAGTTCCAGGATGCAGAAGTTAGGGAGACTACTACAGACTCTCAGAGTGATGTCAGAAATGAAAATCGCCAGTTTGAATGCTGTGATCAATTCAGCTAGCTTTGAACATGTAGTCCTGGCTGGAAAAGAGCTAACAGAATTTGATAAGGACACACATCAGTTTAAAAAAAGGCAATCTCGCAATGCGCACAGGCCATGCCTTGAAAAAAACTGTTCACAGATGAAACAGTCACAGGCATCCAAACAGCTTGGGCTTGGTTCAGATAAGAGGTGGCTGCTCGAGCTCTCTGAGGCTGAATGGTTTGACTCTGTCTTTACCAGGAACTGTTATGATTCTGTGTCAGCTACGGCAGCCCAGTCGGTCGGAAAAATGATGATGAACAAACCCAAGCTTATCCCATCATGTGAAGATGTTAGCAAAGTGCAAGAGCTGCTTGAGACAAGGGTGGTTTCGGAAGATTATCCGACAGTGGTTAAAGCAACTCTTTGTGCCATAGCACTTTTCAACAGAAAACGAGGGAGAGAACTTCAGAGAATGAAGGTATCAGACTCCCAGAAAGCTAAGACTGGAATGATGAACAATTAAGATATCTTGAAAGGTCTCAAAGAGGAAAGTGGTGAATCATTTTCAGCAAGTGGAAATCAGAGGCAAGTTTAATATGTGTGTTCCCATTTTGCTGACAAACAAGATGATGACAACTGTGGACAGAATTCTTCAAATGAGACAATAAGTGCCAGCTCTAGCTAGTTCCCAGTACATCTTTGCTAGGTGTTCTGGTCAGAGACCTTATTGAGGCCATGATGTTCTGAAGGAACATGCACTGCACGCACGAGTGTCAAACCCAGCCATGTTCACATTTACTCAGTTACGGAAGCAGGTTGCAACTTTGGCTCAGTCAATGGCCATCTCAGAGTTAGATCAGGATCAGCTGGCAGATTTTCTTGGTCATGATATTCGGATACATCGCCATGTCTACCGCCAACCGCAAGACGTCCTTTAAAAGGCAAAAGTGGCGAAGATTCTTCTGTCACTTAACAATGGGACGACAGATTTTGAGATGAGTTGGGCGATGAAGAGATTGGCTTTGACAATGAAGACGCATCAGAAACTTGCAGAGAGGTCTCAGGTAAAACAGGACCTGTGAATGAAGCAAGTACCAAGTCAACAACACAGGAATAAATGAGCATGAAAGAGAAAAGACGTCCAGAGCCTGATGAAAATCTAGATAGTTTTGATGATGACAGTACTGCGTCAGCTCCCGTTCGAAAGAAAGCTAGATTTTCAAGGAAACCATGGGGGAAAGCTGAAGACAAAGTTGTTCAAACTCGTTTCAATACACACCTTGTCATGAACAAATTTTCTCGAAAGGCCGAGATAGAGCAGTCAATCGCAGAAGAGCCCGGACTTATACATAGACGCTACACAAATATTAAGGATTACATCCGCAACAGACTGAACAAGTTACAACAGAAATAAATTGAGATGTTTTCTTACGCATCACACACAGTGCAGGTGTTCTCCGTGAAGTTACTTTCGATCACAACCACACGTCAGAAAAAGGCAACAAAATCGCATGACAGATTGGCCTTAAAAATGGTGTTATACAACGAATTTCTTTCATTGAATAAGAAAGCTTTTGTTAAAATCGTTGGGTTCTATTATCTGTAACGAAACAAAAATGATCATATATGCAGATGACCGTAGCAGGGAGCATCTAAATTAAAGATTGTGCTTAATAAGTACACTTGAGCGTGCTCTGAAATGAAATGGGCATGATATACTGCAAAAACACTTATCTTTGCAACTCCAGTGACTCAGGACAAAACACAAGATAATAAAACAATTTTAAACAAATGATTTATTACAAGAGTGTCATTATTGTGTTGGTTGTTACTATAAGGTACACTTGCATCCTATGCATCCTTATAAAAGTCCGCCGTGAGATGGCCTTAGTTGCCTGTTCGGCGTTAAACTCAACTAACTAACTCTTTGAAAAGTCACAGGAAGCATAAACTTTAGCAGAGTTGGAATACCTCGCCTTGTACCTAGGTTAAACGCACCAGCGGCACCATTGTTGCTATTTTCGCACCAGACCGGTCGCTCGGACCGGTCATGTGCACCAGAACTGCGCATGCAGGTAGGCTTCTGCACTTGCCGTGTGGTCTCGTACGTTCACGCAGAAAATTGTGATCGCAGTCGAAAAACGGTTCGTTTCCGGTTTTACTTTTAGCGCCTTTTACCTCCCCTAACACGTCATTTTTGTGTAGAGATGGCGGAGGCTTGTGTCATGCCCCCACGCCCCTGAATCAAGTCCATTGTACTTGTAGTGCGCTCATGTCTCGAACTTCAACTACGACGGTGCTTTCTGCAGCACAAACGACGCAGATGTCGCAAAATCACCACCATTGAGGAAAAAAGCTATTTATCAAATCTGCCAAATCGCGTAATGTTTCATGGTGCTAGCATAAGGATGCATTATTGCCGGATTGCATATATAGGAAAGGGTTTATTCTTTATTCATCTTATTTTGCAGCAATCAAACGACGGTCACGTGATTCTTTCTCTAAGATTGCTCATTACAGGGGCAGAAGCACACGCTCTAAACCGATTTGGTGCACATGACCGATCCGAGCGACCGGTCTGGTGCGAAAATAGCAACAACGGCGCCGCTGGTGGCTTTTAACCTAGGCTCAGGGCGAGGTTTACCATCTCAGCTAAAAAATTTTTTTTTTTTATCATCCGTACGTCACACAACCAGTCACTTTAGCTCAAACCGTACCATGTGACCGTAATACAAAAAAAACATTGTAGCGACAAATGGCGGACTTCTTGTAGCCTTCTTCGTGGTGCATCTTGGATGCAAGTTTTGTCCTAGTAAAGATCACCAAAACGTTCTAAAGTAACAGGTTACTTAGTGTTGTTGGAAACAACAAGCACACTCAGTACTGGAGACGGCGACGTCATGATATATTTTAAATTACATCATAAGTCTATTATGTATAAATGTATATTCCTTTGACGTCAGTGGTGTCTGGCGTGATCCAGGTCGGAAGATGTCTTCTTGATTTCTTTTACGAAAATAGCGGAGGAATGAAAACAAATACAATATTGGTAGCAGGTGCTTGCTGCACGGACCCCTGCGACCAATAACTTATATTGTCGCCCTTGCTAGAACTCAGTATATTTCTCCATTTTATAAATAGAGGCACAGAAGTCTCGAATGGAAGAACTAGTTTTCCTCATCACAAAGTTGCGAGAAAAAAAAGTATGACTGCCCTTGATTGTTTGATTTGAGGTGTTTACAAACAATTACTGTGAATTTATATGTATGCACCTTTGATGTGATTAATAAAGGCTGAAGTTTCAAGTGATCTCTTATGTTCTCTGTTAATTAATCAATGTCAGTGTTCTGTTTTGTCATTTTTAGTGTTACTTTCTTCCTCCGAGTCTTTTCGTATCATTCGTATTTTTCCACACTTTTTAACCCGTATCATACTGAGGCTGAAAGCTTCAAATTTGTGCACTGCCATATGCAAGCTACATTACAGAACTTACAGATAAGGACATAGACCAATGGCTTTAGTTCAAGGGTGGTGCCAGAATAGCTTGGCGCCTAGAGGCGCCAAGGTATTCTGGCACTACCCTTGAATTATTTTAGTCACACGTTTTTCACTCATTGGTGTATTCCGAATGATAAGGGTTAATATTAAAAATGCTCTGTTGCTGTTTGTCTCAAACTCCAGAGCACATAAAAAATGTCAAGTTTCAGAATGCCATGATAAACTGTTGTGCTTCAGAGGGACAAAACGTAGCAACGATTAAAAGATTTCCTCTGTGAAAATCATAATCTAAAGGTTGGGGGCCAGTGTTCATTCAATTTTGCACAATAAAATGTTAAAAATGTTAATGCATACATACAACTCCATGCTCACCTTTCATCATCTCATCTAAGGAGTGGCTCTTCCGGCACGCCACGCTCAACCTCACTGCCTGCGCTAGTGCAATCAACGAAGGGCCGGAGTACCAGCAAGCTTCAGGCCCCACATTCCGAATGATGTAATGACAGACACCACCCAGACCCAGTGACTGTGTTTCTTACTGAACAGCCGCGTGTGTACTTTTTAGAAACTATTTTGGACTGCTTTCACGTTAATGATGTAGTTCTACTACTTTTGTTTTTAAAATGACTTTGAAGTTATATACTAGTTAAGTTCAGTAAAATTAAGGTGGTGACTGTTTATGCCGGAGCGACTGTCTGAACACCGGCGCTGTACTATGGCGGCGACGGGCCCCCAGGTGCTGTTTCATAGTTTGACCGTTGTTCAGTTTTATGTTGCCTAGATCGGAGATCTTCTCCGTATCGACGCGGGTATTTTGTTTCTTTTGTTAACTTGTTTTATGTACTAGTTTTAGCCAAGTAGGAACTTCAGTAATAAAGAACATTATAATAGTGTGTTAAGGGGGCATAGGGCTGTCTTAGCGGTATTCTGTTTTTGTCAGGGAGGTTCGGGTCGGGATGAGGCCACTGGCGCTGGCCATTAGATGCCTTGGCGACGGGCTTCACCCGTCCAGAGTCATTGTCCATTGTGTAGCTCTGTGATTGTAATTTGTGGAATGAGCGAGTGAGTGAATGTAAGCAGCACCTGTGGTGGCAAAAAATGTGAATTTCTCCATGAGGGGTTAATAAAGTATTATTGTATTGTATTACATGACTGATTTGAAGCGACACCCATTTTCACTGTAATGCCAGTTTTTGTGTGAGAGGCACCCACTTCATTGGTAGAAACCCATTTTTTCTCTATCCAGTGTCTCTGTTTCGATAAAATGTCTATTTTATTTGAAGTTATAGAGCTTAGTTATAAGGTGAGTTCTAAACATTCGCATCAATTCCAGAGCCCTAGAATAAATAGAAATATGGAAACCCATTCTCACATAAAATTGTAGGTAACCCACTCTGAGGCTTTTGTCTCCATGTGTGTGTGTGTGTGTGTGTGTGTGTGTGTGTGTGTGTGTGTGTGTGTGTGCGTGCGTGCGTGCGTGCGTGCGTGCGTGTGTGTGTTTGTGTGTGTGTGTTCGGAGGCCTATGTCTGCTGTTGCGGGGGAGTGTGGGGGGAGGGGGGAGGTGGAGGTGTGGGGTGGTCCAACTTTTTGTTTAGGGCCTTCAACCTGACACATGAGGCCGACAAATAAAAAGCAGGGGGAGGGAAAGGGGAGATGGAGGTAGGCGCGACAAGCGTGTGTCAGCACCCCTTTCACTTTCTCACCACCCCACCTGATTCTCTCCACTTCACCTGATTCTCACCAACCCACCTGTATCTCACCAACCCACCTGTATCTCAAGGCAAACAAAAATCTGAAAATCTGACCAAAACCCACCTGGCCACTAATCTCTCGTACAAGTCTGGTGTCATGTTGGGGTCGGGGCGGTTGTCAGTGACGGCTTTCTTCCACCAGTCATTGTTGTTCATAGTGTCGGAACAAAGACATCGCTCTACAGCGGCAGCGGGACCTGTAGTCACCCCCACACACCGGCACAGTGCCTGCAACACACACACGCACACACACACACACATAGAATCGCGTAGGTGACATGGAGACGTAGCCCAGTGGATAAGACACTGCGCTGGCAGTTGTAAGATCCCGGGTTCGAATTCCCTGGTGGACAGGAATGGGATGTGGACTTCTCCTCATTCCCATCGAGTCAAAGTTACGTACAGAGTCGGCTTACTGTTGCCTGTCTTTGTGTGCACAGCACGCATAATCATCAAGTGCGCACGTTAAAAATCCCATTACCACTATTTGAAAAGAGAAGACCCGGTAGGGCCGGTAAAATGGAAACATAAATATTTTACATGCACCGAAGTTAATAGTCGGGTGGAGGTTTGCACACAAAGTAGCGCTCAGTATCAGCACGCTTTCAAAGCTCCAGCTTCCATCCCTACGGCGGCGCCTTGAGCATCTTTAATTAGATAGATATGTGAGAGATAGATAAGTAGACAGTTGAAACCCACCTAATCAATAATCGATCAATTTATTTGATCCTCTCCGTATTTAGACAAACGAACTCCAGCACTTACCACCAATACCTTTATTACCTAGCCATTTTAGTTCCACTCCAGAAATCATTCAAGCTACGTTTTTTTATCAGCTACCAACCCGCGATTATCATAAGCCAGATTTCCCACCCAACCTAAATTATTAATGCTGTCATTGACTTCTTTAAACAAAATTATTATATTACGTTTTAAAATGAACCAAGACGAATTACTTCTTCTAAGCGATATCTGTGCTGTAGAGAACAAAGACTTAGACTCTAAAAAACAAAGGCTTATCTCTGTAGTTGTGTCAGGCAAATCAAAAGCTTTTCTCGGTAAACAATACATGACAGAAGACATAGAATCCCTTACTGCTGATGAGCTAATTAAACTACATTCTAAATATGAAAATCACATTGCTTCACTAATGACACGTGATTTAAGCCGGTCTCTTGTCTGTCTATATACAAAAGCTGTAAGTCACTTCCTACCTGTTGATAGTGACAGCCTTTCACATGATCTAGAAAGCAACCCCATAGTTTCAAGTTCAATAGGTAAATTAGCATGCCTTATGTTTTACAAGTTTGGGAATTACCTTGCGCCTGCTGTAACCTTACTTGTTACTAGTAGTCATATTGATTTTTCTAAAATAAATTTTAAATTAGAAGAAAATGGACGAGACGACTCCACAACAGAGCCATGTCTTGACACAGGTTCAAACAGTGACTAAGACTAAAAGCCCAGGTAGAATAGAGGCTGGAAAAAGATTAGCTGAATATAACAGACAAAAGAAATTACAGCTTCAAGCATTAACAGAAAAGACTGACACACCATCAACAGCACCAGTGTCACTACCGTCACACCCCCCACAAAGTGAGAGACAAACAACTAAACCTGAAACTACAAAATATATAGTTGCTGGATTTGTTGTCGGATTTGGTTACGTAGGTTACCAATTATATAAAAAATACAAACCAAACACTCAAACAGTGTCCAAAAAATCAAACACTCCAAAAACAAAAGAAGAAGTCTCCACATTACCAGCAGTTCCAAAACCTTTGGACCCATTTTACATGCAGTAAATAAATTTATTATTTTAATTTTTGTAGCATAAGAAAATGAGCGACACAAAGAACTTAATGAACCTTGTCTATCACTCTGCTGTAATAAGTGGACTAGCAGTAGCTTATTCTATGCTGGGAAAAAGTCTTCTCAAAATGAAATCAGCAGACCTTAGTAAATTAGACTTCGAAGACAGTGCTAAACTAGTAGTTGTTATAACAGCATCGATTGCAACAAAAGATTTTCTAGTCAAGCAAGGAATTATTCCAGAAAATATTTCTATGTAAATAAAAATATGGCAACTATAGCTGTTATGATTGGCGGTGCAGTTATTAACGCATTAGCTTTTAGTGGATCAAACTATTTCTTTTCAAAAGTTAGTAAAGAAGAATCAGCAGAAGAAATGAAGCGACACAATGAGGCATCTGAAAAACTAGCTCAAGCTCAACAAGATTATGAGAAGCAAAGAATTGAGAAACTTGATTTTATTAATGAAAAACTAAAACTTGAGGGTCATGCACAGCATACATTTTCAAATGTTGATGACGCGATCAAAGAATACTATCTTGTTACTGGTGAAGACATGTCTATTCCACAACCAAAACTTAGTGACTACTACCAACCAAGCCCAGAACAAAGAAATGGAGAAATAATATTTGTTTTAGTAGGAATGACATTAGTATATTTTACAGGAGTTTATATTGCTAAAAAAAATGGCAGACGCTAAACTATCAAAAATATATTACTCCCCAATTGGCTACTGGAAAGGGAATACTGCAGTAGAAAAATTACATGCTGCTGTGGGTGGAGATGTCAACCAAATAAAACAGTGGCTCAAAAAACAGGCAATTTGGCAAATATATCTTCCTGCTCCAAGAAAAATAACAAGGCCTCATTTTGAAAACACTATCCCTAATGACACACACCAAATGGACCTCCTGTTTCTTCCGCATGACACAATAAAAAAGAAACGATACAAGTATGCATTAACTGTTGTTGACATAGCTTCAAGGTATAAGGATGCAGAACCCATAACTGACAAAAAAGCTGTAACAGTGGCCACTGCATTATCAAAAATATATAGTCGAGGTCCTTTAAAATACCCTAGGCTTGTGCAGGTTGATGATGGGAGTGAATTTAAAGGCGCTGTTAATCAATTATTTGCAAAGCATGGCGTACTGGTTAGACGTGGTATTCCAGGCTTGCATAGATCACAGGCAATTGTAGAAAACTTTAACAAGCAATTATCGGAGAGACTTTTTAGCTATCAGTATTCTAAGGAACTCATGCATGACGCACGTAACACTGAGTGGGTTAAAAGATTACCGTCTGTAATAAAAGCAATGAATAATGAGGGTCACCCTAAACCTGTTGATTCTATTAAATTGAAAACAATACCGTCAGAAATAAAAACAACAACAACACCTCCAGACACTAGCTTGTTTACAAAACAGGTGAGATATTTGTATCAACCAGGTGAAGCTGAAAATGACGTTAGACGTAGGGCAACTGATCCAATTTGGTCTACATCTGTTCATAATATAAAAAAAATAGTTCCTTCAGCTAATGCAACAATATATTATCTGTATGAGCCTGCACCAAAGAGGGCATTTGTCAGAGAAGAATTACAGATTATTCCCACAGATACCGTTACTCATTTCAGTAACTAACTCATCAATTAATTCATCAACCAGTTCGTCAGCTATTTCTTCAGATAACTTGAGTCTGTAATGACCAGGTGCATAAGCTTTTTCCTTACTATGAAACACTCGTTTTGTGTCTCCAACTGCCAGAGACTTCTTATGTGTTTGGATCATTTCAAGATTATGTTTGTTTGATCTCAGTGACTTGTTTGGATAATCAGGCATTAATGCACCATCTAACACTTGCTTGTAATGTTCATGACGTATGTCTTTATTTTTTATTGCTGTTTTCTTGATACCTTTGGCTTTTGACTGACTACCCTTCTGATGCAGTATAGAATACATTTTTGATCTCAGACCAACATACTCAACTATTGGCACACCATTTAGTTCATCCTTAAACTTTCCAGGCACTTTTTTGTTTTGTGTGCTAAACAATGGGTGATCTTTAGGATAATCAGACGTGTCATACATGTGTAACTCTGTTTTCATGTCTTCATAAAAGTCTTCAGTACATACGTCTATGATCATAGAGTCAGTGTCAGTGTATAACAATCGACACTCAGGATACTTCGGTTTAAAGTAATCATAATAAAATTCAAGCATTAATAATTTTGATAACTCAAGAATTGCCATACCAATGAATACTGGCTTATCCAGTTTAACAATCTTTTTTTTGAGTGACACTGCATACAATGATGAATGAAATTCTTTATACCCTGTGTACTGAGGCTTACCTGTAAGTTTAATTGCACCTGATTCAGTTGTGACCAGTCTCACATCTTTTCTGTGATGAGGATTTTCCATCGTCTTACCAAAACAGGCATTGTTCATAAGCTTAAAGAAGTCTTTGTCAAATGCAGTGTTACCATCTCTTGCACGCAATGTTGTGTTCTTCATTATGTAATCTTTCATAAAAGCACTTTGATCAAATTGAATTCCTCTATGAACTTTCTTTAGTACTAAACCATGTCTGATGTAAAACTGTAACAATCGATAGTGACAAACGTAATTGAATTTGTCATTCAGATTTGGTACAAGTTTGGTGTCTTCTTTTTTCCCCGTTAAACTCAGTTTCTCAACTGCTAATGGATAATCATTATGGTAATCATGTAGGCGGTGTGGGTACTCCAGGTCTACTTCAAAGATCCAACCCTTTTCATCATTTTGACCTCGATCCATAATATATTTTGTTAATTTTTTTATGCCAAACTGTGACAAATCATACAAACAAAAGTTTTTTAATGGTAATAATTCACACATCGCGAATCCGTACAAATTGTTAGCGTCCACATACGTAATAAATGACCTTGGCTTTGAGGGGTCAAAGTCATCAAGATATTTATTATTTGCCTTGGCATAATTATTTGCTGCTAAACTAATGCCCCCCCTCAATCCACGTTCCACCATTTCACCCATCGTACGATCAGACAACAGGTCTATAAATATCTTACTGGATTTCAAAAATGCATCCCATGTCATGCCAGGACTAGTGATGTAGCAGGCTGGGTCAAGTTTGTAGTGTAACAAACCCTTCTCACGGTAACTTTCAAATACGTCTGCTAGCAAACAAACGTCAGCTTTCAAGTACTGGTCATGGTAATCACCAATTGTCTGACATCCTAACTTCCCCCATGCATCAAGTGCGTGTTGATATTCAGAGTCAGAAATACCTTTGCCAGTTAGTGTAGAATAAAATTTCTCTTTTGGTGGCAGTCTTGTTTCTTCAAACACAACCCAGTCACTGATGTACTCATATGGATAAACACCTTTTTTAATCAAGTCCGGCTCAAAATATTTACTTGTTATTGGATACTCAGTCAGTCCTTCTGCTAGACTAGCCAACCCTAAAGACAGATGTTGCATGGAGTCATAAAATGCTAATTTGTCTAACCTAAAAGTCAAGTATTTCTCAGTTGTCTGGGCAATACAACTAATTTTTTTGTACGACTCGTCTACAGCCTGCATGATAATGTGTGAATCATATCCCTTCAGATTGTGAAAAAAGATTGGTAACTTGTATGTCTTAGGATCTATTTTTAATAACAAGTTACAATTATTATGTGCAGCTCCTCTGTAACGCCCAGTTATGTGATCATGGTCACGAACTTTATCACCCCCTAAAGGTTGTTCACAAATCCAACACATCTCAGCTGTATCAAAATTATGTTTGTCTTCTTCTGTCATAACCAAAGTCTTTTGACAATTTTTCAAATAATCAAATACCTTGTTATACAGTTGTCTCATTTCTGACAAAAACATAGCTGATGCATTTTTTCCCCTGTAAATAACAGGTTCTGAATGCTGACCGTCTGACATAACAAAAATATACCCGAAAGAACACACTACTTGATCACTCAACTTTATTGTCTTTGGTAATGAATCTGGAACAGGGCCTTCATACGGAACAACCAGTGATTCAAAATCAGCATACACTACAAACGGTAGCTTTTGCTGATTTTTATAGTTACAAAAATGTACTTTAGTACCAGGCTCTGGATACTTAAGTACTGTTTGTACGTCATCAACAGACCTACAATTTAAAACATGTTTATTTGCTACTGCAATAGAAGAAAACCTTTGTAAACATTTTTTACAAAATTCCTGTTTACCATCATGTTTTGTTGTATGATGAATTAGTCTTGACATACTTCTGATAATTGTGTAGTGAAAGTTATCACCAGAGCTTATTAGTAACATGTCAACATGCTTATCTTTTGACTGTCCGTAGGTTGGGGCAATTGGTGACACTCTAATTGGTTGTAACTTGTTCTCAGAGTCATTATCCCATATATACACGTTTACAGATATACCAGGATTTAGTTTTTCAAACAAGTCTATATCCTCTATTTTAACAGGGAACTCAATGCCACTGAAGTTGAGTTCGTTTACAAATTTGGTATAGTTAGATACACGATCAGGTTTTGCTTTTACAAAATGCAGTTTGGCAAGCACACACCACATAAAACATAAATTATCATTGTTTTGAATATTGACGACAGCCTTTTTGTTTGCAACCTCTGTTGGTAGTGGTATCCATGATTTGCCTAAAATAGGATGATATCTTGACTGCTTTAGTTGAAGTTCAAGTACATAACCTTCATGCCAACCAGATCCACTTATTTTTGCCCTATCAATTGCTTCAAGGAAGTCAGGCAACAATCTTTCTCTAAACACTCTTTCTAATTCTCTTCTCGAATTAACTGTGTGTTGTCTCGTTGAAATATATGAAATAATAACTTGTCCAGATTCCCTTCTAAATTCTATTTTCGCAACAATCTGAATCTTTATACTACCAGAAAGAAGATTTTCTTGTATTACGGCAAAAGATCTTTGTATCGATTCATATACATTAAAATAATTAGATATAGGTAAGTCAATTGTGTGAAACACGTTTCTTAATCTTTGACGGTTGTCCATCTTTTTTATTTGTCCGACAAAAAAATAAATAGAAAATTATATAATGAAAATGGCACTTTATTGACTAAAATCTATATAATAGACAAAATTAATCACCAACTAATAAGCCACTTCATTGATATGTCTTCTGTGGTATCATTTTCAAGCTTTTGCATGTGTAATATCGTTTTACTGACAGTAATAAATTTAACATTTTTATTTTCTTTTTTTATTTGATAGTATATGTTTAAACACATATTCTTAAACCAGTCAGATTTAGCATCATAAACTAAAAAATTTGCTGTCCTATTATTATAAAGTGGAAAAGTATTAGAATATCCAAGATAAAAACTATATGTCATGTACATCTTCATCGGTGATGGGAGTTCTGAAAAAGGGCGTCTAACTTGTGTTTTTAAGTCACTAATAAGCATAAAATCCCTGAAACTCGATGTAATATTCATGAATTTACCAATAGGCCAATTTTGATCCTCTTGTCCGTCCGTCATTTTTATAGACAAACCAAAAAGATAAATTAATTTACTAACCCATACCCTGTGGGCTGATCTGTCTTTAAAATGAGCTTTAGATGCTTAGTTGATTTCAGTTTATTTTTTACATCATCCCGTTCTTGCTTATTTGGAATGACATCGTTTTCTCTGAGACAGTCTTCGAAGCTGTCACGATCCTTACAGTAAAACAAACAGATAAACTTTAACTGTTCTCGAAAATCTTTTAGTACAGCATTATATTTCTGAGTGAGAATCCAAACACTGATGTTTGCGTGTCTACCACTGAAGGCAAGTTCTGCTAAAGTATTTCTCTTTTTGACAATGTCTTTCTCTGCAGAGCAATCATCGACAATAAATAAAGTTGACTGTCCTTCAAATTGTTTGAAAAAATATAGCAGGTAATCATTCAGTTTTTTCTCAGGGTCGACTAAATAGATATTACTGTCAGTCCAAATGAATAAACGGTTGTGATAAGCTTTGTTGTGTTTTATTGTTGGACAAAATATTACAATGTTTTCAAAATGGTGTATGTATCTTGTTTGTAATAAGTCAAGTACAAATTCAGTTTTACCACACCCTGTCGCACCACAAAATAAGCCACAGTGTGGGTCAAGGGTCATTAGGTTCATTTTAATACACAATATAATTTTAATATATGTGTCCACTCAGTCTGCTTTCTGCAATATTGAGTTGTGCGTCATAAATTAGATACAAATATATATTTATGGCTGCAGCAGTTTCAACCTTTTTTTGTATCTGAATTGTTATTCCATCACTACCGTTCTCGACAGTTCGTCCTGACCCATGAAGATAGTCATCATCTGTACTACGCAGGTCTAACCACAGTGCATACTTGTTTGTCAGGTATTGACCAATCCTAACGTCATACAGATGTAGATCTTTGCACGCAATGTTTGCTGGTTTATCTCTAATCCTTCCACCCGCAAAATACTTTGTGATCTCATCGTAGTGTTGATAAGGCAGCATTCCAGACGCGTACACTTGATTAGGGCGGCCTTCGATTGTACAAGACAAATGTGTAATCTTAGGATTGTAGAATTTTTCTGAATCTCTTTTGTATGGACTCACCGGTTCAACAAACAACATAAGAATACCTTTCAGTGACCTGGCTGGTGTGTTTAAGTTTAAGTTCCACATTGGGTCGCTTTTGTCTTTGGGTATTAAACTGTGTCTAATCACCCTGTCATAATAAATTGGAAGTCTTGACTGGTACTGATTTTGAATGAGTCTGGCTAGTTCAGTATGTGTGACAATTTCGTATTCCAAGGAAATGTTAGAGATCTTGTATGTTGCATCTGTGGCAGATGATTTAATTACTTTGGAGTAGTCATTGAAAGTTAGTTCAAAGCTCAGACGGTCATTCAGTGCCCCTTGATAATAAGGCAAATGAGCTGTTAGGATTTCAAACTCAAGTGGAATGTAGAATCTGGATCCATATGTTTCGGCCATTATAACATCCATGGCTGTATTAGTTACTTTATCTCCGGCGTCGATTCGAAGTTTACCAACATTATCTGGCTGTATGCCTTGGTAAATACGGTCTTCTCGTTCTTCTCTTGTTAGCCAAAGGTCTTTGTAACAGTAGAATACATCTGAGTCATCAAGACTAAACACTTCCTGTCCTTCAAGTTTTACTTTAATAGTTCTAACAATTGCTCTGCCAAGATTGTCAACCAGTGTTCTGTTTACATCTGTGTCTGATGATAGTTCAATATTAAATGCTAGGCGTGCAGTGCCAGGAACAATAACGTCACTGGGACCTAGGTTTGGAAACTTGACTGTAAGTGTTTGGTTCTGGTCTATGGTACTTGGATTGTTCGTGATGACGATTGATTGTCGAATGGCCTTAACACCCAGAGGCTCACGTAGTTTTCTGTGTGGGTCTAACTTTGATCCGTAGGAAGATGCCATTTTTATTATGCACAAAAAAATTAAATTAATAAAAACAATGGCAGCGGGAGGATTTAATCATGAAGAGTTTAAAATGGATGTCATGGATGCCTCAGATACCAGTATCACAGATATGACTGGAATGGTAACTACTTCTCCTTTGTATCATGAACTGTTAAAAGATAAAGTAAACTCATTTTATGACAGTGTTGGAGCGCGCCCAGATGTAATAGATCCTAATCAATTTGAATATGATAAAGGGCACTTATTTGTAAATACAGACAGAGGGAAAATATATCTAACACATAAAAATAATCCTTCTAAGTTTAGGGCTTTAAGTACAATTAAAGGTGAAGTCGGTGGTAACTCTGGGTTGGCAAGATACCTTGGTATTGGAGGGTCTCCTGTTCCCCCAAGACTTGTTAGTGTGCTTCACGACACGCAAACAAAGTTGCCAACAGGGCAACAAATTGAAATGGCACCAGTAACAAGCCTACCAGAAATAGCAAACACAGTGATACAAGAAACCTCATTTACAGAAGAACAAATAAATGACGAATTAAAAACAATTGGTGACTCTCCTTTGACAAAGCGGGAGTTAGCTGGGTTGGATAAAACACTGCAGACGATAAGAGGTGAGATGGTTAATAATATTGCCAAACTGGGAGAGCTTGATAAACACATAGAACGAGAAAAAGAGAAACTGGCTACAGCAGACAATGGAAATCTTGACATAGAAATGAAAGAAAAAAATACAAAAAAGATTAAATGATTTGTATACAGAAAGATCAGCGCGGCTAGAAGTAGTTGAAATTGGAAGACAAAAACTAAAATCACAGGTCAACAGGATTAGAGAAACTATTCAGAAAATACTTAATGAAGACACTACTCTGTCTGAGAGACTTAAAACACTTTTCAGAGAACAGGGTATCACAATTGCCAGTTTAATTACAGCTCTGGGGTTTATTATCAGTACAGTTGTGTTGACTGTAACGGGAGGTAGTAGTAGTCCAGCACCTCCAGCTCCTCCAACTCCATCAGACCCAAAAGATTTACAGACGTGGGTAAAAAAACAGTTGTCTCACATATCAGACTTGCTTAAAAAATTAGCTGTAAAAGCAGCAGATGCTTTGCCAGGTATTATAGGCACTGTTGTCAGTTGGCTGATTAGTACAGCGGCAAAGGCAGTAGGGTTTATGGCAGAACATGTGTGGGTCTTTTTGGTGACAGTAGGAGGGTTAATAGTGGGTTATTTAATGAAACAGGTAAAGAAGTAATATTCCTAATCCAGTAAGGCCTATTACCAATGCAGTTCTCTCTGACTCATGTGTGTTTTCTTGGCCTGTTACTGACTGTACTGGTGCCGGTTCAGGTGTCTGTGCCGATGCTTGGGCTGTTATTGACATTACTGGTTTTACTATCTGTTCAGGTGGTGGTGTTGATATTTGTGTTACTGATGTTACTGGTGGTGTTACTGGTTGTATGTGAGAGGTTGTTGGACTCAAGTTTACAGATTAATTAAGTCCTAATTTCTGATTACTCCCTGCAACAACTATTTCATTATTATAATTTGTTATTACTCCAATTTGTAGTTGAAGATCAGAAGGCAACATGTATAACCCAATACCAACTACAAAGTCAACTTTTGATCTAGCATATCTGAGAACGTCTTGGTAGCGTTGTATGCTAGATGGTAAATCTACAACTGAATTAATTGAGTCTTCCATGTTTGCAAGAAACTGTTTTTGTGCTTCAAACTTTCCACTCCCATTTAAAATATTTGACTTTGTTTGAGCTTGTGCTCCTAGTATACACCAGACATATGTTCTGATAGACTCATTGATGCGTTCGACTCCTGCTTGAGTAAACCCGTCAGATTTATCTAAAATAAATGTGGTCCACGCATTAGTCTGCTTCTGCTCTATTGATCCTAACCAGACTTGTGATTTTGATGAGAATGAAGTGTAACCAGGGTAATAATCTTGAGGGTATTGTCTGTGACTCAAAGCGTAATACAATGTACCCATGCCTTTGTGATCATCAAGTTTTTGTGTAAAGTCATACTTGGTACTGATGTTAAATTCATTACAGATCCGTTCAAATGCTTTCAAATCCATTGGATTGTTAAACTGGTTAAAACTAGATTCAGTTGGTAAAGGGGTATGCAGTTCTGACAGTATTCTTCTAAGCTGGTAATACATGTGGAAACGATAGACAGACTTAATCAGTTTGTTTGGGTGATTCAAATGGTCTGTAAAAGAAACGCCACAGCCTGTAGTTGAGCATAGTATAGCAAAGTTAAGTTGGTTTTGAAACATCTGTAGTGGACTTGAAGACCACTTTCTTGCTGTAGCATCGTCTGTTATTGGAGGGTTTAGGTAATGATCAAACGGATTGGGTACTTTGACTTGGAATAGATCTTGTTCAGACACAGCAATATCAAGCTGATTTAACTGAATTATTTTCTGATCATATGTTGGTGCGACATTATACTTGGCATCCACATTAAATTGGTATGCATTTACAGTATTAATTGTTGGTGATTTAAATTCCATCCTTTTTTTTTTATGTGATAATAAAAATGTTTATAACCTTAACAAATATTGACACAAGCAAACCAATGTGGTTAACTAATGGGATTGATAATCGTGATGGTAGCAAGGCTGTAGCTATCCATGAAATGTTCTACACAGTAAAGTGGTTTAATGTAACGGATGATGAAAATTATTCTGTAAGTGGAACTCTTGATGGTATTGAGAAGGGTGATACTTTACGAGCCGGATATTATGACTTTTGTACTTTAGCTGAATGGCTTCAAAATGAATTTAAAATTAAAGCAACTTTAAACCCAGCTAATTTACTTGTTTCAGTTGATTTTCCGAAAAGTGGTCAGTTTTCTTTATCAATTAGTCTTTTATTATTACTTGGATTTTTTAAAACAATAACACATCCAGATGAAGATTGGTCACAATCAGTTGGTAGTCTACTATCACCAAAAAAACCAAGAATAACTGGCAGATATCCTGTTCATTTGTCAGTACACACAGTGCTAAATGTTCATTTGAAAGAACTGAACACTACTGAAAATGTACACAATGGAAAGCCTTCAACTTTGTTAAGATGCTTGCCGACTGGAACTGCCCCATATTGTGAAAATGTGGTTGCTAGATTTCCTAATTCTCAGTTTAAAAAATTAGGTTCTAGTTTCTTTGAATCATTGTGCTTATCTGTAACTAATCAGAATGGTAAACCAGTTGTAATGCATGATTTTAGTGTTGTGTTAGAAATTAAATAATTTTATTTTTGTTTATAAAAAAATGAGTGGTCTTGGTCCAAAGCCTAGAATCATACCAGTTGCGTGTCCAGTAACAGAGTTGAAAGATTTGGCAGACGTACAGGATTTTGAGAAGGAAGGGGAAATTGGAGAAATATATGGTTTTGAACTTGATTCCTATGGCATGTACAAGAGAAAAGTAATTGTTGACATAAAAGACGGTGAAAAACAGATTCCTAAACTTGGTCAGCTTCGTGATGTTACTGTACCTACTCCACCTGTAAATAATGTGCCTTACAACTTAATACATGTGGGAAATAAGTGGGTTGTTTCACCTGTACCGGCACCACCACCCACAATTGACTGGGACATAAAGATTGAATTTATTAGTCCTTTTGTATACACTGATGATGAAGGCGCCTTAGTGTTTAGGAAGGTTGTTAATTCTGGGCCGCTTATTGTAAGCCTTGTTCCAAGTTTTGCCCTAGACAACAATAGCAGAGAAAAACTGAAAGTTGAAAATTATGAGAAACGAAGATATCTTCTTACAACTAGAAAGGGTAGATCAGATACTTCTGTTGTGTTTATGCCAGCAAGCTTAGTCGTGGCTAGAGAAGCGACAATAGTATTTGAAATTATCATGAAATCTGTTGCTACTGCTAAAGAGGCTCAAATTGCACAAGGAATTAAACTTACATGGGATGAAACAGTATCAGAATCATCAAAGGTCTTTATTGCTATTACAAAAAATAATGATGTTATTAATGTTTCGAGCAGTATTCCAGCTGTCAAGGTGGTGGTTGACAAAACAACTTTTGTTCGTCTAACTTACATAAACCTTGAACACATTGATCTTGTTGCATTTTATTATGCTAGTAAATTGTATACTTTTGAAGAGTTGCAAAATGTAATTGCTGATTAAAAAAATATTTGTAAATAAAAAATGGTGAACTTGTATCCACAAATACCACCTGAGCCTATTGAGCGTGATAAAACATTAAAGGCAGATTCATTTCGTTTAATGAATATTACAGAAGCGTTGAAGTATTTGGAAGAAGAACAAGCAAAATACTCGAGGTGTAAATGCCGTTACAATACGGTTTTCAATTCTGTACACAACACATCAATGGCCATGGGGGTGGTTTCAGCCGGATTATCTGTAGGAGGTATAACTCTTTTTGCAACGGGGGTGGGAAGTGTTATAGGAATTGCTGTTGAAGGTATTGGTCTTGTCACAAGTCTAGCATGCTTTGGTATGGAAGCTATTAACAAAAGATTTTATATGAAGTTGCAGAAGCATGAAGCATTGAGTACGCTCGCAGCAGCTAAGCTGACGAGTATAAAACTTATTATTAGTAAGGCTTTGGAAAATAATGAAATTGATGACGAAGAATTTAAGCGAGTCCAGGATGATTTGGCTAACTATAAACAACAAAAATCTGAAATACAGAATAAGATGCGTAGTCAGGCTGTAAATGTTGAAGAGCTAAAGAAATCTTTTTTAGAACAAGGAAAAAAGATAGGCGTAGAAGAAACTATGAAAAAAGTTTACGGACTGTTAGGCAAGTAAAGATCAGTTTTGGTAATCATTCATTAATTCTGAAATACTCTTCACAAAGAGATGTCATGCCTTTCACGTCTGCCCATCTAACACCATCTGCCCCACCACCAGACTACTATTGAGAAAAAAAAGTTTTCTTGTTGACCTTGTAACTTGAGAAATCTGTCTGAGTGTCTTATTGACTAGGGTCAAGAACTTACAAATTCTTATGTTTAGGTTCTTGTAAGAACTTGTTTTAAGTCACTTAAAAGAACTTATGACACTAACTTTAAAGTTGTAGGTATCTTTGAAGTTAGTTGGCAAGTAAAATCATGTTATTCTAGAAAGTCACATCAACAGTAACTTTATAAGTTTACTTCCCACTCAGATTGCCCGGTAGTGTAATAGAATATTTTTTTTATTACACAATAAGGGTGTGTGCACATAGCACCCTGGAAAGAAAGGTCTATAGTGCAAAATCTGTCCATACCTCTGTGGACGTGAAAGGGGTATTTTAAAACACCCCTTTTGAATAGGCCTGATGGATAAGCCTATTGCCAGGGTGTGTTTTTCATGTGTTCTTGTCGCTGCAAACATAAAATGGGTTTTGTCTTTCAATTTCAAATGCATCACAGGTTGGTCTGCGCCTGTTAAATAACACTCACGATGTGCTGATGTGATGTGCTTGGAGTGGAAACAACAAAATTTTCTCCACACTTTGTCAGACGAAGAAACAGAAAACAAAATTATTTTTCTACTCACTTGGCGAGACCTATTTATTTAGGAATGACCTAGTGCTCTATATTTGGAGAAAAAACCTATATTCAAGGTTTGTTCCATATTTTGGTGAACGCTCCATATTTTAAATTTGTTCTAGTGCCCTAATAACCCACTTTTGAAGCATTGACACAGAAAGAAATAATTTGACCTAATATGTTTGTGTGTGCTTGTGTGTGCGAGGTGGGTGGCTGGGTGGGGTAGGGGGTCTGGGTGACAGCATTGATATTTTTAACTAGCCTTTTTTTTTTCCCAGATTATTTCCCTTTGTCCAGTGATGTACTTATTTTGCTTTTTTCCCTAACATAAAAAATAGGAAAAAAATAAGAAAAAAAAATTAAAATTAAAAAAAAAATAAGAAAAAAAAAGAAGAATAATTAAAAATTAACAAAGAAAAAAAAATAGAAAAAAAAAATATTGACAAAAGGGCTGCTTAGTGGCCTGTCACCTGCTTCCACAGGAATCGATGTAACCCGGGTTATCCACGTGCTAATTCACCCCCTATGGAGGGGGCTATAACCCTGGGGGTTGCACGTTCACCTTTTCCTGTGAAAGCCTCCGCGGTGGAGAGTGTCAACTGGCTCCGAGAGCGTGAAACGAACCCAGCACAGACAGAATAGCTTGCGCTAACTATTCTATCCTAACCAGCGGAAGTATCCTCTCAGCCACTCAGCAGACCCAAACAAAGGTAGATTATTTTACGTATTTATGGTTTGGCTGAAATCTTATTAAATCAGGGCTCTCCATGATATGAATCAAAAAGAATCTTAAGAATTTAAGCCTATAAAGACATAGGCTCCTGAGAATCTAAGTCTCTTGCAAAAGACCTCTGGTGTTTCCGTCCTCAAAGGTAGTAAGCCTAACATGCTATTATAAGATGTCCTTGGCATTGGTGAATGTCCGCTTCTCTGTCATACCTGTGTTTAAGCGTGCTCAGTACAACTCTGCCATGTCTGTGTTTAAGTGTTATGCATAGATTCAGCAATCTTTACAGTTGACTAAAACTCTATGAAATCGGTGGCTAATGAGAATCTCACACTGCTCATAAGAATCTGTGATGGCGTGGGCTACTGAAAATTAAAGCCTCTTGTAAAATAAAACATGCTTTTTCATGTTCTCAGAGGAAGGAAGTCAGATTTAATGGGGTTCCTATACTTGTTCAGTAGCGCAGAACGACTATGTGCTTCAGCTATTGTACAAAGGGCACTGTGTGTGTGTGTGTGTGTGTGTCAGTGAAATAGGATAAGTTTGTAACCCAAATAACTGTCTGAGTGGTGTGTGTGTTTTCATGTAAACATGTTATCTGTGTGTTTGAGCGTGTGTGTGTGTGTGTGTGTGTGTGTGTGTGTGTGTGTTTAACTGCATTTTATTTTGTATTGAAAGGTGGTGTGTTGATAGAGACAATGGTGATTAATAACTGAAGTACCTTTGCTTAAAGAAGTCAATGACAGCATTAATTATTTAGGTGTGGTGGGGGATCTGGCTTAATAATCACGGGTAGCTGATAAAAAATGCTGCTACTCTGAGAACACAACCGCACTCCAACACAAAGTAATGGAAAGATCGAGAATGTTCGTCTTCACACCCTACGAACGTCTCAACGACGCAATACTTGATCACGAGACTAGGGTCACGAGTTGACACGTGGTGTTGTTATTGGCAACATTGACGCCACTTACTTTTGGGTGGGTGATGTGGAAATTATGCCTAACGGGAATTCCCACAATTGCGCAAGTAGTCATTTCCCGAAAACGGCTGATAGTAGTCAATGACAGCATTAATAATTTAGGTTGGGTGGGAAATCTGGCTTATGATAATCGCGGGTTGGTAGCTGATAAAAAAACGTAGCTTGAATGATTTCTGGAGTGGAACTAAAATGGCTAGGTAATAAAGGTATTGGTGGTAAGTGCTGGAGTTCGTTTGTCTAAATACGGAGAGGATCAAATAAATTGATCGATTATTGATTAGGTGGGTTTCAACTGTCAACTTATCTATCTCTTATGTGCGCCTTGGAACACCGTACCATACCATACCATAGCATACCATAGGTGACTGGAATGTGCTTTCAAAACAAGCCTGGAAGCAACATTGATCCGATAAATATGTAGACTTGAACTTTTCATAATACCATCCCTTGACAACAGACATACCCGTTAGCCAGCACCGGCATACTGAACAATTCATGTTCACAATGCTTCACGGGAAATAACCTGAATGTAGACTACTAGTATCCCATTGTGCTAAAGGCCATCGGGCGGACGTTGGCCCTCGCACGGCCGTGCGCGGGCCAACGGCGGCTTAAGTCGGCCCATTGGCTTTGGGATAGTATAGTGCGCTGCACTGTGGACCAGCAAATAGCTATGTTCACGTTCCGGTATCTGCTTTTTTGTATAAAACAAATTATGATTCCCGATAACGAAGATGATAATATATGTTTGCTGCTTATTTTCTTACTTAAAATTCAAATTCAAATTAAACAAAACTTTATTGTTTCAGTCTAGCCGACAAATTTCTTTCGTTGGGATCACATGCGCGCGTACGGTTTTAGCCAAAAAAACACTCACTACATGAACACAGAGTTTGTGGTATAGGAGTGAGTCTGCCACTTGGAAGATGCAACCACTCTACACTTACATCACTGCATAGCCAGTGTGTGACCGGGTGTGCCAGTAAAGTATGTACGTCAATGTGTGAACGGGTGTGCCAGTAACATATGATCGTCAGTTGATTGATTGATTGATTGTGCATTGCTTAACGTTTCGACAGCTACCAGATTTTCTCAGGTCGTGCCTGCACTGCTTGTGAAAAGAAAACTAAACAGAATATTGAATGTATGTCGCCAGCCGGTCCAATAAATTAAATAAACCTACGACATGGGGCCTAAATAAAGTCAAGACCATTTAGCAACACACATCCAATATCAAGAGCTACAGACAGTGCAGACAGTAGGGAGAGTTTAAAAAAGGCAAATACAGGTGAATGGACCAAGGGTAGACAGAAACACATGCTCCAAAATAAAAGGGAAACCCACCATGTAGGGCTGACCAGGGTGACCGTGGGAACTGAAAAGTAGTGAACCCCACCCAAGTCCCCCAGGGTAGACCCGGGTGGGGGATTCAGTGTGTGACTGGGTGTGACAGTAACATGATTATGTTGTGACGTCAGTGATTATGCTGACTCAAATTACTCATTAACAAAAAATGTCTGAAGGCAGCGGACACATTATTTTTGTTTTTTTTTCTGCGATTTCGCGGAAATGGCCGTTTACTGGGTGCACAAATACCTTCACTGTGAGCCAGAGATTCAATACTTTTTCATTCCGTGTTTGTTTGTTTGTTTGTTTGTTTGTTTTTAGTTTTTTTTTAAAGAGGACGCAGAAGATGTGCCTTAACATAATATTGCCTGATTTGGGCTTCTAGAATAAATTCTGATTTATTTTGATGAAATGATTTCTCAAGCTCATTTTAGCATCCACGAAGATACCCTTGCCTCGCCATCGGCTATATCTCTGAAGTATTTTCGTCTTATACAGTACTGGAGGGGGCGTGGGGGGGGGGGGGCGATAGACCGGGCACGGTCTTGAACTACTAGATATTAGGTGTAATTAGTACAAACTAGATACTAGGTTTAATCAGTGCAAACTATATATTAGGCTTCATCAGTACAAACTAGATTAATAGGTTTAATCAGTACAGCAGGTGGGGATATTGTCAGCCTTGAAATTAAGTGAAAATTAAAAGACATACCTTTGAAATTTTGCACGACTACCCACTTTTTATGCCCTCTTTCAAATGGTGATTGTCAGGACACAGGTTTATTTTTTCTATCTTTGTAGGGGATTTAAATTTAGATGGGTGACAGAGATTGGTTAATCACCGGGAAAAGATAGCACTGGCAGGGGAAAGGTGAGTTGTTGGGCCTTTACACGGGGAATTGGTGTCGTGCGAGAATGCAAAGGTCGGTGTATGACGCACGTGATTGCGCTGCGCGATCGGGTGGTCTAGTTCTTAATTCACTTGATCTTGCGTCGCGCTTTGTACTGAGCGCAAATTTTGCTAAACCGTACGATATTTAAATTGTTAGTCAGTGGCTTCTAAACAGCAGACCAGAGCAGTCTCATAGGGAGGTCTTCAGGTGTGGTTCTCCATTAGCTAAAGCCCTCAAGCGGTTGTGCCGTTCCCCTGTAACGGCCCTGCAATACGGTTGTGGTCGCCCCTTTGCCGGTGCCCTGGATAGGCGATAGAAAAACTGCGACGACTGAACCCCTGGCTTGTTTTGTCTTTGCTTGTCTTCGTCCCAGCCGGGACGTCTTCACGGATGACAGTAAGTTCACACAACAATTCTTTAGTGGCCATATGCTCGGGGGGGGGGGGGGGGGGGGGGGGGGGTGAGGGGGGGGGATTGTTTGTGTTTGCTTGTTTTTATTACTAGTTTAGTTAGTGAGTATTGCGTGGTTTAGGGTATGAATGTAGAAATGGCATATATTTGGTAGCATCTAGTGTCGGCGGGAAATTTCGGACGTGAGTTATATAGTAATGTGTAGATATGTATTTTGTTGAGTTGGAATTTATTATTGTTGTGGGAGAGAGGTGAAGGAATATGGAAGACGGCAGTTAAAGTCGTAGGAAGGGCGATGTGATTACCTTTTTCTTTTTATTATTTATTCATATGCGTATTTTTGCTCCCCATGTTTTAGTGCATCCAAAAACCAAAGATTTACTGCTTAGATTAGTCCGCCGCCGTTACTGTGCGGAAGGGCTGGATGGTACAAGTGTGAGAGTGAAAGCTGGCTGTGTCAGTTCTCGTGGGATTACGACGCCGTAGCTGAGCGCTGTTGCGAGCGTCAAGGCAGACAACGCGTTTAGCCCTGGTCGGGTCGTCCCATTAAGTGGTTATTAACTTGCTTTAAGTTTGCTTATTAGTCTTGTCCACCTGTAAACTGGTAAAAGAACGTCGTGCGGCTAATAATGTTTCCTCCTGGTGACGATATGAGTGGAACTTTGTCGCAGTGACAGGAATATTGTGTATTCTGAAATATTGTAATTTTTAATAGGAGCCATGTGCTATGAAGGACCTTTTCGCGGAAGCGAAAGCATTAATTTAATTTGAACTTGTCATTTGTGCTCCCGCCAAGGAGTTCCAGTAATTTGTGAATTACATTAAGCTATGTCTCACTTTTCATTTGTACTATCATGTCAAAGGCGGGCAGGCTAAACCTCTCACAATTGAAGTAACAAGATAAAAATTACGTCATGTCTAGTTACGCTGACATCCCTGGCGCGAAGGCGCCGTATGTATGTATGCATGTATGTGCGTATGTATGTAAACAAGACATGTCTGTACAAGCTTGAAACTTGGCAAAATACTATCTTAAGTTGGTGGCTAAGAGAACATCCGATCATATTGTAATTAAATGTCTCATTGAAGACATAAACAACCGTTTATAGGAAGAGGGTTGACCCAGATTAGAGCCAATCATTTTTGTCATATTTAATTGAACTTTTGCATATAGCTAGTTTGGAGAAAGGCAATAGATGAGTTCTTTAGCCAGCTTTGTTTTCTTTCAACTTTTTTAGTAAACAATAATTATTTTCAGAGAAGAATTAAAACGCTTATAAACCTTGACTAAATATAGTCAGACAATGGCGGTGATGTAAAAGAGTCAATTCCGTCACCACGCAAACATTGACATAATACTGTAAATATGACGTAATTCTCTCTAGCGCGCCGCGCTCTCTCTTTCTCACAGCTATGCACGCATCTCCAAGAGGCATAGATACGCATGCGCTCGGAAAGCGCATGAGGATGTATGTCTCTTGGAGATGTTTGGAGCGCGCGCGCTTGCACACACACACACACACACACACACACACATACACACACATACACACACATACACACACACACACACACACACACACACACACACACACACACACACACACATACACACACACACACACACATTGATGTTGTATAGTTTCATGGTGGACGAAAGGGTTGCATGCCACACCCTGTCAAACGCTTTCTTAAAATCCACAAAGACATGATAGAGGTCTTGCTGGTGCTGGATGTACCTCTCACATGGAACTCTCAGGTTCAAGATCTGCTCAGTTGTGCTGCGCCCTGGTTTGAAACCTGCCTGTTCCTCAGCTATGATTTCCTCTGCCTGTGGCTTCAGCCTGTTGAGTATGATCTTTAACATGACTTTGCTTGAGTGGCATATAAGACTGATCGTGCGACAATTCTGGCATTGATGTAAGTTGCCTTTTTTGGGGGAGAGTTATTATAAATGATTGGGTCCATGGTGTGGGCCAATCCCCTGACTGCCAGATCTTATTGCAGATTGTTAGTAAGGCGCTTATCATGTCTTCTCCCCCTTCTTGGACTAGCTCTGCAGGGATGTTGTCTGCTGCTGCTGTCTTCCCTTTTTTCAGCGACTTCAGTGCAGCCTCTACTTCTTCTCGAAGGATGGGATAGTTGCCATTGTTTGTCACGGGTGGGTTGACAAGTATGCCTGGGTCCCCTGTAGCTCGGTGATTTTACAAATCTGAGCAGTACTCTGTCCATCTCTTCAGTATGTCTTTATCTTCCGTAAGACAGTTCCCTTCACTATCTTGAATGATCGAGGAGCGTCCTTGTTTTACACTGGTCATGTCTTTCACCAGCTGGTATGCTTTTTTGCTATTATGTTTGTTGAGATTTTCTTCTACGTGTTTACACTGATCTTCAATCCACTTATTCCTTGCCTTTTTCATGCTTTTTTGATATCCTGCTTAATTTCCCTGTATTGTTTAGCTCCTGTTACCTCTGATTTCTTTTTCTTTAATTCTCGACGCTTGTCACATAGAACAAAGATGTCAGCTGTAACCCAAGGTCTCTTTGCTTGTCGGTGTTTGCCAAGGATGTCACTGGCTGTTTGGGTTACAGCAGTGTTAAATGTGTCGATCAGTGTGTCCACATCTGTGTCTTCTGCACCTAGAAGTAGCAGTGGCGCGAATTTTCCTCCTATCTTTGCCTGGAAGGCTTCTGCTACCTCTGGGTCTTTCTGCTTCTCGAGGTCAAACTTGATTCTGGTGGGACCCTGCTTGTTGACATTTTCTTTAGGCGGAGTCCGAAGGTCATCATCACTAAGTCATGGTCGCTTCCAGTGTCTGCTCCTGAAAAACTTCTTGTCTTGGCAATGTTCACACCGGTTTGGAAGCGTCTCTTCACCATGATGTAGTCAATTTGGTTATGGTGCTCTCCGTTCGGGCTGTGCCATGTCCACCTTCTGGATGCTTTGTCTGGGCCAAACGTGTTCATCTGCTTTAGATCATTTGAGCTGGCAAATTCCAAAAGCCTGAAGCTTCTGTCGTTGGTCTCTGCATTGCAGTAGCGTCCGCATGTGTCTTTCCAGTTCTTTACAGCATCCTCTCCTATTTTGGCATTACACTCTCCCTGCACCACAAGAATGTCTTTCTTGGGGGTCTGGTCCAGAACTTCTTGCAGTTGGTCATAGAAGTCTTCTATTTCCTCATTGCCATAGTCTCTTGTTGGGGCGTAAGCTTGTACAATGGTGATATTAAATGGGGTTGCCCTCAAGCGTATGGTGATAAGCCTACTAGCGACTGGCCGACAACTCATGACAGTGTTCACCAAAACTCCGTGCCAGAAACAACATTAGCATTGGCACCTGGAACGTCAGAACATTAAGAACGCCTAGAAAGGTAGAGGAACTGATGCACGAAATGAACAGATACCACTGGACCATACTAGGACTGTGCGAAGTACGATGGAAGAACCCTTGGGAAACATCAACCCAGCACAACCACAAACTGTATTATAGTGGCAAAGAAGACAAACACGAACAGGGTGTCGGATTTCTCTTCCACTCGAGTAATTAACATTAAGCAAAACTTTCTGTCTTCTGTCACTTAGATAGGATGATAATGTACGGTATTGAAAATGATGTGATACATCGGTAGTTTTTTTTTTATAATAAGATAGAGTGGTTGATTAATCAAAAGCTTTTTAAGGTCAAGAAAAACTGCATCTGATAACTGATAATTATTATTGGTGTAAGCCATTTATCAGTGGTATGTATTAGGACAGTTTGGCAAGAGTGTTGCGGGCGAAACCCAGAGTGCATTTTACTGATTAGACAGTTCTGTTCTATAAAATTTTGCAGATGTGTATGGATATGTTTTTTTACAATAGGTTTTGAGATGACTGGCAGAATGGAGATTGGTCTATAATCATAAGTTTTTGCTTTTGGGAAGGGGAATGGCCTTAGCTGTTTTTAACTCATCAGGGAAAATATTTCATTAATAGGAAGATTGTAAATGAACGTTATAGACTCAACTATGTAGGGCAGAGCTATTTTAAGAATTTCACAACTGATGCCATTTGAACCACATGACCTCGTTTTCATATTAGATATATATTTACCCACGTCAAAAACAGTCATTGGGGGGAGTGAGAAAACACAACCAGCAGTACTGTTACTGTGAAATCGTAGTTGCTCAGAACATTGGTATTTTGCAGGATCAATTGTATTAGTGCGTGCTAAAGTCTCAGCTATGCTAAGAAAGTGGGTATTGCAGGTATCTGCAGTGATCCTCTTTTCCCCCTCCCCACCCTCCTCATCCTTTGTCCTCATGGACCCCGCCTCCTCTCCTGATTTTATTTCCCATTTCGACTCCTCCCTTCAAAAACTTCTAGACAACCATGCACCTGTCACCACCTGCTCCATACCCAACCGACCCCCCTCCCCATTGCTCACTGACGACATAGCTGAGGCCAAACGCGAGCGCCGACAAGCGGATCGCCGCTGGCGCTCATCTGACCTCACCGTTCACAGACAGATCTTCCAAACAACTAGATCCAAAGTCTGCAGAATGATCTCCGACTCCAAACGTAAACACCTTCAAAACAAAATCCTGGAATCCACTTCTTCCAAAACCCTCTACGCTACCATGAACACACTCCTAGGCATTTCTAAATACTCTCCTCTCCCCAAAGAAGAACTCCCGTCCGCCTTTTTCACCTATTTTTCCGACAAAATCCAAACTCTGCACAACACACTCGACACTCTGCCTTCTCCGCCTTGCCCTCCCGACACCCCCTTTTCTGGCACCCCCCTCTCGTCCTTCCGGCCCGTCTCTCAGGACGAAGTCCTCAAGACCATAAAGTCCATGCCTCTCAAAACCTGCGAACTCGACCCTCTCCCAGCTTCTCTCTACCGGGACGGCCTTCCAAAACTTATGCCCTTCATTACCGACATCATCAACACATCTCTAGAGAACGGCTCCGTCCCTGATATCTTCAAGTCCGCCATCGTCCGTCCCCTCTTCCAAAAACACAACCTCGACCCAAACGAACTCAAAAACTATCGCCCAGTCTCCAATCTCTCTTTCCTGTCCAAGCTTCTTGAGAAGGTCGTTCTCAACCAGTTCAACCTCCACCCCTTTCAGTCGCAAACATCACAGCACTGAAACACCCCTTCTACATATCTTAAACGACCTGCTTCTCTCGACCGACTCGGGCACCATCTCCCTTCTTACGCTACTCGACCTCTCTGCCGCCTTCGACACTATAGACCACTCTATCCTCCTCCACAGCCTTCACCACTCCTTTAGCATCACTGACTCTGCTCACTCCTGGTTTCTCTCCTACCTCTCCGACAGACAGCAGTCCGTCATCATCGACGGCGTCTCCTCCAACCCAGTCACGCTTTTCTGCGGAGTTCCACAGCGGTCCGTCCTGGGACCGGTCCTTTTCACACTTTACACCTCTCCCCTGTCCAGTATCATCCAGTCTCACCACATACACCACCACCTCTACGCCGACGACTCACAACTACTAGACAAATTCAAACTCGACAACACTCAGTCACTGCTGACTTGCACGACTGACTGCTACGAAGACGTGAAAAACTGGATGACAGCAAACAAGCTTAAACTGAATGACGGCAAAACGGAAGCGATGCTGGTAGTCACTCGCCAGAAACTCTCCCAGCTCCCTCCCTCTCTCCACCTTCAACTCGACAGCACCCACATCTCCCTCTCTGACTCGGCCAATAACCTCGGCGTTATCCTCGATTCCTCTCTTTCCACGACCAGCTTCGTCTCCGCCATGGCCCAGGCATGCTACTTCCCTTGAGGGTCGTGACGCAATGCCCCACCACCCCCACCAACCCCTTCAAGAGAGATAAGCCGGTGCTAAATGATACTGCGTGCGTTCAGCAAACACGGTTCTACAGCAACGGCCCCACAGGCGTCATCACTCTCAAGGGCTGGCGAACTGCCCTTCACCACCGCTACCTGCACCTGCTCCAGGCTAGAGGGGGCTACACTGTAATCAGGAGAGACACGGACCACAGAAATGAACCGGTCGAGCGTGGAGATATTTATTTGGACTGTTCCGCCCCTGCCCTTCCTGACGACCTGGGCAAAACGTTCATTCAAGTCAGGGGAGACGAAAAGCCCAAAATAACAATAATACTTTACTTTCACGTGCGACGCAAGACCGGAGGCACGTGCCTCATACAGAGTCATAACAAGGACGCGTGGGTGGTCAGTGAGTACGAGTCCCTTAGTACATTCGTACAACAGCTAAAGGATGGCTGCGCGGACCCGGCGGAAAATGTGCCTGTGGACATACCTGTGGGTGTGTCTAGGGATCGACAAATCTGCCCCCCCCCCCCCCCCCCCCGATTGTAACACTCCCAGACACACACCTCCCAGGACCTCAAACGAGCCAGAACCTGAGTGCTCAGCAACCGCTTCAGATCTCCTCCTACAGCTGTTTCCCCTGAGTGCGGCATCACAAGTGGGTGACTGTAACCCTGTGTCCCCGTCAGCCCTTCAGCGCTCTAACACTGAGCCCCCCACCACTAATCCCATGCCCGAGGCACTGACTGTTTCCAATGGCAACATCTCCCCAGCTCACAGTGCTACGACCACAGTGCTTCTCTTTACCCCACCTCCCCCCCCCCCCGTCCCCTGGCGAGACACTTCAACGGGATTATCGCCTCTCATCCAAACTCACTAATGTGCTTCTGGGCCAGTCATCCGTTACCCTCGTAGTCAGTCCTATCGTCTTGTACACAGCATCTGTCAGTGACCTCACCCAAGAGGGCGTGTCCTCGGCCCGGGCTCCGGTCGCCTGCACTGAAAACTAGCTACTGGGTGCAGCGACTCAAAGCCTACCATCAGCCTGCTAATGCCCCGACTTGCTGCTGTCGAGTCCCTGCAACAGGAGTTGTATCATCTCCAATCCAAAACGCAGGAAAGACTGGACCAGTTTGAAAACCGAGTGCGTGAAATCTCAAGAGTGACGGTAGCCAGTGATCTGCAGATGTCTGAGTCCTTTGTACGCAACAAACTTTCCCAGATACAGGACCAGCTGACCGAACTGTCTGACTCACTGCCACCTACACGACACACTGCAGGGCCTTGCCTCTAGGCATGACAGTGACACCTACGTCATCCATGACGTGCGCGGTCACGTAGAAAGATTGGCAGCTGTAGTCGCTAGCCACAAACTTGCTCAGCTCAACAAAGAGCTCAACGAGTCAGTGCCTGAGGAAACGCCTGCCCCTCTCTCTCTCACTGACGGTGCTAAGGGGATTACCGACGGTGGCGGTGTAAACCCTGCTACCGCAGGTTGTGAAGTGATCCCGGTAAGGATTACCCCTCCGAAAAACGTCAGCTCGTCAAGTACCCGAAGGATCAGGCTTCTAGCGGTCTGCTGATAACGGTCCACGCGCCCCCGAAAGAGACTGAGATCAGCGGTGCAGGTGAACGTGATCATGCTGAGAGGAACGGTACTCGGACTAACGGCATAAAACCACAAACCCTCATACGCCCTCCAAGCGAAGAGATCCTCACACATCATGTCATGGCGGATCCTCACACATCATGTCATGGCGGATCCTCACACATCATGTCATGGCGGATCCTCACACATCATGTCAAGGCGGATCCTCACACATCATGTCAAGGCGGATCCTCACACATCATGTCATGGCGGATCGTCACACATCATGTCATGGCGGATACCACAACCCTCGTTATAGGATGCTCTGTCCTGCGGATCATCATGTCGTGGCGGATCCTCACACATCATGTCATGGCGGATCTTCACACATCATGTCAAGGCGGATCCTCACACATCGTGTCATGGCGGATCCTCACACATCACGTCGTGGCGGATCCTCACACATCATGTCATGGCGGATCGTCACACATCATGTCATGGCGGATACCACAACCCTCGTTATAGGATGCTCGGTCCTGCGTAACGTCAAGGGAGAACAAAATGACAATGTGCCAGGGTGAGAGGGTACAGGTAATTTCTGTGTCGGGCCTGCAAACCTCCCACCTGACTGACTGGTGCATGAAGCAGGCGCCGTCACCCCGCGTCCAACTGGTCACCTTCCACGTGGGGGTGAACGACTGCAAGCAGCGGGAGATCACCAGTCAGCAGTGGGAGAAGCTGGTTACAACCTGCATAACGGCGTTCCCCAAAGCACTAGTCCAGGCCTCTTCCATCTTGCCTGCTGGGCAGGGAAGAAATTCTCGAGTAAATCTGCATATCTTCCCGTCCAACGCTAACCTGTGCCACGTGGCGAAAAAGTTGGGCGCTTCCTTTATAGACAACACCGGCATCTTTCACACGGCAAATGGTCTACCTCGCAAGACGCTGTACCGGATGGACAACAATGGCCGGCTTGACCCTATCCACCCGTCCCACGTGGGCACGCGGAGGCTGGCCGGTAACATCAAATACGGCGGCGACGATGGCCACCGAACAACCTCTCAACGGGACGCTACATCTGCTAATGTAACAACCGCTAAGCAGCTTTACTCAGATATTGCTGCGGGGCGGGCACCGGTGGGCTTGTCATCCCCTGTTCAGAAGCACCAACAGCAACAGCAGCCAAAACAGCGATGCCCACAACAGGAGCAAAATGAGCTACAGCAGCAGCAACTACAACTAGAACAGCGTCAACCTCCGCAACAGCAACAACAGGAATCACAAGAGTAGCACCTACAACTACAGCCCATTCAGGAGCATCAAGATACATCAGTTATTGGCCCCGACTGGCTGCAGCAACAGCAACTGATGTATCCGCCTGCGACACCGTGGCAGTACCAACCTCTCCCTAGCGGTGCTCATTGGACTAATCACACACCATCTTCCGTTTACCAGCAACCAGGAAATGGAACGTATGTCCCGTACTACCCGAGCTACCCAGCGTCCATTATCGGTGGCGCCCAGTGGGCGCAGTTTGTGAATGTTGTGCGTGCGTACTAGGCTGTGCAGTCGTACATTATTTCCTACTCACTAAAAAGTGTTGGAGTGTGCGTTTATCTCCTGTGCCCACCTGTGAGTACACTAGGTAATCTCGTTGGGCCTATCTGCATTCTTTGTTGATCAACAGTGTGTTGTTGCCGCTATAGTTACGGGCGACGTTTCAAGCGGGTGTGGCACAATCAACAGCTGAAAACAGGCACCAAGATCAGCGTGTACAGAGCTGTGGTCCTCACCACCCTGCTGTATGGTTCCGAGTCCTGGGCCCTCTACCGCAGCCAACTACGACTCCTCGAACGCTTCCACCAGCGCTGCTTGCGCACCATCCTGGAGCGACTATGTCACCAACGTCGAGGTCCTTGAACAGGCTGAAACTGTGAGCATCGAGGCTTTGCTGCTGCGGACACAGCTCCGCTGGGCGGGGCATGTCTCCAGGATGGAGGATCATCGCCTACCAAAGATCACCCTGTTCGGCGAGCTTGCTACTGGACACCGTGACAGAGGGGCACCGAAGAAGAGATACAAGACTGTCTCAAGAAGTCACTTAGTGCCTGCCAAATCGACCACCACCAGTGGTCTTCGCTTGCTGTGGACCGTGACACCTGGCGCTCCACCATTTACAAGGCAGCTGTCTCCTTTGAGGACTCTCGCAGAGCTAGCCTTAAGGACAAGCGGGGCTCATGAAAAAAAAACAGAGATGCCGCAACTCAGAACCCTGGCCATACCTTCCCCTGCAGCCACTGCGGTCGAACCTGCCTGTCCCGGATTGGCCTCCGCAGCCACGAACAAGCCTGCAGACGTCGTGGGCAACTCCTATAAAATCTTCGTTCGCTAAGTCAAGCCAAGAAGAAAAGTTACAACTTCGTGGAGTTCGGGATTCTTTTCATTTTTTTTTTCATTTTGACAGTTGTTGTTGCCGCTACAACGGAAAATACAAGGTGTTCTCCGCTGCAGCGTAAACAGAATCATCTGAATAACTATATACTTTGTGGATCGGATATTACCGCATTGTGCCAGCAGTGTGTTGCTTGCTGCTACAACAGAGAATACAAGGTGTTCTCCGCTGTAACGGTAAACAATTAACCATTGACTTCCTTGTGGAAATCATTCTACACGGTGCCAGCAGCGGAAAATTCAAGGTGTTGTTAGTGTAACGGTCAACAATTACGGCCGTTCTTCCATGTCTTTTGATTAATCGTGAGGAAATCGTGTGATAGCATTCAGATCCACACCCACTGTGTGCCTGGTTTATCAACGCATTTCAGGGCATGAAGTTTTGGCCGCCTAGTGTGCTGCTGACCAGAACATTGTTTTCACGTGTGACATCTGATAAATGCGCTACACCACAGTCACTATTTAGACAGCTTGCGCAGCATTAATACTTGGATACACTATTAATCAAAAGCGATCTTCATTTGATAACGCTGTGTTGGACACCATTTGTGACGTTTGATACGAGGTGCTATAACTTCAGCCGCGCTTTACTGCATTGAGACTTTCTTCCTTATTCCCTCTGTTTATATTTTTTTGTATTGTGTTGCACTTCATTTGTGAGAGTTAGAATTCAACATGATCCATAATGCTCAGACACACGGAAGCCTTCAAACTGATCACTTGAACATCTACCATCTTTTTAACAAGATGGCCGATTTGAATGTTTTTCTAAACTCGTCTGAACCATTCCACCTGTTTGGTCTTAGTGAGACGCGACTTAACTCCGACATAAGCGATGAAGCCGTTCACATACCTAACTTTAGCATCACTCGACGTGACCCTCGTGTACTTGGTCAAACTGGGCTTGCCGTTTACATCCATAACTCAATCCAACATTTAGTAAAAAGGCGTGAGGACATAGAAACTCCGGAAGTTGAGTGCATTTGGTTGGAATTTAGGGCTCCAAAAACTAAACCCGTCTTCATCGGCTTTTGTTATCGTAACCCATCAGCCAAGTTTGAATGGTACGACGATTTCTTGCATTCAGTAGAAAAAGTTGGCTTACCTAACTGTGACGCGTTGCTACTAGGCGACTTTAACATAGATATATTGAAGCCCCACACCGCGTGGGATTGCATCACACACAAACCGGCTTAGAACAATTAGTTTCGGCCCCTACTAGGATCACAAAAACAACCGCAACACTCATTGATCACATTTACACCAACCGTCCCCTTAGTGTGTTCAATGTTAGTGTTCCTGACCTCAGCATCAGTGATCACTTTCCTACTGTGTGTTCCTGGTCAGCAAAACTGCCAGTGCATCGTAAGAACGGGCACACAACTATAACTTACCGCTCTTTTAAACAGTTTAATCAGTCTGCTTTTTTAGCAGACCTTGATCAAACACCATTTAATGTCGTTAATAACGAAACTGACCCTGAAAAGGCTCTGACTGTTTGGTATCGACTCTTTACAAGAGTACTTAACAAACACGCCCCTTTACGGCAAAAGCGGGTAAAAAACCACACGTTACCGCCTTCGCTAACGCAAGGAATAATTGAAGCTATGAAATCGAGAAATGACTTAAGAAGACACAGGCTATTTAACGAATACAAAAAACAACGCAACCGTGTCAAGTCTATGGTACGCAGGGCTCAAAAGTCACTCCTTGAACGAATGAGTAAAGAAGACAGAGATACTGCCGCACTCTGGCGCGAGGTTAATCTCGTCACCCGAGGTAACAGCAAGAAATCGTCAGCCATTCCTTCTAGTATTACTGCAGACACCTTTAACAAACATTTTATTTTTTTGTCTTTTCCCGAGTCAATCATACCCTCAAGCGGAAACGCGTCTTACACATGCCCGGAGGCCCTGCTTAACTTCTGTAATCAGAAGACTAAGGACAAACCCCCCTTCCCTATACCGCCTCTAGCTGTGTATGAAGTAGGAAAACTGATCGGCTCACTGAAAATCAAAAAATCATCGGGACCTGACGAGATCAGTACTAAAATCCTGAAACTGTCTCTTCCTTATACAGTAGAATCGTTAACGTATATATATAACTTATGCATCCAACAAAATATATTTGAGTCCGAAATAGCTCAGGCGGTTAAGCGTCGGAGCAGGATAGCGAAGGTAATCGCCGGGTCGTGGGTTCGAATTCCCGTCCCGGCCCCGGTAGCTGGACTCGCAATCCAGGGGGAAAAGGCGGATTTGCTCCCGAATAGCATGTCCGTTGAAAGGTCCTGGTAAATCAAAGTGGCACAGTTGGAGCGCGCCTGAATTAATCAGTGCTCAGGTCGTACTCTATAGGCAATAGATTTCCCTGTCCCCCATAACCCGCCCGTCAGGGCCGTCCATTATCACTTCGGTGCCGTGGACGTTAAACACGGAACTAATCAATCAAAAATATATTTCTATCAGAACTGAAGCAAGCCAAGGTTATCCCTTTCCCTAAATCAAAAGATCTCTCTGATGTTAATAATTATAGACCCATCTCAATATTATCCAGCCTTTCCAAACCTCTTGAAAGACACGTGCACAAATACCTTTATCAATATTTGCAGAGTCGCAGTCTGTTGCACGTATTTCAGTCCGGCTTTCGCCCCAAGCATTCTTGCTACACGGCACTAACAAGACTTAATGATGCGTGGCTAGCATCCATAAATAACTCCCAAATAACTGGGTCGATCTTTATTGATTTTAAGAAAGCTTTTGACCTTGTAAATCATAACATTCTTTTGTCGAAACTTCAAGCATATCTCTGCAATGCAGATGCTGTCTGATTGTTGACTTCATAGTTAAGCGGAAGGAAGCAAAGAGTACTGCTAAATGGATCCTATTCGTCGTATGGTGTTGTCAATGCGGGAGGGGGGGGGAAGAGAGAGAGGGGGAGAGAGAGGGGGAGAGAGAGGGGGAGAGAGGGAGAGAGAGAGGGGGAGAGAGGGGGGAGAGATGGGGAGGGGAGGGAGGGGGAGGGGAGAGAGGGGGAGAGAGGGGGGGGAGGGGGGGAGAGGGGAGGGGAGAGGGGCAGAGAGGGGGAGAGGGGCAGAGAGGGGAAGAGGGGCTGAGAGGGGGGAGAGGGGGCGAGAGGGGGGAGAGGGGCCGAGAGGGAGCGAGGGGCAGAGAGGGAGAGGGGGGGCAGAGAGGGAGAGAGGGGCAGAGAGGGAAAGGGGCAGAGAGGGAGAGAGGGGCAGAGAGGGAGAGAGGGGCGGAGAGGGAGAGAGGGGCGGAGAGGGAGAGAGGGGCGGAGAGGGAGAGAGGGGCAGGGAGGGAGAGAGGGGGAGAGAGGGAGAGAGGGGGGGAGAGGGAGAGATGGGGAGAGAGGGAGAGAGGGGGGAGGAGAGAGGGGGGGAGGGGAGAGGGGGGAGGGGGAGAGGGGAGGATGGGAGAGGGGTGAGAAGGGGGAGAAGGGGGGGAGAGAGGGGGAGAGGGGGAGGGAGAGAGAGAGAGGGGGAGGAGAGAGAGAGAGAGGGGGAGGAGAGAGAGAGAGAGGGGGGGAGAGAGAGAGGGGGGGAGAGAGAGAGGGGGGGAGAGGGGGGGAGAGAGGAGGAGAGGGGGGAGAGGGGGGAGAGAGAGGGGGAGAGGGGGAGAGAGAGAGAGGGGGAGGAGAGAGAGGGGGAGAGGAGAGAGAGAGGGGGGGGGGAGAGAGGGGGGGGGGGGAGAGAGGGAGAGGGGAGAGGAGAGAGAGGGGGGAGAGAGAGAGAGCGGGGAGGGAGAGAGGGGGGGAGGGAGAGAGAGGGGGGAGGGATGGAGAGGGGGGAGGGAGGGGAGGGAGAGGGAGGAGGGAGAGGGGGTGGGAGAGGTGGGGAGGGAGAGGGGAAGGGGAGGGGGAGGAGAGGGAGGAGGGGGAGGGAGGAGGGAAGGGGGAGAGAGAGGTGGGAGAGAGAGGGGGAGAGACGGGGGGGAGAGTCGGGGGGGAGAGACGGGGGGGGGAGACGGGGGGGGGGCGGGGGGGAGACGGGGGGGGGAGACGGGTGGGGAGAGACGGGGGGGGGGAGAGACGGGTGGGGAGAGACGGGGGGGGGGGAGAGACGGGGGGGGGGAGAGACGGGGGGGGGGAGAGACGGGGGGGGAGGGGGGAAGAGTGGGGGAGAGGGGGGGGAGGGGGAGGAGAGAGGGGGGGAGGGGGGGGAGAGAGAGAGAGAGAGATGATGAAGAAGAAACGTTTTTATTCAGGATAAAAAGTTTTAGGCATACCAATGCCTATCTTCTAAACTGTCCTGCTACTCTACACATATAAAAATACATCGGACGATACATCAAAAGATAAGACATATGTAAGTAAAAAGACCCATCTGCCCCCCCCCCCCCCCACCACCACTCAGAAAAAAAAATAAATAAAAATAAAAAAATATAAAATAAAAATTAAAAGATATATAATTATATACACAGGTATGAACCTGACATGTTAATGCAGACAGTCGAGCTATTATATAATCTGCAGCAACAGTAGAAGAGTATTAGGTAATAGGAAACTTGTCACTAACTATGCGAATAGTAGCATAAGGGAGCCGAAAATACTATTACTTCTGAAGTAAATATTTATGGAGGCGATCTTTGAAGACGCTAATTTTACAAATTGATTTCAGGTGTGGAGGTAACAAATTCTACGCTTTAGCGCCTGAAAAAAGACAGACTGGTTTTACAGATGTCTAATCTAATTTTTTTGGAAGGTGGATCGAACTATTTCTCGTGTTTTTCCTATTATTGTCGGAAAATAGAGTTTTTAGATAGGGTGGGGCTTTTCCATGCATGATCTTGTGCAGAAGAACATAGCGATTAAATTCAAACTGTTTCTTCAATGTTAGTAACTTGAGAGATTTAAATTTTTCATCAGTCGAAGTAGGACCGGGAAGTATTATATTAATGCCCCGACGATACAAGGAATTAACTTTTTTTCATGTGAACTTCGCTGCATCCATCCCAGACGGTAGAACTATAGTCACAAAGCGTTTTGATATGCGTATGGAAAAAGAGTTTACGGATATCAGTATTAACTATATGGCGTAGTTTTGATAACAGGAACAGATTTTTGGAGATTGCTTTGCATATTGAGTCAGTATGCGGCTCCCAGCTTAATTGGTTGTCCACTATAACGCCTAATAAGCGATGCCTAGTTACTTGTTCAACAAGCTGTCTATATAAAGAGAGTGTTAAAGGTGGTAGGCCATGCTGGTGTTTCTGACGTGTAGTAGCTAACATGCTCTTTGTCTTTGGAATACTAATAATCATGTGATTATCACTGCACCAGCCTGCTACATCATCAAGACTTCGTTGGAGTACCTTATTAATGGTTGCGATATCTTTATCAGATGTGTGTATGGTCGTGTCATCTGCGAACAGATCGCAGTTTGCGTCTAAATGAGACATGCGCAGTGGCAGATCATTAATAAATAGATTAAATATAAAGGGCCCTAGAATAGACCCCTGTGGAACACCGAAAGTTACTAAACCATCAGAGGAATATTTGCCATTTAGCAGTACTTTCTGTGTTCTGTCCCTGAGATAGGAAGATATAAAGGAGACAGTATTTGAGTCAATGTGATAGAATGGTAGTTGTTTTTAGTAGGATAGAGTGGTTGACAAGATCAAAAGCTTTTTTTCAGGTCAAGAAAGATTGTACCTGATACTTTACTGTCATTTATGGCAGAGAGACATTTATCAATTAAATGATTGAGGGCAGTTTGGCACGAATGTAGAGGTCGAAATCCTGATTGTGCTGCAGTTATCAGATAGATTTGCTCCAGAAAGGTTAGAAGATGAGTATGGATATGTTTCTCGAGCGGTTTTAAAATACAGGATAATATGGAAATGGACCTGTACTCGTTTAGGTTGCATAAATCTTTGCTTTTGGGAAGCGGGATTACCTTCGCTTTTTTTTAGCTCGTCGGGAAAAACGTTATGTCTGATCGATAAATTATAAATAAAGGTCAGGAATTCGACGACGTAGGGCAGAGATAGTTTTACAATTTGACTATTAATACCATCTGGACCGCAAGACGATTTGTTCTTTAAACTGGAAATAGATTTGCCTACATCTAGGACAGTCATAAGCGGTACTAAAAATGGGCCGCAGGCTCTCTGTTGACTATGGTGACGTAGTTGATGAGAGCAAGTGTAGTTTACTGGGTTAGGTGTATTTGACTTCACCAGAGTTTGAGCAACAGTTATGAAGTGAGCGTTGAACGCATCAGCAGTAATATCGGGCGGAATATTAGGCGATCGTTTACTGTTACCTTTGGTGAAATTGTTTATTACTTGCCAGACTGAACGGATGTCTTTGCCGTCGGCAATAATTTGTTCTGCATTTTGCCTCTGTGCTTTACGAACTAGAGATTTGACATGGTTTCGCTGCTCCTTGTATTCAGTAAATTTCTTGTCTCGTTTTAATACGTCTCTTACTTCCATTGCTTGTTTTATCTCCCCAGAGATCCATTTTGGCATAACAGGATATTTGACGCGTTTGATGCGCTTAGGCGCGTGTCTATCCAGAACGGCGAGAAACAGCTCGTACCAGCGTGACAGGGCATCGTTAGGGTTTTTGCAGTTTTGTATATCATAAAATGGTACTAAAGATAGGTCATATAAAAAGGCAGTTTGGTCGAATTTTTAAAAACATCTATACATTATGGTAGTGTGTCCTTTGATTGACTGTTTAGCTAACCTAACAGACAACGTAAAACAAACAGGAAAGTGATCACTAATGAAAATATTAGGTACGCTAACATTTTTTACAACGCTGACATTTGTGCTATATACATGGTCTATCAGCGTTGAAGATGAGGAAGTCACTCTAGTAGGTGACTGGACAAGCTGTTTGAACCCTAAAAAAATCAACATGGATCTCCACGAAGTGTGTCTTGCTTTTGCAAGTCTATGTTGAAGTCTCCCAAAATATGTATATCACCTTTGGACTCCTGAACCACATCCATCATTAACACAAACTCGTCCTGCCAGGAGGCTGAGGCCGCGGGGTTTCTATATACAAAACCTATAAGAACAGGCGAGGACTTAGTCGTTTTAACTTCTAACCACATGCACTCTATATTAGGGGATTCTAAATCACAACGCCTCTTTACATAGTTGTTGATGGAATTGTGTACGTACACAGCTAGGCCAGTATGTCCGGGGGCAGATGCATCTCGCCTGAGAATGGAGTAATTGTATATAGCTATGGCATGGTCACTAATGTTAGCTGTTAGACGAGATTCCGTAAATCCAAACATGTGAAATGGTGAGGACTGGTTTAGGAGAATAGTTATATCTGGTATTTTGTGACAAAGGTGATACACATTAAGATGACCGATATTTAAAAAATGAACGCTGTTGCCACCTGTTGACATATTAAAAGGGAACGTATAAATAGTCAAGCAGAACAAAGCAAAAACAATAATATCAACAAATACAAAAAATAAAGAAAAACAAGAAAAACAATGTGTGGGCTGAAGAAAAAAATCGTGTAAACACCTAGCATGTAATTACACAACAAAGTGTCTAAGTATCCAATTGGTAATAGAGGATTCCAATAGTCAAGAGCTGTAGGCAGTTCAAACATACTATCACACGCTCAAACAATCTTCACACATGACTGCTGGCGGTGACTAGCGCAATCACAGCTGACAACACGCGGTCAATACAATCCGTCACTCCTTTGTTTGGATTAGCTGTGTCGCCACCTGAGAAACCACTCGAGTATTGAATTGTTTCAGCCTGCACAGACGCAATGGTTAGCTTTTCTCCGGCAAGCAGGGATAAGCAAGGTTGTCAAGCAACGCAATAAACGTCCACCGTGCTGTATGTTATAGTCCAGTCACAGGTTTGAAGATAGGCCCTTTGGGTCCATGCAACACCATACGTAGTTGTAATAGTTACCGTGTACGAAGAAAAAGTTACCGTGTACGAAGAAAAAGTCACATTCGTGGTATAAATGAAACGTCATGCAACAGTCTGTGATAATAAGTTTATGCAAAAGCAAATCACCTTGTCAATCTAAAACGTCAGAAAAGTCTGTATGTCTGAAAGTCTATGTTTACTATTAAAAATAAAGCAATGGATGACATCCTCCACTCCAAATATCAGATCAGTGCTGACATTGTGTCGAAAAGACTCTCACAACAGTTAATAGAAAACGTTATGAAGAGTCTCTGTCACACAATCTTGTATCGGCATGGTTTCATTCGCTAAATAATTGTTTATTATTGTGTCGCAGTGACTCACATAAAATCAAGCTTAGATGATGTTATGAAGAGTCTCTGTGACACAATTCTGTATCAATATAGTTTCATAACCTAAATCATGGTTTCCATTGTGTCGCAGCGACTCCCACAACACCAAGATTCATTAGTGTTAGGAAGAGTCTCTGTGATACAATCTTGTATCAGCATACTTTGTATCAGCATAGTTTTATATGCTAAATCATCGCATATTAGTGTGTCGCAGTGACACAAATAACATTAAGTTTTGTTAATGTCATTAAGAATCTCCGTGACAGAATCTTGTGAACTGTACTGTTTAATAAATCGTTGCAGCATGCACTGTGTCGCAGCGACTCATATAACATTAAATATAGTTAATGTTACAATGAGTCTCTGTGACACAATCTTGTATCGGCACTGTCTGACGAAATCGAGGTTTGAATTGTGTCGCACTGGCTGTACTTAACATGAGGTATTGGTGATGCCACGAAGATTCACTGCAGCACAATCACTTACAAACACAGGCAGATGAGAGAGAGAGAGAGAGAGATGATGATGATGAAACTTTATTTTTCAACGGTAAAAAGTTTTGACAGAAAACAAATCGTCATTTTACAAACTTGCCGTTGCTAACTACAGGATAAAAAAGAAGGGAAACTATAAAATGTATATGTACATACAAAACCCAATAGCATCATTATATACAGAAAAAAAAATACTAAAAAATAGAGAGAGAGAGAGAGAGAGAGAGAGAGAGAGAGAGAGAGAGAGAGAGAGAGAGAGAGAGAGAGATTGAGATTCAATGATTGAATGATTCAATGAAGCATTTTTTATCAACGGTTGAGGCATTGACATCGTCACAGATATAGCCATTTTTCAAACCTGCCGTTGCTACAAAACTAGGAGACAAAATAAAAAAAAATAAGTATATAGTTAAATGTAAATGAAACAAAAACATTGCTAGTTTAGGGAAAGAAAGTCCCATGACAATCTCACACACCTAAACTGACACACACACACACACACACACACACACACACACACACACACACACACACACACACACACACACAAACACACACACACACACACACACACACCATCACACACGCACACACAGAGTTTGTAATTGGGAGCATACATAATCAGGGTTACAGGGCAGTATATATTTCACAACGTAATGATTATGACTGCTTCGAGAAGTACTTCAAGAGACTGATTTTGAAACAAGCTAGAGAGGAAGCGGATTTTACATAATCAGGAAGCGTGTTCCAAGTCTGGGTTCCCGCGAATGACAAACTAGATTTGTATATATCAATTCTTGTTTTGGGGACTAAGAAAAGTTGCCTAATATTACCAAGCCTAGATTCCGACTTAGAGAAAAGAGTTGTGATATATTCTGGTATTTTCTGTTTCCACACTTTGAACATAAAAATAGCCTTATTGTATTTGAAGTGGTCTTGCAGCGGCAGAAATCCTATTTTGGCGAGTTTTTATTCTGTTGTGAGTCGTGGGTCAGGAAGGATTAACTTTGCTGCCCTTCTGTGTAACGAGTTGAGTCTCTTCAAGTGGACATCACTGCATCCATCCCACACCGTTGACGCGTAATCAATATGAGAACGTATGTGAGCATTATAGAATAGTTTGCGCGTGTCCGAGTCGGTGTAATATTTTAGTTTGGACAACATGAAAAGATTTTTGGCTACCGTTCTGCATAAAGTGTCCGTATGAGCCTTCCACTTAAGCTGACTGTCAATTGTAATCCCTAGTAGGCGGTGTTCATTAACGTGTTCTATTTGCCTGCCCTTTAATAAAAGGTTATGTAACAGGGGTGCTAACTGGTGTTTTTGACGAGTGGCGATTATCATAGATTTGGTTTTAATTGGATGAACAATCATAGAATCCCTGTGACACCATTCAAACCAAACACTTCATGAAGACTATGCTGCAAGTTGGAAGAAATTACTTGTATATCTTTGTTAGTCATATGAATGAAAGTGTCATCAGCAAAAAGATCACATTGTACGTTCTTGCAAGTTATATGAAGTGGCAGGTCATTGATGAATAGACAAAATAATAAGAGACCAAGCACGGATCCTTGGGGAACTCCATACTTTATATCTTTGAGAGAAGAGTAAGATCCATTCACTTGAACTTTTTGTTTACGATCAGTTAGGTATGATCTAAAAAATGCAACTACTTCTGTACTATTCAAGTATTTCTGAATCTTTGTCATTAGAGTGGTGTGATCGATTAGGTCAAAGGCCTTTTAAAGTCTATGTAAACGACACCTGTTATCTGGGATTTGTTCATACCGTGGAGCCATGCGTCAACGTGGCGCGTGAGTGCAGTGTGGCACGAGTGTTGTGGGCGAAATCCGGATTGAAAAGGGATGCAGGAGCTTGCGGTTTTCTAAGTAGGCAAGCAGGTGTTTGTGGACATGCCTTTCAAGCGGCTTTGATAGAACTGATAATAATGAAATCGGTCGATAGTTGTTAGGGTCAGAACGATCTTTAGTTTTTGGAAGTGGAATGACTTTAGCGTATTTTAGTTTGTTAGGGAAAGTATGTTGCTTGATACAAAGGTTGTAAATGTACGTAATATACTCTACTATGTACGGCAGGGATAACTTCAGTATTTGCGGGCTGATGTCATCAGGCCCCGAAGACTTTTTATTTGGTAGTTTACTAATGAGCAAACCCACCTCATGAATTGATAGCAAGGGAATGCTGAAGGGGTCTGTGTCCTCTGTTCTGTGTTTACAGAATTCAGAAAGCAAATTAGAACATTCATACTTACTGCTATTAATTGAGGCATTTAGAGTTTCAGCGACTGAAAGAAAATGATTATTAAAAGTTTCTGCAGTAAGACTGCTGGGAATGGTTGTTGAAGTGCCAGGGGAGCCTTTAGTTAGAGTGTTTAATAGGCGCCAGATAGTGGAAGTATCCTTACTGTCTTTCACTGTGTCACGGACTAACCTTTTCCTTGCCTCTCTGATCATGTACTTAACACGGTTACGTTGTTGCTTAAATTCAGGAAATAGTTTTCAACTACGCAGAGCATCTCTGAGCGCCATCGCTTGCATTATTTCTGGGGTTAACCATTAGGAAGAGTGTTTGATTTAACCCTTCTCTCACGAAGGGGTGCGTGTTTGTTTAATACAGTTAGAAAAAGAGTGTACCAAATAGAAAGGGCAGTGTCCGGGTTATTGGAGAGAAGTACATCGTTGAACGGAGTATTATTTAAATCAAATAGGAATTTATTATGGTTAAAGTTCTTGAATGATCGATATGTTATGGTTGTATGGCCGTTCTTCTTTGCTTTGGGAATCTTTTTTGACCATGAACAAACAACTGGATAGTGATCACTAACACATAGATTTTAAACCTCAACATTACAGACGGCTTTGGGTTTATTAGTGTATATGTGGTCTATAAGTGAGGAAGTATTCTGAGTAATTCTGGTGGGCGATTTTACTAACTGGACTAGACCAACCAATGAAGATATTGTATCCCACGCAGTGTGAGTCTTAAGGAAGTCTATATTAAAATCTCCCATGAGAAGAAGGCCAGCCTTTCTTTTGCACGCTCTATCAAGGATCTGACTAAAATGGTCATACCATTCAAAAGTGGCGGCAGGGTTTCTGTAAAGGAATCCAACTAGTAGCGGTGTCGATTTAGGGCATTTCACTTTCAACCACAAACACTCTACGTCTGCTGTTTCCAAGTCCAAGCGTCTATGGACTAAATGCTGAATGGAGTGGTGAATGTAGACAGCGATACCTGTTTGACCTGGGGACGAGGGGTCTCTCCCAGTGAAGGAAAAAGTAGGAATACTAATGGCTTCATCGCTCACACACGAGCTCAGGCGCGTCTCACTAAGCCCAAATAAATGAAACGGTGTGGAATTGCTAATGTAGACAGATATATCGGTTAGTTTATTGTACAAATGAAAAACATTGAGATGCCCTATTCGCATAACTTTCAAATTTATGTCTATTACGGAGTAAGGCAAATTTGTACAAAACAAACAACAACAACCAAAAAATAAAATGTCGAAAGAAGGAAGTATACATTGAGATTATTAAATGAAACAGCACAAATGCCTATGTATATAAAGATGGTAAATAGATAAGACACAATGAAATGATTTAGCAGACTCGTCGGCAGGGAACTAATCCAACTGATCGAACATTAAAGTCCCGATAGCGAGTTCAGTTAGGCGTATCAGCTGCACACGAGCACAATACTGGCCGGGGTTTGGTAATCCGCTTTCAACTCGATACAGCTCAGCGAAGTAAAGCGGAGACACAGTTATCACCGGTAAATTGAAGCTTCATTCAATCGAGTTTCCTGCACGCTGATAGTCTGCTGGCATTGGAACAAGCACTGACTGACCTCGTATAAAACACACAGAGTACTCCGACACAGGAGTAAACTAACGGATCAATGATATTCTAGTCTCGGAGAGACTTTATCCACGACGAACGAACGAACAACACGGAAAATGATGATCGTAACTGTTCTTGGTCATCGCAAAATACATAACACTACAGTGGCACATTGATCACCAAAAGTTTTGCTTACTACGCACTGTTCACAAGCTAACAAGAGTTTTTGAACAGTCATAAATACAAATACATAAAATAAAAGTCCACAGGCACAGTCCCGAACGAATGCCTACAAGTAAAGTAATAGCGGTGTCAAATACACACGTTTATCAAGGAATAGAATCAGAAATGAACTGTCAATCGCTAGAATTAATGGAACGACGAAACACCACCGATCGTTGTTGTTTTTTGTTTTGTTGTTGTTGTAAACATGTTGTTTTTTAAACAATGAATTAAAAACCTGTTGACTGATATATGCCTGGATAAATGGCTGAAGCAGCTGCGCCAGAACGCGCATTACCTGCGAGTCGTTGCCTTCGGGGATAGCTGCAGGGGTCTCCCACCCCCTGGCCGGGGTACTTGCGGTATTAGGAGCGGCCAGAGCCTGGAGAGCGCTGTTGATTCTCGAGTTGTCCTGAGGCGGGGGCGGCATGCGGGGAAACTCTTCCTCCGTCACTGTAAATGGCTTGGCGTGACCTGGCTAAGGACAGTACGCAGAGGGATGGCCAGGTTGCACACGGTTGGACATGGAGTGGCTGGGGCTGGCGTAGTTTGCAGGCAAGTGGCTGACCTGGGAACTAGGGGATAGAGGGTGGCTGGTAGAGGGGCAATTTGTCTGGGAGTTATGTTGGGAGAGGTTGGGTTGGGAGTAGTGGACGTGTGTAAACTTTGGCCCTCTGCCACTGCCCGACTGGTTGTGATGGTGTTGCTGAGACCAGTCATCCTGCTGTTGATGCTGCTGGTTGCGGCGATCTACGATGGGTCCGTCACCTGGTGCACGGCGCGGCACTCCAGCAAACCTGATGTTGAGTGCCAGTGTTCTGGTACCGGCAGGAGTCAGGTGGATCCGGTCTTTCTGGAACAAGGCCTTGCGCGGTGCCAGATTGTAAGTAATGAAGGCCGGCATATGGTCGATGTAAAAGACCTTCTCTTGCTCGCACGTTGCCCGCAAGTTGTTGTTGGAGGGGAAAACGGCCTTCGACAGGTAGTGGTGGGCCCCTCCAGGAATGATGGAGGACGTAAACAGGGCGGCATTAGGAAAGGCTGCACGGAGTAAGCGGATAAGCTGCACCCATGACTGCTTGCTGACCACGCCCACTTTACAGCTGTTTATCCCCGCGTGTAAGGTCACACGGCGGATATTTGGCGACGGCGGTAGACTCCTGAGCCATTCAGCGACGTCACTCACTGTCAGTCCTGAAACCGACATGTTCTGGACCACGGCACCATTGACCGACATCCTCCGCTCGTCCACGTTCTTGAGGATGGAGTCGCCGATAAGGAGTGTGTTGACGTCTGGCCGGACCTGAAGACACTGGAGCTGGTGTAGGGATGTGGGGCTGTGATTGCTGTCACTATCACCTCTGCCGTTACTACTGCTGCTGCCAGTACTTGTATTGTCGATGGTGTTACCGTTATTAGCGCTGGGTCCTTGGGTGTTCTCATCTATGTCAGATAAAACAGAGAACCTGTTTTCTATATGCACCTGTGCGAGAACAGCACTCTTCGATGCAACATCTTGGGCTTCAGAGGGTTTGTGAGGCTGAGGCGGGAGTGTGGGGTCAGCGGGGATTTTCAGTTTGATCGGTGGTATGATGCGTCTGTTTTTACCACGGCCTCAACTTGCTTTCTGAGTTCCTTCAGCTTACCGGCTTGGTTGTCCCTGCTGCTGGTAAGCTGGAGCACCATTTCACTGAGAGCAGCATGGCTGGTGGATAGGTCGTCGACAGCCGAATTGACACCCTCAGCATACTCTTCCGCTGCCTTCACGCTGTTCTTGGCTTTAGTCTCGTTGTCACGGACGACGCTGTCAACACGCGCCAGTTCCTCAGCATGCGCAGCGCACTGGCTCTTAACGTCGGAGAGCTCAGTGCGCACTTTCTGCAGCTCGGCTTGCAGGCTATCGATGGTTGCAGCATTCAGCACTAGTTGTTGCTGCATCTGAGCCATGCACTGGTTTAGCGCCGAGACTTGTGCCTCTACAGAGAGAGGAGGGGGCACACAGTTGATGAGTGGGAAGGTGTTTGTATGGGGCGTAACCTAGGCCGAGGACATATCAGGCGGTATGTCAGCCTCGGCTGGCGGAGAATTGTCGCCCTTGTCCCCATCAAGGGTTGCTGGAGCAATGATTTCACAACTGCTTGCATGGTTGAGTGAAACCTTTGATTGGAAAATAGTAACGTTGGAGTTGGCAGGGGGTTGGCTGGTGATGTCGTCTGTCTCCGTGGCGAGTACGCTGTTTGATTCGAGAGTGGCGAGAAGGGTTTCGCTGTCGACGAGTACACTAATCCCATCAGCGCACTCAGTCATAGAGTCGCCATTGTGGACGTCAGGGGATGCTGGTTGTGAGGATGTATCTATTCTGTTTATATTGTCTTTTAATAGTTCGAACTCATCGTTCACCCACTCTTGGCAGCAGTTGCCCTGTACACAAACAGTCCCGGTAGTATAATATATCGTTATTGTAATAAGTTTCTTTGAATCATTCTTGAGCTGAATTATTGTTTCAAAAAGTTCACTTGGGTAGGGAGGGTCGATAAGAACTACAATACTCAGTTCATCTTGGTTTTTGTCCCTGTCTTGCCAGTGCAGTGTCACGCCAGGGGGCAGAGACTCTCGTGCGTATATGGTGTATAGAGCATGTCTCCACAGGGGTACACGTGTTGAGTTACTTTCAAAGGTCACTTGTACAGGGTCTCTTGTTCTTGTAATTTTCTCAAGGGAGAGACGTGAATTAGCTGCAGTGGAGCGGGTTATCGGGCCCATTGTATAGAGATGGTGGTGTCGCCATTGTCACTTTACTCGAAGCGAGTCAGCATGATTGCTGAACAACTAAAGTGTTTCACCCGTAACGCCGAGAAGCGGCATCAAAGACCACTCTATCACAGTGATATTAGGCAGCGCCTCGCTAGGCGCGGCGGCTGTTTGGCCCAGCCAATAGTACTGCATACTTAGTTTGTTCCACTGAGGCGAGCCGAGAAACTGGGTCACAACTGGTACCGGCGCGCTGAGGCACAAGCCTCCCCCAGCAGTTAGGCCGGCTGACAAGCCGGTGGCCTTCTGACAAGCGCAGCACAGCAGGAAAAAAATGCTGCCCTCTGCGAAATATAAACTGACAGTCCTGAAACTACACCATTACAGAGTTTTCACTAAGCACAAACACTCTGCCAAGAATCATACTTGCAGAGTAAACCTTGCCAGCACAGTGTCCAAATGAATGGAGAGAATCTTACACGCGATGCGCACATCAGCAAGATGGCGCCAAGAGAGAGCGAGAGCGAGAGATGATGGTGTCGGTGACGGTGACGGTGACGGTGGCGATGGCGATGGCGGAGGCGATGGCGGCGGCGATGGTGGCGACGATGGCGGCGACGATGGCGGCGACGATGACGATAATGGCGGCGACGGCGCCGACGACGATGACGGCGCCGACTACGATGACGATGACGACGCCGACGACGATGACGTTATTCTTACTAGGTACTTTGAGTCCGTAATTTGTGTTATTCTTACTAGGTACTTTGAGTCCGTATTTTGTGTTATTCTTAATAGATACTTTGAGTCCGTAATTTGTGTTGTTCTTACTGGATACTCCACCAAAAAGCTCCACCGCGCAGGCTTTAGGAAACGCCCACGGACTGGATACTCACAAACCAGATATGTGATAGTTTGAGTCAGTAATTTGTATTATTCTTACTAGGTACTTTGAGTCCGTAATTTGTGTTATTCTTACTAGGTACTTTGCATACAGCTAGATAAACCCATTCAGCCCTGACGCACTACAGCAGAAGATGGGTCGACCATGATAATTCATGGGTAGTGCCAGATTAGCTTGGCGCCTGTCGGTGCCAAGCTAATCTGGCACTGTCTTTGAATTATCATTGTCGATCCAACTCCTGCAACTAATGCATAGTCATTAGATGACGCCTCCAAAATTTGGGAAATGCAGTGTCGGCCTAAATGACTTAATGGAAGATACTAAATGAGTTCGTTATCCAGCGTTGTATCTCTTCAACGTTTTGAATATAATTCATTTTTGCAATTTTTGGATCCTCGTAGGGAGAGTATAGCAACACACATCCAATATCAAGAGCTACAGGCAGCGCAGGCATTGGTGACAGTTTAGCAACTCGCATCCAATACTAAGAGCTACAGAAAGCGCAGAGAGTAGGGAGATTTTAGCAACACACATCCAATATCAAGAAGTACAAGCAGTCCAAACAGTACGGAGAGTTTAGCAACACACATCCAATATCAAAAGCTACATGCAGCGCAGACAGTAGGGAGAGCTTAGCAACACACATCCAATATCAAGAGCTACAGGCAGCGCAGACAGTAGGGAAATTACAGGTGAATGGCCCAAGTGTGACAGAAACATAACGGGCTGATCAATTATCTTGGGGGTTCGGGAAGGGGGGAGGGGGGTCCAACTTATTGTTTGGGACCATCAACCTGACACAAAAGAAGACCTCTCCGACGTTAGACCTTGCTTTCAGGGGCCGAAAGAAAAAGGGGTGGCGGGAGGGAGGAGGTGGGGGAGAGGGGAAGAGAGATGGCACGTGCATGTTCAGACTCTCACTATTCGACAAAATATCAAATAAATGATGCCATGACGTGAAGCTTACGTCCTACTATTCTTCTTCTTCAGAATTCATGTTGCTAAACCAGCCCACAGAGCGTGCTAATAGCTACTTGGGGTTTAACGCCGAGCAGGCGACCAAGGCCATCTCACGGCGGAATGGGTAAAAATCTGGTCAGCCAGACTAAAAGAAAGGTCTTAAGACAAGATAGAAATATACCTTAAAAATATGTCACGCTAAAATGTCGCACGAGTCTTTAAAAGAAACGTCTACAGACACAAATTAAGGAAATTCACATAGTCTATGGATGTTGAGATTTTGTTAAAAATATTGCATTCTCTCCTGAAATTGAAGATTTTGTCCGGGGGAACATCCCGAAACAAAACCTTCAAGGAGTCTGCTGTGAAGTGTTTATATCTTGTATCAATTAGATCAGCACAAGACAGCAAAAAGTGTCGAACAGAAAACTGCTCGTCATAGGCAAAACACCATGGACGCTCATCCTGTTTTAGTAAGTAAGAGTGTGCCCGATGTAGAGCCGAGTAAGGACAGTCTCCTCACGGCGGCTGCCGCAGCGATAAGATAGACTGTCGTACACTGTAGGAAGAGCTTCATGCAGCTTGTTCCCTTCCTCTTTGTCCCACTCGGACTGCCGCTCGTGAGCTATGTACGCACTAATCATAGGTTTAAAATCACTAGGAACAGTCTGTGTGTCAGGGACAGTGTCATTGGCATCGTTGGCAGCAGAATCTGCGATCCTGTTGCCTTCGATGCCTACATGCCCTGGGACCCAAACAAAAATGATGTCAAATATTCCTTCATTAAGTCCGCGTAAAGCTCTCAAATCTGCACCAACAGGGGATGTTCTGTTCCCGCGCTCTGAAGGGCCTGCAGGGCAAAAAGAGAGTCAGTCAGAATCAGGAAGTTTTTTCCCCGAGACTGATAGGCATGCTTGAGTGCCAGCATAATTGCCTGGAGTTCTGCACTAAATACAGAGGAATGGTCAGTGAGGCGGAGCTTAAGTGGGCGTCTAAGATGACGAGAAGACACTGCAGCCGCAGCCACTCTCCCGTCCTCAGACTTGGACCCATCCGTAAAAATACGACAATAGCCATGAAAACGTGAAGGAGTTCATTGAGGCTCTGTTGGTATATGGCTGGTGGAGCATAGTTCTTTTTGTTCGCGGCCAAGTCCAGCAAGATGTCAGGAACTGGTAGTAGCCAGGGTGGAGTGATGTGTTGCAGAGATTCCGAAACTTTGTCCAGGTCCACTCCGGCCGTTGCAGATGAGGTCGGACACGGAAGGAATGTGGACGGACAGCTCCCGGATGGGCATCGTAAATCTCTGCAAACGAGGGGTTAATAACACAATCATAGGCAGGATTGTCTGGATGGGCCTTCAGCTTCAGATTGTAGTTGAGCATGAGGCGGATGCCGCGGAGCTTGAGAGAAGGCTCCCCTGCCTCAACATACAGTCTGGAACTGGAGATGTCCTGTATACCACAGAGCCGTAATCCAGTTTGGATCGAACAAGGGCCCTTTACAGTGGAAGTAAGACAATGCGGTCTGCACCCCAGTCAGTACGACCAACGACACGAAGAATGTCGAGGGCCTTCTGACAAGAGGTTCTAAGATAGTTAACATGGTTGCAGAAGGTCAGTCTTTTATCAAAGGTAACCCGCAGAAACTTTGCCTCCTCGGCCACCTTAATTGGCAAGCCAGCAATGCTCAGGCTAGGTTCTGGAAAAAATTTCGTTTGGTTAGTAAAATGCACACAGACTGACTTGGAGGGCGAGAACTTGAATCCGTTGAGAGACACCCACCCCTGGATTCGATCAACGCACAGCTGCAAGCGCCTCTCAAGGGACGCAAGTCCTCGACCTCGTGCACACAAAGCAAAGTCGTCCACAAACAAAGAGCATTCAGAATCATCCTTGACGGCATTTACAATGTTATTAATTTTAATGCTAAATAAAACAGGAGATAAAATGCTGCCCTGTGGGGCACCCATCTCCTGTTCGAAGGAGTCGGAGAGGGTGGAGCCCACACGGACATGGAACGACCGGTTAGACAAGAAATTGTGAATAGAAACGGGCAGGTGCCCTTTAAAACCCATGTTCAACAAATCAGACATTATACCATACTTCCAGGAAGTGTCATATGCCTTCTCAAGACCGAAGAAAATTGCATAGACATGCTGTTTGTTGACAAAAGCATCTCGGATAAACGACTCAAACCGGACTAGATGGTCAGTTGTACTACGGAAGCGCCGGAAACCGCACTGGAGGTCTGTGATGAGACCCAGTGACTCAAGATGCCACACCAGGCGGGCGTTGACCAATCGTTTCATAGTTTTACATAAACACGGTGTCAAAGCGATTGGCCGGGAATTGGCGAAAAGCAAAGGATCCTTTCCCGGCTTGGCGATTGGCACAACCACAGCCTGGTGCAAAGATGGCGGAAATGACCGTTATCCAGATATGGGTAAAGGCCTTGAGAAGTACAAGGAGTGAATCCACAGGCAGATGTGTTAGGAGCTGACAGTGGATGGTATCTAGTCCAGCAGCAGAGTCAGTACATTTCTGCATGGCTTGCTGCAGTTCGGAAAATGTAAAAGGGGCATTATAGTCTTCCGAGTTATACGATATAATATCACAAGTAAAAGACTCTCGCTTCTCCTTCTCTCTCGAAGAAGAAAGGTGAATAATGCTCTGTTGAAAAATTATGGGCAATGGTGGAGGCAAGCAAATTGGCCACAGCCTTTTTATCCGTGACCAAACTGGCATCATCTCTAAGATGGCCGACAGAAGCCGAGCCACCCCTACCCCTAGCTCTCCAAATAGCCTTGCAGACTTTTGGGACGGAGTCCTAGAAGAAAAAGATGAGACAAAGCGTCTCCAGGAAGCACGGCGTTCACGTTTAAAAATGTAACGGGCTTTTGCCCGCTGTCTTTTAAATGTTAAAATATTCGCTTGCGACGGATTACGAAAAGCACGTCGCCGAGCAGATTTGCGCGTTTTTTTAGGCCTTGCGGCACTCTTCATTGAAACATGGTACTCTCGGCTTCCGAGGGACTGATGTGAAAGTTCTAGGGATTGTTTCACCTGCTACGTCCAACAAAATAGAAGTAAAACAAGAAACAGGTTCTTCAGCTGACATGACCACTTCCTCTGTAATACGAGACTGACAGAGGGAGGCAAACAGAGGCCAGTTAGCTTTCTTGAGATTCCAGCGCCCCACTGGCGAATCCTCCTCACAGTTGATCGATAACAGGACTACGGGGAAGTGTACTCACAATGTGAGGCTAGCGCTGGCAGAATTGAACACATACCAAGGGGAATTTCTCAGCGCTGGACAGACAAACAGTTAGATCCCCTGCCCCTGCCTATCAGGCAACCAATCGCCAGTCCACAGAGAAATACGCAGGTATAGAATAAGACGATCATCTACATCCTCTTGATGATCGTCTTGTTTGTCTGTCCAGCGCTGAGAAATTCCCCTTCGTATGTGTACTGGGAAGTGGTCACTACCACACAGGTCGTCGTGAACCTTCCAGTCAAAGTCCAGAATGAGAGAAGGATCAAACACAGTGAGGTCTAGAACAGAACTAGATCCTGAAACTGGGTTAGAGTACGTAGGTGAGCCATCGTTAAAGACACATAGGTTAAGTTGAGAATAAAAAACATCTTCTAACATCGGACCTCTGCCATCATAGTGGTCACTACCCCAAAGGTGAGCGTGACCGATAAAATCTCCCGTGAGAATAAAGGCAGGATCTACTAAGTTAAAAATATCATTACTACAAACCCACAGGGATGTGGCAGGTAAACACTACATATGGTTATTGCCTTCTTCACGGTAACCCGAGGTGCGACAGCCTGAAGACAGGTGTCGATGCTATCGGGGATACATACAATGTGGCTACTAATGAGAAGAGCCACTCCACCAGAGCGCCTCTCCGAATCAGAGCCTTTATGTATAGCGTTAAAATCATTAAAAGACACAGGGTCAGAAGTCTTCAGGTACGTCTCCTAAAGAGATATTACTGAGGAGTTATAAAACTTGACTAAAAGACGTAATTCCTCAAAGTTAGCTTGAAAACCACGACAATTACACTGTAGCACAGAGTACATTATTAAGTCTTATCTGGGGGTAAAGAGTTTCCGCTCCCCCCCCCCCCCCCCCCCACCTTTTTTTTTTTTTTTTTTTGTTTTCCTTTGCCTTGGAAGGAGTTGAAGAAACAGAGGGGGGCCGGCTCCCGGGCCTCCTCTGGTTCTTCGGAGAGGAAGGGGGTGGAGCTGCCGCAGCAACAACAACGACAACTTCCACTCCCTCCATCCGCTCCTCCAATGCAGCATATTTGTTTTGAAGGGGGACATCAGTGTTCCCCTTCTGCGCCCGTGCGCACAGCGGTCCCATAGGAGTATTAGACTTCTGGTCCTAGGCAGCGTTCCTGCCGCTAGAGTTAGCGGCCTTAAAAGGATGACAAGTGCCAGAAGCCTTTGGAGTAGACAAACTGACAGGCTTGGGTGGGAGCTGAGGCCTAGGGGTAACAGAAGGCCGTACTACCGGACCGGCAGTGTCCGACTTCTGCGTTCCCTGGCTCCTCGTCACCACCGGAGGAGGGTTACTCTCCAGGGGCGAGAGGAGCCGAGGCTCCGACCCCAATCAATAAGTTGACGTTTGACATGAGAAGTCTTTGCTGAGGCGCTTGCCTGCCACCGCAGCACTGAAAGTATACAAAGAGGTATTAGAGTTTGGGGCATCCGCAGCTGCACCAGGGTCGTCAACCAGCTTTTTTGCATCCGCAAAAGATAGCCCCTTCTCCACGCGCACCTGCTGAATCTTGCACTCGGATATCCAACAAGGGCACTTATTGTCCGAAGCCATATGCGCGCCCTGGCAATTCACATACATGGGGGTGGCTGTGCAGGACACAGCAGAGTGCCCGGGCTTAGTGCAACGGGCGCATGAAGCCTCTGCCTGACGGCATGTCTTCTGCCCATAGCCATACTTTTGGCACTTAAAGCACCGGAGGGGGAGAGGGACGTACTTCTTCACTTTCAAGGAGTAATAACCTCCGCAGATGGTAGTAGGAGGGGTGGGAGTGCCAAACGTCAGGATGCTGGTAGGAAGACGTATCTCCCCACCACCTCGCTTGGAAGCGAAGCGCCTGACGTAAGTCACCCCCTGCGACTTAAGGTTCCGTACAAGTTCATCTTCTGACAGTTCTGCCGAGGCTTGATCTTTTATCACGCTTCTTGAAGAATTCATAGTTTTGTGGGGTGTGACTTCCATTAGAGTGTCTCCGATGAAAGAGAGCCTCAGTAGCCCGCTGGAGTGTGCCCGGGGACGACACTCTAACAGCAAGTCACCAGACCTGAGATGCTGGACATCAGGCCTGCTAACACGGCTCCTGAGGGTCTCCTCCACCAGAAAAGGATAAAGCTTGGAAACAGGTTTATCTTTCACTTACTATGGACGATGAGGAAGCGAGGCCATACAGCCGACGCCTGAGGCGTCGCTTCCTCACAGTCCGAGTCACTGTCTCGTACACTGTCGGTGGCTATGTTCCGCTTCTGTGCCAGTGTTTGTTTTCTTTCTTTTTTCGATATTATAATAGTAGATATATTCATCCCCCGGGGGTCCCCGCCCTTCACTGAGCCCAACAAGGGAAAGTGCAACTGTCGGCGGGTCTCCAGCCCACGCACAATGGAGATTGCCCGAAAGATATACTCAAGGGGGTAAACCCGATTGAACCACTGCTTTCTATCACACTGTTGTATGCAGGGGTGTGATGACACTCTATGCTCACGCATAGGATTCAAACAGAGGGTTTTGTACGGTACAGTTTTGTTAGCGGTTTGTTTTGTGACAGATATTCCGTGAGGCACGAAGCCCACGTGAAAATTATAGGGAAACGTTTGGTGCGGGGTTTTTAGCGTGAGTTCAGGCGAACAGAACTGTAGGAACGTCAGTTGTGGCTAGACTGTCAGTAAAAACGGATGTATGACAGATACAATAGCCGTATTCCAAGACTCTGAAACCTAGAATCCATGTATGTTTTTATATGTATTATCAACAGCTACGGAGTTAAAGATAGTATGCGTTAGTAAGAGTTAATTCGGTTGTGTAGCGTTGGCTGGTTTGGTTCAGTTATGTGGGTATGGAATTCGTTGAGGTAACCGTGTTTTATTTCTATGTGGTTATTTACCGAGATGGATAACTAAGGAATGTGAGGTGTGTATGCCTATGTCATTATGAAGGTAGTACGTGGTTAAATATAGTATTTTCCAGTGTATGAAATAATGTATGGCTAGTGTTAGGTTATAGTCTGTTTCAAAGTAGTGATGGAGTTATGGGGTGTTACGAAAGTAGTTAATAATACCATTATAATAATAATACCGTTATTATATAGTTCGGGTTATGAAGCACGTGTGTGTGTGAATGAATGAATGTGTGGGAGTTATTTGTATCAACCAGGTTAGGTCATGTATCTAATTTCATCCAATATGGGTGTGTTTAGCAAGTGTTATGATTTAGGACTTTATTATTCAGAATGCTTGTCGGGGCGGAGCGACGGACGCCAAGACGTCAGTGACCAGAGGCTACCGCCGAGGGACTTATTATGAGGTCATCTCCATCTCTTCACTCAGGGAGTGAGCGACCGGTGCCGAGACATCCGGGTCAGCAGGACTGCGCTACAGAGCGAGTTGCGAGGACGTCCACAGTACGAGAAACGGGACGACTCGGGAGCGTACGACGAAGGACTTGCACGCCCAGACGTGAAAGGACAGAACGTTACCAAACAAAACACCAGCAAACAGGTTGGATTGTGGGAGACAATTACCTAGCCTGGCATTGATATTGTGTATGTGTATGCGGTAGTGATGTGCTTGTAGTGAGAAGGGGTGTTGTATATAATTTAGGTAGTGTTTTCGTTGTTATCTTTTATAAAGGTCTACGTTAGAAAGAAAGCTAGTGTGTTTAGTTTTACCGCGTGAGTGCGCCCGTCTGAGTCAGTGGCGGTGCATGCGTCTGTTGTGCGAGAGTCTGTACGTACGAATGGGGCAAGTCTGCGTGCGTTACAGCGGTGACCCTGTTTTTTTCTAGCGGTAGGTTAGAGCGGCCGAAGGGATAAGCTAGATTAGGTAGAGGATTTAGAATAAGGTTTGATTGCTATGTGCTCGTTTGTTTGTCTATATTAGTTCCCCTCACCGATTCTAGGGGGTAAGATCATTTGTTTAGGTAGTTTCTGGATCTTACGAGGAGCTAGTTCTTGTTTTTTCCTTTTGTATAGCTTGCAGTATTCTTTTTCCTTGCTCTGCGGTCTATCGTTATATTTCGTTTCATCTGGACGTCTTCGAATTAGGTTGCTATTTTTTGTGCTTAGGTTGTTATTTCTTGGGCCTTTTTGAAGTTTTTACCGTTGATTTATTGTGTATTTTTGTATTTTTACCTTTTTATACTTTTTAGAAGTTGTTGTAAATATGGCCGTCGCACCAGGTGGAGATGTATATTAAGCAAGGTGAGAGGCTAGGTCTTAAAGAGGACAAACTTTTTGATTACTTTGAGAAATGTAAGGAGAGGGAGGACAGGGAAAGAGAAAGAGTCCTTAGGAAAGAGGAACTAGAGGTTCAGAAAGCCTTAAAAAAAAGAAGGATTAGACGTTCAGAGAGTGAAAGACGAGAAAGAGTTAGAGATTCGTAAACTTAGGGAGGAGAAAGAGCTGGAACTACAAATACAGAGGGAGGAGAAAGACCTAGAAATTCAGAGAGAGAGGGAAGAGAGAGAGAGAGGGAGCACTTAAGACAGAAGAACTAGCGTTTCAGAGAGAGAAAGACGAAAAGGAGCGGGCGTTAGGGGAAAGAGAACTAGAGTATCAGAGAGAGGAAAAAGAGAGATAGTGAAGTGCAGCTACAGTTGGCGCGAGAAGCGGGTTCTAGTGCACCTTCAGATAGTGATTCGGTAGGTCGGGGACTACGTAACTTTCCTAGACTGCCAATGTTTAAGGAGTCTGTGGACTCCATTGACGCTTTTCTGTGTCGGTTTGAGGCTCATGCACAGGCATTGAGTTGGCCACCTGCCAACTGGCCAGTTTTGCTTTTGTCTGTTCTAGAAGGTCAGGCGTTGAGTCTTTTCCATAGCCTGAACGTTTCGGGGAACGTAGATTATGATACTTTCAAGGAGTGTCTATTGCAGAAGTTCCAGTGTAGTGCGGAGGGATTCAGGGAGCGCTTGAGAGCTTGTCGGTCAGAGACAGGGGAATCGTTTGTGTCGTTTGGCAAGCGGTTGTCTTATTTCCTCGTGCGTTGGGTCGAGCTGTCAAAGATCGACCACACGTACGAGGCATTGTTCGATCTTGTGTTGGCGGAACAGTTCCTTGGTAGCGTTTCCAAAGATCTTGCTGTGTTCTTGAGGGAACGTAACTTCAAGAGTACGGAGGAACTAGTTGAGAACGCAGAGGCTTTTCGGCTCGCCCATCCGGCGAAACACCTAGCGCGTAGGAGTGAGACGCCGCCAGTCAGGTTGCTCGCCGCTAACACGACTGGGGGATATCGGGGCGTCAATCCCTTGCGTGGGGCCCAACTGGTTAACGGTAGAGGAACTTTCCGTTTTCGTCGTGGGGATGGAGATAATAACAGTGGCGGTCGCGATCCTTACGCACGGGGAGAAAAATCTGGGCGTGGGTACGGACGTGGTCGTATAGCTAATTCGGACACTCGGTGTTTCGCGTGTCATGAGTACGGTCATTTCAGTCGTAACCGTCCTAACAGTAGTTCAGGCGCTCAGTGACTCACCTGTCAGGGATCTTACCATCAGGTATCTCTGTAGCAAGTTTGGGTTTGAAGTTGTGCGCAGTATTTGTGCGCTGTATTTGAGAAAAAAAACATCTTTTGTCAAAATATCGCTATTTTAGACCTATTTCCTGAGCTCTTATCAATTGCTGCCATGTGTTGACGAACAGTTATGCGCGTGTGCTGGTCTGTAATTTTGGAACTTGTGAAATCACAGACAAGCACATAATTTGATGTTTTGGAAATGATTTGGATGGTTGGTTGCTGGTTGTGCATTGCTTACCGTCCCGACAGCAACAAGACTTTCTCAGAACATGACTGCATTGCTTGTGAAAAAAAATATTTATATAATTATATTGAATGTATGTCGCCAGCCTGTCTAATACGCTAAATAAACCTAAGATCATTTAGCAAAACACAATCATTATCAAGAGCTACAGGCAGCGCAGACATTAGAGAGAGATGTTTTTAAAAGGAAAATACAGGTGAATGAACAAAGTGTAGACAGAAACACATGCCCCAGAAAAGAAAGGAAAACCCACCCTGTGGGGCTAACCAGGGTGACCCTGGGAACTAAAAAGTAGTTAACCCCACCCAAATCTCCCAGGTGGGAGGGGGGAGGGGGGATGGAAAGAAATGATTTGGAGTTGTCTGAATGACCACAATTTAAAAGTTGCCAAAGGGGAAGAAATGTACTTACACATACGCAATTACGAACGCACACACACACACATGGAGACAAAAGCCTCAGAGTGGGTTACCTCCCATTTTACGTGATGATGGGTTCCCATATATATATATATATATATATATATATATATATATATATTATATATATATATATATATATATATATATATATATATATATATATATATATTCTAGGGCTCTGGAATTGATGTGAATGTTTAGAACTTACCTTAAAACTAAGCTCTATAACTTGAAATAAAATAAATATCTTCTAGAAACAGAGCAACTGGATGCAGAAAAAATGGTTTTCTACCAATAAAGTGGGTGCCTCTCACACAAAACCTGGCATTACAGTGAAAATGGGTGTCACTTCAAATCATTCATTTAAGCATGTACTATAATAAGAAAATTAGGCGTCTGTAATAAGGTAAAGTTTAGCGAATATTTGATGCTTCTTTTTCCATTCATTTGATTGTTGTCATTCTTTTCTTTCAACTTAATGTGTATTCCTTCTTTTTCCTGCATTAGAAATGTCAAGCACAATGACACAACACACAATGAACAAATATCCGTTACACATGGGGTGGACAGGGGTCGTAGTGAGGTGTCGGATACTCAACAGGGGATTGACTTCCTCCATGCAGTCGGAGACGAACTGGTTCCGTAGATCACTCAGGATCTCCTCAGAAATCCTCAGATGGCTAAACATGTCCACGAGCGCCTCTGCTACTGTTCGAGTGTCGAGCTTCTTTAGTGGTAAGGCCTCGGGTTATCTTGTAGCGTAGTCCACCAGTACAGAATGTAGCGATCTTCACTTGGAGGAGATATTGGACCCACTAGGTCAACGGCTCATCATCATCATCAGTCCCTTGCCCGAACTGGGCGTTGGGGGGACTGAAAGGCAGCAGCAACAGACAGTGCTCTCCACTGAGTTCTATTTTGGGCGGTGGCAAGCAAGTCTGGCATCTCGAGTTCGGTCCATTCTTTTATGTTTGCGACCCAACTCTTTCTCTGACGACCTCGCCGACGACTTCCTTCGAGAGTGCCTTGGAGGATAGTCTTGGACAAGGTGTTGTGTCGGGTCACGTGGCCAAACCAAGCAAGCTTGCGCCGTTTCACGGTTGCCAGAAGGGGTTCATGTGGGCCCACCAGGGAAGTGACGATGCTCCGTACATATTCGTTGGTCTTGTGCTCGCGGTACGAGATGCGGAGCAACTTCCTCAGGCACTTGTTCTCAAAGGCCTGGATTTTCTTTTCTGAGTCTGCAAGCAGTGTCCAAGTCTCACAGCCGTAGAGTAGAATAGACACTACGAGGGACTTGTAAAGCCTGTACTTGATGGTGAAGCTGATGGAGTTACTTCGCCATATCCTGTCCAGCCTGGCCATTGCGGATGTTGCTGTACCTATCCTGATACGGATCTCTGCTATGCAACTACCGTCTTTGGACAGGGTGGCTCCCAAGTACTTGAAGCTATTGACCTCTTCTAGCTTCTGGCCATTCATGTGAATATTGCTGCTGCTGTCGCTTGTGGTGTTGATCATCACTTTGCTTTTATCCGTACTGATCTCCATGCCATAAGACCCTGCGCTACTTGAAAGTTTGTCTGTCAGGTTTTGGAGCTCACTATTGCTGCCTGCCATGAGGTCAATGTCGTCTGCGAATCGAAGATTGCACAGGGATCTGCCACCAATAGAGATTGAAGTATGGTGGTCGTGGAGGGTTTCCTGCATGATCTTCTCCAGGAATATGTTGAAAAGGACAGGAGAGAGCAGGCATCCTTGACGGACACCGATCGTCGTCCTGAAGAACTCGCCTGACTGATTGTTAAGTAGAACCGCGCTGCAGGCGTTCTTGTAAAGCGCTTCTATCATTTGGATCAGTCCCTCCTCTATGTTGAACGATCTCATGACTTGCCAGAGTCCGTCGTGCCAGACGCGATCAAATGCTTTCCTGAAATCAATGAAGTTGTGGTAGAGTTCGCGCTGATGCTGCAGATGTTTCTCGATCAGGACGCGGCAGTTGAAAATCTGCTCTACAGTGCTTCTTCCAACTCTGAAGCCAGCCTGTTCTTCTGCCAGCAGTTCCTCGGCGAAAGTTTTGAGGCGGTTGAGAATGATTCTAAGCATTACTTTGCTAGGGTGACTTATCAGACTGATAGTTCTGTAGTTCTGGCACTGTTTCAGGTTTCCTTTCTTGGGGAGCGGGATCACTAGAGACTGTGTCCATTCTACTGGCCATTTCTTTTGCTCCCAGATCTTTTGACAGAGTGTAGTGAGGACCTTCGTTGTTACTTCTCCTCCATGTTTCAACAGTTCAGCAGGTACGTTGTCTACACCTGGAGACTTTCCTCCCTTCAGGCCGCGTACGGCTGCTTCCACCTCTTCAGCTAACACTGGCAGGTCTTCAGCCTTCCTGGCCCCAGCCTGGTTGTTTTGGAGGATGCTGGTGTCTGGCTCAGCCTTGTAGTTATACAAGTCTCGGCAGTACTCAGTCCATCTGTTTAGTACAGCAGTGTTTTCCGTAAGGAGTTGGCCGCTGCTGTCTTCGATGACTGTGGCTGTTCGCTGTTGAGTCTTGGTGAGGGTCCTTAGCGTTTCATAAGCCTTCTTGCTGTTGCCGTTTGCCATGCCCTCTTCCACACTACAACACTGGTCTTCAATCCAATCTTCTTTGGCTTCTTTCATCCTCTTCCTGATCTTCTTGTTGACAAGTCTGTACTTGTTTGCTGATGTGAGGTCTTGGTCTCTCTTTTTCTTCCAGGCTCTCCTCTCATCACAGAGATCGAGGATGTCATCGGTGACCCAGGGCTGTTTGCGCTTCCTCTGCTTCCCCAGCACTTCTTCTGCTGTAGAAAGTAACACCTCTTTTATATTTCCAGCAAGGGTGTCTACGTCGCAGTCCAAAGTAGCCAAGGCTGCAAATCTGCCTCCCACCTGGCTACACGCTTGAAAAGTGATCAATGGCAACTTCTTGAGTGGAACCTTGGGCACCTTTCCCTTGAAGATTGTCTTCTGGAATATGTCGCACGATATGCAGAATCGGGTGACGTCGCTCCTAATATCAGGCCAGTAGAAGACTGCTCGGATCCTGTCTAGGGTCTTACCGATTCCCAGATGTCCTCCAAAGATGGAATCAATGGCCACTTTCATCACCTGCATCCTCAGGGGTTGAAGAACCACCACTTGACGGACAGGCTTGTCTCCCTGGCTGGTACAGGATGTCTTTTATGATCTCGAAGGTTACTTCCTTCCCCCTTCGTGTCACGGGCTCGGTATGACTTCGGAACTTGTCAAGTGTGTGTTCGGCTGTCTGTAGTTCCACCATCTTGTCCCTAGTCACCACGGCTGCTTCTTTATTGTTAGCCACTTTTTATAGGGATGGTCTGGTGACTCTTCTTTGCATGACTTCTTATGGTAACGGCACAGGTTTCAGGTCTCCACACCGGATCTGGATCCTCTGCGTTCCTGGCACCGTCAACGTTTCCACTGATAAGGTAAAAGACTGAGGTCTTCACGCATAACACCTTCACCTCTCCTGTCAGGTACGGGGTTTTGACACTGAACTTGGCAAGGGGGATAATTCTCACAGTTCCGTCTGCGAGGATGAGGGTTGACCACTCCTGTAGCTTCTGGTCTTCAGCAACTAGGTCCTCTCTCACTATAACGCCGCTACAACCAGTGTCTGTCAGGACCCTCACTGATGTGTTACCGACACTCCTGACACCACCGGCATATTGGTCTTTTTACTCTCATGCAGCGTGATGTTTGAGACTCGTAAGAATATACCCCATGGCCAACTGGAATACGTCCACTCCTTCTGAAAGACTCATCTGCTCCGGTGTCGCCCGCCTTTCTCCAGACTCGAAGTCATTAGATGACGTCATATCATTGGACAGTACAGCGGCGGATCTGTTTTGAGACGTGGTACCGCTTACCTGCTCTCCCGCGGTCTTGGTTGGGCCTTCTGGTGTAGTCGCCTCGGGGAACACCCTTATTGTGGGCGTTCAGGGATCTTTGAGCAAAATCTGCAAGGGTTCAAGGACTGGTTCTTATGCTCCTTGAGGTGGGCCTTAGAACTTGCGCTGAGGACTTGTTCTTTGATGATGCGGTCACTCAGGTCCTTGTACTCCTTCTTTAAGCCAGTAGTCCATAAGCTAGCAAGGTCTACCGTGCACCCTCCCCCCCCCCCCCGTACTCAATAAGATGGATTTCAAAGTTTTCCTTCGTATGTCCTGAGATGTTTAAGCCATGTTCCTCGAAAATCCTTAGGAACACACCAGAGATATGGCCGATGGCGCAAGGGTACCCCCATTCAAGCTCTTCGCAGGTGCTAAAATGAGGTTGAGAAACATTTTCCTCTAAATAAATCAGAATTCATTTCAGAAGCCCAAACCAAGCAATATTATGTCAAGGCACACCTTCTGCAGCCTCTGCAAAAAGCAGAATGAAACAATGTTGAATCTCTGGCTCACAGTGAAGGTATTTGTGCACCCAGTAAACAACTATTTCCGCGAAATCGCAAAAAAAAAGACAAAAATAATGTGTCAGATGCCTTCAGACATTTTCTATAGCACTGATAGTCCATTTTCAGGTTTACATCATTATAACAGGATGTCACAATTATTATAAACTTGACTAGGTGATGCTGTGATCACTGTGAGTGCCACAGTGGTTGATTTTGTATCCCTACCCCCAAGTTGTAAAAATACACAAAATTAATTAGAATAAAATTGCTTAAGTTATTCCAACATATTTTTACTCTCTTTACCTATTAAGTTCAATAATGTAAGCATAAAGTGCAAGAAAATAAGGAAAGTCGGCATCTTTTACGGTATGTTCGTGTTGAATGATAGCTTTTTCCTATTTAAAATTGGCGAATTGGTAAACGTACGTTGTTTCTGATGCCCTCAGAAAATTTGTATACAACTGATAGGTCTTTTTAGGTGTTGTTGTTTAGGATAGAGTACCACAGTTACTCCCAACCTGATTTTATGATGCTGTGATGCACGTAGGGGCCACAGTGGCTGCATCCGCTGCCCTACCCCCATTGTACCTGTACTAAAAGGAACGAAAAATGATCATAACAATTGCTCCTCTGATTAAATATTTTTGTTGCCAGTTTTCTTAAAAAAATATGCATATTGAGCATAAACATTTGTGATCATTTCATTAATTTCAATGTGACCCATCAATTTAATTGTCATTCTTTTATTTAAGGCATGCTTAACAGGGGCTGCCGCTGAAGCTTCTACCGTCTGCACATTCAGCACTCTTGTCAAACTCAGGGAGATGTTGTGTTTAATGCTGTTTTGGGTCTACGTTAATGACATCAGTACAACAGTACCAAGGTTCGTCTCGAACATCCTCTATGCGGATGACTTTGCAGTGTGGAGCGCAGCAGAACACAAAGAAATAGCATCCTCCAGAATCCAGGATGCTGCCAATGCTGCCAATAGAGTCAGCAGCTGGACTGAAAGAGGTCACTCAAACTGAGATAGACCATCTTTTTCAATCACACGGAAGAGGTCACCTCAAAACTGGAGACCTTCCAGTACCAAAGACAGACAGGCTAACGTTACTGGCAACAAATAAATTACTAGATTTACTTAGAGGCCTCACATTGAAGCCATGGAAGCTGGAGCTGCCAATTTAAAAGTCTCTGATGAAGAAACTGGTGGGGACCACATTGGCACAAATTACAGCATCCTGGCACAAGCAAACACCTGCTCGGTCAGACCAGTTGTACGGAACCAAGATACATCGACAACATGAAACACTGCCTGCAAAACCCAAAAAGCCAGGCTTGACAAGATGCAGAACATGGGTCATTCTCATGATGCAGTGACATTGTTAGAGCCATCTGGAGCACCCCAATTTAGGAAATATAGGACATTGGAGCCACTGGAATGCAGAACAGCACACACGATGAAGAGACTTACTAAACACCGACAGCATGGGAGACTACAGGAGCAGACCAAGAACCGTCAGAAATGGCCAAATCTGAAACGCCAACTGAAGTTCCTGCAAAGGGCTAACACTGACGTCCTGAACCAAGCCCAAAGATGTGTGAACAGCTCCCTTCAGATACCTGGACATCTCGAAAGAGCCTTTAAGACAACATAAACAATGTTCCAGGACTCTTTGCCAAAGGTCGCGGCACTGCACAAAGCCATCTTGCTGGAGGTTGTGCACAAGCGCTACTATCACAGCAGCTGTGATACCACACAAGATGCCATGCGCAATGAAGAAAGTGGCGTGTACATCTGTTATGCAGACCGCACTACTACCTCCCTCTCCTTACCAGCTGGAAGCAGCAGCTCCAACTATCGTACAGATCTGCAGGTGCTCAACACAACAGCAGAGCACTAGCTAGGAAAAGGCAGCAGCTTGATCCACTGATCTCACCAGGAAGCTTCAAGATAGACTGGATGCCCTGTCCACAAAATAGTGCTGCAGTGGATTCCAGTGCATTCTGGACTAGCTGGGAATGGAGGCACTACAACAACAAAGTGATTGGCAACAGCAGAATGGCGGCTGCAGCCCGTGGGCAGATGACATCAACAAGCTGAACAGGGAGAGCCAGACCACTAAACCGCGCACAGCTAGATGCTATAGTCTGCAGTAAAAGTAATGTATAGCGATCCCGCAATCATCGCGCGCGCGGGTCGACGCGAAGAAACCACAGCACTGTCACGCTGCGCGTGCGCCCAATGCTGTGTCTATCGACGGCATCACGTCTGGCCAGCCGAGTCCATGGGGTCATGGATATTACATAATGCGGCTTGCTGGAATGTGAGTGGTATATTACATGCGTTCATAAATGTTAGAAGAGAATGCAGACTATCCGTGAATTGTCGCTCAAGGCATGGAGTGCTACATGTAAAAATAAAAATAGAAATAAAAAATAAAAGAAAAGTTATGTTTTGTCTAGATGTTTGAGCAGATTGGTCTTGTAAGTTTTAAGCGATGGCGCGGCTCTAACATCCGCAGGAATAGAGTTCCATAACTTTGCACCAGAATAGGATAATGACGACCTATAAATGTCCAGTCGAGAATAAAGAGAGAGAGAGAGAGAGAGAGAGAGAGAGAGAGAGAGAGAGAGAGAGAGAGAGAGACAGAGAGAGAGAGAGAGAGAGAGAGAGAACGAGAGAGAGAGAACGAACGGGGAGTACCCTTGGGCACGAAGTAGGCTGAGTGTCTAATACATAAAGCCTGCTAAACACCAACCCGAAGGCAAAATTTATATCACCTTCAAGTTGAGGACTACCTCGGGGAAAACGGGAGGACCCCGGGGAAAAAAAACAGCATTTAGCACGGTACACAAAAAAGTAATAAGTCATTGAAACAAAGCAAATAATCAAATTCAGTAAGAGAATATCGGTATAAGTGGTGAGTAGGTGGTTGTGAAACCGCCTTTAAGGTTAACTCCAAACAAAAAACAAACAAGCAAAAACACGGGGGTGGGGAGGGGAGGGGGAGAGAGAGAAAAAGAGAGGAGGAGAGAGGGGGCGGGGGGGGGGGGGGTTGGGTGGGGAAGGGGGAGGAGAAAGTGGAAGAAGGGTAAGGGAAAAAGCATGAAAAGAGAGAGAGGGAGAGAGAGAGCGGGGTAAAGGGGGAGGAAGTTAGAGAAAGGGGGAGAGAGAGAGATGATGATGATGATGATGAAAATGAAACTTTATTTTTCAACGGTACAAAGTTTTGACAGAAAACAAATCGTCATTTTACAAACTTGCCGTTGCTAACATCTACAGGATAAAAAAAGGGAAACTATAAAAATATATATTTACATACAAAACCCAATAGCATCATTATGTACAGAAAAAATAATAACACTCATCAAACACACATGCACACACGCACGCACGCGCGCGCGCCGCTCACACATACACCCACACGCACAAACAAACACAAGCGCACACACACGCGCACACATATAAAAACCATCTGTATGAAATACATGAGGTAAAGAAAATATTACAGTACATGAGAAAAGTACTAAGTCTGACTCATCAGGTAATCAAAAAGTTTTGTTTTAAAACTTCCTGGTGAGGTAATAGTTTTTAAATGTGCAGGGATAGAATCCCAAGCAAACGGACCAGAGAATGACATACTAGTTTTAAAAAGGTCGATTCTTGGCAGTGGTAGGGGTAAGGTATTGTTTCTTGAGGTCCGTTCACGTTCTTGGTGAGATATAAATTTAGTGATTAGATACTGGGGTGTCATATTATTTAGTATCTTATGCATAAAGACGCATTTGTTTAATGTAAGTTGCTGACGCAGAATGTTTAAATGTCTAAATTTGTCTGTGGTAGGGATGGAGCGTCTATCTATCATTTTTACAGCTCTTTTGTATATGTAGTTTAACCTCTTCATGTGGACATCACTGCAGCCGTCCCACGCTGTGGAGACATAACCAACGTGGGACTTTATATGAGCATGAAAAAACAATTTTCGGGTATTTGTATCCGTTACATGTCTAAGCTGGGACAATAAGAAAGTGTTTTAGCAATGGTCATACAAACAGCATTTATATGGGTCTCCCAGCACTGTTGTTCATCAACATGTATTCGTAAGAATTTACGCTCAGTGACTTGTTCAACAGGTTCAGCGTTTAATTGTAATTGTAATGGCTGTAGTCGGCATTGATGTTTTTGCCGCGTGGCGATTAAGATACTCTTTGTTTTTGCTGGGTGAAGAACCGTATGGTTCTGTCTACACCAGTCAGATACCTCGTTGAGACTGCATTGTAAACTATGGCTAATGTCCGTCGTTTTTTTTACCAGAAACAAGAAAACTCGTATCGTCAGCAAATAGATTACAATTAACGTCAGAATTAGTGATATGCAATGGTAGATCATTAATAAATAGTATGAATAGAAGAGGGCCCAAAATAGATCCCTGGGGGACGCCGTATTTTACATTTTCTTGCTTAGAGTATCTTCCATGGGCGTACACCATTTGTTTCTGTCTTCGAGGTATGATCGGAAGAATGCTATAGCGGTTGCGTCCAGAGAGAGAGAGAGAGAGAGAGAGAGAGAGAGAGAGAGAGAGAGAGGGAGAGAGGGGGGGGAGAGGGGGGGGAGGGGGAGAGGGAATGGGAGAGGGGGAGAGAGAATGGGAGAGGGGGAGAGAGAATGGGAGAGGGGGGAGAGAAGGGGAGAGGGGGAGAGAAGGGGAGAGGGGGAGAGAGACGGGGAGAGGGGGAGAGAGAAGGGG
>BTPG01000004.1:8589555-8897055 GCA_036245525.1 Semisulcospira habei
CGTCGTCATCACTGAAGTCGTACTGTCTCTGCAGGGCTGCTCTTAACTTAGTGTAATTCTCGGCTTCTCCTCTTGGTAGGTCTCTTGCCGGTCAAAAGTGCGCTCAGTTTGCTGGCCCAAGTCTCTTGTTTCCAATTGTTGCTGCTTGCGAAGCGCTCGAATCGCTCCATTTTATCTAAATTTTCAGCACACGGAGGTAGTTTTGGCGCATGGCCTGTTTGCTCTCTGCTTGCTAAGGCTGCTGCTTCCGCTGTCCTCTGGCCTTGTGACTCTAACTCCACCCTCTTGAGCTGAAATGCGTGTTCTCACTCTTTCTTTTCCTCTTCTCGCTGTCTCTTGATCTCACGCTCTTTGGCTCTTTCTTCCCTCTCCAGTCTCTTTTCTTTTTTCTCCGTGTCTCCCTCTGGTCTCTTTTATTCTCTCTCCTTCACAAATTACAGGAGATGAGTTCCCTCCAGTCCGCATTCCTTTCCAATTCTCCATTTTCAATGTCGCCATGTCTGCGTTTCACTGCTGGTTGTTGTCTCCGGCTACCCTTTATACTAAGCCATCTGAAGAAGTCCCGTCAGAGGTGCCAAATGTTACGTGGTAGTCTAAAGGCCCCACCACACTTGCCCGGATTTTGAAGCCGATTACGATCCGATTGCGGTCGGATGACGTCATATATCCGACCCGATTCCAGTCGGCTGGGAATCGGGTGTTAAAAACCTGCTCTATTTTTTCGATCCGAATCGGCTCCGATTGTACGCTTCAACCAATCAGAGCGCGTCTCGCAGAGCACGTCGTTTCAGTTTGAAAATGGCGGAAGATCAGTCAGTCTCGCCCGCCTCTTTCCGTTTCTTATGCAAAACTGCTGATAATGCAAGCACATCATCATCACTGTCAAAACTAGCAGCCATTTCGCTGAACAGGTACGACCTTGATCTTCGATTCAAACCGGTCGGCTAACAAAAAGTCGGGGAATGTGTGGCAGTGCACACGTTTTTGTAGTCCGGTCCGATCACACATCCGATTCGAAACTGATCGAAAATCGGCCTCAAATTCGGGCATGTGTGGCGGGGCCTTAAGTCGTAGTATGATATAATCACACCAGACGCACGCACGTAGGTTTCTTTTATAGAAACTTTACTCAGCTGCAAATCGTCACACGTGGCACAAGGTTGTAAACCACACTGGAGTAACAGTTTCAACAATATTTTATTCTCACGATGCACTCTCAACACAATGCGTCCACAAGTGCATCCAGACGTTGGTACACTGTCTCATACAATGCATTCGCAATTCTGATACACTGCGTCTCCCATACAATGCACACCACATCCCCCACCGGGTCTGCCCTAGGGGACCTTGGTGGGGTTGTCTACTTTTTAGTTCCTAGGGTCACCTTGTCTAACCCCTGCAAGGTGGGTTCTACTCTTTTGGGGGTTTGTATTTCTGTCTTTCTGGTCCATTCATCTGTATTTTTCTTTTGAAATTCTCCCTCCTGTCTGCGCTTCTTGCAGTTCTTGTCTTCATTTAGCGCAGGCACGTCCTGAGAAGGCCTTTGTCGCTTGCAGGACGTAAAGCAATCTATACTTACTTACTCTGCACACCACATATTCGTCATATCTGAGACCACAAGAATAATCGCCCCACTACTCGAAACATTCAGTCTAATGTAGGTTAAACTTTTCAACACTGTAGCGAAAATACGCAATATTCTAACAACACAATAAAAATAGATCGGAATTATCCATGCAAAAGAAAACGAAGGGTACGTGATACTTGTGCAAAACAACTCAACTGAACACGGGGTCATGTCAAGTGTAACAGGGATTAATAAAGTATCACTGTATTGTATTGTATTGTATTGTATCGGCTATTTCTGTAGGAAGTTTGGGTTTAACGTGAATAGTATTTGAGAAAAAATAAAAACATCTTTGTTAAAATATGTCTATTTTTTATCTATTTCCTGAGCTCTTACGATCCGTGACCTTTCCGAGGTACCAAACAAATTATTATGCATAGAAAGGACTTCCAATCAGGTATTTTTGTACCAAGTTTGCATTTGAAGTTGTCATAGTGTTTGGAAAAAATTAAATTATGTCAAAAATAGCTATTTTGTTACCTATTCCCTGATCCCTTGTGATCTTGACCTTTGTAAGAGGTCACTCAAATTGGTATGTTTAGAATGATCGTGCCACATAGTGTCCTTGGGCCAAGTTTGAAGACTGGCTTAAAGTGGTGTTTAGGCGAGGGATGAGTGATAAACATATTTTAAATGGAGGGAAAGAGGACTGAACGCGTGGGTGGGGGGCGGTGTCCGGTGGTAGCCGAAGTACTGAGTAGGCGGGGGAATTTCCCGACTGTGGAATGCTATGATGTTAGATGAAGATTGAGAGAGAGATAGAGGGTGGGAAAGTCTGGAGGGGGTGAGTGCGTAGGCGAGGATGAGAGGCGTGAGAGTGTGTGGGAGGTGGATGCGTGGGCAGTACAGGAGTGACTAGAGAACGGTACCAAGCAGTACGCCAGTCATTCTCGCGTCGGCGAGGCAGCAGCCGCAGCTCAGTCAGGCGACAGCTAGAATTTGAATTTGCGTCACCCTCTGTACCCCGTGACCTCAGTGATCAGTATGTTTATAGCGCTAGGTCCAGCGCCGTCTAAGGCACCGGCCTTCCCCATTCGGGGATCAGAGTTCAACAAACGGTTGCGAGAACTGACCTCTGCTGCTGAAGGGGTTTATACAAGCCACAGCTTGCGGCGTGGCGGGGCTACATGGGCCCTGTCTTGTGGAGGGTCTGGCGAGGTGGTGAAGTGTTTGGGGGACTTGAAAAGCACTGCATACCTATCATACTTGGAGCAAATACCTCAAAATATTCAAGATTTCTACAGAAGTGTACTTATTCAGAAAATACCGACACCTTGAACACTCAACTTTTCTCTCAATTGGGTGAAAAAATGGCGTTTTCCCGTTAGGTTTGGGCAGGAAACAACCAGTAAACCTACTGGTTGGGTTAGATGTTGTCTTACATGTTTGAGAGTCACGGGAATAAAACGCCTCCGTTATTTTTGCCCAACTGACAGGAAAGTGTGGTTCAGTGTATAAGCGTGAGGAAGTAGTGTGGAGTTGAGCGTGAGACGGAGGTGTGATAGTGAGAGCGAGTGGATGGATGCAGAACGGGAGCCATGCACGCTGTTCTGACAAAACCTCGCTCAAGTTCTGGTCCGGAACTCTGGCCAGCCATTAATTGGCCTAGAGGGGCGATGATGTCAGAACAGGGGCGCACTGGTGGGAAGGAGAGAGTGAGTTAGGGGAAAGGGGAAGGAGGGGGGCATGAGAGTGACTGGAGTTTAAGTGGTGTTTAGGCGAGGGATGAGTGATAAACATATTATAAACGGAGGGAAAGAGGACTAAATGCGTGGGTGGGGGGCGGTGTCCGGTGTTAGCCGAAGTACTGAGTAGGCGGGGGAATTTCCCGACTGTGGAATGTTATAATGTGAGATGGAGATTGAGAGAGAGATAGAGTGTGGGAAAGTCTGGAGGGGGTGAGTGCGTAGGCGAGGATGAGAGGCGTGAGAGTGGATGAGTGGGCGGTACAGGAGTGACTAGGGAACGGTACCGAGAGGTACGCCATTCATTCTCGGGTCGGCGAGGCAGCAGCCGCAGCTCAGTCAGGCGACAGCTAGAATTTGAAAACCCACCATCCAACCCCAAGCAACCACCTTTGTAATCTGCTGCATATACAGTGTCCTTAATTTGTTTTTCTTTAATTTTGATAAGCATGTTCTCTGTAGCACATGATAAGTCTGGCAACTAACTGCCATTTTCTTTGTTGTTGTTTTATTATGAGATAGTACTATACATGAACTGAATTGCCTCGGCTCAGTTGTACGCACGTAGTTTTATGGAGGTCTTTTTCGTGTTCGGATTTGTTGTTTTGTTTTTTAATAGTTTTGTGTGTATTATTGCAGGGAAAGGGAGGGGGGGGTGGTGACTGAGGTGTGATAGTGAGAGCGAGTGGATGGATGCAGAACGGGAGCCATGCACGCTGTTCTGACAAAACCTTGTTCAAGTTCTGGTCCGGAACTCTGGCCAGCCATTAATTGGCCGAGAGGGGCGATGATGTCAGAACAGGGGCACACTGGTGGAAAGGAGAGAGTGAGGTCGGAGAAAGGGGAGGGAGGGGGCATGAGAGTGATTGGAATTTAAATAATAGTCTCCGAGAAATTACCAACGTTAAAGTTTTTACGACGGATAACGGCGGACGGACATCCGACGGATTACGAACGGACGACCAATGGCTCAGAATATAGATTCACTTTTGTTTCGCACGTGAGCCTACAAACCAGCCTCATGATGTAATGAATTGTGTGTGTGCGTGTGTGTGTGTGTGTGTGTGTGTGTGTGTGCGCGCGCGCGCGCGTGTGTGTGTGTGTGTGTGTGTGTGTGTGTGTGTGTGTGTGTGTGTGTGTGTGTGTGTGTGTGTGTGTGTGTGTGTGCCTTATTGTTTAGAGCTCACATGCGTTTTCTTTTAGGAACATCCATAATTCTTCCTATGTTTTAAACTTATCCTTCTGATCTATTTCCATCCTCTCTAACCCAACCTCTTATCAGCACACACCGGCGCACACAAATAAAGATGAACACACGGCGTCTTCCGCTATTAGCACGCCCACTCGGCACCGACCTCCACGTGGCAAGGGTGGGTAGTCTCCTCAGTCAGTGACTGAGTGGGCTAGCAGAGGGGTGCCATCTTTGTCCATAATTAGGACTTGATGTCAGCAGATATGTTGTTCAGTCTTTTTCACTGGTCCGGTTATTAAAGAGCTGTGCTAAACCAGGCCTTACCATGTTGGATTGGTCCTTAAAAATACACGTGAGCTTTTGGTCCTTTGGATCCAAAGTGTTTGCCGTGCTTGGAGACCCGTGTCGGGGGAGAAGAGGCCGGTCCTGGTGGCTGAGGTTCCCTTTGGGGTGCGGCTCACTGGTGCCAACACACCACTTTGGCCTTGACTTCTATCTAAACTGGAGGCTAATCGTACCGGCCTAGTCAATCGGCTCTTGTCACGTTGAGCCCTATCCCACTGTTGACATGCGGGTTGATATACGGAGCACCATGCTATAGCCTCTGCTGCTGATTAGGAGCTTTTTTGTAACGCACGCAGACTTGCCCCAGTCGTACGCACAGACTCGCACAACAGACGCATACACCGCCACCATCAGACAGATTTACTGCGCAGGCTCACAAACACAGATGACCCAGCAGACTCCACCCCTGAAACACTCTGGGAACAGCTGAAAACTGCTATCGCAAAATCCTCTGCAGAAGTCTTGGGTTTCGCTAGAAAGAGGAACAAAGACTGGTTTGACGAAAATGGCGTAGAGATCCAGGAACTCCTAGCAAAAAAAAAAATGAGCCGCCCATCAGGCCCACCTAGCCCAGCCTTCCTGCCCTGTGAAGAAGTCTGCCTTCCGCCTCGTCTGCAGCAGTCTCCAGCGCAAGCTCAGAGATCTTTAGAACGAGTGGTGGACCAGACTTACACAGAGGACCCAGCTTTGTGCTGACAACGGTGACTACAGGGGCTTCTACGAAGCACTGAAAGCAGTGTATGGCCCCAGGCACCTGATACAAAGTCCCCTGCGAAGCGCTGATGGACAGGCACTCCTCACAGATCCATCTTGAACCGCTGGTCGGAATACTTTCAGGACCTCTTCAGCGCTGAGCGCACTGTACAAGAAGCAGTCATCCTCCAAATCCCACACCTCCCAGTAAAGGTTGAATTGGACGAGCCGCCCACTGCTGAAGAGACCCTCACAGCCATCCACCAGCTGAAGAGTGCCAAAGCAGCAGGCATTGGTGGAATCCCACAAGAGATCTGCAAACATGGAGGCCCAGCACTGCACAACAAGCTACATGACCTCTTTCTCTACTGCTGGGAGGAAGGAAGACTACCAAAGGATCTCCGCGATGCAGTTGTCATCACCCTGTACAAGAACAAAGGAGAGAAGTCTGCCTGCTCCAACTACCGTGGAATTACCCTGCTGTTCATTGCCGGGAAAATTCTCGCAAGGCTGCTCCTGAAACGGCTGGTACCTGCCATCGCAGAAGACCACCTCCCAGAGGGCCAGTGTGGTTTCAGAGCCAACAGAAGAAACACCGACATGGTCTTTGTGCTGAGACAGCTTCAGGAGAATTGCCGCGAGCAGAACAAAGGGCTGTACGTAACGTTTATTGACCTAACAAAAGCATTCGACACTGTGAGCAGGCAAAGCATGTGGCAGATCCTGGAGCGACTTTGCTGTCCCCCAATGTTCCTCAGCATGATCGTCCAGCTACACGAGGACCAGCAAGGCCAGGTCAGACTCAACAATGACCTCGCGGAACCATTCCCCATTCTCAACGGTGTGAAGCAGGGCTGTGTGCTGGCACCGACCGTTTTCACCATCTTTATTAGCGTGATGTTGAAGCAGGCCACAGAGGACCTCGACGATGATGATGCAGTGTACATCAGGAATCGTCTCGATGGCAGCCTGTTCAACCTCAGACGACTGCAGGCCCACACGAAAACCCTAGACCAACTGATTCATGAGCTGCTCTTTGCTGACGACGCTGCCCACATTGCACACACAGAGAGAGCCCTGCAGCGCACCACATCCTGCTTCGCAGATGCTGCCCAGCTCTTTGGACTCGAGGTCAGTCTGAAAAAGATAGAGGTTCTCCATCAGCCGGCACCCAAGTTAGAGCATCGCCCTCCCCACATCACCATCGGCGAGTCTGAACTGAAGTCAGTGCACTAGTTTACCTACCTTGGCTGCATCATCACGTCAGACGCCAAGCTGGACAAGGAGCTGGACAGCAGGCTGGCAAAAGCAAACAGCGCTTTCGGGCGTCTATACAAGCGGGTGTGGCTCAATCAACAGCTAAAAACAAGCACCAAGATCAGCGTGTACAGAGCTGTCGTCCTCACCACCCACCTGTATGGTTCCGAGTCCTGGACCCTCTACCGCAGCCAACTACGACTCCTCGAACGCTTCCACCAGCGCTGCCTGCGTACAATCCTTGGCATTCACTTGAGTGACTATGTCACAAACGTCGAGGTCCTTGAACAGGCAGAAACTGTGAGCATCGAGGCTTTGCTGCTGCGGACACAGCTCCGCTGGGCTGGGCACGTCTCCAGGATGGAGGATCATCGCCTACCCAAGATCACCCTGTTCGGCGAGCTCGCCACTGGACACAGAGACAGAGGGGCACCAAAGAAGAGATAAAAAGACTGTCTCAAGAAGTCACTTAGTGCCTGCCAAATTGACCACCGCCAGTGGTCTTCACTTGCTGCGGACCGTGACACCTGGCGCTCCACCATTTACAAGGCAGCTGTCTCCTTTGAGGACTCTCGCAGAGCTGGCCTTAAAGACAAGCGGCTCAAGAGAAAAAACAGAGTTGCTGCAACTCAGAACCCTGGCCAGACCTCCCTCTGCAGCCACTGCGGTCGAACCTGCCTGTACCGGGTTGGCCTCCGCAGTCACGAGCATGCCTGCAGACGTCGTGGACAACCCCCATAAAATCTTCGTTCGCGAAGTCAAGCCAAGAGATTATATATATATTTAAACATACCTGAATTCTAGGTTTCAGAGTCTTGGAATACGGCAAGTGTATCTGACATACATACGTTCTTACTGACAGTCTAGCTCGCACTGACGTTCCTGCAGCTCTGTTCGCCTGAACGCACGCTAAAAACCCCGCACCAAACATTTCCTTACGATTTCACGTGGACCTCGTGCCTCACGAAATATCTGTCACAATACAAACCGCTAACAAAACTGTACCGTACTAAACCCTCTGTGTGAACCCTATGCGTGAGCATAGAGTTTCATCACAATTCCCCCCTTCGTCGGGAAAAAAAGAAACGACCTAGTTTCTTGTTAAGACTACGGGACGCAATACACTACCCTATCATAACCAAAAGACCTAAACACAGCCTTAAACCTCAACGCACACCCTCGGATCGCACAGCTAACGCGAAAGAAAAAAAAAACTCTAACGCGTTAATACATCTAGAAATGAAAACGACCCAACGACGGACACCCAATAGCGACTACCAGCAGTGACCACCTTACCTAAAAACTGGGTAGTGAGCGGCTATTTCTGTCCACAACAGAACTATGCCGTCTCTGGCCAACCCGACTGGTGAGCCAAACCCGCGGACCGCTCCCTTTACTCCTGATTGCAACAACACGGTCCTTTTGATCACGATCACGCTTGCTCAGAGCTCTCGTCTCGACAGATTGATGCGACTGCACGGCGAGGACCACGAGCTCGCTTAATCGCCCCGACCCTACCGATGACTGGCTTTACACCCTTCATGTTACTGAGAACTAAGTCAACTACTGGCTCGTTGATGACACAAGAAATCAGATCCCATGAGAAAAACTTCGTGTCAATGTCTATCTTAGCCAAAGGAAAAGATTCCACCTCCCTTCCGAACGAAATCACTTTCTGCTTCTCCCCCGTGAACTGATCGTCCATAACAAGGCTACGTCTGACCCCTGCGGTCGTTGTGCCTGAGTCACGGAGAACAGATGAGAGACATCCGTTCACAACACCGTCCACCAGCGGTAGGCAACCACCTCCGTCAGCTGAACACACACCGCCCCGCTGTGGTTCCCCTCCGACTGGCACCGCAAAACTGGCCACGTGAGTGGGCTGCTCCGTCCGCTCCACCGGACAAGTATCGCTTGGACACTGATGAGCCAAATGGCCGTACCTATCTATGCATACTGATTTGGATGACCCTTCGGATATGGTCGAAGGCTAGCAAATGTGTGTAAAATGCCAATTGTTGATAAAATTGTAGGTATTATCAACATTTTCGCAACATTTTCAATCAAATTTAGCACAAGTGTAGCTGATGATGGAACCTTCCTGTGCATACCAATTTACTCAACGCATTGCAACTCAAGGGTGGGGGGAGGGGGGGTGGGGGGGAGGGGTGGTGGGTTGATGGGGGCGGGGGGGGGGGTGCTTATGTGTTTAAAATACATTTTGAGAAGCCAGCCCTTTACTTACTGTGACAAAGGTCACACATAAGTATATCGGTTGTCCACTTGAGCTATAATGGCCTTGCCTTTCTTGTTTAAAGAATTGTAGTTACATTTATTATCAACAGTTTTACAAATTTTTCAATTATTGGCACAAAGGTAGCTGATGATGATAAGACCTTCCTATGTATACTAATTTAGTCAACTCTATGATATCATAAAGGTCAAGGGTAACGGGTGTTTGACAGCTGTGGGAAAACTGATTATTTTTGAGAAAACATGGATTTTCCTGGTGCAGAAGCCATCTCTTTACTTTGTCACAAGGGTCACATATGTTACATCTAAAACATCTAATAAGAAATCCTTTGAAGGCAGATTTTGTGAAAAATGAGCCTAGGACGGAGGACTAATTAAAGGTAGATTGATTGTGCTGGCGGTGGGCATGATTTGTATGTGTGCATGTGACTGTTTGTGTGTGCGTGTGTGTATGTAGAGGCAATTGCGGGGTGTGATGAGGATCTATGTCTCTTGCTGACGTCACTTTGTGTTCTTGTACTTTGCACCGTGTGGGCAATACCTCTTGCCTTTGAATTAACAACAGAGTTCAGATAGGCAATGTGCGACCAGTGCCAGCGAGGGGGTTCATTGACTCAGTTGGGTTTGCAGGGCCTGTGATACGAGTGGAAAGATATTTAACTCATTCAGCCCGTCGCACGTATTTCCCAAATTTTGGAGGCGTCATCTAACGACTATGCACCTGTTGCGGGAGATAGATCGACCATGATAATTCAAGGGCAGTGCCAGATTAGCTTGGCACCGACATGCGCCAAGCTAATCTGGCACTACCCTTGAACTATCATGGTCGACCTATCTCCTGCTGTAGTGCGTCTAGGCTGAATGGGTTAACTGACGGAAACGTGGAAGATCTCCCCCACTGGGACCGGCCGGCAGTCCCCTGGCATATCGCGGACTTTTCCTTATCTGCACAATGACATCTCTCAATCCACCCACTACCCGCTACCCAACTTTCTTTTAAATAGGACCCAGGAGTTCGCTTTCAAACAGCTCTCTCATCCCTTAGGTTCACTTCCATAGGCGCCCCTCAAGGTACAGTTCTCTCCCCTGTGCTTTTCACACTCTATACTAACGATTGTAGTGGCACTGACTCTACCCTTCTTATAAAATACTCGGATGACACTGCCTTAGAAGATCTCTCCAATAGTGATGCGACTTACTTTGCAGAAGTAGAACGTTTTAGTGTTTGGTGTAAAGATAATTTTCTAGTCCGAAACGTAAGTAAGACCAAGGAACTACTGATAGACTTTTGAAGAAACCCTGCCCCTGACCTTGTTCTGACGATTGATGATGTGTCTGTTGAGCGTGTGACTGAGTATAAGTATCTTGAAACAGTTATAGATGATAAGTTTTCCTTTAAAGCAAACACCACCCTCATACACAAGAAATGTCAGTCACGCATCTACTGCCTTCAGAAACTCAGGAAGCTGAATGTGAACCCCTCTGTCCTTCAAACTTTCTACTGCTCTTTCGTCGAGTCTGTCATCACTTTCGGTTCTGTGTGCTGGTATAGAGGTCTGAGTGTGAAGAACAAGAACGTCCTGGCACGAATGGTAAACATCTGCAGCAAGGTGACTGGCAGTAAGCAAGCCAATGTGGAGTCCTTGTATGAACAGCGTGTGGTGAGAAACGGTAGGCGGATAGCTTCAGACAGATCCCATGTCCTTGCTCATCTCTATGAACTCCTCCCCTCTGGCCGCAGACTCCGCACGAACACAGTTAGGACACTCAGACTACAGCACAGTTTCATCCCCAAATCCACTACTCAAAGCAATCTGTAGGTACATCCACGCATACCCAAACCTAACACCTCCCCATATCTCCCGTTACCTGTGCAATCAGTAGGAATGGAGCTTGTTGATTTTAGAGAAGAGATTATATTCTGTTGGTGAACATGGACATATTGGGATTTTTGTTACTGAGTGTTTACCCACTAATTATTTTACTAAGGTAGATTTTAATTACGCAGCTTGTGTAATAATGTGTAATAATGTATTGAGACGTTTGTATAATAAGCAGTGAGGGTTAGGATTAGGTTGAAACACGTTTATTATGTATGCATGTGTAGAGGTGGGCGTGAATGTGTAAGTGCCGCTCAGTTCAGTTCATAAAAGATGTTTATGTGTGAGATGTGTATGAGTTATGTGTAAAGATTTTGTAGTGTTTACTTCTGTCCATTTGGAATTTGTAGCTGTGTAAGTGCAGGGAGAAAATGTTCATAATTATGCTATAATGTTTTCATGTCTTGTTTGTACTATTTGTTATAAATGTACCACAACCGAATTTCTCTTTTCGAGATAATAAAGAACTCTTATTATTATTATTATTATTATTATTATTACTATTATTATTATTATTATTATTATTATTAGTTAATTGTACAAATTTTGGTGATTATCATGATATTTTTTTTTTTTTAAGGTTTGTTTACTGGCTGATGTAATGAAAGACTATAGAAAAACTGCTTTACTAGCAGACGGTCTTGACTCTGAATGGAATATTACAATGCCACCATATAGCTGGGATCAATTCTTACATTTAAATAAAACACCTATAGCATACCAGCCTCCGTAGAGCAGTGGTTAGCGTGTCGGACTGGCGGCCGGGAGATCCGGGTTCGAATCCCAGCCGAGTCAAGTGGCATTTTTCCTAACTGAGTCGGCTCCTACCCAGAGCCGGTGTGCTATGGACACAATGGGAAGGCTGATGCCACGCAGCCGAGACTCACCCACTTCACGGGTGCGACTTTGGGGGTGCTACCCGGGTTATGACACATCGCAAGGTGTGGATGATTACACGGCTGGCACCGGAGGTGTCCGCAGTTCCCGGGCCTGGTTAACACCAGGATATTTATGACAGGAAGCGTGGAATGCGGCCCTGTCACGCAGTCCCCAACCACATGGACCACCATGGTATCATCATATAATCACCTTCATCCTCATCATCATGCAAAATGAAAAAAAAAAAAAAAAAAAAAAAACCGCTGTTCCAGGTTTCTGATCCCTCAAGTCTCGGTCTCATGGTGACCTCATCCCAGTCCTCCAGGAGCCCTAGGTGCGCGGTTGTCTTCGGCCAGACCTGCTGCTGGACGTTGTGGTTGACTCACTACCTCTGGGGGGAGCTCCCACTCGTCGACTCCGCGACTAGCAATGTCGTATGTAGGGGAATAGTAGGTGTGGTCACCTGAAGGCTACACTGAACACCACCGAAGTGACTCGGCAGCAGCGCGGAGTTTCCTCCGAAGGGAGTCCCCTACTACCTGACATATATATAGCGGCAGGGCCGGGAGTCTGGCTGGAACAACCGGCGGGCCTGGGTGATCACACTGGGGTTGACGGGGATGAGCGGCGTGAGAGGAAGACCTCTGAGGTCGACAAAGAAAACTTGGAGTAGCAAAAAAAGAAGTAAAAAAAACAAAAAACAAAAAAACACCTATAACATAGAAGAAATCTACAGTTTTTCTTCGACCGTAGGTTGAGAGTTAGTCAGTTATTTGGGTTTAACGCCGGATCGTAGGTTGAGAGTTAATTAGTTACTTGGGTTTAACGCCGGAACATAGGTTGAGAGTTAGTTAGTTATTTGGTTAGAACCCCGGATCGTAGGTTCAGAGTTAGTTAGGTTTAGTTAGTTACCTGGGTTTAACGCCGGACCGTAGGTTGAGAGTTAGGTAGTTATTTGGGTTTAACGCCGGACCGTAGGTTGATAGTTAGTTATTTGGGTTTAACGCCGGATCGTAGGTTGATAATTAGTTATTTGGGTTTAACGCCGTACCGTATGTTGAGAGGCGGTGTGAGTTCTGCGATGCATGGAGACGCAAGGGCCAACAACCCTTACATAGATGGCAAACTAGACCCTCTAGACGGGAGTAAAACAATTCAGTATGATCCAACACAGCCGACTGGTTACATTCAATATTATGATGCTAATTATAAATAAATAAATCAGCACATTAAATAGGCGCTTTATCCCAATTGAAAATCGGCTCAATGCGCCGCCGCGAACTGAACCCAGCAAGAACGCTCACGTGAATCACGCGCAATCACTCACACACTGTACATAAACACAGAATATTCACGTGGTGCTAAGGGCAAGCTCAGGCGAGCTACTGAAGGTTTTGGAAATTTAAATCGTTTAATATTTCAAATTTGGTAAGTTGGCTGAAATTGATACCAAAGTCGTGGGAGAGGAAGAGCAGTAGTACCGGGAGAAAGAACCCCCGACGGTCCGCCCGAATTAACGGTGACACTTACTAGAGGAGGAAAGTCCGACGCCGGAACCGGGTATCGAACCTCCCACCTCTAGCAGTTGTGGCAGGCGCTTTTACCGCTGCGCCACGGACTTTATTCGTGGGCTATGCAGAGAAACCTGCCACTTAAAGACTTAGAGTGGGTAGAAATAAATACAGAAAGCCCAAAAAATTTGTTATGTGGTTACTTAATGAAACTGGTGATGACACATTTTCCCAATGGACAAACACGATCTCCACAATGATTATCCATTTGCCCCTGAGAGAATGACAGCGAACAAAAATGAAAAATAATACCGAATTTAAATTACAAGTATAGTTATATATGCCATTATCGTCTGTTACAATATTATACAGAAAAAGGGTTGGTGTTAATAAAAGTTCATAAGGGGGCGAAGAGGGGGGGGGGGGTGGTGGGGGTACATCTTACCAGGAAGCTTTTATGAAGCCGTACATAGCTCTAATATTGAATGTCGAAGGGTTGCAACAACTGACTCTCAAAATAACTTTTAAAAAAACAAAGAACATTGCTATGAACTAAGAAAACTATGAACAAGAAAGGCAAAACCATTATGGCTCATGTGGACGACCGATATAAATATGTGTTACCTTTGAGGCAATAAGTAATGGACTGGCTTTCGCACCAGCAAATTCCATGGTTTCTCAAAATGTAAGCATTTTTCACAGCAGACTTTGTAAGGCGAATACAAGCCACTGAAATGCGATGCTGTCGAAGGCTGCTTGGCATTTCATACAGATATCACATCACGAACGACGAAGTAGGAAGCATGATCAGGCAAGCAGTCGGGCCCTATGAAGACATAATTCTCACGAAACCAGTCTTAACTCGCAGCGAGCCGATCAGCACACCACGCAGTAATATGTGGTGGGGGTCAATATGGGTCATTTTCAATTTTTGGCACAAATGTATTCTACATTCACCAAAGTATCGTATGGTTAAATCTATATCATAAAAATGGCCATTAAATAGGTTAAAAATGATTTTAAAAGTATGAGCTTGGCCCCAATTATGCTACAAACAGAAACTTCGCAGGCTGTTTTCTCAAAATGGCCGCCGGATTCTTTAACAACTTTAAACACTAATAACCTCTACAATTTGTGCACTACAGCATTCAGTCATATATCAAATTAATCAGCAAACACTGTAGTTTTCAGAAATGTATATATGTCAAAACATGAAAAATGCGAGTTAAGACTGATTTTTTTAAAGAGGGTCATAATTATTAGCCATTGTGAAAAAACGCAAACTGAAGTAGTATGGGCATGTCACGCATTTAACATGCAGCATGGCTGGCCAAACAATCCTGCAAGACTCTGTGCAAGGAGGACGAAGGAGAGGAAGACAGAGGAAAAGATGGGAGGACTATATCTCACTGTGGACATGATTGAAGCTGGGGATACACTAAGAATATCAGAGAGGAATGGAGGGAGCCGGTTGCTAAGTCATCAGTGGTGCCCCAACGGTCGGCAAGACTACGGGATATAGATGTCTGGAAGCATTTTTCATACATCTGTCAATGCAGCTATTTTGACCTATTCCCTGAGTCCCTGTGGCCTTGACCTTTGTGAGAGGTCCCTCAGGTTGGTACGTTTGGAAAGGTCTTGCCACAAAGTATCCTTGGGCCAAGTTTGAAGACTGTGGCTTGAATAGTCTCTGAGAAAATGCCAACGTTAAAGTTTACAACGGACGACGGCGAACGGACGACGGACGGACGACCACTGGCCAAAAAAATAGACTCATTTTTGCATTGCACGTGACCCTCCACCACCCCCCCCCCCCCCCCGAAAAAAAAAAGAAAAAAAGCCCAAAAAAAACAAAAAAAAACCCACAAACAAACAAACAAACAAACAAAAAACAGAAAAACATTACTCTAGTTAGAACGCTAAAAAAGCTGTCATAAGAGACCCAAGGCCCACGTTCAAATCATTGAAGAAGTTCGGTCCCACGCTTGCCCCAATTTAACTTTTTCAAAGGAGTGTTAAAACTTCAAACAAGGATTTATAGGTCAGTCTATTCCTAACTTAAGTAAAATTACACATGCAGAAATTCTTTTATGATAATGTCAACAACAAAAAAAGATATCCAGATGCAAAATGATTATATACCGACACAGATTCATTTATAGTTCAGATATTTACTGAGGATGTGTACAAGGACCTGCTAGATGACTTGGACTCGTATGACCACGTCGGCGTATTTTAAAGATCACCCATCATTTAGGAACACTAATCAAAAGGTTTGTGTTAAATTCAAAGATGAATGTGAAGCAACACCTGTTATCGAGTATGCTGGCCTTCGAGCCACAGTGTACAGCTTAGCTATTGCATGAGAAAAACAAGTGTCGAGATTTAAGGCTATTATGAAAGTCAGCGAAGACTCTAAGCAAAAAACACAACATAAACACCTTGTAAATTGTCTCAACGACATTAAAAAAAAATTTAAAAATATATATCAAAATACCACTATTAAATTAATAGATTATCAACTGCAAGTTGAAACGGTCATGAAAAGGGGCCTTGATAAGTCCGATAATAAGAGGGTTCGGATAACGAAAACATTCAGTTATGCAGTTCGACATATTGATTTATGGAAGAAAAGTGAAAACAACACCTAAATAGCCGGGGTAGGTCATGTTGTCATGCATCTGCATTTGGCCTGTCAGACCTGGCGCGCTACAGGAGGAGATGCTAATTTAAGTTTAGTGTCAGATTAGCTTGGCGCCTGTCACCAGGGGCGGTCCGTGGCGCAGCGGAAAAAAGCGCCTGCCACCAATGCAAGAGGTGCGAGGTTCGATACCCTGTTCCGGCGTCGGACTTTACTCCTCTAGTAAGTGGCACCATTAATTCGGGCGGACCGTCGGGGGTTCTTTCTCCGGGTACTCCGGCTCTTCCCCCCCCCCCCCCCCACGAATGTGGTATCAATTTCAGCCCACTTAATCAAATTTCAAATATAAACGATTTAAATTTCCAAAACTTCAGTAGCTCGCTTGAGCTTGCCCTTAGCACCACGTGAATGTTCTGTGTTTGTGTACATTACGTGAGTGAATGCGCGGGATTCACGTGAGCGTGCTTGTTTCGTTCAGTTCGCGGCGGCGCTTTGAGCCGATTTTCAATTGGGTAAAGCGCCTATTAAATGCGCTAATTTATTTATTTTTTATTAATTATCATGGTCCATTCATCTCCTGCAACAGGTGGATAGTCGTTAGATGACGCCTCCCAAATTTGGGAAATACTTGCGCCCAGCTGAATGAGTTAGGCATTTCGATATATATATATATATATATATATATATATATATATATATATATATATATATATATATATATATATATATATATATATATATATATACATACTAATGGTCACAACTTAAGGGCCAACACACTTTTTGTGTCATTGCTTATCGTCGCAAGTACGCTAATAAAATACAATGTTCTTTCGATCCAAATGGCTTAAAAGCTGACCTTGGACAGTCCACTGTACAGGGAACAATAGACAACAATTCATCAATTTCCACGAACGTGTCAAATGCACGTGAAACATCGTCAGTTTTTGTGAAAAGCTGTGCGATATTGGCAAGCGCACCAATGGCAGGCAGGTGGAAAAACTCGGTAAAGTCGTGATGCACGTACTAAGGGGGTCAGTCGTGAACACTGAGCACTTCTGTTTCGCTACAAATACCGGTACAGTAGGGACATAGTTGTCACTTTCCTAACCATGCCACCACGACGAAGTCTAAAGCCAGTTGATCAAGGCCGGAGGCTAGCATGGCTGCAGGATGGAATTTCCGGACGAGAAGTTGGGAGACGTTTTGGGGTGTCCCATTCAGTGATCCAGAAGCTGCTGGCACGATTCCAAGAAACTGGAAGGGCAGAAAGACGACCCTGCTCAGGACGCTTGCGCTGCACCTGCAGAAGGGAGGACAGATACCTCTGTGTGGCGGCTCTGCCCGACCGAACTGTCACGTCAACAACTCTGCGACGTCAACTGATGCAAGCTGCAAACGTTAACGTCAGCAAAAGAACACTCTTCCGACGTCTGCGCGAAATTGACCTGATTTCATACAGAGCAGCTTTGAGAATACCCCTTATCGCAGAGCCCGGGTTGCCTGGTGTCGTCAACATGCGAGGTGGAACAGACTCCAATGGACTCAGGTTCTGTTTACTGATGAGTCATGGTTCACTGTGTCCTTCAACGACGGCAAGGGGAGGGTCTGGAGACGCCAGGGAGAGTGATTTCACGGATGGATGCGTCCAAGAGGTGGATCGCTATGGAGGAGGCTCTGTCATGGTCTGGGCAGGCTTCAGCAGGGAAGGCAGGACCCCCACCCCCACCCCTCGACGTCATCTTAGGCACCCTGACTGGCCTGTTCTTTTGGGACGAGATTGTGCAGCCCCTCATCCAGCCAGCTCTCCAAGCCAAAGGCAACAATGTTGTTCTGCAGGACGACAACGCTCGACCTCATCGCGCCCGTTTGGTGGATGAGTACCTTGGGCAACGGGGCATCATGAGAATGGAGTGGCCAGCTCGTTCACCTGATCTGGCTCCCACAGAGTACCTCTGGGACGTGCTGGGGCAACGTGTAGTCAGCAACCCCCCCCCCCCAAACCCCTCCCCCACCCCCACCTCAAGGCGTACCCCAGCTGACTCAGTTCCTGCATCAAGAGTGAGAAGCGATCCCACAACATGTTCTCCAAACCCTGGTGAACTCCACGCGTCAACGCAGCATTGAATGCCTGGCTGGAAACGGTGGGTACACTCGCTACTGACTGGACCAGTCTTGTGTGACTTATCAAATGAGGGGCGCGTGAACATTCAAACGTACTGCTGTTGTTACAATTGCTTGATTTACTCAAAACTTAAAATGAAATTGTTACTGAATAAATTATCAAAATACTGACTCCAAGTATTGTTACATTAGTTGCGTGGTGTTGTCCGTGCGTTTGCGAGAAAAAGTGGCCCTTAAGCTTTGAACATTAGTATATAGGCCAAGTAGTCATACAGGAGCATTTGACCTGTGTAGGCATTTCGGTGTAGGTCATGTAGTCAAACATACATGAGCACCTGACATGTTTAGGCATTTTATATAGGCCATGTAGTCATGCATGCGCATTTGACCTGTTTAAGCATTTAGATGTAGCACAAATAGGCATATAGAAGCATTGGACCTGTTTACGTATTTAGATGTAGGCCAAGTAGTCATACAAGAACATTGGACCTGTTTAACTCATTCATCACTGACGCACGACAGAAGGAGATGGGGTCGACCATGATAATTCAAGGGTAGTGCCAGGCGCCAAGCTAATCTGGCACTGCCCTTGAAATATCAGGGTCGATCCATCCCCTGCAACTGGTGCATAGTCATTAGATGACGCCTCCAAAATTTGGGAAATAATTGCGTCAGGCTGAATAAGTTAAGGAGAAGCAGTAGACTGCAACAGCTGTGTAGAAAATGTTTTCATACAATGAGCTAACAACTCATTACAACATACTATCTTTCTCTTCTTGGGCTTGGGACCAGGCAATGGTGAAATTAAAACCCTTCGCGCCAGAGGCCTAAAATGATATCCACAATAAATAGTCTTCACTGTGGCGTGGAATAACTAGCAAGACAAAGGTGCGTTTTGTTTTTGCATCTCTTAATATTAATACCATTATTTTCATCGAAAGAGTTAGAATTGTAAAATTTGGTAAGATATTCATGTTATCATTGTTTTGGTCATTGACAACCAGCTGTGATAATATTTGTCAACATCAGCTGATTTCTTTTCATCTTTACCTCAGTTCTAATAATGCTTCATTGGATTTGGGCTTTATCGTGATAAAGATCGCTCACCTTTCGTATTGTTTTCTAAGTATTCTAACATATTCCTATGACAAAACTGGTGCTCGGCAACGGCACACAACTCTTCACTAGTCCCAAGCCATGAAGAAGTGATCCAGTATTATCAGGTTTTATTGTGGGGGGGGGAGGGGGGGGGGGGGGGGAGGGGGGGGGGGAGTCGACGTGGCAAAATCACGTCCACTTGGCACCATCATATTATGTCTATTTTACTTAATAAAACAACGCACAAAATCCATGTACAGCCAATGCAAACAGAAAAGGGCAGCTGACAAAATTCAAACAAATTATTTGAATTTCTCGAACATTATCCGCCGTGAGATGGACTAAGCCGCCTGCTCCGCGTTAAACCCCAATTATTAACTAACTAACTTATAAAATATTTACTATATATCAGGAAGACAGATTTCCTCAAATTGCGACTAATTACGGGAATGTCCGATTGACTGTGGTATGACTATATATATAACAAACCAAGGGGAATTACTCAGCGCTGAACAGAACAGTTAGATCCCCTGCCCCCGCCTATCAGGCACCCATTCGCCAGCCCACAGAGAAATACGCAGGTATAGAACAAGACGATCATCTACATCCCTCTACATTTACATTTACATCTACATTTTAGGGATGTAGATGATCGTCTTGTTTTATACCTGCGTATTTCTCTGTGGGCTGGCGAATGGGTGCCTGATAGGCGGGGGCAGGGGATCTAACTGTTCTGTTCAGCGCTGAGTAATTCCCCTTGGTTTGTTATACAATTCTGCCAGCGCTAGCCTCACCTATCTGGTTTGTATGTGGTATGACTAGACTTGATTTCTCAGGAAGAAGAGAGTATATTGTGACCGCATAAATAGGCCAAACACCCGAACAAGCGTTCTATGTTAAAACCCGTTGTGCCAATGGTGTTTTGTCTTTGTTAATATATATCAGCTCACTTTTTGGGTAATTTAATCAGCTTGTAAGGTAAGGAAATGTTTTTGGATTTAAACTGGTTCACGCGAAAAAAGTTCATGCAGAAATATAAGCGGTTGGGAGAAAAAAAAGTAATTTTTTTCTTAATATTTCTTAATAAAAGGTAGGCACCCATGAATAAGAAACAGGAACCATGTCACACACGCACCCACCCACCCACCTTTATCCTTTTTTTCCTTATTTTTCCTCTCATCTTGGGTTCATTTTTCATGTGTTGAAAGCATCGAATTTTGGGGGGTTAAACCTACACATTGTCTATACACAAAATGAACGGGCACACCTGATAACAAAATCTGACCTACTTTTAGCTCACGTGCAATGACATCATTTCATATTTTGTTTGTAATGTAGGTTGTGTACATGCACATCAGCACACACCATAAGAACATACACATACATGGTAATAGGTGCCATACCGCCCGCTCCCAACCCCACTCCAGTTACACACACAAACCCCAGAACACCCACCAAAAGAATGTGCATCTGTGCATGTTCATAATCTATCCTGTACTTAGCATTCCCAGGTATCTTTGACTTACTTTATCTTATTTATTTAACCACCATGAGATGGCCTAGTTGCCTGTACAGTTTCTAATCCTTTCATCCAGCTGAAATATAGAAGCATGTCTAAGATCCTTTGGTGGTGCATTCTTATCACACAAAAAAACAACTGAGATCCTTGTCAGCTACTCCATCTCCAGTTGATTTCTGTTCCATGCGAGTAACTGTTTTAGCAGGTCCACTTTCCTCACTTGCATAGCAAGATGCAAGTTTTCTATTTAGCTTTGTTGAATTGTACTTCAAACGACATGACAGATGAAATGAAGCTTTATTTTTCCTGAATGTTTCTTCAACACCATCTCCATCATCAAGTCTATTTAAAAAGCCGGGTGACAGTGCGCCACATTCACCAAACTTAGTCAGATTGTCAGACAAAGTCACATACGTAGATCCTTCATTTTTTTGACTGGCATTAGCGGGACACTGCAATTTCTCTTTAGTATTTTTCTGACACAACGCACACATATCCCAGTTAGTGGGTTGAAAACGAGAGGCACCTTGGTTTTCACGATTTACATTATCCATGGCAGAAAACAGTGGCTGCACAATCTGAAAGAAAGAGAAAAATCAAAATTCATTTTTTTCCCAAATTGAATATTGATCTAATACAAAGTACTTACATTCTCTGCTTCATTATCACTACCCGTTTGTTGGTGTTTTTATTTCTCTAGGGGGGGGGGGGGGAACTGTCTTGCTCCTCTTTCAGCGCTTATTTTCCTTCATACAATGTCAGAGGATCAAAACGTAAACAAAAGTGTACCGTGCCCGACTGACCTCATGACCCTGACCCATCCCTGCATTCCACCGACAAAGAAAGAAAGGGAGAGATGCTATGCTAGCGCTCAGCCAACTTGCTAGTACACGTACCTACTCTCAGCTCTGCTCATTCTTTCATTGTTTTAAGTGTTTTCAAAATTAAATAATCCGCGTTTTCCTACTTAGATCAAAAATCATATTTTGTACAAAATAACCTAGACGTTTTGGTCATATCAATGTGCATATTTTAAAGATCATGTGGTAGTTGGTAACTAACAAAATCACATTGTTTCAGAAGGCACTTTTGTAGGAAAATAAACGCTTGTACTTACCCAAATCAACGAATATGTGCCTTTTCCTCACACACTTTCGCTTTGTGTTCCGCCATTTTGTGTTGCAGTTTGTGCCGCGCAGTCTCGCACCAAACGCTTTGTTTTAATTCTAAAGCTATGCGTATTAGGAAACCCATACAATAATTAACTAACAAAAATATTTTAGTTATTTTTGGTATAAAATAGCATTTTTTTCTATGTTTACTGCTTTACAAAAAAATGTTCCAATATTTGAAGCGGAGAATGATTCCTACGCTTTTATCTGCAAATAGTTCCTATGCTTCACCACAGCATACGTTAATATGATTGAGCTCTGTGTTAAATTTTACAATAATATTATTTGTGAACACATTTTAACTATATCATGTTTGTAGCATGATGATGCACAATCTATGCTTAGCATTACAACATATGAGCCTAACTACACTGATCACTTCAAACAATAGGCTGCCCATACACATTGATCAGTGATACCGTGAACTAGCCTGCACATGCAGCCATCAGTTCTGTAAATAGTACTGGTGGCCACATGCACAGGGGCACCAAACTAAAAGATGAGGCCACAACTGCCACCTCAAACAAAAATCAACCTACACACACATATCAATGATACAGTCAACCTCTGTGTGCGTTAGGTGGGACTGTAAATCTATCAGCGAAATGTCAAAGCCAGTAAGGAAAGAGATAACAGCAGCAAGTACATGTATTTTAGAAATCACTTCAGTAAAAAATGAGAACTCATCGAGCCCAATGGTGTTATGAGTGGGTGATGGAAACATTGAAAACAATTGTATGTGTACATTTTAAAGTGCATGCCCCTCCTAATCCCCTCCCCCCCCCCCATACCCCCTTTAAACTGTTTATCATTAAACATATAACATTCATTTTTTGTCACTTGACTGGCTGATTTATTAAATCATCTCTGTGTCACCTTTCTCCGTTTTCTTTCTCGTTTTAATCCCAATGTATATGAGTGTCAGTGCTATTGCCAGCTGCTAAGAATCATTGCAATGAACTTCAAATGTCTACGTGCAGAAACACTGCATATTACAATACAATACAATACAACTTTATTGTCTGTTCGAGTCAAAGCACGACAGAAATTTGCCTTTCGGCTCGTCATGAAACAACAATATAAGACATTAACAAACGCTACAGGAACCATGAAAAATTATAATTGCAGCAATCTATCACAAGCAGTCTGTCACAAGATGGGAGGTAATGTTAAGTAGATCATACTTATCGCGGCGTTATAGACGAAAGTTCAAAATCGAGACAGCAGTTGTAATAAAAGACTTCTTAAAAACATTCTTTTTGGCAAGTGCCATGTTGAAACGTCTGCCTGATGGTAGCATTTGAAACTGATCAGATAGTGGGTGACGAGGATCATTGACAATGCTAGCAGCTATCCTTCGGACAGCTCTATGGTACAGATCATCTACTGGGTACTGTCCTAGACCAATGATCTTCTCAGCTGTTCTGAAGATACGTGACAGTCTGCCCCTATTTTTCATACTGATGTTGCCACACCAAGCAGTGGTGTTGAAAGTCAGTATGCTTTCAATCAGGCTTCTATAAACGGATTCTAAAACCTTCGAACTGACATCAAAACTTCTCAGTTTCCTAAGAAGGTACAGACGCTGGTTTGCCTTTTTCACAATCAGATCGGTGTTTCCAGTAAAGGACAGCCCACTATCCACGACTGTGCTAAGGTATTTAAATTCAGTGACCATCTCTACAGGTTGATTATTAATTGAGACACGTACAATAATGTCATCAACTTTCCTGTCATCAATAACGAGTTCCTTGGTTTTCTGTACATTCATTTCCAGAAACTGTCTTTGCACCATGACTCTAATACTGCTATATGTGCAAAGTACTCAGCCAGACTGTATTCTTTTTGTAGTAGGCGTAAAAGGGCCATGTCGTCTGAGAACTTTAAGAGACGAGAAGTGGCAGTGTGACAACGCATAATATGGTCTGTGTACATAGAAAACAGTGTGGGAGATAGGACACAACCTTGAGGGCAGCCTGAATTTGAGACCATTTCGTCAGACATACTGCCATGTACATATACACGTTGCGGCCTGTCCTTCAAAAGTCTCGCACCCACAGAATAATGTTTGTGTTCACATTAAAGTCCATCATACGCTGGAAAAGCATCAGTGGTTCAACAGTATTAAAGGCATTAGAAAAGTCAATAAAAAGAATTCTCACATGTGCTTTTGATTTTTCAAGACGTTGAAATACAAGATTGTACAGAGTAAGGCATGCATCCTCCACACCCTTATGATTTTTGTACGCAAATTGGAATGGATCCAGGAGTTCGGCAACATCATTTAACAGATGCCTCCGCACCACTTTTTCCATACATTTTGACAGAATAGAAGTCAATGCAACTGGACGGAAATCGTTAAATTCATGAGCATTGAGTTTTTTTATAAATCGGAACAATGATTGATGATTTCCAAGCAGTAGGGACAGTATGAGGGTCAAGCAGGAACTGAAAGATAGTAGTGAAGATCTTCCCCAATTGACCTGCACAGGTTTTCAATACTTTTCCACCTAAACCATCTGTTCCAGGTGCTTTGTGTGCATTCAGATTAGAAAAGATGTTCACTACCTCCTTTTCAGTAATTGACAAAGGTTACGGCACAATGGACTGGCACAGTTCATCACAGTTATTACTAAGGTTTCTGCCATCGAACCGTGAGTAAAATGCCTGACAGAAAAGAAAAGTCTTTAAGTTAAGTCGTGTTAAGCTTTATCTGACCACAGAGTCTTTCAGAAAAGAAATCACAGACAAACTATAACAGTTTTTCGCTCATTACTTGACCTTTGTGACCTTGAGCTGCCAGGTGTCAACCAGATTAGAACATACAGAAATGCGTTTCAAGCTCCAAGCTGAATTAACATGCATGTCAGGAGATGCAAATATGTAGTTTCAAACTTTGACACATATTGACCATTTTTCAAGCATTGAATGACCTCCAGTGACCTTGATCATTGTATAAGTTTATCAAAGGTTGCCTTGGAAGCATAATTTTGTGTTTCATTATAAAGTATTTGTTTTAGTAAAATGTTAAAATTTAGAGAAAAACGTATATTCATTATATATTTTGACCGTGTGTGACATTAAACTTCCGATAGTCACACTAACACTCATGTGCATAGAGATCTTCTATATACTTTAGTAGGACCAAATTTGAAGTCAGAGGGTTAAGTAGTCTCGGAGATAGTAGCTTTTGAAGGTTGAAACCCAACACAAGCTAAAAAGACGTTGGTATATTTTCAAAATTCGGCGTTTTTAACGGTCTGCCACGAGATGTGCGTTTATCGTACAAGCCCAGAAAAAACAGTAGGCGCAATCTACGCAGTGGTCCGAGTGTGTGTAACTAGTTTGGACTTTGTGCGGCTTATCCCCTGAGTCATACAGCAGTCTAAAGATGCCATTTCCCCCAATTTTACGATTTATGGTCAAAACGTGGACATTTTAAAGGGCGCGTGTTACGCTATGATAACGGTTTATCGGATCACCATAATTCTTGTTGTGTTTTGCTTCATTCACCGTCGGCTACGTCAATTGGCACCATGTAAATCGATACAAAATGTTGGTTGCCGATACCTACATGTAGAGTATGACGAGACCTGCATGCGGTAAATAAGCAATCAAATATAGCAACTGGCTAAACTTTGAATCTGCCGAGTCACAATAGGGTATTCAGTTCTCAAAGCTGTTTTCCTCTGCGCAGGACAAGTAGTGTATGACTAGACATGCAGCGGTAAATAAACACCCACTGAATAAGCATATCAATAAAATATGCTCAGAGGCTCTCCGAAATACGTCTCGGTCAAACCATTTACTAAAGTTTCAGGCCTGTAGGAAACAAGAAGTTCCCCCCTCCCTCCCCCCTCCCCCACTCTTGATCTAAGTGATCCGGCCCTATGTACGTAAGCAAACACCAGTGATACTGGTGTCTACACACACACACACACACACACAAACGCACACAGACACACAAATTCACACACACACACACACACACACACACACACACACACACACACACACACACACACACACACACACACACGGCGCTTTCCGCCATATGTACGTTACACAGCGCGTTTAGCTTAGTAAAAAATGACCGCCGTGAGATGGCCTTAGTTGCCTGCTCGGCGTTAAACCCAAATAACTAACTAACTAGTAAAAAAATGACTTATTTTTTGTTGTATTACTTCACTGTCAGAGCCTATGTTGGTTATTTGCATGCTATGGAACATTGTCCGTCCAGCCCCATCCTAAAGTCTACCTACAAAAAAACAAAGTGCACAGTTCGGACGTGTTTTCTGTCCAATGTATATGTGAGGACGAACTTGCCCCAGCATCGCCCTGGGCAGACCTACCCAGACATGGGACAAGTCCGTCCGTGCTGGACAGGGTCGCATGAGAGCCAAACTGTGTCTTCCATTACAATATTGTTGCAATTATTTGCGAACACAAAATGTGAGGAGGCAAGATATTTACGTTCAGTTTAAACCAAGGACTGATCTAGCTCTGTTAGCACGTTCTCCGAATGGCATACAGTAGGTAGGTCCACTCAATGTAAACCAAGGACTGATCTTCTAGCTCTGTGTTTTTGCAAAGACTTAACTTTGCGTTCCTCAAGTAAATGAAGTGTAGTGCGGGGAGAGGGGGGGGGGGTTAGTGTATGCAACCTTACACACTTCTACCAAGGAAATGGAGTGTGCGTGTGCGGGGGAAAGGGGGGGGGGGTACTGTGAGCAACCTTACACCCTTCTCCCAAGTAAATGGAGTGTGTGTGCGGGGGGTGTGGGGTGTGTGTGGGGGTAGGGGGGTTAGTGTGTGCAACCTTACAGCCTTCTCCCAAGTAAATGGAGTGTGTGTACGAGGGGGGGGGGGGGGGGTAGTGTGTGCAACCTTACACACTTCTCCATAGTAAATGGAGTGTGTGTGCGGGGAGGGGGGGGGGGGGTAGTGTGTGCAACCTTACACACCTCTCCCAAGTAAATGGAATGTGTGTGCGGGAGGCGAGTGGGGGGGGGGGGGGTGGTAGTATGTGCAACCTTACACGCTGCTCCCAATTAAATGGAGTGTGTGTGCGGGGAGGGGGGGTGGGGGTAGAGTGAGCAACCCTACAAACTTATCCCAAGTAAATGGAGTGTGTGTGCGGGAGGCGCGTGGGGGGGGGGGGGGGTAGTGTGTGCAAACTTACACGCTTCTCCCAAGTAAATGGAGTGTGTGTGTGTGTGTGTGTGTGCGGGGATGTGGGTGGGTTGGGGGGGGGGAGTGTGTGTGACCTTACTAACTTCTACCAAGTAAATGGAGTGTGTGAGTACGGGAGGGGGAGAGGGGGGTGTTAGTGTGTGCAACCTTACACACTTTTACCAAGGAAATGGAGTGTGTGTGTGTGTGCGGGAGGGGGGGGGGGGGGTAGTGTGTGCAACCTTACACTGACACTTCTACCAAGTAAATGGAGTGTGTGTGTGTGTACGGGAGGGTAAGGGGGGGGGTGTTAGTGTATGCAACCTTACACACCTTTACCAAAGAAATGGAGTGTGTGTATGCGGGAGGGGATGGGGGGTGGGTGGGTAGTGTGTGCGAGAGGGGTGTGGGTGGTGGTGTATGCCAGGAACATAGACTCACTTTTGCTTCGCACGTGATCCAGCTGGTGAAAGACCTGACCAGTGTAAAACAAGAACGCTCCTCGATCATTCAAGATAGTGAAGGGAACTGTCTTACGGAAGACCAAGACATACTGAAGAGGTGGACAGAGTACTTCTCAGATTTGAATAACAACCGAGCTACAGGGGACCCAATCATACTTGTCAACCCACCCGTGACCAACAATGCCAACTATCACATCCGTCGAGAAGAAGTAGAGGCTGCAGTGAAGTCGCTGAAAAAAAGGGAAGGCAGCAGGAGCAGACAACATCAGTCCCTACAGAGCTAGTCCAAGAAGGGGGAGAAGACATGATAAGCGCCTTACTAACAATCTGCAATAAGGTCTGGCAGTCAGGGGATTGGCCCACACCATGGACCCAATCACTTATAATAACTCTCCCCAAAAAATGCAACTTACATCAATGCCAGAATTATCGCACGATCAGCCTTATATGCCACCCAACCAAAGCCATGTTAAAGATCCTACTCAACAGGCTGAAGCCACAGGCAGAGGAAATCATATCTGAGGAACAGGCAGGCTTCAGATCAGGGCGCAGCACAACTGAGCAGATCTTGAACCTGAGAGTTCTATGTGAGAGGTACCTCCAGCACCAGCAAGACCTCTATCATGTCTTTGTGGATTTTAAGAAAGCGTTTGACAGGGTGTGGCATGCAGATCTTGGTCCACCATGAAGCTATACATCAATGCCACCCTGATCAAAGTTATAGCTAACCTTTACAACAAGGCCACTAGCGCAGTTTGCTTCAACGGCAAAATAGGAAACTGGTTTAGGACTACATTTCGGAGTCAGACAAGGCTGCTTGCTCTTACCTACTCTTTTCAACATCTTCCTGAAAAGAATCATGACACACGCGCTTAAAGATCATGAAGGAACTGTCTGTATTGGAGGCAGAACTGTTACGTTTGTGGTTGTGTTATCCTGTGAGAGCGTGTATGTATTGATCGTAGGAAACGATCTGATATTTATTTGAGCTATCATGGTTACGATTCACGTGCCTTTTCAGTAAGATTTTCTTTTGTTCGTAAGAGTGGATTTCGTTTTGTTATGTTATGTTTAGTCCAGGACGTCCTAGAAAGGTCGCACTGTCTAGAAAGTGACCTCGTTTGTATGACGTCTGTAAATACGGAACAGTTCGTAACAGTTCGCTACATTTTGTTTTTCAGTGCGCGTGAATTGAGCAGCCTTTAGTTTGTTTTGGGAATGTTCTCGTACCTTCTAAAGCTATCATAGAACGTGGTGATAGGGCTACCATACTTTTATGTGTCTTCATTATACATTAGGATTTAGAGCTGAAGTGAGCAGCCGAGTTTTTGTAGCCTGTTTTAGTGATTCCAGAAAATTCTTATTTATGAGTTTCAGTTGCGTATTTCGTTCCGATTGGTTGCATTGTATTATTTCCGTAGATGATTCTAGAATTTGGTAGTATATATAAGGAGGGCGCTGGGAAAGCCCGTTCGTACATTGTCTTGCTTTGTCAGTTGCAGAGACACGCAGTTTATTGGGAGAGACGCTGTGTATGAGAAACTTTGTGTCGCAGTGTGGACATTGCAGAAGAGACTTTGTATCAGTAGTTTGCACATTTGAAAGTGCATTACTGTGTGGAGACGGGGAAGTGGCGCAGTGGTTAAGGCGTCTGCCTCCAATGCCAAAGGTCCGAGGTTCGATACCGGGTTCCGGCGTTGGATTTTTCTCCTCTGGTGTCACCGTCTGGGCAGTGGGCAGATGTTCACATCTGCACGGGACATAGACGACCCCGGCCCCCACGAGTCCCCTGCTGCCTTGCAGGCCTGGCCGCTTGGCTGCGGAAAGGCTAAGGGAGGAAACCCCTGACATCAAAGCCCCCGTGTCTCCGGGGAAGGCTTTTGAGCCAGAGACTAAGACAAGGACAGTCTGATATAAAACCTACGACCCGAGGACCTCGATGCCACCGTCCCAGCTTGCTAGGCCATGGCAAACGAACCAAGGGTTTAAAGGGTGGGGCCAGTACTGCGCACACTGCACTCCATCAAAAAGCTCCACCGCGCAGGCTTTAGGAAACGCCCACGGACTATGACACTAAACTTTCCAAGTCCTGTAGCGATGGGCAAGGGGCAAAACGGCAGGTGAAAGATGTCACTGGAAGCCGCAGTCTCAAACCTGCATGCAGGCGGTTCAGGATATTGGTCGCCTGATGTTGACCTGGGGATGACAACGTCACTCGGCACACCCTGAACGACCAAGCAGCCTTCTCTAGGGACAGCACTGCTTGCTCCACACGGAGAGGGGCCTAGAAAAGGTGGCCTAACCAAAGCTCATCCCCTCGTAACCCCAGTTGGCTAGCCGCGGTCAACGGGCATCTTCTCATGCGGTCACAAAACAAGAAAAAACAATGGATCCACTTTCCTGACGACCACGACCGGACTCAACGTAGCATCCTGGAACATCCGAACCATGCTCGACACAGCAGACAGCGGACGCCCTGAACGTCGCTCCGCCCTCATTGCCCATGAATTGCGGAGGTTAAACATCGACATCGCCGCGCTCAGCGAAGTACGCCTCCCGGAGGAAGGCAGCCTCCAAGAACTTGGCGCTGGCTACACCCTCTACTGGTCAGGCAGGCCTGCATCAGAAAGACGGCTCTCAGACGTGGGCTTCATGGTGAAGACCCCCATTGCGACTAAGTTGGAAAACCTACCAACGGGTCACTCCGACCGCATCATGTCCATGCGCCTCCCACTGAGACACCAGCAACATGTCACCCTTCTCAGTGTGTACTCCCCAACCCTCCTGGCAGAGCCTGCAGAAAAAGACAAGTTCTACTCTGACCTGCGCAGCCTCCTGCAGAGCACCCCTGCAGACGACAAAGTCATCATCCTTGGCGACTTCAACGCCAGAGTGGGCCAAGACTCTGAAGCCTGGAAAGGAGTCCTCGGCAAGCATGGCGTTGGGAACTGCAATGACAATGGTCGCCTACTGTTGGAGCTCTGTGCAGAGCAGCAACTTGTCATCACCAACACCACTTTCCAGCAAAAGGACAGTCGAAAGACCACCTGGATGCATCCTCGCTCCAAGCACTGGCACCTTATCGACTATGTCCTAGTGCGTCAGAGGGACCGCAGTGACGTCCTCCTCACCAGAGTGATGCCCAGCGCAGAGTGCCACACTGACCACCGCCTTGTTCGCTGCAAACTCAGGCTCCGCCTCAAGCTGAAACCCAAGAAAGGCGGCCCTCCCAAGAAAAAGCTTGATGTTGCCAGCCTTCAGCGTGACGACAAGAAAGCTGCCCTTCAGGCCAATTTACAGCGCATGCTCAAAGACACAGTTGATCCAGCAGACTCCTCTCCTGAAACACTTTGGGAACAACTGAAAACTGCTATTGTAAAATCCTCTGTGGAAGTCTTGGGCTTTGCTAGAAAGAGGAACAAAGACTGGTTTGACGAAAACGACGTAGAGATCCAGGAACTTCTAGCAAAAAAAAGAGCCGCCCACCAGGCCCACCTAGCCCAGCCTTCCTGCCCTGTGAAGAAGTCTGCCTTCCGCCTCATCTGCAGCAGTCTCCAGCTCAAGCTTAGAGAGCTCCAGAACGAGTGGTGGTCCAGACTCGCACAGAGGACCCAGCTCTGCGCTGACAACGGTGACTACAGGGGCTTCTACGAAGCACTGAAAGCAGTGTATGGCCCTAGGCACCTGGTACAAAGTCCCCTGCGAAGCGCTGATGGACAGGCACTCCTCACAGATAATACCTCCATCTTGAACCGCTGGTCGGAATACTTTCAGGACCTCTTCGGCGCTGAACGCACTGTTCAAGAAACAGTCATCCTCCAAATCCCACACCTTCCACTAAAGGTTGAATTGGACGAACCGCCCACCGCCGAAGAGACCCTCACAGCCATCCACCAGCTCAAGAGTGGCAAAGCAGCAGGCATTGACGGAATCCCGCCAGAGATCTGGAAACATGGAGGCCCAGCACTACACAACAAGCTCCACGACCTCTTTCTCTGCTGCTGGGAAAAAGGAACACTACCAAAGGATCTCCGTGATGCAGTCATCATCACCCTGTACAAGAACAAAGGAGAGAAGTCTGCCTGCTCTAATTATCGTGGAATTACCCTGCTGTCCATTGCCGGAAAAATTCTCGCAAGGTTGCTCCTGAATCGGCTGGTACCTGCCATCGCTGAAGACCACCTCCCAGAGGGTCAGTGTGGCTTCAGAGCCAACAGGAGTACCACCGACATGGTCTTTGTTCTGAGACAGCTTCAGGAGAAGTGCCGCGAGCAGAACAAAGGGCTGTACGTCACGTTTGTCGACCTAACAAAAGCGTTTGACACTGTGAGCAGGCAAGGTATGTGGCAGATCCTGGAGCTACTAGGTTGTCCCCCAAAGTTCCTCAACATGATCGTCCAGCTCCACGAGGACCAGCAAGGCCAGGTCAGACTAAACAGTGACCTCTCAGAACCATTCCCCATTCGCAACGGCGTGAAGCAAGGCTGTGTGCTGGCACCGACCCTCTTCACCATCTTCTTCAGCATGATGTTGAAGCAGGCCACAGTGGACCTCGACGATGACGACGCAGTATACATCAGGTATCGTCTCGATGGCAGCCTGTTCAACCTCAGACGACTGCAGGCCCACACGAAAACCCTAGACCAACTGATTCGTGAGCTGCTCTTCGCTGATGACGCTGCCCTCGTTGCACACACAGAGAGAGCCTTGCAGCGCATTACGTCCTGCTTCGCAGATGCTGCCCAGCTCTTTGGACTTGAGGTCAGTCTGAAAAAGACAGAGGTCCTTCATCAGCCGGCACCCAAGGAAGAGCATCGCCCTCCCCACATCACCATCGGCGAGTCCGAACTGAAGTCTGTACACCAGTTTACCTACCTTGGCTGCATCATCACGTCAGACGCCAAGCTGGACAAGGAGCTGGACAACAGGCTGGCAAAAGCGAACAGTGCTTTCGGGCGACTATTCAAGCGGGTGTGGCACAATCAACAGCTGAAAAAAGGCACCAAGATCAGCGTGTATAGAGCTGTCGTCCTCACCACCCTGCTGTACGGTTCCGAGTCCTGGGCCCTCTACCGCAGCCAACTACGACTCCTCGAACGCTTTCACCAGCGCTGCCTGCGTACCATCCTCAGCATTCACTGGAGTGACTATGTCACCAACCTCGAGGTCCTTGAACAGGCGGAAACTGTGAGCATCGAGGCTTTGCTGCTGCGGACACAGCTTCGCTGGGCGGGGCACGTCTCCAGGATGGAGGATCATCGCCTACCCAAGATCACTCTGTTCGGCGAGCTCGCCACTGGACACCGAGACAGAGGGGCACCAAAGAAGAGATACAAAGACGGTCTCAAGAAGTCGCTTAGTGCCTGCCAAATCGACCACCGCCAGTGGTCTTCGCTTGCTGCGGACCGTGACACCTGGCGCTCCACCATTCACAAGGCAGCCGTCTCCTTTGAGGACTCTCGCAGAGCTAACCTTAAGGACAAGCGGCTTAGAAGAAAAAACAGAGTTGTCGTAACTCAGAACCCTGACCAGACCTTCCCCTGCAGCCACTGCGGTCGAACCTGCCTGTCCCGGATTGGCCTCCGCAGCCACGAAAATGCCTGCAGACGACGTGGGCAAGCCCTATAGAATCTTCGTTCGCGAAGTCAAGCCAAGAGAGACTGTGTGGATATCGCATCGCTGAATTAAATATTGTTGGAACTGTTACTCCAGTATTGTATACATCCTTAAGCCACGTGTAACGGATTGCAGCTGAATGAGGTTTATTTAAAAAGAACCTTACGTGCGTGCGTCTGGTGTGTTTATCATACTACGACTACAACTCCACCACGTAACATTTTGGCACCTCCGACGGGATCTCTTCAGTTGATTCAGTGGAAAGGTAGCAGGAGAAAACAGGCAGTAGTGAAAAGCAGAGATGGCGACATCGGAAATGGAGACATTCCTGAAATTTGGAAAGGAATGTGGACTCGAAGGAGCTCAACTCCTCGAGTTTGTAAAGGAGAGAGAGAAGGAGAGATTGGAGAGAGAAGAAAAGGAACGAGAGAGAGAAGAAAAAGAAAGACTGGAGAGATTGGAGAGAGAAGAAAAAGAAAGACTGGAGCGAGAGGAGAGAGAGGAAAAGAAACGAGAGAGAGAGAAGAAAAGGAGAGACTGGAGAGAGAAAGAGAAAAGAGACTTGAAGAAGAGAAGAGATTGGAAAGAGAAGAAAGAGCTAGAGAACGTGAAATCAGGAGACTCGAAATCCAAGCAGAAGAAGCAGAGAAACAGCGAAGAGAGGCAAAGAAACAACGAGAAGAGGAGCGAGAAGAGGCGGAGAGGCACCGTCAACACGAAATTCATCTAAAGCAGATGGAGATTGAGGCACAGAGCCAGAGGGTTTCTGAAGCAACAGTATTAGCCGGCAGAGAACAAACAGCCCGTGCGCCAAAACTTCCACCTTTCATTGAAAATTCAGATAAGATGGACGCTTTTCTGGAGCGATTTGAGGACTTCGCAAATAGCAACAATTGGAAACAAGAGACTTGGGCTATTAAACTGAGCGCACTTCTAACTGGCAAAGCGCTTGAATTTTACACTCGCTTACCAAGAGAGGAAGCCGAAGATTATAGGCAGTTGAAAGCCGCCCTGTTGAGACAGTACGACTTTACTGAAGAGGGTTACAGGCGACGATTTCGGAACTGCAAGCCTGAAGAAGGAGAAACAACCGGCCTATTCATCGAAAGAATCAGAAGCTACCTGGAGAAATGGATAGAGCTGGCTGGCCTAAACAGAGAGTACCAAGACCTGTGCGACCTCATCATCAAAGAACAAGTTTTTAGCGCATGTTATAAGGACCTGGCCGCCCACCTCAGAGAGCAAAAAGAACAGTCACTAAAGGCCCTGGCCGACTTCGCTCAAAGATACCTTGAAGCCCACAACATGAAGTTCGGGTCCAGTAAGCCGCAGCGTGTATCTGCACCAGCAGAGGAAATCCACAATGTCAGAGACACCCCGAAATACAAGCCGGTGGAGAATCTGACATGTTTTCTCTGTGGAAAGAAAGGTCACAAGGCGATACGGTGTCCTTCTAAAGACCTTCCCCGAGGCGCCAACATCAGAAGATCCAACCAAGATCGTGGGATAGCAGGCAGAAGCAATACCACGTCTCAACACAGAGCCGCCGCTGTATTAGCAAATGATGTGACGTCATCCAATGACGTTGAGTCTAGTGAAACGCGAGTGACACCAGAGCTAATTGAATCTTTCAAAAGGAATGGACGCATCCCAGTAGGAGATGGGGCTACATTTTTACCAGTCTCAAACATCGCGCTGCCTGAGAATGAAGTGCCGAACATGCCGGTGGTGTCAGGATTCATCGGCGATACACCAGTGAGAGTGTTGAGAGACACTGGTTGTAGTTGCGTCATCGTGAGAGAGGACCTAGTAACTGAAGACCAGAAGTTACAGGAGTGGACCACCCTCCTTTTGGCCGACGGAACTGTAAGAATTATCCCCCTTGTCAATGTCAGAGTCGACACTCCGTATCTGAGAGGAGAGGTGAAGGTGCTATGCGTAAAGACCCCTGTCTACGATCTTATCATCGGAAACGTTGACTGTGCCAGAAATGCAGAGGATCCAGACCCGAAGTGGAGACCTGAAACATGTTCTGTTACCACAAGAAGTCAAGCAAAGAAGAGTCACCAAACCATCCCTCTAAAAGTGGCGGACAACACGGAAGCCGCCGTTGTGAATAAGGAAAGGCTGGTGGAGCTACAGAGAGCCGACACCACGCTTGACAAGCTCCGAGGTCAAACCGAGCCTGTGACGCGAAAGGGAAAAGAGATAACCTTCGAGACCAGAGAAGATAACATGTACCGGATATTCGACAGCAATGGAGATAAACCTGTGCGTCGAGTAGTAGTTCCTGAACCTTTAAGAATGCAGGTGATGAAATTGGCACATGATTCCACATTGGGAGGACATTTGGGAATCAACAAGACGCTCGATAGAATCCGAGCCGTCTTCTACTGGCCTGATATGGGAGGCGACGTCACCCGATTCTGCAGATCGTGCGACATATGCCAGAAGACAATCTCCAAGGGAAAGGTGCCCAAGGTTCCTCTAGAGAAAATGCCATTAATCGATATGCCTTTCAAGCGGGTAGCTGTTGACCTTGTGGGGCCAATATCTCCTCCGAGTGAAGATGGTCATCAATACATTTTGACCCTGGTGGACTATGCTACACGTTATCCTGAAGCCATACCATTGAAGAAGATTGACACTCATACAGTGGCAGAGGCGCTCGTCGACATTTTCAGCCGTTTAGGGATTCCTGAAGAGATCTTAAGTGACCTGGGAACTCAGTTCGTCTCCGACTGCATGGAGGAAGTCAACCGACTATTGAGCATCCGTCACCTTACTACCACCCCTTATCACCCCATGTGTAATGGGCTGGTTGAAAAATTTAATGGAACATTGAAGGCTATGCTGAAGAAACTGTGTGCTGAGCAGCCAAGGTTGTGGCATAGATATATCAATGCCTTGCTCTTCGCATACCGTGAAGTTCCTCAGGATTCGACAGGGTTTTCCCCTTTTGAATTACTGTACGGTAGGACTGTAAGGGGGCCCATGCACATCCTGAAGGAGCTGTGAACCAAGGATATCGACGCACCTGAGGTGAAAATCAGCTACCAGTACGTCTTCGAACTGAGAGAGAAGCTGGAAGATACCCTCAGGATGGCTCGAGAAGAACTACGGAAGGCGCAGAACAAGGGGAAGCATTACTATGATCGTAAGGCAAAACCTCGACGATTCCCGCCAGGTGACCATGTATTGCTTCTTCTTCCTACCGACAACAACAAACTTCTGATGCAGTGGAAGGGACCATACGTTGTCGACACGGTGGTTGGCACCAACGACTACAGAGTCAAGGTCAACAACAAGGTGAAGACTTACCATGCTAATCTGTTGAAGAAGTATATTGAGAGGGGTCGTCAAGACAAAAAACAAATGGCCGCATCGGTGCGTCTTGCTGATGACAAAAGACTAGACGACGAGAACCTGTTTGACCTTAATGAACTCCGACACAAAGAGGATGTAGAAGATATTCAGTTCGGTCAGAATCTGACCCAGACTCAACGTGAAGAACTGCACATGCTGACTCAAGAGTTCGAGCATCGGTTTACACCTGACCCAGGGACAACAGACATCATCCAGCCCGAGGTTAATCTTACATCCGACAATCCGGTTCGCGACGAGTCGTGTCGTCTGTTTCGCTACACGAGTAAAGGACCGAGAAAGAATGTTCGAGAGACGCCGGACCTGAGAGCCGACAGCGATTCCAGATCGCCAGTTGTTATTTCGAGGGAACAAGGGAGATCCAATTTGGTGTGTATGGACTGTAACATTTTTCCTAAGCCGACAGTGTTTGACCCAGAACCAATAACTGTGTGAACTGTGTACTGTACCCCATGATTTGATGATATCCAGAAGTGAACTTTGACATTGATTTTAGTTTAATCGAGGATTCACATAACTTTGGAGCGGATTACCTGAGCAGAGCAGTTTGAATGAACAATTCTGTGTCCAGGACAGTTTAGATAAACATTTTGGTTTTCACGACATTTTACCCCACCCGGGTCTGCCCTGGGGGACTTGGGTGGGGTTAGGTATTTTTTAGTTCCCAGGGTCACCCTGGTCAGCCCCACAGGGTGGGGTTTTCTCTCTCTGGGGCATGTGTTTCTGTCTACCCGAGGTCCATTCACCTGTATTTGCCTTTTTTAAACTCTCCCTACTGTCTGCACTGCCTGTAGCTCTTGATATTGGATGTGTGTTGCTAAATGGTCTTAGCTTTATTTAGGCCCCATGTGTTAGGTTTATTTAATGTGTTTGACCGGCTGGCGACATACATTCAATGTTCTGTTTAGTTGGTTGTTTTTTTTCACAAGCAGTGCAGGCACGTCCTGAGAAAGCCTTGTTGCTGTCGGGACGTTAAGCAAAGTACAATCAATCAATCATTTCACGACATTTTAATGGGACATGTCTTCGCTCAGGACTGTTTAAAGGAACTGTGAGATGATTATTTTGATTTGATTTTGATGTTAAATTATTTTTGTTTGGGGTTCTGAGTTGAACACAGCCACAACCGTATTTTTGAGATTTGAGAAGATTTTTTTGGTGGAATTTCGTTCTAAAGAGGGGGGTAATGTTACGTTTGTGGTTGTGTTATCCTGTGAGAGCGTGTATGTATTGATCGTAGGAAACGATCTGATATTTATTTGAGCTATCATGGTTACGATTCACGTGCCTTTTCAGTAAGATTTTCTTTTGTTCGTATGTAGAGTGGATTTCGTTTTGTTATGTTTAGTCCAGGACGTCCTAGAAAGGTCGCACTGTCTATTAACCTCGTTTGTATGGCGTCTGTAAATACGGAACAGTTCGTAACAGTTCGCTACATTTTGTTTTTCAGTGCGCGTGAATTGAGCAGCCTTTATTTTGTTTTGGGAATGTACTCGTACCTTCTAGAGCTATCATAGAACGTGGTGATAGGGCTACCATACTTTTATGTGTCTTCATTATACATTAGGATTTAGAGCTGAAGTGAGCAGCCGAGTTTTTGTAGCCTATTTTAGTGATTCCTGAAAATTCTTATTTATGAGTTTCAGTTGCGTATTTCGTTCCGATTGGTTGCATTGTATTATTTCCGTAGATGATTCTAGAATTTGGTAGTATATATAAGGAGTGCGCTGGGAAAGCCCATTTGTACATTGTCTTGCTTTGTTAGTTGTAGAGACACACAGTTTATTGGGAGAGACGCTGTGTATGAGAAACTTTGTGTCGAAGTGTGGACATTGCAGAAGATACTTTGTATCAGTAGTTTGTGCATTTGAAAGTGCATTACTGTGTGGATATCGCATCGCTGAATGAAATATTGTTGGGACTGTTACTTTAGTATTGTCTACATCCTTAAGCCACGTGTGACGGATTGCAGCTGAACGAGGTTTATTTAAAAAGAACCTTACGTGCGTGCGTCTGGTGTGTTTATCATACTATGACTACAACTCCACCACGTAACAAGAACAATCACGAACTTGCGCTTTGAGGACAACATTGATGGCCATGCAGGAACAGAGAAGGAGCTAGCTCAGCTGGTGGAAAAGCTGGACAGTACAGCCATTGCGTATGGGATGGAAATCAGTGCAGAGAAGACCAAACTGATGACAAAGAACACCAGTGGCATTGGCACTGACGTCATGAGTGGAAGCTAAAAACTGGAAACAGTTAATACATTCAAGTACTTAGGAGCCACTGTGACAGGTGAGGGATCAAACCAGAAATACTGTCCAGGATTGCGCAGACAACAACAGCACTGACAAGAATGAAGACCATATGGAAGGACAGAAACATCACGCTCTGATCCAAGATCAGACTGATGCGCTCCTTGGTCATCTCAGTTTTCGTGTATGCCTGTGAGTCATGGACCCTCAAAGCAGACCTTGAAAGGAGGATACAAGCCACTGAAATGAGTTGTTTTCGAAGGCTGCTTGGCATTTTATACAGAGATCTCATCACGAACGAGGAAGTGGGAAGCAGAATCAGGCAAGCCATTGGGCCCTATGAAGACTTATTAGCTATTATGAATAAAACGGAAACTGAAGTGGTATGGGCATGTCACGCGTTCAGCAGGGCTTGCCAAAACAATCCTGCAAGGCACTGTACAAGGAGGACGAAGGAGAGGAAGACAGAGGAAAAGATGGGAGGACAATATCTCAGACTGGACTAGAGTGAGGCTGGGCGATACGGTAAGAATGACAGAGAACAGAGAGGAATGGAGGGAGCTGGTTGCCAGGTCATCAGTGGTGCCCCAACGATCGGCAAGACTACGGGAGATAGCTAGCTAGCTAGGTAGCTAGCTAGCTAGGTAGGTAGGTAGGTAGGTAGGTTAGGTAGGTTAGGTAGGTTAGGTAGATTAGGTAGATTTGATAGATTAGATAGATAGCTGATCCAAAAAATTAGTACAAACTGGTTATTGGGTTTAATCAGTACAGCAAGTTGTCAGTCTATATATTTTGTAGTTATCAGTACAGCAAGTGGGGATATTATCAGTGTAGAGATTATGTAGTTATCAGTACAGCAAGTGGGGATATTGTCAGTTTCGAGATGATGTAGTTATCAGTACAGCAAGTGGGGATATTGTCAGTCTAGAGATGATGTAGTTATCAGTACAGCGAGTGGGGATATTATCAGTCTATTGTGTATATAGTTATCAGTACATCAAGTGGGGATAATTATTGTCAGTCTAGAGATGATATAGTTATCAGTACAGCAGGTGGGGATATTGCCAGTCTAGACATGATGTAGTTATCAGTACAGCAAGTGGAAATATTATCAGTCTAGAGAGTATGTTGTTATCAGTACAGCAAGTGGGGATATTGGCAGTCTAGAGATGATGTACCTATCAGTACCACATGTGGGGATATTGGCAGTCTAGAGATTATGTAGTTTTGCGACCCTAAACATGGCGTTTTATGACATGCACACAATCGTGTCATTTTCGCAAATTTTCAATTGTGATTTCGGAAACTATAAAAGATTAAAATTTTGCACGACTACACATTTTAATGCGATCTTTCCCAATGGAATATCACTTTTCAAGTGTTTACAATCTGAAATTGTGGGTGATCCTATCTACACTCTAAAAGAAATTCTTGTGTAGGAAATCACCAATTCACTCTGGTGTGTGCACACCAACCACTACTAGCAAAACTCTTGAACGTTTTAGTCTGTCTGAAAAAAAAACATCTATTCTTCCTCCTGAGATCTGCTGCTAGAGCTATATAGTCTGTTTACATCATTGAGGCGTCTCTCGTCCCAGCCATACATCTCTTCTTCGCCCTGAGAACTGCTGATAGTGCTATATAATCTGTTTACATCATTGAGGCGTCTCTCGTCCCAGTCATACATCTCTTCTTCCCCCTGAGAACTGCTGATAGTGCTATATAATCTGTTTACATCATTGAGGCGTCTCTCGTCCCAGTCATACATCTCTTCTTCTCCCTGAGAACTGCTGCTAGTGCTATATAGTCTGTTTACATCATTGAGGCGTCTCTCGTCCCAGCCATACATCTCTTCTTCGCCCTGAGAACTGCTGATAGTGCTATATAATCTGTTTACATCATTGAGGCGTCTCTCGTCCCAGTCATACATCTCTTCTTCCCCCTGAGAACTGCTGATAGTGCTATATAGTCTGTTTACATCATTGAGGCGTCTCTCGTCCCAGCCATACATCTCTTCTTCCCCCTGAGAACTGCTGATAGTGCTATATAATCTGTTTACATCATTGAGGCGTCTCTCGTCCCAGCCATACATCTCTTCTTCCCCCTGAGAACTGCTGATAGTGCTATATAGTCTGTTTACATCATTGAGGCGTCTCTCGTCCCAGCCATACATCTCTTCTTCCTCCTGAGAACTGCTGATAGTGCTATATAGTCTGTTTACATCATTGGGGCGTCTCTCGTCCCAGTCATACATCTCTTCTTCCCCCTGAGAACTGCTGATAGTGCTATATAGTCTGTTTACATCATTGAGGCGTCTCTCGTCCCAGCCATACATCTCTTCTTCCCCCTGAGAACTGCTGATAGTGCTATATAATCTGTTTACATCATTGAGGCGTCTCTCGTCCCAGCCATACATCTCTTCTTCCCCCTGAGAACTGCTGATAGTGCTATATAGTCTGTTTACATCATTGAGGCGTCTCTCGTCCCAGCCATACATCTCTTCTTCCTCCTGAGAACTGCTGATAGTGCTATATAGTCTGTTTACATCATTGGGGCGTCTCTCACTCCAGCCATACATCTCTTCTTCCCCCTGAGAACTGCTGCTAGTGCTATATAGTCTGTTTACATCATGGGGCTTCTCTCACCCCAGCCCTAGATCTCTTCTTCTCCCAAGAACTGCTGCTAGTGCTATAATAGTCTGTGACATGGTAACTACTACACGCCAGACGCATCAGCTTAAGTCATTCTACCCCAAGGCCGAAACCCCCAAATGTTGCCGTCGTCCTCTGAAGACTGCAGTGCAGTACAGGACACAGATCGACCATGATATGATAGTTCAAGGGTGATGGCATCTTATCTTCCTGTGGTGTGTCCGGGGTAGAATGAGTTGAACCGCTTTCTCTCAGCTTGTCTCTCAATGACAACGTCATAGGACAGATCGCGCAGCATAAATTGCTGGGAGTAATTATAGACGATCAACTGAAGTGGCAGCCCCACATAAACACCGTCTGTAAACGTGTCTTTAAGAATCTGTACATGCTGTCTAAGCTTAACTTCATCATTGCCGTTGCCACCCATACACTATTCTACAACTCTCATGTTAAATCTCACATTGACTATGCATCAACAGTGTGGGGTGGTTCAAGCGAAGTGCATTTGAAGAGGCTAAACTCCCTACATCGGAGAGCTGCCAAATTAATACTTCCGGCTCCATATCTCTCAGCTGATCAAATCCTCGTGTCACTGGACATGCTCCTTCTGAAGCAACACTTTCTTTTCAACAAGGGTGTCTTCATGTTTAAGTTGCACAAACAGTCATGTCCAGCGTACCTTAACACTTTTATTTCGGAACGTGTTTCTGACGTTTCTAGATTTGACCCACAATATCGAGCTCCCAGCCCACTTATTGACATCTTTAAATCAAGCCTGTCTTCTGCAGGAGCTCATTATGGAATTCTGTGCCACTTAACAGAAAATGTGCGCAAGCGCTGTCATCCTTCAAGATTAGCCTCTTCAAGCACCTCAAGTCATGTTTATAAGACATCCTTGGTCATGCCGGTGCCTCTAGCGCATCCACTGGCTCAACGTTCTCAGCTTTGTGGTCAATCTTTGGACTGCATTTAACGCTGTACACTGCTCTAGGCGAGTGGTAACATTTGGTTTGTACGTGTGTGCACGTGTTTGCGTGGTTGCGTGAGTGCGAGCGTTTGTGAGAGCGTGTGAATCGTACATCTGCTTTATTATATTGTGCTATATTTAGTCATTCGCGCACATTAATGCTTATAATAGCTATGACTTCATGCAGTGACGAACCTCATCTGCTGTCTGACTCGAGTGACTATTGTTGATCAGTGAAGTCGAGGGAGACAAACAGTTTGTGCAGGTACTAGTTATCGTGGGGAGGGGGAAAGGAAGGTGGTAAAATGTGGGGACGTCGATAATAAGGTTGTGTTAAAAATGTAATTTTTTTTAAACTTTCTTTTTTTTTTTTTTTTTTGCTGGTCTATTATGAGCATTTTGATTTCCCGCCCTTTTAACTTAAGGTTTTCGATGTTCTTTGCATGCATTTTCTTTTCATTTACATAAGTGTGTGTGTGTGTGTGTGTGTGTGTGTGTGTGTGTTTTGTGTGTGTGCATGTGTGTGTATGTGATGAAACTCTATGTTCATGCATAGTGTTCACAAATTAGGTTTAATACGGTACGGTGTTTGTTAACGGTTTGTTTTGTGCGGATAGTCCGTATAGCACGAGGCCCACGTGGAACCTTTCTGACACGGGGAGTTTAGTTAGTTGTAGGCAGAGCTTAGTCTGGCAGAGCAGTAAATACGTTAGTACGGAGCTTGACTGTCAGCTTGAGCAGATGTGTGTGAGATACCTAGCCCGTATTCCAAGACTCTGAAACCTAGGATTCAGGTATGTTTCTATATATGTATTATTGATAGTTGCTTAGTTAAAGACGGTATGCGTTGGTAAGCGTAATTTGGTTGTATAGTGTTGACCGGTTTGGTTCAGTTATGTTGGTTTGGAATTCAGTGAGGTAACCGGTGTTTTTGGTATACAGTTATTTACCGAGTTGGATAACTAAAGGAATGTGAGGTGTGTATGTCTAAGTCGCTATGAAGGTAGTACGTGGTTGGTTAAGCATAGTCTTTTCCAGGGTAGAGAATATTGTATGGCGAGAGTGTTAGGTTATAGTCTGTTTAAAGGTAGTGACAGTTATGGGAGGTGTTACGAAAGTAGTTCGGGTTATGAAGCACGGGTGTGTGTGAATGAACGTGTGAGTTGTTGTATCAGCCAGGTTACGTAATGTTTCTCATATTATCCAATATGTGTGTGTGTTTAGTAAGTGTTACGATTTGTGTCCTTATTATTGTTTAGAGTGCTTGTTGGAGAGAGAGAGAGAGAGAGAGAGAGAGAGAGAGAGAGAGAGAGAGAGAGAGAGAGAGAGAGAGAGAGAGAGAGAGAGAGAGAGACGGACGCCGAGACGTCAGTCACCAGGACCTAACGCGAGGTTATATCTCCAATTCTTCACTCGGGCAGTGAGCGGCCGGTGCCAAGACACGAGGGTCACAGCGAAGATACAGTACGAGAAACGAGGACGTCCACGACTCGAGAGACAGGACGACTCGAGGAGCGTACGAGAAAGGACTTGCACGCCTAGACGTGAAGGGACTGACAGTAACCATGCGAGAACACCAAGCAGGTTGGGGACTGTGAGAAACTAATGCCTAGCCTGACATTTATATTGTGTATGTGTATGTGATGTGATGTGGAGTGCATAGGGCATGTTAGAGCACAGAAGAAGACATGGCCATCCACTGCAGCCAAGGAAGCTACCAGTTGTAACGTCTCTTTGTGCCACTGGACACTGTTTTTTTTTTTCGGCCGAGAGGGTGGGGTTGCTCCAGCGCAACAGCTTCTCCACCAAAATCTCCTTCACGCGCAGGTTTTGTGCATGGATCTTCACCTTCACCAAATCTGCTACTTCATCTTCCTTTTTCGTTTGCCTCTTCCAGTAGTCCTGCGGCGATGGGGAACGGACTAAACGACAGGTAGAGGTTACTACTGGGAGTCGCAGCTCCGAACCTGCACGTAGGCGGCCTGTGGACCAGTGGTCGCTCTTCCCTGTACCAGGGGCAGCAGGGAAGCTCGGCAGCATCCCAGGCGACTGAGCAGCCCTCTTCAGGACAGCACTGCTCACCCTAGTAAGATAGGGAACTAGAAAAGGTTTTCCAAACATTGTCTGCCCTACATAAACCAGTCAGCTTACCGCGGCTGGCGGTTTAACCCTTTTATGCGGTCGAAAAGAAAAACAAAGAAAGAAACTTATTCTCGGTATGTGGAACGTACGAACCCTGTTGGACAGAGATCAGACGAAGAGACCACACAGAAGAACAGCCCTCATAGCCAGGGAGCTGGCGAGATATAAAATCGACATTGCCGATCTTAGCGAAACCATATTTGCTGACGAAGGCTCGATCTGTGAACCTGAGGGTGGGTACACCTTTTCTGAAAGGGCAAAGCTGAGAACGAAGACAGGATACACGGAGTTGGCTTCGCCATCCGCACCACGCTCCTCCGACAGCTGCCTTCTCTTCCCACTAGCATCAGCGAACGATTGATGAAGCTCCGTTTACCCATCTCCCACACCCGACATGTCACTATCATCGGTGCATATGCTCCGACACAAACCAACGCCGATGATGACAAGGAGGCGTTCTATGAGAGCCTCGACTCCCTCCTAAAGTCCACTCCTGCAAGTGACAAACTCATCGTGCTTGGTGACTTCAATGCACGAGTTGGGCGCGAATGCGAATGCTGGGAAGGAGTGATGGGCCCACACGGGCTGGGCAAGATGAACAGCAATGGCCTGCTGCTGCTGACATTGTGCGCTGAGAATGGACTCGCCATCACCAACACCCTCTTCAGGCTGGCTAGTAAGTACAAGACAACATGGATGCATCCCAGGTCCAAGCAGTGGCATCTCATAGACTATGTTATTGTCCGCCAGCGGGATACTCGTGATGTTAGAATCACCAGAGCCATGAGAGGAGCATAGTGCTGGACCGACCATCGGCTGGTGCAGTCTGTCCTCAACCTGCACACCAGCACACAGGAAGAGGCCGAAGCTCACCCGACCTTCATTCAACCTGGCCAAGCTGAAGTGCCCGGACGTCAAGGAAAACTTCCAGTCCAACCTTGATGACCTGCTAACTGACCATGGACCGTTGAATGGCAACCCAACTGAAATGTGGAACCAGTTAAATGGGATGGTGACGGAGTCTGCCAAAGACGTGCTTGGACCCAAGCAGAGAGTACACCAGGATTGGTTTGATGAGAACAATGAAGAGATCAACAAGCTACTGCACGGCAGTTCACCCTTCTCTGAATTCCTCTGTTTAGTTGGGCTCTGTGCCAGCCGTGACCCACTTCACTGATAAGTGCGCGCGGGTCATAGCAGGCTCCAGCCTAGCTGCTGGCGGGAAGCGTTGTGCTCTTTGTTCCCTGTTGAAGTCTGCGAGGCATGTGATAAGTTTAGTCTGTTTATAACTTAGTATTGCCGTGGCTAAAAAGTTTCCATCGTAAATATCATTATTTAATACTATTCTTGAAATTGTCCTCTTCAAGCTCATATAAGTTTGGTTTGAAGAACCTCTTCGAATTCTGTGCTTATTACTTGATTACAACGTGTGGAGTTTGAGGAACTTTCCTTTCGCTGTAGACAGTGCGTGTGTGTAAAAAATTTGTTTTATGTGCGGAATGTATCACTCCAATGTGTACCCTTATCTGATGCATATAATGTAAAGTATAGCATGTTAAAGCCATGGAGAATGAACATTTATTTCCGAGACATTTGGAAGCCGTGAATTCTTTGTGTAGACTTTGTGGTAGAAGGTCTAGGCGAGCAGTCAAAGACAAAAACAAATCCATGTTTCTGTGCACTAAATACACCAGTGATATATTTTCGTGTTACAACATTGATGTGCTCAACGACCAGGAAGGGAAGCATTCTAAAACAATTTGTTGCTTGTGTCGTGCAAAGCTTGTCAAATTAAGAAAACAAGTGGAGCGCACAGGCTGTACAGACATTCACAAAACGTGTGATTTTTGGGTAACATTTGATGAAACTCTTTCTGTTGATGACTGTCATGCTCATGCAACCGTGAATATCTTGAAAAGGAAGGCATGGGCACAGAGAGATCCTTCTGACAGAGCATTTGGCTTTGGTTTCTCAAAATTTTCATCAGGTAATCACAGACTGTCACTCGTCCAAAAAATGAAACTGATCGGCCTATGAAGTTTAGGCACAGCATCATAGTGACCATGTAGACACACTCATTTTAAGCTATTTTAACGTGACACTAAGCCGGAACTGAATCTCTGAACAGCAAACAGTAAACCTCTGCTTTGTACATTGTTTTTAAACTGTGCTAAAATTGTAATATTGTTAAAAACAATGACTTTATCGGTGAAATTCGCATACTTCATGTCGGCATGCTCTGAATGGATTACCGTTTTCACTTGGCCCACCAAACCGGCTTTAGCAGGACTAAGGTATGTGGTTCATGAAGATTTTAGCATGGGATATGCCAGTTAAGGCATCTGTTGACAGCACTGACTTTGTCTGAACTTTCCAAAAACTTCAGTTTTTGAACTGTGATGTGATGAAAAGTATGATAAACTAACGGAAGGCTGCATCTAATCCGTCTCCTAGTGATACTTTGAGCCCTCTTGTCTCTCTTGGCTTGACATCGCGAACGAAGATTTTATAGGAGTTGCCCACAACGTCTGCAGGCTTGTTCGTGGCTGCGGAGGCCAATCCGAGACAGGCAGGTTCGACCGCAGTGTATGGCCAGGGTTCTGAGCTGCAGCATCTCTGTTTTTACTCCTGAGCCGCTTGTCCTTAACGCTAGCTCTGTGAGAGTCCTCAAAGGAGACAGCTGCCTTGTAAATGGTGGAGCGCCAGGTGTCATGGTCCGCAGCAAGTGAAGACCACTGGTGGTGGTCGATTTGGCAGGCACTAAGTGACTTCTTGAGACAGTCTTTGTATCTCTTCTTTGGTGCCCCTCTGTCACGGTGTCCAGTAGCAAGCTCGCCGAACAGGGTGATCTTTGGTAGGCGATGATCCTCCATCCTGGAGACATGCCCCGCCCAGCGGAGCTGTGTCCGCAGCAGCAAAGCCTCGATGCTCACAGTTTCAGCCTGTTCAAGGACCTCAACGTTGGTGACATAGTCACTCCAGTGAATGCCCAGGATGGTACGCAGGCAGCGCTGGTGGAAGCGTTCGAGGAGTCGTAGTTGGCTGCGGTAGAGGGCCCAGGACTCGGAACCATACAGCAGGGTGGTGAGGACCACAGCTCTGTACACGCTGATCTTGGTGCCTGTTTTCAGCTGTTGATTGTGCCACACCCGCTTGAAAAGTCGCCCGAAAGCGCTGTTCGCTTTTGCCAGCCTGCTGTCAAGCTCCTTGTCCAGCTTGGCGTCCGACGTGATAATGCAGCCAAGGTAAGTAAACTGGTGCACTGACTTTAGTTCAGACTCGCCAATGGTGATGCGAGGAGGGCGATACACTGTCTTGGGTGCCGGCTGATGGAGGACCTCTGTCTTTTTCAGACTGACCTCGAGTCCAAAGAGCTGGGCAGCATCTGCGAAGCAAGACGTGATGCGCTGCAGGGCTCTCCCTGTGTGTGCAACGAGGGCAGCATCATCAGCAAAAAGCAGCTCACAAATCAGTTGGTCTAGGGTTTTCGTGTGGGCCTGCAGTCGTCTGAGGTTGAACAGGCTGCCATCGATACCTGATGTACACTGCATCGTCATCATCGAGGTCCACTGTGGCCTGCTTCAACGTCATGCTAAAAAAGATGGTGAAGAGGGTCGGTGCCAGCACGCAGCCCTGCTTTACGCCGTTGAGAATAGGGAATGGTTCTGAGAGGTCATTGTTGAGTCTGACCTGGCCTTGCTGGTCCTCGTGTAGCTGGACAATCATGTTGAGGAACTTTGGGGGACAGCCAAGTCGCTCCAGGATCTGCCACATGCCTTGCCTGCTCACAGTGTCGAACGCTTTTGTTAGGTCGACAAATGTTACTTACAGCCCTTTGTTCTGCTCGCGGCACTTCTCCTGTAGCTGTCTCAGCACAAAGACCATATCGGTGGTGCTCCTGTTTGCTCTGAAGCCACACTGGCCCTCTGGGAGTTGGTCTTCAGCGATGGCAGGTACCAGCCGATTCAGGAGCAGCCTTGCAAGGATTTTCCCAGCAATGGACAGCAGTGTAATTCCCCGATAGTTGGAACAGTCAGACTTCTCGCCTTTGTTCTTGTACAGGGTGATAACGACTGCATCACGGAGATCTTTTGGTAGTGTTCCTTTCTCCCAGCAGCAGAGAAAGAGGTCGTGGAGCTTGTTGTGCAGTGCTGCGCCTCCATGTTTCCAGATCTCTGGCGGTATTCCATCAATGCCTGCTGCTTTGCCACTCTTGAGCTGGTGGATGGCTGTGAGGGTCTCTTCAGCGGTGGGCGGTTCGTCCAATTCAACCTTTACTGGGAGGTGTGGGATTTGTAGGACGACTGCTTCTTGAACAGTGCGCTCAGCGCTGAAGAGGCTCTGAAAGTATTCCGACCAGCGGTTCAAGATGGAGGTATTATCTGTGAGGAGTGCCTGGCCATTCGCCCTTCGCAGGGGACTTTGTACCTTGAGCCAGTGCATGATAAATATCCACGCAGATTCCCCCAGCATGTTTGGTGTCCAAAGATAGTACAATTTCTCCTCTACAAGACGATGTATGTTCAAATAATCACTCACAACTGCAGGTGTATTAATTCCGGTTTACAGACAACATCTGTAATTTACAGCTTATTCGCTGATGTATGCAGCAGAGGCTAACAGCTAATCGGGGTCAAGCACAGTAGTACTGTAAACAAAGACGGCTGCTGCGCTATTAGCATCCCCAGCGGAAGCGAGACCGCATAGCTGGTGCCTTATCAGTGATGGTATTTAGAGCGCTGATGGTAAGGGGAAGGAGGTTGCCTCGCTATTTCAGTGCTCTCGCGAAGCCGATCTCTAAGTGTGCTGGCGCGCGCCGGCGGGCATAGAGCTGAAAACTAAAGAGCATAGGCTAAACTGCCGTGACTGGAGCAAAAGCACAGTACCTTCAACGAGTGGCAGAACGACATCAACTCCTTGTCCAAGAAAGACCGCTTCAAACACCTCCAGACAAAAGCCCAGAGAGAGCTCCGCAACATACAGGACACCTGGTGGGACGGCAAAGCAAAAGAACTTGAACACTTCGCTGAATCCAGCAACTCCAAGGAGTTTTTCATCGCTATGAAAGCTCTCTACGGCCCTGCCAGACCCAGCACAACCCCTCTCTTCTCCGCCGACGGCTTCACCTTGCTAAAGGACAAAGGCAGCATCACTGAGCGCTGGAGAGAACACTTCTCAAATCTGCTGAACCTGCCTTCCACTGTCGAACCCGCAGCCCTGGACATGATTCCCCAGAAGCCGACACTGGATGACCTTGACCTCACGCCAACCCTGGACGAGGTCAAGAAAGCGATACACCAGACTAGCTCCGGCAAGGCTGCAGGCATGGACGGCATCCCCGCAGAGCTCTTCAAGGCAGCTGGACCTGAGACCCTTGATGCCTTCCTCAACATTCTGACATGTATCTGGGCAGATGAGAACATGCCACAGAAATTTAGAGATGCTACAATCGTCTCCCTGTTCAAGAACAAGGGCAGCAAAGCAGACTGTGCCAAGTACCGAAGGATCTCACTCTTGTCCATTGCTGGCAAGATCCTTGCGAGAGTCATCCTCAACTGCCTGATCAGCTCTGTATCTGAGGAAGCGCTCCCAGAGGCTCAATGTGGCTTCAGACCCGGCCGCAGCACAGTCGACATGGTCTTCTCTGTGAGACAGGTCCAGGAGAAATGCATTGAGCAGCACATGGGCCTCTATGCTGTCTTCATAGATCTGAGCAAAGCATTCGACACTGTGAACAGAGAAGCGCTTTGGGTCATCCTCGCAAAGGTCGGCTGCCCCAGAAAGTTCACCAACATCATCCGCCTCTTCCATGATGGAATGGTAGCAGTTGTCCAGTCAAACGGCGACACATCCGCACCCTTCGACATTTCCAACGGTGTGAAACAATGTTGTGTTCTTGTCCCCGTAATGTTCAACCTGTTCTTCACGTGTGTCCTGACACATGCAGTACGCGACCTTGAGAAGGGAGTATACCTGAAGTACCGACTAGACGGCTCTCTCTTCGACCTCCGTCGTCTGAACGCCAGGACCATGACCATCGAGAGACTGATCCTTGAGGCGCTGTTTGCCGATGACTGTGCGCTGATGGCGCACACGGAGTCTGACCTCCAGACCATCGTCAACAGGTTCTCGGAAGCCTCTCGACTGTTTGGCCTCACCATCAGTCTCAGCAAGACCGAGGTCCTGCACCAATCGGCCCCAGGCACAAGAGCCGCCCCCCCCCCCACCCAAAGTGTACATGGAAGGCACCGAGCTGAAGACTGTCGACCAGTTCAGGTACCTTGGGAGCATCATCTCTTCTGACGGCACTATCGACAAGGAAATCACAGCTTGCATCAGCAAAGCCAGCAAAGCCCTGGGTCGCCTGCGCACTCGTGTGTTGAATAACAACAACACCAAGCTCTCCACCAAGATCAAAGTCTACAAGGCAGTAGTTCTCCCCATCCTCTTCTACGGCTGTGAGTCATGGACGCTGTACAGAAAGCACCTCAAGCAGCTTAAACATTTCCACATGAGATCCCTGCGCTCACTCATGGGCATCAAATGGCAAGACAAGGTGACAAACCTGGAAGTCCTGGACAATGCTGATTTAGTGAGTGTTGAAGCCTTGATCTTAAAGACACAACTCCGCTGAACAGGTCATGTCATACGCATGGATGATTCTCGCATGTAAGGCCAACTCCTGTATGGTGCACTCTCACAAGGACACAGGAAGCAATGACGGCCAAAGAAACGCTTCAAAGACGGCATAAGAGACAGCCTCAAGTACTGCGTCTTCCCGGCAAAGGAACTTGAAGCACAAGCACAAGACAGATCCGGCTGGCGTGCCGCCATCAGTAAAGCCTGCACGCTCCTTGAACACAATCGGCGCGAACGGATCACCAGTGCCAGAGCTCGCAGAAAGACAGCGTCGACTCTCCCCACAGCTACGTTCCAGTGCCCCCATTGCCCTCGCAGGTGTGGCTCCAGGATTGGCTTGGCCAGCCACACCCGCACCCACAAATAGAAGTCATGCACAATGACGACATCATCGGTTTCGATGGTCTACCCATTATTATATGTGATGTTTGGATGTAGTGGGGAAGGTGCAGTGTGAATAGTTGATAAACTTTTTAAGCGTTTGCTCTATTTATTGTGTATACATGTTTCGTTAGAAAATAAGCCCGTGAGTTGTGTTTTACCGTATGAATGCGCCCGTCTGAGTCAGTGGCGGTGTATGCGTCTGTTGTGGGGGCAAGTCTGTGTGCGTTACAGTGTATGCGGTGTGTATGCATGTGCGTGTGTGTGTATGTGTTTGTGTCGTACTCGTACCGTAGCGCAGTTCTCGCTTCGACTCGGGTGTCTCGGTCCCGATCGCTTCACTCCCTGAGTGAAGAGCTGGAGGGATGATGACCTCACGTTAGTTCTGGTGACTGACGTCTCGGCGTCCGTCGCTCCCTCTTTACAAGCACTCAAAACACAACAACAAGGATCCAAACGTAACGCTTGCTAAACACACAACATATTGGATGACATGAGAAACATTACGTAACCTGGCCGATACAAACAACTCACACGTTCATTCACACACACGTGCTTCATAACAGAACTACTTCCGTAACACCCCCATATCTCTGTCACTAACTTGAAATAGACTATAGCCTAACACTCTCGCTATACACTACTCTATACACTGGAAAAGACTATGCTTAACCATCCACGTACTACATTCACAGCGACTTAAGCATACACACCTTACATTCCTTTAGTCATCCATTTCGGTAAATAACTGTATACCAAAAACACCGGTTACTTCACTGAATTCTGAAGTAACTGAACCAAACCAATCAACAACGCTATACAACCAAATTACTCTTACCAACGCATACTATCTTCAACTAAGCATCAATAATACATATCAAAAACATACCTGAATTCTAGGTTTCAGAGTCTTGGAATACGGGCTAGGTATCTCAAACACATCTGATCCCTCTGACAAGAAAGCCCGTACTAACATATTTACTGCTCTGCAAGACAGCTTCCGCCTAGAACTCACTATAACAGTACTCACTAAACTCCCCGTGTTAAACGTTCCTTAAAGATTACACGTGGATAACGGGCCTCACGGAATATCGGCACAAAACAAACTGCTAACAAAACTGTACCGTATTTACCCTACTGTGTAAGCACTATGCACGAGCATAGAGCTTCATCACAGGACCTGTGATGATCCAACTGAACCTGTGATAAAACTAGCGGTTGATGAACCTGTGATGATCCAACAACTGAACCTGCGATAAAACTAGCGGGGTGGGGGGAGGGGGGGGGGGCGTGGGCTGGCAGATGATAATCGTCCGTGATATCTTTTCTCTGAAAATGCACGTGGGTGGGGTGGGGGGTGAGGGGGTCCTCTGTTCCCGCCCCCCCCCCCACACACACACACTTTTGTGTGACTGCGGCCTCGTGGACCCAATGACCTTCGCTTATTGGGTCTGTCTCCCCCCCCCCCCTCCCCCGCGAGGACTTATAAAACGTGAATGTATTTTTCTGTGTGTTTGATACATGATTAGTGAATCGCAAAATATATAGCCATGACTGTATCCGTGAATGTACGCCCCATCATCCCCCCCCCCTCCCCCTCTCGACGGTGTGCGTTACAATTGCAATATGATGTGAAATCGGAAAAAAATGAAAGGCATTCCTACCTGATGACGGCCCAGAAGTGAACAGAAAGCAGGAACGTAGCTGGGATCTGTTGGACGTTCGTCACAACTGTTTTACAGTGTACAGGTAATATGATCAGTCTGTACCTTAATCACTGCTAGCTGTGTTGCAGGCAGCTGTCGGTCCAGCTGTGTTCACAGTGTACAGGTAATATGATCAGTCTGTACCTTAATCACTGCTAGCTGTGTAGCGGGCAGCTGTCTATCCAACTGTCTTCACAGTGTACAGGTAATATGATCAGTCTGTACCTTAATCACTGCTACCTGTGTAACAGGCAGCTGTCGATCCAACTGTCCGATTCAGTTACAGTGTGCAGTTAATATCATTAGTCTGTACCTTAATCACTTCTAGCACTGTCAATAGCAGGCAGCTGTCGGCCAAAACAATCATGAATATCAGTGACACGTCTAAAGGTCAGTACTAACCACAGGCCGACCAAGGACAGCCGATACGTACATAAGAATAGGGGGCGGATCGTGGCGCAGTGGTTTAGGCGCCTGCCTCCAATGCTAATGGTGCGAGGTTCGATTCCGGGTTCCGGCGTCGGACTTTCTCCTCTAGTGTCATCGTTATTTCGGGCGGACCGTGGGGGGGTTCTTTTTCCGGGTACTTCGGCTCTTCCTCCCCCTCCACTTTGGTATCAGTTTCAGCCAACTTAATCAAATTTCAAATACAAAACGCTTTGAATTAAAAAACAAAAAAAAAAGCAAAAAAACAAGTAGCTCGCTTGAGCTTGCCCTTAGCACCACGTAAATGCGCGTGGTTCACGTGAGCATGATTGTTGGGTTCAGTTCGCGGCTACATTCCGCGCATTGAGTTATATTATAAATATGAGAAATGCGCCATATAAATACCATGTAATAACAAGAACAGGAACGACTGTGTGCTGAACTCTTAACCCCTTCACTGCAGTGAACGCAGAGTCAGTTTTCCAACTCCGCAATGCAGGGCGGCAGTTACACGCCGTTCAGTGTTGAAATCATTCTAACTTTAGCCGTCAAAGCTCCGCCCCCAGGCGTCACGAACGGAACATGGGTCACACTGGTTTCCGAATCAGCAAGAGGCATAGACCCTCACTGTGAGCCCCTAGTGCACCTGCGTGGATCATGTGGCTCTATGTCTCTTGCAGTGCGTCGCCACGATGCCAGTTCACTGACTAGTCATGTTTTCGCTGCCGCGGCAGTGAAAGTGTTAAACCGTACGGCTAAATAGTGCGCTCGGTCTGCACAACACAACACTGTGACAAGTCAGGCACAGAAACCAGCTCCGACTGTGTCGGGCAAATGGCGACTGTGAACTGAAAGCGGGCCGCTAGGAACGAGTCATTTATTTTATCCACATTCACGTGACCGTCACTGCGTCGACTTCCTTAATGCCGAAGCTAACTATACACATCAGGATCCCTCGATATCACGACACTGGAAATGGGGCGGGCCTGTATGGTAGGCCGTTCCACTGATAACTGATTCATTAAACCTAGGACAAAAATATTTAAATCTAGGACGGCAGTCACCGTTTTTGGTCTGGATTAAATAATATATCATAGGACTAATTCGATTTAATGCTAGGAGTAATTGATTATTCCTAGGACTAATTTGATCCAATCAGACAACAGAAATCGTCCTTACGTGACACTTTTTCCTAGGAAAAATTTATTTATTCTGTGTACAATCAATGTAATTCTTCTGAGGATGATTTTTTTTTAAATGAAGAGTTATACAATGTAGCTGTGCTGGTGTTTTTAATGTACATGATAAAACCAGCCGTTGCCCATGATTACTGAGATAAACTGAACTCCATCCATCTGCAAGAGACACAGATGGTCTAGAGTGATATCTGCAAGATGCATAGATCTTCATGAGTCACTGCAATTGCGGGGGCGCGTGAGGGTCTATGCATCTTAAAAATATAACTTCTTGTATTGATGTTATCTTTTTTAGCCAGTGTTGCAATATGCTGCCAAGCAAAACATTAACACGATCCAACTGCATGAGACATAGCTCCCCATGAGCCCAGCAACTGCACGAGGCATAGCTCCTCGTGAGCCCAGCAACTCCACGAGACATAGCTCCTCATGAGCCCAGCAACTGCACGAGACATAGCTCCTCGTGAGCCCAGCAACTCCATGAGACATAGCTCCTCGTGAGCCCAGCAACTGCACGAGGCACAGCTCCTCGTGAGCCCAGCAACTGCACGAGACATAGCTCCTCGTGAGCCCAGCAACTGCACGAGACACAGCTCCTCATGAGCCCAGCAACTGCACGAGACATAGCTCCTCGTGAGCCCAGCAACTGCACGAGGCACAGCTCCTCATGAGCCCAGCAACTGCACGAGACATAGCTCCTCATGAGCCCAGCAACTGCACGAGACATAGCTCCTCATGAGCCCAGCAACTGCACGAGACATAGCTCCTCATGAGCCCAGCAACTGCACGAGACATAGCTCCTCATGAGCCCAGCAACTCCACGAGACATAGCTCCTCGTGAGCATAGCAACTCCACGAGACATAGCTCCTCGTGAGCATAGCAACTGCACGAGACATAGTTCCACATGAGCCCAGCAACTGCACGAGACATAGCTCCTCGTGAGCCCAGCAACTCCACGAGACATAGCTCCTCATGAGCCCAGCAACTCCACGAGACATAGCTCCTCGTGAGCATAGCAACTGCACGAGACATAGCTCCTCGTGAGCCCAGCAACTGCACGAGACATAGTTCCTCATGAGCCCAGCAACTGCACGAGGCACAGCTCCTCATGAGCCCAGCAACTGCACGAGACATAGCTCCTCATGAGCCCAGCAACTGCACGAGACATAGCTCCTCATGAGCCCAGCAACTCCATGAGACATAGCTCCTCATGAGCCCAGCAACTCCACGAGACATAGCTCCTCATGAGCCCAGCAACTGCACGAGACATAGCTCCTCATGAGCCCAGCAACTGCATGTGACATAGCTCCTCGTGAGCATAGCAACTGCACGAGACATAGCTCCTCGTGAGCCCAGCAACTGCACGCGACATAGTTCCTCATGAGCCCAGCAACTCCATGAGACATAGCTCCTCATGAGCCCAGCAACTCCATGAGACATAGCTCCTCATGAGCCCAGCAACTGCACGAGACATAGCTCCTCATGAGCCCAGCAACTCCATGAGACATAGCTCCTCATGAGCCCAGCAACTCCACGAGACATAGCTCCTCATGAGCCCAGCAACTGCACGAGGCATAGTTCCTCATGAGCCCAGCAACTGCATGTGACACAGCTCCTCATGAGCCCAGCAACTGCACGCGACATAGTTCCTCATGAGCCCAGCAACTCCATGAGACATAGCTCCTCATGAGCCCAGCAACTCCATGAGACATAGCTCCTCATGAGCCCAGCAACTGCACGAGACATAGCTCCTCATGAGCCCAGCAACTCCATGAGACATAGCTCCTCATGAGCCCAGCAACTCCACGAGACATAGCTCCTCATGAGCCCAGCAACTGCACGAGGCATAGTTCCTCATGAGCCCAGCAACTGCATGTGACACAGCTCCTCATGAGCCCAGCAACTGCACGAGACATAGCTCCTCATGAGCCCAGCAACTGCACGCGACATAGCTCCTCATGAGCCCAGCAACTGCACGCGACATAGCTCCTCATGAGCCCAGCAACTCCACGAGACATAGCTCCTCATGAGCCCAGCAACTGCACGAGACATAGCTCCTCATGAGCCCAGCAACTGCACGAGACATAGCTCCTCATGAGCCCAGCAACTGCACGAGACATAGCTCCTCATGAGCCCAGCAACTGCACGAGACATAGTCCAGAAGTATAAATACTTAGGCACCATCTTCAATGATAAACTGAATTGGGATGACAATACTGAAACTGTTGTGAAGAAAGGCCAACAGAGATTGAATTTTCTGAGAAAGATGAACTCTTTCTCTGTTGACAGGACCATTTTAACTTTGTTTTACAAATCTTTCTTAGAAAGCGTGCTGACTTTTTCGTTCATTTGCTAGTTCCCAAATCTTAGTGTTAAAAACAAAAACAGTCTTCAGAGAATTGTTCATCTCAGCTCCAAGTTCATTGGGGAAGAATAGAGAAGTTTAGCCGTGTTCTGCAATCGTCAGATTGTAAGAAAAGCTACTTCCATCTTGGCTAGTGATGCTCACGTGATGAAAGACCTCTTTGGATTGCGCCCGTCTGGCCGCCAATACAGACAACCATCATGTAAAACCAACCGCAAGAAACTGTCCTTCATCCCTGTTGCCGTCGGACTGTTAAATATTTTGTAAATCTACACAGCTGTTAAAAGTGTGTGTGTGTGTGTGTGTGTGTGTGTGTGTGTGTGTGTGTGTGTGTGTGTGTGTGTGTGTGTGTGTGTGTGTGTGTGTGTGTGCGTGGGTGCACAAAACCCCTGAAATGGGTGACTTTCTTTACCATCCTTATGGAAAATGGATGTGTGTAATATTCTGGGTGACCAAGTAAGGCACCCATTTTTCTGACGGTTGTTTCTGCATTATCTTTCATTCAATAGTCAGAAAAAAATATCAAAATAGGATGTCCCCATTTCCCGAATTTTACTTGATGTTATGTTTCTGCGACCGCACTGGGCCTGTGTGTTCACACGGACGGGTGTGTCTAGAGATGATCGCTGATTGGTCAGATCTCCATTGACACTGATGAACTGAGTTGTTCCCCTTTCAGCGTCTTTGTCCCCGCCGGCCATTTTTCCGTTTGCGGAGGTAAGGTTTTATGCAATATTTCTTAGCTAAGAGTACGCCCAAATGTACTTGTTCAGTGCAGTTATTTAACTGGGAGATGCTCCCAATCCGATACAATTGCACAGTCAGCCAATACTGACCCGTTTGGCCCAGAAAAGTTAGGCGTGTGCTAAATACACGGGTGGTTCGGCGTCTTTTGCTCAGTCTTGTAGTAAAGGATAATAAAACCCCACGATTTGATTAAAAGCTTTCTTTTTCAATGAAAGGAATTCGTTCAATAACACCATAACAAGGTCAATCTGTCACGCGATTTTGTTGCTTTTTTTCTGACATGTGTGATTGTGATCGAAAAGTAACTTGACACATGCATGCACTCTGACTTTTAAAAAAAATGGCGCCATATTTCAATCCTCGTAAGCAAAACTTCCTCGCGATTCGAAGAACAGGCTTCCACGAACAGGTTTTTCGGATTGTGCAACTGAAGTGATCTTTTTACTGTATTACCAGTTATTGTTCGTAAGAGGCTGGGGGTACTGCAGTAATTATGTATATATCTGATTCAAAATGTCAATGGTTTTACATGGTTGCATTGGACATGTTTGCAGCAACACCGTTTTGGCCACACTCAGCACTTTCTGCACACACCCAGCGCCGGATGGCAGCAGGACGTCCAAACCCATCGGGATCTATGGAAGTGGACAAGCACGCCCCTTCCTGGCACATGACCAAGGCCCATGGCAAAATTAGCCAGCTGCAGCATCATACTAGCCCAGCCTCTTCCACAGAGGGTGCGTCTGGTATGAGGGTGCATAGACGTCAGCGGAATGCCCCCAATTACAAACTGGTAAGTGATTCTATGATCATCTTCATTTTATTGGCTCGCGTGCGAAGCAAAAGTGAATTTATGTTCTGGGCCACTGGTCGTCCGTCCGTCGTCCATGGTAAACTTTAACTCATTCTACCCCAACACCAAAATCCTTAAATTTTGCCCCTGTCCTCTCAAGACTGCATTGCAGTGCAGGACACCGATCGACCATGATAGTTCAAGGGTGATGCCAGAATAGCTTGGTGCCCGTAGGCGCCAAGCTATTCTGGCATCACCCTTGAACTATCATGGTGGATCCTTATCCTGCTGTGGTGTGTCTGGGGTAGAATGAGTTAACGATGGCATTTTCTCGGAGACTATTCAAGCCACATTCTTCAAGCTTGGCCCAAGGATACTCTCAAAGGATCACGCGGGGTTGACCGGTGTGTGAAAACTAATTACATTTTCAGAAAACGTGGATTTTGCAGCTGCAGAAGCCAGCCCTCGTCACCGAAGTCACACATATGTAAATCGGTCATACACGGGATTACTCTTTTTATTCTTGTGCAAGGCCCCTTAAACCAAAATTGGGCTGTTTCTGTCCTAATAGAGCTTTTTTTTTTTCTTTCTCCAGTTGGCAAATGGGGCCTGGGATGGACATGAGACTGAGAGTGCAAGCGCATGGCAATACATGGACAATGATGACGAGGAGTTTGTTCCTGGCTCGAGCTCACCCGATTCAGATGGTGTGTCGGCATCAATCGCTGGGATCTCTGACACGGACAGTACTGTATTGACTATGTTAGATTTCATCAAAGTGGCAGGTTCAGGGTGGGCAGGTGTCAGTGAAGCTAGTACCAGCAAGGTGCAGTGTGCTTTAGGGGGTGAATTAGGGGGTGGCAATGAGAATGTATATAGGCAGAAGGAACATGATGTTGGGGATGGGGAAAGAGCACTCACAGAAGAAACAGGAGTGCACGTGTCACAGAGAGAGAAAGGAAAGTACAAATGGGACAAGAAACATGCATGCAAATTGTGTAGCAAGCTTGTCTTGACAATGAGCACGCACTTAAAAGATGTCCATACAGATGAGGCAGACGTTGCTAAAATTGTATTGATGAAAAAAGTGACGAAGCAGAGACGTCAAGCATAGATCAGACTACAAGATGATGGTGATTACATGCGTAACGTTGCTGTTCTTGAAAACAAATCAGGATGTTTGATTCCTAAGTATCGCACCAAAACTAACAAGGTAGACGACCTTCTCGCCTGTAGCCATTGCAAAGGACTCTATCAAAAAAAGCTGATCTCTGTACTTTCAAAACGTTGCTGTCAGAAACCAGGAGGGTTTCAGATCGCTAAGAGAGGTGAGGCGGCACGCCGTGGTCGGCTAATGCTTCCATTACCCTTAGACGTTGAATTTTCCTTCTATCATAAGGTATTAGCCAGGCAGAGAGATGATGAGATAAGCCGTCTCATCAGAAGTGACCCCTTGCTTGTTGAGTATGGAAAGAGATTATGTGACCGCAGGGACATTGAAGAACACACGGCTGAACAAATCAGCTCCAGGATGCGGGAGTTAGTGAGACTATTAAAGATTATCAGAGTGAGGTCAGAAATGAAAATCGCAAGTTTAAATCTTGTGATCAATTCAGCTAGCTTTGACCATGTTGTACTGGCTGTAAAAGAGCTAGCAGATTTTGATGAGGACACACATCAGTTCAAAAAAGGCAATCTCGCAATGCACATAGGCCATGCTTTGAAAAAAATGTTCACATATCAAACAGTCACAGGCATCCAAACAGCTTGGGCAGGGTTCAGATGACAGGTGGCGACAGGAGCGCTCTGAGGCGCAGCGGTTTGACTCTGTCTTCAACGGGGACTGGTATGATTGTGTGTCCGCTACAGCAGCCCAGTCGGTCTGGAAAATGACCATGAACTAACCCAAGCTGATCCCATCATGTGAAGATGTGAGGAAGGTCCAACACCTTCTTGAGACAAGGATGGTTTAGGAAGATTATCCGACAGTGGTTAAAGCAAATCTTTGCGCTGTATCACTTTTCAACGAGGGGGAGAAGTTCAGAGAATGAATGTGTCAGACTTCCAGAATGCTAAGATTGGATCGATCACCAATCAAGATATCTTGAAAGGTCTCACAGAGGTTGAGAAGAAAATGGTGAATGATTTTCAGCGAGTGGAAATCAGAGGCAAGTTTAATAGGATTGTTCCCGTTTTGCTGACGAAGAAAATGATGACAACTGTAGACAGAATCCTTCAAATGAGGCAATCAGTGCCAGCTCTCACTGGTTCCCAGTACATCTTTGCCACACCTTCTGGTCAGAGGCCTTACAGAGGCCATGAAGTTCTGAAGGCCCATGCGCTAGAAGCACGGGTGTCATACCCAGCCATGTTCACATTTACTCAGTTACAGAAGCAGGTTGCAACTTTGGCTCAGTCAATGGCCATCTCGGAGTTAGACCATGATCAGCTGGCAAACTTCCTTGGTCATGATATTCGGATACATCGCCATATCTACCGCCAGCCTCAAGACGTCATTCAAAAGGCAAAAGTGGCAAAGATTCTTCTGTCAGTTAACAATTGGATGACAGATTTTGAGAGTTGCATTAGAGCTGAGCTGGGCGATGATGAAGAGATTGACTTTGACAATGAAGACACATCAGAACCTGGCAGAGAGGTCTATGGGGAAACAGCAGAATGGTTTTTGTTCCATGATTAGTATAGGAAAGTGGTTATCAGTTCCCCAATTTGACGATTTGGGTCAAAACGTGGACATTTTAAAGGGCGCGTGTTACGCTATGAGAACGGTTTATCGGATCACCATAATTCTTGTTGTGTTTTGCTTCATTCACCGTCGGCTACGTCACTGGCACCATGTAAATCGATACAAAATGTTGGTTGCCGATACCTACATGTAGAGTATGACGAGACCTGCAGGCGGTGAATAAGCAGCCAAATAAAGAAACTGGCTAAACTTTGATTCTGCTGAGTCTCAATAGGCTATTCAGTTCTCAAAGCTGTTTTCCTCTGCGCAGGTAGTGTATGACTAGACATTCAGCGGTAAATAAACACCCACCGAATAAGCATATGAATAGAATATGCTCAGAGGCTCTCCGAAATACGTCTCGGTCAAAGCATTTCCTAAAGTTTCAGACCTGTACACAAACACCAGAGATATTCGTGTCTACACACACACACACACACACACACACACACACACACACACACACACACACACACACACACACACACACACACACACACACACGCGCGCGCGCGCGCGTGCGAGCGCACGCACGCATGGCGCTTTCCGCCATATGTACGTTCAACAGAGCGTTTAGCTTAGCTAGAAATGACGTAATTTTTGTTGTATTACTTCACTGGCAGAGTCGAATGTGTGTCCGTCCAGCCCCATCCTAAGGTCTACCGTACAAAACACAAAGTGCACAGTTCGGACGTGTTTTCTGTCCAATGTATATGTGGGGACGAACTTGCCCCGGCCTCGCCCTGGATGGACCTACCCCGACATAGGACAAGTCCGTCCGTGCTGGGCAGGGTCGCATGAGAGCCAAACTGTGTCTTCCATAACAATATTATTGCAATTATTTGCGAACACAAATGTGATGAGGCAAGATATTTACGTTCCGTTTAAACCAAGGACTGATCTAGCTCTATTAGCACGTTCTCCGAGTGGCATACAGTAGGTAGGTCCACTCAATGTAAACCAAGGACTGATCTTCTAGCTCTGATTTTTTGCAAAGACTGAACTTTGATTGAAGATCAGTGTAAACACGTAGAAGACAATTTAAACAAAAATAATAGAAAAAAGCATACCAGCTGGTGAAAGACCTGACCAGTGAAAAACAAGGACGCTCCTCAATCATTCGAGATAATGAAGGGAACTGTCTTACGGAAGACCAAGACATACTGAAGTGATGGACAGAGTACTGCTCCGATTTGTTCAACCTCCGAGCTGCAGGGGACCCAGGCATACTTGTCAACCCACCCGTGACCAACAATGGCAACTATCCCATCCTCCGAGAAGAAATAGAGGCTGCAGTGAAGTCGCCGAAAAAAGGCAAGGCAACAGGAGCAGACAACATCCATGCAGAGCTAGTCCAAGAAGGGGGAGAAGACATGATAAGCGCCTTACTAACAATCTGCAATAAGATCTGGCAGTCAGGGGATTGGCCCACACCATGGACCCAATCACTTATAATAACTCTCCCCAAAAAATGCAACTTACATCAATGCCAGAATTATCACACGATCAGTCTTATATGCCGCCCAAGCAAAGTCATGTTAAAGCTCCTTCTGAACAGGCTGAAGCCACAGGCAGAGGAAATCATAGCTGAAGAACAGGCAGGCTTCAGACCAGGGCACAGCACAACTGAGCAGATTTTCAACCTGTGAGTTCTATGTGAGAGGTACCTCCAGCACCAGCAAGATCTCTATCATGTCTTTGTGGATTTTAAGAAAGCGTTTGACAGGGTGTGGCATGCAGCCCTTTGGTCAACCATGAAGCTATACAACATCAATGCCAACCTGATCAGTCATAGCAAACCTTTACAACAAGGCCACTAGTGCAGTTTGCCTCAACGGCAAAATAGGCAACTGGTTTAGGACTACAGTTGGAGTCAGACAAGGCTACTTGCTCTCACCTACTCTGTTCAACATCTTCCTGGAAAGAATCATGACAGACACTTTGAAAGATCATGAAGAACTGTCAGTATTGGAGGCAGAACAATCACGAACTTGCGCTTTGCGGACGACATTGATGCCTTGCAGGAACAGAGAAGGAGCTAGCTCAGCTGGTGGAAAAGTTGGATAGTACAGCCATTGCGTATGGGATGGAAATCAGTGCAGAGAAGACCAAACTGGGGATCAATAACGCCAGTGGCATTGGCACTGAAATCATGGTTGGAGGCCAAAAACTGGAAACAGTTAAGAAATTCAAATACTTAGGAGCCATTGTGACAGATGAGGGATCAAAACCAGAAATACTGTCCAGGATTGCGCAGACAACAACAGCACTGACATGATTGAAGACCATAAGGACAGAAATATCACACTCTGCTCCAAGATCAGACTGATGCGATCCTTAGTCATCTCAGTGTTCTTGTATGCCTGCGAGTCATGGACCCTCACGGCAGACCTTGAAAGGAGGATACAAGCCACTGAAATGAGATGTTTTCGAAGGCTGCTTGGCATCTCATACAGAGATCAGATCACGAACGAGGCAGTGGGAAGCAGAATCAGGCAAGCCATTGGGCCCTATGAAGACCTATTAGCCATTGTGAAAAAACGCAAACTGAAGTGGTATGGACATGTCACGTGTTCAGCAGGGCTTGCCAAAACAATCCTGCAAGGCACTGTGCAAGGAGGACGAAGGAGAGGAAGACATAGGAAAAGATGGGAGGACAATATCTCAGAGTGGACAGTAATGAAGCTGGGCGATGCGCTGAGAATGGCAGAGAACAGAGAGGAATGGAGGGAGCTGGTTGTAAAGTCATCAGTGGCGGCCCACCGGTTTGCACGACTACGGGATATAGATAGATAGATAGATTGATAGATAGACAGATAGATAGACAGATAGATAGATAGATAGATAGATAGATAGATAGATAGATAGATAGATAGATAGATTATAGATAGATAGATAGATAGATAGATAGATAGATAGATAGATAGATAGATAGATAGATAGATAGATAGATCTTTGCGTTCCCCAAGTAAATGGAGTGTGGTGCGGGGGGGGGGGGGGGGGGTAGTGTGTGCAACCTTACACACTTCTACCAAGTAAATGGAGTGTGTGTGTGTGCGGAAGGGGGGGGGGGAGGGGTAGTGTGCGCGAGAGGGGTGGGGGTGGTGGTGTATGCCCAGAACAAAGACTCACTTTTGCTTCGCACGTGATCCAAAAATCAGTACAAACTGGTTATTGCGTTTAATCAGTACGGCAAGTGGGGATAATGTCAGTCTTGATATGACGTCGTTATCAGTACAGCAAGTGGGATATTGTCAGTCTAGAGATGATGTAGTTATCAGTGCAGCAAGTGGGGATATTGTCAGTCTAGAGATGATGTAGTTATCAGTACAGCAAGTGGGATATTGTCAATCCAGAGATGATGTAGTTATCAGTACAGCAAGTGGGGATATTGTCAGACTAGTAACGATGTAGTTATCAGTACTGCAAGTGGGATATTGTCAATCCAGAGATGATGTAGTTATCAGTACAGCAAGTGGGGATATTGCCAGGCTAGAGATGATGTAGTTATCAGTACAGCAAGTGGGGATATTGTCAGTCTAGAGATGATGTAGTTATCAGTACAGCAAGTGGGGATATTGCCAGTCTAGAGATGATGTAGTTATCAGTACAACATGATGTCATTCTAGAGATGATGTAGTTCCCTTTCATCATTTCATCTCAGGAGTGGCTCTTCCGGCACGCCACGCTCAACTGACATCACGGCCTGCGCTAGCCTAGTGCACTCAACGAAGCTTCAGGCCCCACATTCCAGCCGAATGATGTAATGACAGACACCTCCCAGACGCAGTGACTGTGTTTCTTACTGAACAGCCGCGTGTGTACTTTTCTAGAAACCATCGGACTGCTTTCATGTTAATGATGTAGTTCTACTACGTTTGTTTTTAAAATGAATATGAAGTTATATACTAGTTAAGTTCAGTATAAGGTGGTGACTGTTTATGCCGGAGCGACTGTCTAAACACCGGCGCTGTACTATGGCGGCGACGGGCCCCCAGGTGCTGTTTGACCGTTGTTCAGTTTTATGTTCGGCCTAGATCGGAGATCATCTCCCTATCGACGCGGGTATTTTGTTTCTGTTGTTAACTTGTTTTATGTACTAGTTTTAGCCAAGTAGGAACTTAATAAAGAACATTATAATAGTGTGTTCAGGAGACATAGGGCTGTCTTAGCATTCTGTTTTTTTTCAGGGAGGTTCGGGTCGGGATGAGGCCACTGGCGCTGGCCATTAGATGCCTTGGCGACGGGCTTCACCCGTCCCGAGTCATTGTCCATTGTGTAGCTCTGTTATTGTAATTTGTGGAATGAGGGAGTGAGTGAATGCCGTAAGCAGCACCTGTGGTGGCAAAAATGTGAATTTCCCCATGAGGGATTAATAAAGTATTATTGTATTGTATTGTATTGTATCAGTACAGCAAGTGGGGATATTGTCAGTCTAGAGATGACGCAGTTATCAGTACAGCAAATGGGGATATTGTCAGTCTAGAGATGATGTAGTTATCAGTACAGCAAATGGGGATATTGTCAGTCTATAGATGATGTAGTTATCAGTACAGCAAGTGGGGATATTGTCAGACTAGTGACGAAGTAGTTATTAGTACAGCAAGTGGGATATTGTCAATCCAGAGATGATGTAGTTATCAGTACAGCAAGTGGGGATATTGCCAGGCTAGAGATGATGTAGTTATCAGTACAGCAAGTGGGGATATTGTCAGTCTAGAGATGATGTAGTTATCAGTACAACATGCTGTCATTCTAGAGATGATGTAGTTATCAGTACAGCAAGTGGGGATATTGTCAGTCTAGAGATGATGCAGTTATCAGTACAGCAAGTGGGGGTATTGTCAGACTAGAGACGATGTAGTTATCAGTACAGCAAGTGGGATATTGTCAATCCAGAGATGATGTAGTTATCAGTACAGCAAGTGGGGATATTGCCGGTCTAGAGATGATGTAGTTATCAGTACAGCAAGTGGGGATATTGTCAGTCTAGAGATGATGTAGTTATCAGTACAGCAAGTGGGGATATTGTCCGTCTAGAGATGATGTAGTTATCAGTACAGCAATTGGGGATATTGTCAGTCTAGAGATGATGTAGTTATCAGTGCAGCAAGTTAGGATAATCTCAGTCTAGAGAGTATGTAGTTTTCAGTACATCAAGTGGGGATATTGTCAATCTGGAGATTATGTAGTTTTGCGACCCTAAACCTGGCGTTTTATGACATGCACACAATCCTGTCATTTTCGCAAATTTTCAATTGCAATTTGCAGAAACTATAAAAGATTAAATTTTGCACGACTACACATTTAAATGCTATCTTTCCCAATGTAATATCAGTTTTTATGTGTTTACAATCTGAAATTGTGGGTGATCCTATCCACACTCTACAAGAAATTATCGTGCTGGTAATCACCAATTCACTCTGGTGTGTGCACACCAACCACTACTAGCAAAACTCTTCAACATTTCAGTCTGGAAAACAACATCTCTTCTCCCTGAGTACTGCTGCTAGTGCTATATAGTCTGTTTACATCATTAAGGCGTCTCTCACCCCAGCCATACATCTCTTCTTCCCCATGAGAACTGCTGCTAGACTCTATATTTTAAGTTATTGGTCGCAGGGGTTTGCTATACGGACCCTTGTAGGCATAAGGAAAGCTCAAAGGAACCATTGTACCTCGAAAGCCGAAGGCCTGAGGGATAGGGGAGGAGCCCCTATTATGAAACAGTGCCTATTATGAAACGCCTTGCTCACGGCGAAACTTTTCCAAATTCCGCCTGTGCAGTAATATAGAGCTACTACAGTGAGCCTGTATTCTGGTACAAGAATGTCAGGCCTGATGAAAACGAAAACACGCCGAGTAAATGTGATTGTTGACCCTTCTCCATCTATTTTATAATTTTTTAATTTATTTTTATTATTTTTTTTTTTTTTTAGTATTTTGAAACACCTACATCAGCATTCAGTTTTGTGATTTAAAAAAGAAATAGCCACTCTTTGTCATGAAGAGCAATCTTCGGACATCAGATAACCAGCGGCAATCGTTTTGGTTCTTTCCTTGACTATGGAGATAAACTGAATGCCATCCATCTGAAAGAGACACAGATCGTCAAGAGTGATATATGTTCGATGCATAGATCTTCATGAGTCACTGCAATTGCGGGGGGCGTTGGGATCTTTCATAAGTCACTACAATTGCGGGGACTCGTGAGGGTCTATGCATCTTTAAAATATCACTTTTCGTATTGATGTTACATATTTTAGCAAGTGTTGCAATATGCTGCCAAGCAAAACATTACACGATCCCACTGCATGCGACATAGCTCCCCATGAGCCCAGCAACTGCATGAGACATAGCTCCTCATGAGCCCAGCACTGCACGAAGCATAGATCCTCATGAGCCCAGCAAATGCACGAGACATAGCTCCTCATGAGCCCAGCACTGCACGAAGCATAGATCCTCATGAGCCCAGCAACTGCACGAGACATAGCTCCTCATGAGCCCAGCAACTGCACGAGACATAGTTCCTCATGAGCCCAGCAACTACACGAGGCACAGCTCCTCATGAGCCCAGCAACTGCACGAGACATAGCTCCTCATGAGCCCAGCAACTGCACGAGACATAGCTCCTCATGAGCCCAGCACTGCACGAGGCACAGCTCCTCATGAGCCCAGCAACTGCACGAGACATAGTTCCTCATGAGCCCAGCAAATGCACGAGACATAGTTCCTCATGAGCCCAGCAACTCCACGAGACATAGCTCCTCATGAGCATAGCAACTGCACGAGACATAGCTCCTCATGAGCCCAGCAACTCCACGAGACATAGCTCCTCGTGAGCATAGCAACTGCACGAGACATAGCTCCTCATGAGCCCAGCAACTGCATGAGACATAGCTCCTCGTGAGCATAGCAACTGCACGAGACATAGCTCCTCATGAGCCCAGCAACTAAACGAGACATAGCTCCTCGTGAGCATAGCAACTGCACGAGACATAGCTCCTCATGAGCCCAGCAAATGCACGAGACATAGCTCCTCATGAGCCCAGCAACTCCACGAGACATAGCTCCTCATGAGCATAGCAACTGCACGAGACATAGCTCCTCATGAGCCCAGCAACTGCACGAGACATAGCTCCTCATGAGCCCAGCAACTGCACGAGACATAGCTCCTCATGAGCCCAGCAACTGCACGAGACATAGCTCCTCATGAGCCCAGCAACTGCACGAGACATAGCTCCTCATGAGCCCAGCAACTACACGACATAGCTCCTCATGAGCCCAGCAACTACACGACATAGCTCCTCATGAGCCCAGCAAATGCACGAGACAAAGCTCCTCATGAGCCCAGCGACTGCACGAGACATAGCTCCTCATGAGCCCCTCCCTTTAACCACCGCCCCTCCCTCCCTCTCCCCCCCCCCCCACACACACACATGTGCTGCCGGGTTTTAAAGCCCACAGGATGCCATAAGTAATAGTTAACTATATACAGCATTTTGGAGGAAAACACTATAGTCACCTATTATGCGGAATATGGCGGATGTAACGGAACTGATTTGAAACATTAAGTATTTTCGCCTGTCTGTATGGCACAAATCTCGAGTGACGTAACTCATTTAGCTAAATATGGATTGACGATGATAATTCATGGGTGGTGCCGAAAAAGCTTTAATTGGCGTCAATAGGCGCCAAGTTATTTCAGCACCACCCTTGAAGGTCGATCTATCACAGTCAGGGATTATAATGCAGTCATCAGAGGGCAACTCCACAAATTTAGGGAAGTCGGCCCAGTTAGGGCACACATGGTTAAATTAAATGAAGATTAACTTCTGGTGATGTATTTCTCGTGCCGCTGGGTAGCGGTCCCCTTGACGCAGCAGTCATCTCACTGCATCACAAGACCGAGATCTCCTAATTTTGCCGTTATCCTCTGAAGACTGCAGTGCAGTGCTGGCCACAGATCGACTATGATAGTTCAAGGGTGATGCCACAATAGCTTGGCGCCCATAGGCGACCAGCTATTCTGGCATCACCCTTGAACTATCCTGGTCGACGCATATCTTGCTGTTTTGTGTCTGGGGTAGTATGAGTTAACTGGTGAATTGAAGGCTTCGGATCCAAAATCACAGGCCAGCTCACACACAGTCGTTCACTCCACTGGCATCACGGCATGTTTCAACAACGGACAGCGTAACTAGCAACATTTTATTTCAACATGAAAACAAGATGAGATGAACCATAATCCACAATGTCCCTTCCATGTGAGAGCTGTCCTCCATGTCAATGATCTCTACTTCTTGTCTTTGACCTGCTTCTGATGTTGACGTATGTCCGCGTCAGTGATCTCTATAAGGGGCGCAGTGCATACGCGTCATTGGTTTATCAAACGTCATTTTTATGACGTATTTTCTTGTTTTACTTAATTTTATGTGTTACGTGATACGAGTTTCACTTTCGTTTCAAGGCTTGAGAAAACAGTGACAAAACTAGATTTTTTCAAGTACAATTTCAGTCTTGCTATAATTTGTGTGAAATAAGGTTGACTTTACCTAGCTAAATGAGATACTAAGTACACCTGCATGCTCTTCTGAAAGCGCGTCGATGTGTGTGTGTGCGCATTAGTGCGTGCGGTTGAGAGCGCTCCAAACCATGGAGGCCCGATTATAGTAGCTTTGACTCAATGCAAATCCACTGCCCCACCGCCGCCTACTAAGCTCAAGACAGAATACAAGGGAGGAAACGAAAGGCACACGCGAAAGACGATGCACTGTGATTCCAGAGCAGTTTCAACCTTCAAAGCAACCATAATCCTAAAACCCCAAACAGAACAAACTCAGTAGATATTTTGCCACAAATCTACACAACCTAGCCCGCCGATCATAACTGATAGTTTAGTATCGAGACTTTCTGCAAAGTGAAGCATCATTTTTGCAGACACCCATCGTAAGGCTTTAGATGTGGCCGGAAGTACGCAACATGCTCATATTTCATTGGTTTAAGTAAATTCGCATATCGAGTGAAATGAAAACAAAAGTCGGTCTACTGTCGACAATGATGGACGTGCACGCAGCAATATTCACGTACGTATTTCCCCCAGCCCGAAAAGCTCTACTTCAGTGTAGTCTGGTTTAAACACTGCACGGTGTTCCATCTCTTTTTTTTCTTTTTCTTTTTGTGTCGTATTTTAAAATGTGGATAATGTACTCATGGCAAAGGTAAACTGAATCATGGCTGGCTTCTCAGCTGGCTCAGCGATCTCCGGCACTGATTTTGTGACCACTCCATGACTTTCCGAGGAAGAATTAGCGGAGTAATATAGCTCTAAACCCTACATTCGAAAGTTCTAAGTCAGTAGATTTGTAACAGACATTACATTTTCTGACATGTCATATATTTGTGTACCGTGTGCGCGCGCGTAGTGTGTGCGTTTGTGAAAAATCGTTAGACCTCTTCTGAGATCATTTAACAAGTTTACGGTAAACGTCCTGGTGCATCCAATTTCAGTTTGTTTTCGATACAGTTTGCCGTCTTGTTCTACAAGTTAGCTGTACTGGCCGTGCTTTTTGTCTTGCAGAGCGTAACTCTTTCTGCTCACTGTATATCAACTCTGAGACATTGCCTTGTCTAACAGGTATGCATTTGGTTTCTGTGACAGGCTGCGTGAAAAGTTCTTGGAGACAAGGAGCAAATATGACATTGTTAATATAGCAGATATATTGGCAACAATGTCCGTCATCTGCACTGATGAGAATCCTGCAGCCACCAACTCCGCCAGGTGATAAAGTGTGCATTCCCTTCAGTGACCCAACAGCGAAAGAGATCGCCAGAAGACTGGAGCAAGAAAACAAGTGTTTATGTGGGTTTAAAGAAGAGAAATGATTCTACCAACACATGCCAGTTCCTTCAAATAACAGAGTACATACCTCGCGATTTTCATACTATACACGAATCGGATACAGCGATTTGTTTAGGGAAAGTGTCTGGCATCAGCCCAAGTGTGGGCTTTGGAGTGATCACTGCCGGAACTGAACATGAGTGTTGATCGGTCAGTACAGGTGAATGTGAATGGGCTAATTGTCAACAATAGCAGACTTGGACTACCCGAACAATCTTCTTTAGCACAGAAACATTATAAGCAAGTTTTGCTACAGTGAGAACATTAAGAATATGTGATAGTGTTAGCTAGAAAGAAAATGTAGACCCATGCTCAAACAATGACTGTTGTCTTGCACCAGCTGTTTCTGCCAAGTCTAGCAGCACACTATGTGAGGCCTGCCTAAAGTATCGGTACAGAAAATTGAATGCATGAGACAGCCTCTGTCAGCCATCTAGCTCTGTCAGCACACTATGTCAGGCCTGCCTAAAGTATCGTTACAGACAACTGAATGCAAGAGGCAGCCTCTGTCAGCCATCTAGCTCTGTCAGCAAGGCTGAGGTCAGTGGAATTCTAACACAGAAAAACTGTGCTTCTGACTCAAGTAAAGGCAGCAAATCAACTTCCAGCTATTTTGACCATGCAGACACATCACATTTTGCAAAAGAAAATGAAACAAGGGATCCTGCTTTATCTCATTCCAAGCCTATTCTGTCGTTGAACATCCAATTGCACCGCCGCATGCATCGCTCCACATTCTCCGCGGCGCGTCGCCATGTTGCATGGAAGTAACAGGGTGCTGGCCTCACAAAAACAGCCAGCTGGACTATCTTACTATTTACGATCTTTGTAACTGTAACTGAGAATAAAACCAATAATCAGCTTTGCAGAAGTAAGGGTGTGCGGCTACCCGCTTCTTTTGTAATGCACGCTTTTGATGGTACGTGCACATCAGAATAAAATATACAACGTTGTGTATGTGGACATTGGACTGGTACAGATATATTGGCAATGTGATGGTCCGCACCGCTCCGGGTTGAAATATTTACTGACAAGTCCAATCTCAATCAAATATCAGTGAAATGAAATGAAATTTTATTTTTCAAGGATAAAAGAATAGGTGCGCAGATATTTTTTATTCTTGTCCTTGCTACAAACTTCATGAAAACACACACACACACACACACACACACACACACACACACACACACACACACATACACACACACACACACACACACACACATACACACACACACACACACACACACGCACGTCGGCACGCACACACACACACACACACACACACACACACACACACACACACACACACACACACACACACACACACACACACACACACACACACGCCCGCACACACACGGAAGTACGTAAATCAGAGTTAGGTCAGACCCCGCTACGGCTCAAACATTGGATTAAAGGCCGGGACAAACGTGGTATCGTGATGTATGTCCGGGGCCTTCAACCAACGCCCGCGTCAGACGAAGCACAGTCCCGACCCACGTCTGGCTAATATGCATTACACACGGTACATTAAATACACTACCTAATAATAAAAAAATACATGTAGTATACATTGCACACTGTTAAGACTACATTTGGTACATTGAACGCAAAAACTGTAAGCATAAATGTCAAGTGAGATAGTGAGAACTTAACATAATACTTACCATATTTCTCGTGGAATAATAATAAAACAAAACGAATTACATTGTTTTAGGCGGATAAGCTCGCCGTTCGCGCCCTGAGTTTGTCCGCGTATTGCGCCATCGGGGTCGAAAGCTGCGAATGTAAAGCGGTTGGGGAGGGGAGCGGGAATTATTTGACTCCATCGGCACATACATTGGCTGTACAGTGCTTAACGTCCCGACAGCAACAAGTCTTTCTCAGGACGTGCCTGCACTGCTTGGGGAAAAAAAAAAAAACACAATCTTGAATATTGAATGTATGTCGCCAGCCGGTCTAATACGCTAAATAAACCTAAGACAATTTAGCAACACACATCCAATATGAAGAGCTACAGGCAGCGCAGACAGTAGGGAGAGTTACAAAAAGAAAAAAAATACAGGTGAATGGACCAAAGGTAGACAGAAACACATGCCCTAGAATAGAGGGGGAAAACCCACCCTGTGGGGCTGACCAAGGTGACCCTGGGAACTAAAAAGTAGTTAACCCCACCCAAGTCTCCCAGGGCAGACCCGGGTGGGGGAAGAGCACATACAGCGTCCGCCAAGTACGCATTGTTGTCAGCCATTTACTGTGAGTTATCTACTGTAAATAGTTCAAACTACTGTTATATTTTCACGTTGACTTTATGTACTTGATTTATTGAAGCAACGTTTCTAATGTGGATAGTGTAGCCAGCTGGACTCCCAAACAAAACTGCAAATGCCAACGTCGGTCCAAACTTAGCTACAGAAAAAGTGTCGTCATCCTCCGGCGGCACAATTTTGACATAGGCGTAATGCATTCATCCCATACTTAATGTTGATATACCCAGACCTTTGTTACTCTGAAGTAAACCACTGTCTCGTAAACGGCTGTTCATCTATGAAGGGTATCTACTAGACTATTATTATGCTTGCGAGGCAATACAACATTCAGACCGGCGGCCCGCACTGCCTCCTTGTGTGTGTTGTGGAGTGTGACACACAACGCCACGCCCAGCGAGAAAGGTGTACCTGTACATGCAGTCACCTGGTTACACATAAACAGCGAACAGGAATGTCACTCGTCCAGTCTGTGAAAGGATCCTCGTGACCCAATATGACAGTCAGAGATCAAGAAAACATTCAATCAAACCATGTCGTTGTATCACTTTAAATTGTCCACGGAATTAACCGACTACACACAACAGCTTTTATATTTCTGTGGGGGACAGCATTCGTATATATATATATATATATATATATATATATATATATATATATAGTGTGGTGGCCCTATATATATATATATATATATATATAGATATATATATATATATATATATATATATATATATATATATATATATATATATATATATATATATATATATATATATATATATATATATATATATATATATATATATAATATATATATATATATATATATATATATATATATATATATATATATATATAGGGCCACCACACTTTTTGTGTCGTTGTTTATCGTTGCAATGTAACATAGTGAATCGAACTCAGTGTCTGATCTGTACTCACCATCAAAATATTCAGTTCACAGCAATCTATACTCACTATACTGTATTCGACATTGGTTTGCCACCGGTTGTACTATTGACATGCTGCACCTGACTGCTGGTGGGGTACGTTTGTTGTGTATTTTATTTATTAAATATTATATTTCTGATTATCATAATTATGATCTTGTTATGTATGTCGGATTTGAATGGTGTCGTTCGATTGCTTTGTTGTAATATTGTAATATTTGTAGCGTTCATGTATAATTGTATTTTGTAGATTGTTCTGGCTTTGATTCTGAATTATTTGGTTTTGTATCTATTTTTGTTAATGTTATCGATTTATTATTTCGTGTGCTCGCAAATATGATTTATATAGAAAAGTGAATGTTACATTTATTTATATCAGCTATATTTATGTGGAGAATATGTATTTTTGATGTTTACTTATATATATTGATTTGTTTTCTTAGGGTTTGATTAATAAACGAAATGAACCCTTACTGCGACTTCCCGCCTGTTACAGCAAGTACGCTAATAAAATACAATGTTCTTTCGATCCAAATGGATTAAAACTTGACCTTAGACAGTCCACTGAACATAGAACAATAGACAACAATTCATCAATTTCCACGAACGTGTCAATTTCACATGAAACATCGTCAGTTTTTGTGAAAAGCTGTGCGATATTGGCACGCGTACCAAAGGCAGGCAGGTGGAAACACTCGGTAAAGTCGTGATGCACGTGCTAAAGGGGTCAGTCGTGAACACTGAGCACTTCTGTTTCGCTACAAATACCGGTACAGTAGGGGCATAATTGTCACTTTCCTAACTATGCCACCAGACGAAGCCTAACGCCAGTAGATCAAGGCCGGGTGCTAGCATGGCTGCAAAATGACATTTTCCGGACAAAAAGTTGGGAGACGTCTTGGGGTGTCCCATTCAGTGGTCCAGAGGCTGCTGGTACGATTCCAAGAAACTGGAAGGGCAGAACGACGACCCTGAACCAGCAGTAGGGAGGACAGATACCTCTGTGTGGCGGCTCTGCGCGACCGAACTGTCACGTCAACCACTCTGCGACGTCAATTGATGCAAGCTGCAAACGTTAACGTCAGCAGAAGCACAGTCTGCTGACTTCTGCGCGAAATTGGCCTGGCTTCATACAAAGCCCGGTTTACCTGGTGCCGTCAACGTGTGAGGTGGAACAGACTCCAGTGCACTCAGGTTCTGTTCACTGATGAGTCACGGTTCACTGTGTCCTTCAACGACGGCAGGTGAGGGTCTGGAGACGCCAGGGCGAGCGATTCACGGATGGATGCGTCCAAGAGGTGGATCGCTACGGAGGAGGCTCAGTCATGGTCTGGGCAGGCTTCAGCAGGGAGGGCATGGCCCCAAACACGTCATCCGAGGCACCCTGACTGGACTGCGCTATCGGGACGAGATAAATAATAATAATAATAATAATAATAATAATAATAATAATAATAATAATAATAATAATAATAATAATAATAATAACGTATTTATAATGCGCCTATCTTATAATAATTATAACTCTAAGCGCGCACTCACAACTCGCGCACGCATGCGCACGCTTTAGACAACGACTCACGTACCACAAATAGTGAAATACATTACGAAAGTCAGCTTGGGGTGGGGAGTGTGGTGATATAGTGCTAGAACTGTTGAAAGAGGTGAGTTTTGAGGGCGGACTGGAAGGAGGAGAGCGAGTGTTTCTGACGGAGAGAGAATGGGAGAGTGTTCCAGGTGGATGGGCCGTATACAGAGAAGGAGCGGGGGCCGAAAGTGCTGAGTTTGGTGCGGGGGTGTGGAGGCGGAGAGGGTCAGTGGCGGAGCGGAGGGAGCGGGGAGGAGTGTAGGGGTGAAGTAAGTTGGAGGGATAGACAGGAGCGCAGTTTTTAGGGATTTGTAGAAGAGAGACAGAATCTTGTATTGAATGCGTTGGGGGATGGGAAGCCAGTGAAGGAGTTTGAGCAGGGGAGTGATGTGGTCGGAATTTTTCTTTCTGAGGACGAGGCGGGCAGCATTGTTCTGGACGCGTTGGAGAGTGAAAGTGGTGGAGTGAGGGAGGCCGGAGATTGTACAGCCCCTCATCCAGCCAGCTCTCCATAGGCGACAATGCTGTTCTGCAGGGCGACAACGCTCGACCTCATCGCGCCTGTGTGGTGGAGGAGTACCTTGAGCAACGGGGCATCACGAGGATGGAGTAGCCAGCTCGTTCACCTGATCTGGCTACCATCGAGCACCTCTGGGACGTGCTGGGGCAATGTGTAGTCAGCAATCACCCCCCACCTCAAGGCGTTCCCCAGCTGACTCAGTTCCTGCATCAAGAGTGGGAAGCGATCCCACAACATGTTCTCACACACCCACCCCATATGTTGTACTTAAAATCAGTAGTTCTTAGTGTACCTTGTAGTATGTCATTATGATATTATCGCCGCCATTTATGTTTTGCATTACATTATAATTACAGTTGCAGGTGCAGATGATTTTGATACAAATTATGTGCAAGTATCATTATGCACGTGAGGTAACTTTACGCCAGTGAAGCGTGCGGTGGCTGCCCGGTTAGTGTGGTTTGGTTCTTGCCCTTCCCGCCGTGCTGGTGGACGCTGCTCGACCGTGCCGGACTGAAGACTCAGTTGTGAAGGCCGGTGCCGTCAAATGTGTAGCTTGATGCAGGTCCGTCACGTGACTGGTCACTTCTATAGCCTGGTCCGAGGCTGGCTGCAAACTTGGATGCGTCTTCTCGCACTCAGCGCGCCACCCGGCGCGGTCCAGAAGCGGCGTTGTGTGCAGCGATCCGTATACTGTCTAATGTTCTGCCGTCAGGAGGGTTCATATGTCTGTCTCCTCATTTGTAGGAGGGTAGTGGGGTTCACTCCGTTGTTACTATACTTCTAGCACTCGGTGCCTGTGTTGTGTGAGGGTTCTGCCTGCATCTTGTCTCTGTCCTGTCTTGGTTGTGTGGAGGGCAGTGCAGACTGTGGCTGTGTTGCACTCCAGCAAACTGTAGTCTCTATGGGCTCAGGATGCTGATCAAAGCGTGGTCTCTATGGGCTCAGGATGATGATCAAAGTGTAGTCTCTATGGGCTCAGGATGATGATCACAGTGTGGTCTCTATGGGCTCAGGATGCTGATCAAAGTGTAGTGTGTAATGGCTCAGGATGCTGATCAAAGTGTAGTCTCTGTGAGCTCAGGATGCTGATCAAAGTGTAGTCTGTATGGACTCATGATGCTGATCAAAGTGTAGTCTCTATGGGCTCAGGATAATGATCTCAAAGTGTAGTCTGCATGGACTCATGATGCTGATCAAAGTGTAGTCTCTATGGACTCAGGATGCTGATCAAAGTGTAGTCTCTATGGGCTCAGGATACTCATCAAAGTGTAGTCTGTATGGATTCAGGATGCTGATCAAAGTGTAGTCTGTATGGATTCAGGATGCTGATCAAGTATAGTCTGTATGGACTCATGATGTTATCAAAATGTAGCCTCTATGGACTCAGGATGCTGATCAAAGTGTAGTCTCTATGGACTCATGATGCTGATCAAAGTGTAGTCTCTATGGACTCAGGATGCTGATCAAAGTGTAGTCTCTACGGGCTCAGGATGCTGATCAAAGTGTAGTCTGTATGGACTCATGATGCTGATCAAAGTTTAGTCTCTATGGGCTCAGGATGATGATCAAAGTGTAGTCTGAATGGACTCATGATGCTGATCAAAGTGTAGTCTCTATGGACTCAGGATGCTGATCAATGTGTAGTCTGTATGGACTCATGATGCTGATCAAAGTGTAGTCTCTATGGACTCAGGATGCTGATCAAAGTGTAGTCTCTATGGGCTCAGGATGATGATCAAAGTGGGGTCTCTATGGACTCAGTATGATGATCAAAGTGTAGTCTCTATGGGCTCAGGATGGTGATGAAAGTGTAGTCTCTATGGGCTCAGGATGATGATCAAAGTGTAGTCTCTATGGGCTCAGGATGATGATGAAAGTGTAGTCTCTATGGGCTCAGGATGATGATCAAAGTGTGGTCTCTTTGGGCTCAGAATGATGATCAAAGTGTGGTCTCTATGGGCTCAGGATGATGATCACAGTGTGGTCTCTATGGGCTCAGGATGCTGATCAAAGCGTAGTCTATATGGGCTCAGGATGCTGATCAAAGTGTAGTCTCTATGGACTCAGGATGCTGATCAAAGTGTAGTCTCTATGGGCTCAGGATGATGATCAAAGTGTAGTCTGTATGGACTCATGATGCTGATCAAAGTGTAGTCTCTATGGACTCAGGATGCTGATCAAAGTGTAGTCTCTATGGGCTCAGGATGCTGATCAAAGTGTAGTCTGTATGGATTCAGGATGCTGATCAAAGTGTAGTCTCTATGGGCTCAGGATGCTGACCAAAGTGTAGTCTGTATGGATTCAGGATGCTGATCAAAATGTAGTCTGTATGGACTCATGATGCTGATCAAAATGTAGTCTTTATGGACTCAGGATGCTGATCAAAGTGTAGTCTGTATGGACTCATGATGCTGATCAAAGTGTAGTCTCTATGGACTCAGGATGCTGATCAAAGTGTAGTCTCTATGGGCTCAGGATGCTGATCAAAGTGTAGTCTGTATGGACTCATGATGCTGATCAAAGTGTAGTCTCTATGGGCTCAGGATGATGATCAAAGTGTAGTCTGTATGGACTCATGATGCTGATCAAAGTGTAGTCTCTATGAGCTCAGGATGCTGATCAAAGTGTAGTCTGTATGGACTCATGATGCTGATCAAAGTGTAGTCTCTATGGACTCATGATGCTCATCAAAGTGTAGTCTCTATGGGCTCAGGATGATGATCAAAGTGTGGTCTCTATGGACTCAGGATGATGATCAAAGTGTAGTCTCTATGGGCTCAGGATGATGATTAAAGTGTAGTCTCTATGGGCTCAGGATGATGATCAAAGTGTAGTTTCTATGGGCTCAGGATGATGATCAAAATATAGTCTCTATGGGCTCAGGATGATGATGAAAGTGTAGTCTCTATGGGCTCAGGATGATAATCAAAGTGTAGTCTCTATGGGCTCAGGATGATGATAAAAGTGTAGTCTCTATGGGCTCAGGATGATGATCAAAGTGTGGTCTCTTTGGGCTCAGGATGATGATCAAAGTGTGGTCTCTATGGGCTCAGGTTGATGATCAACGTGTGGTCTCTATGGACTCAGGATGCTGATCAAAGTGTAGTCTCTATGGGCTCAGGATGCTGATCAAAGTGTAGTCTCTATGGACTCAGGATGCTAATCAACGTGTAGTCTCTATGGGCTCAGGATGATGATCAAAGTGTAGTCTGTATGGACTCATGATGCTGATCAAAGTGTAGTCTCTATGGACTCAGGATGCTGATCAAAGTGTAGTCTCTATGGGCTCAGGATGCTGATCAAAGTGTAGTCTGTATGGATTCAGGATGCTGATCAAAGTGTAGTCTCTATGGGCTCAGGATGCTGATCAAAGTGTAGTCTGTATGGATTCAGGATGCTGATCAAAATGTAGTCTGTATGGACTCATGATGCTGATCAAAATGTAGTCTCTATGGACTCAGGATGCTGATCAAAGTGTAGTCTGTATGGACTCATGATGCTGATCAAAGTGTAGTCTCTATGGACTCAGGATGCTGATCAAAGTGTAGTCTCTATGGGTTCAGGATGCTGATCAAAGTGTAGTCTGTATGGACTCATGATGCTGATCAAAGTGTAGTCTCTATGGGCTCAGGATGATGATCAAAGTGTAGTCTGTATGGACTCATGATGCTGATCAAAGTGTAGTCTCTATGAGCTCAGGATGCTGATCAAAGTGTAGTCTGTATGGACTCATGATGCTGATCAAAGTGCAGTCTGTATGGACTCATGATGCTCATCAAAGTGTAGTCTCTATGGGCTCAGGATGATGATCAAAGTGTGGTCTCTATGGACTCAGGATGATGATCAAAGTGTAGTCTCTATGGGCTCAGGATGATGATCAAAGTGTAGTCTCTATGGGCTCAGGATGATGATCAAAGTGTAGTTTCTATGGGCTCAGGATGATGATCAAAGTGTAGTCTCTATGGGCTCAGTGTGATGATCAAAGTGTGGTCTCTATGGGCTCAGGATGATGATCAAAGTGTAGTCTTTATGGGCTCAGGATGATGATCAATGTGTGGTCTCTATGGACTCATGATGCTGATCCAAGTGTAGTCTCTATGGGCTCAGGATGATGGTCAAAGTGTAGTCTCTCTGGGCTCATGATGCTGATCAAAGTGTAGTCTCTATGGGCTCAGGATGCTGATCAAAGTGTAGTCTGTATGGACTCATGATGCTGATCAAAGTGTAGTCTCTCTGTTCTCATGATGCTGATGTGGCGTATTGATACTGAGCTCGCATGATCTCAGTGTTGATTTTGCTGCGCAGTTTTAACAAGAAGAAGACATTTTCAATAACCTAATAGAGCCCCAGTGGGAAACGGCCAGATTTCAGTATCGAGGTCAAACATGCATACTTCGTGTATATCTGCGCTGTTTCGGATTTGAAAAAAACTTGATCACGTGAAAATGTTTGTTTTGTTTTCTTATACTGGGCTAAATATATGCGGGCACATTTAGAGATGTGAAATAATTCATTTCATTAAGCATAATGACGACTGTTTACTGACGACTGTGCGGCATAACTGTCATACTGTTCGAGTTTTGTTTTTTAAATTTATTTTATTTTAATTTTTTTTTGTAATAAGTAAATCATAGGTCAACTGACGCTGAATGGTTTTGTTCTATGATTAGTATAGGAAAGTGGTTCTCAGCGAAGATATTCTTGTAGAACGGCGTGCTCTCCGATGTCAAACGACCTTTATGCTTGCGAGGCAAAGCAACGTTGACACAGGCGGCTCGCGCTGCTTCTTGTACGTGTTGTGTTGTGTGACACACAACTGACGCCAGGCCCAGCGAGAAAGGTGTACCTTTACGTACAATCACCTGGTCACACAAACACAGCGGACAGTAATGCCACTCGTCCAGTCTGTGAAATGATCCTCGTCAGCCAGTATCGAAGTCAGTGATCAACAAGACGTTCAGACACGCAATTTCTTTGTGTCACTTTAAATCGTCCATGAAATTCACCGCCGCCAGCACACAACAGCTTTTATATTTCTGAGGGAGACGGCATTCATAGCTTTCGAAAGGATATTGCTTTAACTCTTTCAAGAAGTGCCGCATCCGGATTCGCGGCGTAAAGCCGCGAATCCGGATGCGGCACGCCTCGAAAGAGTTAAAAGGGTCTGTTAAAACTGAATTTAACCCCTTCACTGCCACTGATCCAACATATGTACGTCTGAAATCTATAATAATAATAATAATAATAATAATAATAATAATAATAATAATAATAATAATATTAATAATAATAATACATGGTATTTATATGCCGCATTTCTCATATTTATAATATAACTCAATGTGCAGGATATAGCCGTGAACTGAACCCAACAAGCACGCTCACGTGAATCAGGCGCATTCCCTCACACACTGTACATAAACACAGAGCATTCACGCGGTGCTAAGGGCAAGATCAAGCGAGCTACTGAAATTTTGGAAATTTAAATCGGTTTTTATATTTTTGAAATTTGATGAAGTGGACTGAAATTAATACCGAATTCGTGGGGGGAGGAAAGAGCCGGAGTACCCGGATAAAGAACCCCCGACGGTCCGCCCGAATTAATGGTGACACTTACTAGAGGAGAAAAGTCCAACGCCGGAACCGGGTATCGCACCTCGCACCTCTTGCATTGAGGGAAGACGCTTTTACCGCTGCGCCACGGAACGTTATTTATAATGCGCTTAAAGTATTATAATAATTATAACTCTAAGCGCGCACTCACAACTCGCGCACGCATGCGCATTCTTTTGACAATGACTCACATGCCACAAATACATTACGACAGTCAACTTGGGGTGGGGATTGTGGTGGCGTTATACAGTCTAGCGACAAAGTACTGAAGCGGGATGAGTGGGGAAATGCAGCCCCCTCCTCCCCAACACGTGACCCCCCCCCCCTCCCCCCACCACCACCACCACACTTGACAGCTAACATAAACACCAGTCGTCTCCATGAAGTAAGCCCGTCGAGTTTAATAAAACTAACGAGTGCCTGCCCGACAGGCACCACCTACAGCATTTAAACAGCATAGATTCTCATACGCAGGTATGAAGGGGCGTTTGTTATATGTGTGCCAGAATTTACAGCTGTGCTCGCTATAGTGAGGGAATCATTGCTGTTGAATCTGCGTTCTGCCTTGTACAACAGCAACGCTTTCTGGAATGAAGGAGGCACATGAGTAAGTGTCATGAGGGTTCATTTCAATTCACAGTTACTGCATCTAGAAATTATGCAGCTGTGTTCCTCAGACTGACTTGATTTTCAGTTCAGTACTTATGAAGACAGCATGAGAGGTAAAGATATACCAACCAACCGGGTGATCGGTCCTCTCACTGTGCACACTTTTCACACCTCTATCTATTGATACAATCTTTAATTTACAGGACGACTTAGAATTTATTGTACAATTTTAGACTGAGCCACGCAAGCTGATTAAAATGTGTAAAACAATGAGAAGGTGGACAGAGAAAAAGGCAAAAATAAATAAATGCGTCTCAACTTAAGCCTCTTTCGGAAAGACTCAATGCCAAAAGCTTGGCCCACAAGTACGATGTTTCAGACTAAAACGTTGTGCAGTTGTGAAACATAAGGGTACATCAGTCTTGAGATTTAACAAAGAAGTGTATTTCAAACTGCCGTCTTTGATTACTGGCCGATTATTCATACACTTGTCTCACCAAGTGTTTATACCAGTCTCACGTTTGTGTTCCCATATCATATACTCTGTGTAGCTTAGTAAATCTGTGTCCATATCATATACTCTGTGTACCTTAGTAAATCTGTGTCCATATCATATACTCTGTGTACCTTAGTAAATCTGTGTCCATATCATATACTCTGTGTACCTTAGTAAATCTGTGTCCATATCATATACTCTGTGTACCTTAGCAAATCTGTGTCCATATCATATACTCTGTGTAGCTTAGTAAATCTGTGTCCATATCATATACTCTGTGTACCTTAGTAAATCTGTGTCCATATCATATACTCTGTGTAGCTTAGTGAATCTGTGTCCATACCATATACTCTGTGTACCTTAGTAGATGTGTCCATTCAACGCCAAAGAGCTCCAACCGTCCCATGAACAACGGGGACAAAGTGGTTTCAGCAACTGCGGGGGCTCATGAGGATCTATACCTCTTACAGTAGTGCGGTGTTAATTTGTTTCACAGCCTTAAAGGGGTTAAGAGTCATGTTGACAGACGTATGACGCATTGATATCATATTAACACCCGCTGGAGACACCAGTCCTGTGTACAAATCGAATTCCGTTCAGCGTGTCGCCTGCTGCCTTTCAGCCAGTCACTGTGCACAGAAATAGCGTTTAACATTAATTCACTCATTCTACCCCAAGACCAAAATCTCCAAATGTTGAAGTCGTCCTCTGAATACCGCGTTGCAGTGCAGGACACAGATCGACCATGATAGTTGAAGGGTGATGCCAGAATAGCTTGGCGCCCATAGGCGGCAAGCTATTCTGGCATCACCCTTCAACTATAATGGTCGATCCTTATCCTGCTGTGGTGTGTCCGGGGTAGAATACTCACAAACCAGATAGGTGAGGCTAGCGCTGGCAGAATTGTATGCAAACCAAGGGGAATTACAGCGCTGGACAGACAACAGTTAGATCCCCTGCCCCCGCCTATCAGGCACCCAATCGCCAGCCCACAGAGAAATACGCAGGTATAGAATAAGACGATCATTTCCATCGGGGTAGAATAGTCTTCTCAGTCTGATCTTCTCTGGAGAGTGGATTTTCAAGATTCTTGTAAGACATGGTCGATCATTATCTTGCTGTGGTGTGTCTGGGGTAGAATGAGTCAAGGAAGTGTATTCCTTAATGATCTGGTGGCGGGCCGCTCGTACTGGTTATTTGTGTTTCCTTGCGGTGTACCTGTGTACTTGACAGTTGAACCAGAACTGTAAACAGCGTGACCATTGTGTGTTTACCGAATGACACGTTTAACTCTTCATTATGACCTCGCAGCTTTTTCCTACGCGTGTTATGCCCAGCTTCTAACCTTGTTCTGAAATCAACTGCGGGGCTGGTGAGGATCTCTGCCTAAAGCTGACACCACTTTGGGTCCATGTCCCCGGGGCAGCTAGAGTTTTGTTGTTGTGTTGAATTAACTCATTCTACTGTGAACTTGTGTGCACCCGGTGTTTGTGGGTGAATTAGGTTGGGGAAGACAAAGAAGCCGAAGCAGAGGTCGCGTTGACGTACTTCACTTTGCAGTTTATCAAATAAGCAGAAAAACACAGCACGGATATCCCAGTGGAGATACGGTTGAAGATAAGCTCAGTGATGGCTCAGAGTGATGGTAACTAACTGTCAGCGAGGTGACTATTCGGACAAAGACATCCCGCGCTGGCACTGACCGGCTTAAATACTCTCCGAGCGAACCGCAAAGGGAGCAACTCGGCACGGACCAAGAAACGGTTAAAGACAGACCGAAAAATGGGTAAATCTGTGCTTCCTAGGTACTACAAAAAGAGCCATAACTCAATAATTACTTATCACAGAGGCTTCGGATTTTAAGCAAAGAACAGAAAATGTAAATAGCGAAAAACTACCGTAACTATATTTTAGAGGGAAGTCCTAGGAATTTATTATTTAATTTTAAAGTGGTCCAAGTGAGCTTACTGAAATTTGTAAAAGTAAGAAAATCGCTAATTGAACTATGGTGGTCATAAAATCACTAAACAAAAAACTTAGGAGTAAAAGGGAAATTTCATGAGGAAACTGATGTGAGTTACGGATTCTTGATCGGTAAAGCTGTTAAAACGTTATAGAGGCTAGAACACGGACTAACTAGCACAACTTTCAAAGTACAACAAAATTACTAGTTGACTGCCTCTACAAGGCTGGGTTGCGGCCCCTGGCTAAGCGTGGGTAGCGCAAAGGCTAAGAGACTTGGGTGGCCAGAGGGAAAAGGAAAAAAAAAAAAAAAACACATCATAGCGTCTCAGCTAGAGGGACCGCGTCAGCCGGTTACACTACCCCAAGACCGAAATCCTTAAATGTTGCCGTTGTCCTCTGAAGACTGCATTGCAGTGCACGACACAAATCGAGCATGATAGATCAAGGGTGATGCCAGAATAGTTTGGCGCCCACAGGCGCCAGACTATTCTGGCATCACCCTTGAACTATCATGGTCGATCCTTATCTTGTTGTGGTGTGTCTGGAGTAGAATGAGTTTTAAGGAAGATTGCAGAAAAACAGTCAACTGGCGCTGGACGGGGTAATCTCTTGATGTCAACTTCTATAGCACCTCACAAAGGTCACGTGACAATGTCAAACACGCTAGTGGCTTCATCGGCTGTACTGTTATTTGGCAGACAAATCAAATTAGCATGGTCTCCAGTTTGATTTGATACAATACTTTGATTACTGGCAGATCAAGTTATTCATACATTTGTCTCACCAAGTGTTTATACCAGTCTCACGTTTCTGTTTCCATTTCACTTTTGGTACCGGTCTCAGGCCACAAAATTTCAAATCAAAATTTCTGAAACTTCAGTAGATGAGCTGACCCTTCGCACCACGTGATTGTCCTGCGTCTGTCTCGTACCGTGTTTGTCTCGAGAGTAAAATCCGTGTGTGTCATGCGAGTGTGCGTGTTGGGTTTCAATTCGCAGCGCTTTGAGTCGATTCGCAAAATGTTGACAAAATGCGCCTATATAATACCGTTATTATTATTATTATTATTATTATTATTATTATTATTATTATTATTATTATTATTATTATTATTATTATTATTATGTACTCTGTGTACCTGTCCAAAACCTGTTTATTGAGGTCGCACAAACAGTTGGAGTCACCCAGTAAGCAAATGGCCTCGGACCCAGGAAGGCCGCACGAGTGTGCGCGGGGCCACTGCGGACGGTGTGGGTCCGAAGAGCTGCTGTCCCGCCAGACCACGCTCTGTCCGCGTGGTCTGGCGGGACGCTAGTTTTCAGCCAATCGTGCTTGAGCCCCAACCCGTAATGTGACTCGAAGCAGCACCAAACACATTAACGAGAAATCTACCGCCAGACCCACTAAGTTAGCGCGAAGCCAGCTACCAGGCTAACACTCACAACAGACCTGTGTTTGCTCCTGTCATTTTGTTTTGTACTCGAGTTTTTCCCCTTTCTACGTGTCAGAGTCAGAGTCATGAACCCCCCCCCCCCACTCCCCGCCATACACACACACACACACACACACATACACACACACATACACACCCACACCCCATTCGTTCAGACTATTCAGACCCCTTCAATGCTCAGAATAAACCAAACCTCTGCAAGAGGTTTAGATCCTCATCAGCTCGTGCAGTTTCGGAGGCTCATGAGAATCAATTGCTTTTGCGAACACCACTGTGGATCCATGTCCCGACAGTGAATAAAGGAGGCGTTAGTTATTACACTACTGTTAAAACACCTATTCATTTATTGTCCGGTCGACAGTTATTACACTACTGTTCACAACACCTATACATTTATTGTCTGGTCCATGTTTTGCAATTGCCTCGATATTTCTAGTTGAAAAGCTCATTCAGAGCCCGTTAGGTGTTCTCAGTTTCACTTTCTTCTATTGCATTTTCAGTACGTTGTATGGTCTGTCTGTCTGTCTGTCTGTCCGCCCGTCCGTGTGCGCTCTCTGTCTCTGTCTCTGTCTCTCTCTGTCTCTCTCTCTCTGTCTCTCTCTGTCTGTCTGTCTGTTTGTCTGTCTGTCTCTCTCTCTCTCTCTCTCTCTCTCTCTCTCTCTCTCTCTCTCTCTCTCTCTCTCTCCTCTCTCTCTCTCTCTCTCTCTCTCTCTCTCTCTCTTGTAATTTTTATTTTATTTATTTATTTTTTTTTTTTATTTTTTTTATTTTTTTTTTTTTTGGGGGGGGGGGAGTTTGTAGCAAGGACTACAATGAAAAAAGGATCGTTGGAAAAAAAAAGTTTCATTTCAATTCATCTCATTTCTCTTTCTCTCTCTCTCTCTCCCATATGTGTTTACACAAGGCGGCGCTGTCGGCGGTCACGCCTGACCCGCGCCCATGTAAACAGTTCCAGCCTTATCTTCCTAGGATCAGCTTGGCAGGTCCGGCATCGTACGTCATCAATCCATGCCAGCTAGAACCCCACACTTGACTTACGCCAACACCCATCCCCACCTCGCCCCCCTGTTCCTGGCACCTCTACCCCACCCACCCTCGTCACGCCCGCCCTCTCCTGCTTACCCACCCTCCATTCCCTCCCCCCTCCCCACCCCCGCCTCGTGTTTCTGGCCCCTCTTCCCCACCCTACCCACCCTCTGCACGCCCTCCCTCTCCTCGGCTTACTCACATTCCATTACGTCACCCCCCCTCCCACTCACACCCATCACTACCCCTGCTCCATTTTCCTGGCGCCTCCTCCCCCCTACCCACGCTCTGCCTCTTGCCTCTGCACGCCCTCCCTCTCCTGCGTAGCCACTCTCCACTGCCCCCTCCCCATCCCCCCCCCCAACTATAAACCACATTCCCGTCAGTGACACCCATCCTCATCTCCCGCCCCACTCTAAATCACAGGTCTTGTTCCTATCTGAAACCATGACAACTATAGCCATTGTACACCAACCCCCTTCCACTCCCACCATCCCCCGTGACCCAGTACTGAAAGATACCTTAGACAAACTCCAAACAAGATTTGAATGTAAAGGCGCTAATGCCCTCAGCATTCTCAAGACGTGGAGAAATGCCGTGTATGTGAGATACATGCAGCTTCTGCCCAAACACACTACAGGAGTCCACAATGTGTTATGGGAAGATTTTAACTATGACAATGAAGCTGTCACCCTTGATGGCTACCTCTCTCCCCACACCCCGGTCCCTGATCACCTGGCCAAGACAATAGTTAAGATATATGAAGGGCCGGTACACACAGACGAGAACAAACTTATCGTCATCACCGTGTACTTTAGAAAGAGGCGGACAACCGGTGGCACCTGCATGATTCAGGGGAAGAGAAAGGGTCTGTGGGTGAGATCGGAGTACCGGGCCCTTTGTGATTATGTACAACAGCTCCTGGCCGGTACAGCGGACCCTACAGACAATGTCCCCGTCACCAGCAACCATCTTGCATCTGACCCTGACGTTACAGAAAGTACCGTCACCTCACCCGCCACCCCTTCCAACTCCTCACGGGGCCTGCTGTTGGCTGTCTCCCTAGCAGACACCCCCATCACGCCTACCCTCTCCACTCCATCGGACAACAAAGAAGTCTCTCTTCTTGTGCAGCCGGCAGAGTCGTCAATCACAGGGGATTATCAACCGACGCCCCTTCTATCCGACCACTCATCCCCGACTAATCCCATCACCACATCTACTGGCCAGCCACTTCAGAACGCCCGCACTGATTTTTCACTTGTTGCGGCAACAGTTGATGATGTAATGTCCACTGCCACGCCCCTTCCCCCAACCCGACCAAACACGAACGCCAGTCCCGCGTCTCCGGGACTGGGATTACGTAATACAGAGGCCGCACCCACCACGGCCATCGGGACTACCTGTCCTCACGAGGACACCACTGACCCTGATCTGCGAGCGCAACTCAAAAGTGCTTGTAACCTCATCACGAACCTTCGCGCTGACGTTAGTACACTGTTCAAAGGACTTTCGGCAGCCCTAGCCAGGATTGATCAGCTCGAGAGTCAGCTCCGTGACGAGGCGGTCAAGAGAGCCAGAGATCTACAGGTTACAGAGAAAAGTGTGGGCGAAGTGTTGTCCGGCCTGGACGACAGGATAACTGGTGTGGAGACAGCTCAACACTCCACAGACGGCACTGTCAACCAGCTATCCTCCGCCAAACAGAGCCACAAGCAGCGCCTGAGGGAAATTCAAAAACAGCTGAGAAAGAAGTCAGCCCTTGCGTCCAACAGCTCAGACGTTGCCATGAGTGGTAACACTCAAACTGACCTGTCTGCCAATGTTGATAGCTGTGCGTCTCCGCGCCAGGTAACGGGCAGCGCAATCGCTGCTCCCTGTCACCCCTCCCCTCCACCCGTTCTGCAAGAACTGGCCACGGTACAGGCTGTGAGTGCAGCCGAGAAGAGCCCAGAGCGACTCATACCAGTACGGATTACCGGCGGCCTGCCTGAGGTCAACAACGGGTATGACCACGCCAGCAGCCAGCAGCAGCGTAATAACAAAATGTCTCCAGATGAGCAAATACTGCGACATACAGTGCAGAGTGACACCACCACGCTGGTCATTGGAGACTCTGTTGTTCGCAACATCAAGGCAGAGAAGATGCCCACCTACCCTATAGAAAAAGTAGACGTATTATCTGTCTCTGGCCTGCGGACTGTCCACCTGCTGAACTGGCTCCAGCGACAACACGCGTCCCACACAGCGGTGGCACTGGTGACCTTCCACGTGGGGATCAACGATTGCAAACAGAAGGAAGTGACCAGCGCTGTGTGGGAACAGCTCGTCCGGGAATGCAGGCGGGTATTTCCCGGCGCTCGTCTGCAGGCATCCTCCATCCTGCCGACCGACAGTAGACACCAGCTGTATAGGGCCATCACCGCCTCCAACAGTAACCTGTTCCATGTGTGCAGAAAGCTGGGTGTCACACTGATAGACAACACTCAGGTCTTTACTGCTGTTGATGGGTTGCCGCGTAGAAAATTCTACAGGCGCGGTGACCCCATCCATCCTAGTCGCCAGGGCACCATAAGTCTGGCCCTCAACATAAAGAGAGGAGGGCCAGCTACTGACGTCACCACTCCCAACAACCAGCCTGCAGGTGGTGGCCGTCACCGCCGTCAGCGACGTGAAGGACACGCTGGCACCACCAACACTTACGCTAATGTCGCAGCCGGCAGACAGTCAGTGTCCGCTGCAGCACCCAACCTGGAATCGCTCTGTGGTGCATCCAGCTTTGGTGCTGCACCGGAGAGTCAAGGTGGACTGTCAGTGTCCTCTGCTGTAGCACCAAGTCTGGAATCACAGTACAGCGAATCCAGATTTGGTGGTACAGCAGAGAGTCAATGTAGCTATCAGCAACAAATGCCGGGCCAGTATCCTATGTGGCAGCAACCGCCACTACCACCATACAGTGCCGCATTTCCACAGTATCGCGAGGCGGGACGTTGGGGACACTTCAGCATGACGCAACCAACGTATCCTTTCAGCGTCCCCCCGCTCACATACACGCCATACGCACAGCAGGAACCGTGGGCACAGTACAGCCACCCCGTGCGTGTGTATTAGACTCATTTCCAGAACATTCAGTTACTCTTCCTTACATAACTTTGTGCTTTACTTTCCAGGCTAACACTGAACAATATCGATTGATTTTCTTGCCTCTTATTGCTCATAATTATTGTGTTTGCGCAGAGACGTATTCATTTGTTTTTAACTTCAACCACTGCACGTGGTCCAATATTAACATTGTCATCCTTTTGACTTCTGCCGTCAGTATTCGTGAATACCGATCTTCTCACTCTGTGCGATTTGTGACGCTTATAGCACTAGTACTTGTGCACCGTGACACTTTCTCTACTAGTGCTCTACGTATATTCACACTACGATCATATATGTGTCCTTTCGCAGCGCTGACTTTATTTCCCCTATCGCGCAGCGGGGTCGTTTAGCTTTGACTGTTGAAGTTTGCTAAAGAGATTAGTCACTGTTAGTGACCGTTAGTGACCGGTAGTGTGGTCTATATCAGTGAATGCGTAGAAGAAACTCTTTTTTTTTTTTTCTCACTTGCCTCCCACATTCTGTGTGTTAGAGCGGACTGATATTCTTTTGCTTTGTTTTATTATTTCAGCTCTTATTTGCCTTTGTATCATTTATAAGCTTTTTTATTTGTACTCTTTGGTATTGACATACATTAGCAATCATGGTGTATGATCGCCAGTTACATATTGGCCATTTAAATGTTTATCATTTAACTAACAAAGTTCCCGATCTGTGTGTGCTCTTTAGTCAATCCAATCCATTTCACTTGTTTGGTGTAACGGAATCGCGTCTCAATCGTAACATCAGCGATGAGGCCGTTTCTATCCAGGACTTCACTGTACTGCGCCGCGATGCTGAATACCCGGGACATACGGGTATTGCAGTATACATTCATAATTCAATTAGCGGTATTACTCGCAGGCGTGGGGACCTGGAGTCAAAAACCGTAGAATGCATTTGGGTTGAGTTAAGGGCAAACAAATCCAGCCCCGTGCTGGTCGGGTACATTTACAGGAACCCAGCATCAACATTTCAATGGTTCGACGACTTTATCGCCATGATGGATAAGGTCAGACAGTCCAGCTCTGAAATTTTGATCCTAGGCGATTTCAATATTAACATGTTTTTGAATAACCCTGCTTGGGAGTGCACCATGTCTATGTTTGGTTTAAAGCAGCTAGTTAAAACAGCAACTCGTGTTAGTCCAACTTCCTCCACCCTTATAGACCACATATATACAACTACTCAATCAAGGGTGATGGCAGTAGACGTGCTTCAGGTAGGGATTAGCGATCACTACCCGGTGTGCTGTTGCTTGGCATTAAAAGCGGATAATTCATTCCGAAAACATCAGCACACGACTATTAGATACAGATCACTTAAACGCTTCAACAAGGAAACATTTCTTTGTGATTTAAGTAGCACACACTTTGATACAGTGTACTACCATAATGACCCCAACGATGCTTTGTCTGAGTGGTACGGATTGTTCCTTGGTGTTCTCGATAAACACGCTCCATTCAGAGAGAAACGGGTGAAGAACCCCCAGCTTCCCGCCTGGTTAAGTAAGGAAATCAAGGATGCCATGCAGCTCCGAGATGACTATAAAAGAAAGAAGGATTTTGTTGCTTATCGAAGGCAAAGAAACCATGTTAAACATTTAGTGAGGAAAGCTCAAAGGTCACTTTTTCACCGTCTTATGAACGGAAAGAAAGATGTCGTATCTGTGTGGCGAGCGATCAATGCTTTTACGAGGTCCAAAAATACCGCACAATGTACACAGTTATCAGCTGATATCTTGAATCAGCATTTTCTCTCGGCTGCCAGTACGTTGCTAAAAAATACATATTCTGGTCAGTCTTCAGCTGTGTCCGAAAAGCTAAAGACGTTTTGTGCAGAACGGCTGGACCCTGATACGTCATTCAGCATTCCGCTGTTAACGATATACGACGTGGGAAAATCCATCTCGTACTTAAAGAACAAACGTACGTCTGGCCATGATGGTATTAGTAGCTCAGTTCTGAAAATGGCCCTACCGTATATTGTAGATACCTTGACATATATATATACAACCTTTGCATAAAGCAGGGGATATTTCCATCTTCTCTAAAAATAGCCAAAGTGATCCCACTACCTAAAACGAAAGACCTTGCCGACCCTAACAAGTTCAGGCCCATTTCGCTACTGTCAACACTGTCGAAACCGATAGAAAGACACATTCACACACACTTGCAACATTTTCTAGAAAAACACAAACTCATACATCCATTACAATCTGGCTTTCGGCGGAAACACTCCTGTCACACAGCATTGGTACACCTTGTTGACAGATGGCTTACTGCCATAAACAGCAGTCAAATGACTGGAGCAGTATTTTTGGACCTTTCAAAAGCATTTGACCTCGTCAATCATGAAACTTTAGTTCAAAAACTTAATGTCTATCAACTAAGCGCAGACACACTTGCCTTCCTTACGTCATATCTGCATGGGCGTACGCAGTATGTCTACGTGAATGGGAAAAACTCACCTGAAGGGGTGATAGAGCACGGAGTACCACAGGGATCGATTCTTGGTCCATTATTGTTCTCTGTCTTTATAAACGACCTTCCATTACATATATCTGACTCCAGTGTAACTTGCAGTCTTTTTGCAGACGATGGAACACTGGACGTTTCGTCATCAGACGTAACATGTATGGTGAAGATTCTCCAAGACAGTTTAAATGAGATATCTGAATGGTGCAGACATAACGCCATGATACCTAATCCCACTAAAACCAAATGCATGCTGATTACCACACGGCAAAAGCATCAGTTGAACCCCCCTCCCCTTCAACTAACACTTAACGGCCAGCCTGTGGAGCAAGTCAGAGAACATCGCGTGCTTGGAATCAACTTAGACGACAAGTTGTGCTGGCAAGGCCACATTACTAAACTGTGTAAAATAGTATCTAAAAATGTATTCCTCCTGTCGAAATTGAGACATTTTGCTGATGAGCCAACAAGGAAACTCTTCTACTATGCCCATATTCAGTCACATTTGGATTATGCCTCATCTATTTGGGACGGTAGTAGCGATGCTAATTTAAAAAGTCTGAACTCGCTCCACAGAAGAGCCATTAAACTTATTGTTGACAGACCCTCAGAAGTCATTAATACTGACAATAAGTTCAAGCTGTTAGACATTTTGCCACTTGAAAAACAGTTTAAGTATAATAAGTTGGTGCTCATGCGCAAAATCACCCTATCAGAAACACCAGCCTATCTCAATAGTTTGTTCCACTTTGCTCATACGAGGTCCAGTCGAACACCAGGGAACAATCTTGTTGTACCGATGCCTCGACTGGACATTTATAGGTCGTCGTTGTCCTATTCTGGTGCAAAGTTATGGAACTCCATTCCTGCGGATGTTAGAGCCGCGCCATCACTTAAAACTTACAAGACCAAGCTGCTCAAACATCTAGACAAAACTTAATTTTTCTTTTATTTTTTTATTTTTATTTTTATTTTTACATGTAGCACTCCATGCCTTATGCGGCATTTCCCGGATAGTCTGCATTCTCTTCTAACATTTATGAACGCATGTAATATACCGCTGGCATTCCAGCAAGCCGCATTATGTAATATCCATGACCCCATGGGCTCGGCTGGCCAGACAGGATGCCGTCCATAGACACAGCATTGGGCGCTCGCGATGCGTGGCAGTGCTGTGGTTTCTTCGCGTCGACCCGCGCGCGCGGTGGTTGCGGGATCGCTATACAAGTCTAGTCTAATTTCATGGCAGACTATAGCATCTAACTGTGCGCGGCGGGTTTAGTGGCGCGGGGAGGCCGCTATCGCGTGTGTGTGCGGGTGTGTGTTTATCTGTGTCAGTGTGTGCAAGTGTATGTGTGTGCACGCGCGCATTCCTACGTGCTTGCGCACGCGCGCGCGCGTGTGTGTGTGTGCGAGTGTGTGTGTGCGTGTGTGTGTGTGTGTGTGTGTGTGTGTGTGTGTGTGTGTGTGTGTGTGTGTGTATGCCTGTTTACGTTTGTTGGAGTGAGTCGCCGTGTTGATTTTTATGATGAGAACAATAGCGGTTTTATGTACAAAATCCTTTATACTTTTTATATTTGCTGTAGTATAGTTTTAAGTGATAGAATGTATGTGTACATGATATACTGATGTGTGTGTATGTGTGTGTCAGTGCGTGTGTGTGTGTGTTATTTTATGTACGTTATTTTGTTTTGTAGTGTGTAGCAAGGACAAGAATGAAAACAGGTCTGCGCACCTATTCTTTTATCCTTGGAAAATAAAGTTTCATTCATTCATTCATTCATTCTCTCTCTCTCTCTCTCTCTCTCTCTCTCTCTCTCTCTCTCTCTCTCTCTCTCTCTCTCTCTCTCTCTCTCTCTCTCTCTCTCTCTCTCTCTCTCTCTCTCTCTCTCTCTCATTTTAACCCGGCCAATTTCGGTAAAATCTGAACATCACCCAACTGCAAGAGGTATAGATCCTCATCAGTTTGAGACTGGTAACATGAAACGTGTGTGGGAGGGTATAAATCTGATGAGTGGGAACAAGAAGCAAAAAGCTGTTCCGGTTTTGAGCAAAACTACGGACTATGCCAACGACTTAAATCAGTTCTATGCAAGATTTGATTGTCATGATTTTGAGCATGAGAGGGAACAGGTCAAGGAAATGCTAGTTAGTGACCTAAACACATGCAAAGTGAAGTGATTGTGGTGACTGAGGAGGAGGTGCTTAGCGTACTTAAACATACCAACCCAAACAAAGCGGCTGGACCAGATGGTGTTAGATCAAATGTGTTAAAATTATGCGCTGAACAACTGTACCGAATTCTTTGCTATATTTTTAACATGTCACTTACCCAGTGTGTCGTTCCCTGTTCATGGAAGACCTCTTGTGTTGTCCCCGTGCCAAAAAAGCAAACTGTATCTGTGATGAATGATCTAAGACCAGTTGCTCTTACCTCGTGTGTCATGAAGGGTTTTGAGAGGGCTGTTCTTTCACATTTTAAAATACAGGTTGCAGATTTTATGGACCCTTTCAGTTTGCTTACAGAAGGCAAAGAGGTGTTGATGATGCCATTTTGCATGTTGTAAACAACATCTACTCTCATTTAGAGAACCCAGGAGCCTCCATTCGACTGATGTTCTATGATTTTTCGTCTGCTTTTAACACCATTCAGCCACACATACTCGCCTCCAAACTAGTTCACATGAACATAAATGCCTCTACCATTCTTTGGGTTTTGAACTATCTCACTAACCGGCCACAGTACGTCAGAATTAGTTGGGACCTAATCTCAGATGTACTTTTTACCAACACTGGTGCACCACAGGGGACTGTCCTGTCGCCTTTTTTGTTTTCTTTGTACACAGCAGACTGTAGAGCTACTCATGACGACTGTGTCATGGACAAATACGCTGACGACACGGCACTGACAGGTCTGATTACAGATGAGGACGACAGACACTATCGACAAGAGATCGATGACTTTGTAGAGTGGTGCGATAGAAACTACCTTGAATTAAATGTTGGCAAAACAAAAGAGATGGTCATAGATTTCAGGAATAACAAACAGCATCCCGGTCCTGTTGTTATCAAGGGAACAGAAGTTGAGCGTGTAAAGTCCTACAAGTATTTAGGTGTTCTTTTTGACAACGCGCTCAACTGGAAACAAAACACAGATGCTATTGTGAAAAAAACGGATACCCGTCTTTACTGTTTGAGAAAGCTCAGATCATTTCATGTAAGCACTCAGCTTTTACAGATGTTTTACTGCTCCAGTATTGTTAGCATTTTAACGTTTGGACTGACGTGCTGGGGGAGAAATTTATGTAACAGAGACCAAGATCGTCTTAACAAAGTAATCCGGAAAGTGAGTGGGGTGATTGGTAGGGCACAAGATAATTTGGACACACTGTACAACAGACGGATTACGAACAAATTGGCTGACATTCTTGATGACAAAACACATCCACTTAGATATGAATTTGACAGCAGACGTATCGAACGAAGTGGCAGACTCCGAGTACCCAAAAGTCGTACATCACGTTATGCCAACTCTTTTGTCCCTCAGGCTGTTACCCTTTTCAACAGTAATATCAGTAGATAGTGTCGGTCAACATTCTTCCGTCCTTAGTACTAGCCCTCTCAGTATTATTACTAGTATTATTATTATTGTTGTTATTCAAAGGTAACAATATGTCTGTTACAGTTCATTTCTTTAATTGAGTGTTATGGGTTATTTTTTTATTTTTATTTTTTAATTTTTTTTTTAATGAGTGATTGATGATGCCATGTGTTGTATGGGCAGACAGTGAATTTCCCCGTGAGGGATTAATAAAGTATTATTGTATTGTATTGTATCAGCCCCCGCAGTCGCACTAACTTACCGCAGTTGCGGGGGCTGATGAGAATCTACGCATCTTGCTGATACCACTTTCAATCCGTGGTCCCGGGAAAACTAGGCCATGTCTGGTGCTGCATGAAGACAGAAGACACGAACACAATCTGCGTCAGCCGACACTGAGCGGGTTAACACAGGAGACTGAGCGGGTTAACAGCCGACACTGAGCGGGTTAACAGCCAACACTGAGCGGGTTAACAGCCGACACTGAGGGGGTTAACAGCCCACACTGAGCGGGTTAACAGCCAACACTGAGCGGGTTAACAGCCGACACTGAGGGGTTAACAGCCGACACTGAGGGGGTTAACAGCCGACACTGAGCGTGTTAACAGCCGACACTGAGGGGGTTAACAGCCGACACTGAGGGGGTTAACAGCCGACACTGAGCGGGTTAACAGCCAACACTGAGCGGGTTAACAGCCAACACTGAGCGGGTTAACAGCCGATACTGAGCGTGTTAACAGCCAACACTGAGCGGGTTAACAGCCGACACTGAGGGGGTTAACAGCCGACACTGAGCGGGTTAACAGCCGACACTGAGGGGGTTAACAGCCGACACTGGTTAACAGCCGACACTGAGCGGGTTAACAGCCGACACTGAGGGGGTTAACAGCCGACACTGAGCGGGTTAACAGCCAACACTGAGGGGGTTAACAGCCGACACTGAGGGGGTTAACAGCCGATACTGAGCGGGTTAACAGCCGACACTGAGCGTGTTAACAGCCGACACTGAGCGGGTTAACAGCCGACACTGAGCGGGTTAACAGCCGACACTGAGCGGGTTAACAGCCGACACTGAGCGGGTTAACAGCCAACACTGAGCGGGTTAACAGCCAACACTGAGCGGGTTAACAGCCGATACTGAGCGTGTTAACAGCCAACACTGAGCGGGTTAACAGCCGACACTGAGGGGGTTAACAGCCGACACTGAGGGGGTTAACAGCCGACACTGGTTAACAGCCGACACTGAGGGGGTTAACAGCCGACACTGAGCGGTTTAACAGCCGACACTGAGGGGGTTAACAGCCGATACTGAGCGGGTTAACAGCCGACACTGAGGGGGTTAACAGCCGACACTGAGCGGGTTAACAGCCGACACTGAGGGGGTTAACAGCTGACACTGAGGGGGTTAACAGCCAACACTGAGCGTGTTAACAGCCGACACTGAGGGGGTTAACAGCCGACACTGAGGGGGTTAACAGCCGACACTGAGCGGGTTAACAGCCAACACTGAGTGGGTTAACAGCCAACACTGAGCGGGTTAACAGCCGATACTGAGCGTGTTAACAGCCAACACTGAGCGGGTTAACAGCCGACACTGAGGGGGTTAACAGCCGACACTGAGCGGTTTAACAGCCGACACTGAGGGGGTTAACAGCCGACACTGAGCGGGTTAACAGCCGACACTGAGGGGGTTAACAGCCGACACTGAGCGGGTTAACAGCCAACACTGAGGGGGTTAACAGCCGACACTGAGGGGGTTAACAGCCGATACTGAGCGGGTTAACAGCCGACACTGAGCGTGTTAACAGCCGACACTGAGCGGGTTAACAGCCGACACTGAGCGGGTTAACAGCCGACACTGAGCGGGTTAACAGCCGACACTGAGCGGGTTAACAGCCGACACTGAGGGGGTTAACAGCCGACACTGAGCGGGTTAACAGCCGACACTGAGGGGGTTAACAGCTGACACTGAGGGGGTTAACAGCCAACACTGAGCGTGTTAACAGCCGACACTGAGGGGGTTAACAGCCGACACTGAGGGGGTTAACAGCCGACACTGAGCGGGTTAACAGCCAACACTGAGTGGGTTAACAGCCAACACTGAGCGGGTTAACAGCCGATACTGAGCGTGTTAACAGCCAACACTGAGCGGGTTAACAGCCGACACTGAGGGGGTTAACAGCCGACACTGAGCGGTTTAACAGCCGACACTGAGGGGGTTAACAGCCGACACTGAGCGGGTTAACAGCCAACACTGAGGGGGTTAACAGCCGTCACTGAGGGGGTTAACAGCTGACACTGAGCGGGTTAACAGCCGACACTGAGCGGGTTAACAGCCGACACTGAGCGGGTTAACAGTCGACACTTAGGGTGTTAACAGCTGACACTGAGGGGGTTAACAGCCAACACTGAGGGGGTTAACAGCCGACACTGAGGGGGTTAACAGCCGACACTGAGCGGGTTAACAGCCAACACTGAGCGGGTTAACAGCCAACACTGAGCGGGTTAACAGCCGATACTGAGCGTGTTAACAGCCAACACTGAGCGGGTTAACAGCCGACACTGAGGGGGTTAACAGCCGACACTGGTTAACAGCCGACACTGAGCGGGTTAACAGCCGACACTGAGGGGGTTAACAGCCGACACTGAGCGGGTTAACAGCCAACACTGAGGGGGTTAACAGCCGACACTGAGGGGGTTAACAGCCGACACTGAGCGGGTTAACAGCCGACACTGAGCGTGTTAACAGCCGACACTGAGCGGGTTAACAGCCGACACTGAGCGGGTTAACAGCCGACACTGAGCGGGTTAACAGCCGGCACTGAGGGGGTTAACAGCCGACACTGAGCGGGTTAACAGCCGACACTTAGGGGGTTAACAGCTGACACTGAGGGGGTTAACAGCCAACACTGAGCGTGTTAACAGCCGACACTGAGGGGGTTAACAGCCGACACTGAGGGGGTTAACAGCCGACACTGAGCGGGTTAACAGCCAACACTGAGGGGGTTAACAGCCGACACTGAGGGGGTTAACAGCCGACACTGAGCGGGTTAACAGCCAACACTGAGCGGGTTAACAGCCAACACTGAGCGGGTTAACAGCCGATACTGAGCGTGTTAACAGCCAACACTGAGCGGGTTAACAGCCGACACTGAGGGGGTTAACAGCCGACACTGAGCGGTTTAACAGCCGACACTGAGGGGGTTAACAGCCGACACTGAGCGGGTTAACAGCCAACACTGAGGGGGTTAACAGCCGACACTGAGGGGGTTAACAGCCGACACTGAGCGGGTTAACAGCCGACACTGAGCGTGTTAACAGCCGACACTGAGCGGTTTAACAGCCGACACTGAGCGGGTTAACAGCCGGCACTGATGGGGTTAACAGCCGACACTGAGCGGGTTAACAGCCGACACTGAGGGGGTTAACAGCCGACACTGAGGGGGTTAACAGCTGACACTGAGGGGGTTAACAGCCAACACTGAGGCGGTTAACAGCCGACACTGAGGGGGTTAACAGCTGAAACTGAGGGAGTTAACAGCCAACACTGAGTGGGTTAACAGCCGACACTGAGCAGGTTAACAGAGGAGACTGAGCGGGTTAACAATTGACACTGAGGGGGTTAACAGCCGACACTGAGGGGGTTAACAGCTGACACTGAGCGGGTTAACAGCCGACACTGAGCGGGTTAACAGCCAACACTGAGCGGGTTAACAGCCGACACTGAGGGGGTTAACAGCCGACACTGAGCGGGTTAACAGCCAACACTGAGCGGGTTAACAGCCGACACTGAGGGGGTTAACAGCCGACACTGAGGGGGTTAACAGCCGACACTGAGGGGGTTAACAGCCGACACTGAGCGGGTTAACAGCCGACACTGAGCGGGTTAACAGCCGACACTGAGGGGGTTAACAGCCAACACTGAGCGGGTTAACAGCCGACACTGAGGGGGTTAACAGCCGACACTGAGCGGGTTAACAGCTGACACTGAGCGGGTTAACAGCCGACACTGAGGGGGTTAACAGCCGACACTGAGGGGGTTAACAGCCGACACTGAGGGGGTTAACAGCCAACACTGAGCGGATTAACAGCCGACACTTTGCGGGTTAACAGCCGACACTGAGGGGGTTAACAGCCGACACTGAGCGGGTTAACAGAGGAGACTGAGCGGGTTAACATCCGACACTGAGGGGGTTAACAGCCGACACTGAGGGGGTTAACAGCCGACACTGAGGGGGTTAACAGCCGACACTGAGCGGGTTAACAGCCGACACTGAGGGGGTTATCAGCCGACACTGAGGGGGTTAACAGCCGACACTGAGGGGGTTAACAGCCGACACTGAGGGGGTTAACAGCCGACACTAAGGGGGTTAACTGCAGATTGAATGTTAACCTCTTCACTGTCACGTGACGCAGACCGTGTTTCTAAAATCTTTGATAATTCAACACAAAACATGGCTGTCCTAGATACACAGATAAAAATTTGGTGTCTGCAAGAGTCAGAGATCGTTATGACGCCCCCCAACTGCGAGGGCTGATGAGGATCTATACCTTTGCAGTTGGATGGGTGGACAAGGCTTTGTGTGTTTAATGTCTCTGCCTTTTGAAAAACGACTTTGATCTGTGGTACAGATGATTTACGAAAATAAATTCATTATTCTCTCTCTTGGCTTGACTTCGCGAACGAAGATTTTATAGGAGTTGCCCACGACGTCTGCAGGCTTGTTCGTGGCTGCGGAGGCCAATCCGAGACAGGCAGGTTCGACCGCAGTGGCTGCAGGGGAAGGTCTGGCCAGGGTTCTGAGCTGCGGCATCTCTGTTTTTTTCTCCTGAGCCGCTTGTCCTTAAGGCTAGCTCTGCGAGAGTCCTCAAAGGAGACAGCTGCCTTGTAAATGGTGGAGCGCCAGGTGTCACGGTCCGCAGCAAGCGAAGACCACTGGTGGTGGTCGATTTGACAGGCACTAAGTGACTTCTTGAGACAGTCTTTGTATCTCTTCTTTGGTGCCCCTCTGTCACGGTGTCCAGTAGCAAGCTCGCCGAACAGGGTGATCTTTGGTAGGCGATGATCCTCCATCCTGGAGACATGCCCCGCCCAGCGGAGCTGTGTCCGCAGCAGCAAAGCCTCGATGCTCACAGTTTCAGCCTGTTCAAGGACCTCGACGTTGGTGACATAGTCACTCCAGTGAATGCCCAGGATGGTACGCAGGCAGCGCTGGTGGAAGCGTTCGAGGAGTCGTAGTTGGCTGCGGTAGAGGGCCCAGGACTCGGAACCATACAGCAGGGTGGTGAGGACCACAGCTCTGTACACGCTGATCTTGGTGCCTGTTTTCAGCTGTTGATTGTGCCACACCCGCTTGAAAAGTCGCCCGAAAGCACTGTTCGCTTTTGCCAGCCTGCTGTCAAGCTCCTTGTCCAGCTTGGCGTCCGACGTGATAATGCAGCCAAGGTAAGTAAACTGGTGCACTGACTTTAGTTCAGACTCGCCAATGGTGATGTGAGGAGGGCGATACACTGTCTTGGGTGCCGGCTGATGGAGGACCTCTGTCTTTTTCAGACTGACCTCGAGTCCAAAGAGCTGGGCAGCATCTGCGAAGCAAGACGTGATGCGCTGCAGGGCTTTCTCTGTGTGTGCAACGAGGGCAGCATCATCAGCAAAAAGCAGCTCACGAATCAGTTGGTCTAGGGTTTTCGTGTGGGCCTGCAGTCGTCTGAGGTTGAACAGGCTGCCATCGAGACGATACCTGATGTACACTGCATCGTCATCATCGAGGTCCATCATGCTAAAAAAGATGGTGAAGAGGGTCGGTGCCAGCACGCAGCCCTGCTTTACGCCGTTGAGAATAGGGAATGGTTCTGAGAGGTCATTGTGGAGTCTGACCTGGCCTTGCTGGTCCTCGTGTAGCTGGACAATCATGTTGAGGAACTTTGGGGGACAGCCAAGTCGCTCCAGGATCTGCCACATGCCTTGCCTGCTCACAGTGTCGAACGCTTTTGTTACGTCGACAAATGTTACGTACAGCCCTTTGTTCTGCTCGCGGCACTTCTCCTGTAGCTGTCTCAGCACAAAGACCATATCGGTGGTGCTCCTGTTTGCTCTGAAGCCACACTGGCCCTCTGGGAGTTGGTCTTCAGCGATGGCAGGTACCAGCCGATTCAGGAGCAGCCTTGCAAGGATTTTCCCAGCAATGGACAGCAGGGTAATTCCCCGATAGTTGGAACAGTCAGACTTCTCGCCTTTGTTCTTGTACAGGGTGATAACGACTGCGTCACGGAGATCTTTTGGTAGTGTTCCTTCCTCCCAGCAGCAGAGAAAGAGGTCATGGAGCTTGTTGTGCAGTGCTGTGCCTCCATGTTTCCAGATCTCTGGCGGTATTCCATCAATGCCTGCTGCTTTGCCACTCTTGAGCTGGTGGATGGCTGTGAGGGTCTCTTCAGCGGTGGGCGGTTCGTCCAATTCAACCTTTACTGGGAGGTGTGGGATTTGTAGGACGACTGCTTCTTGAACAGTGCGCTCAGCGCTGAAGAGGCTCTGAAAGTATTCCGACCAGCGGTTCAAGATGGAGGTATTATCTGTGAGGAGTGCCTGGCCATTCGCGCTTCGCAGGGGACTTTGTACCAGGTGCCTGGGGCCATACACTGCTTTCAGTGCTTCGTAGAAGCCCCTGTAGTCACCATTGTCAGCACAAAGCTGGGTCCTCTGTGCAAGTCTGGTCCACCACTCATTCTGGAGATCTCTGAGCTTGCGCTGGAGACTGCTGCAGACGAGGCGGAAGGCAGACTTCTTCACAGGGCAGGAAGGCTGGGCTAGGTGGGCCTGATGGGCGGCTCTTTTTTTTGCTAGGTGTTCCTGGATCTCTACATCGTTTTCGTCAAACCAGTCTTTGTTCTTCTTTCTGGCGAAACCCAAGACTTCTGCAGAGGATTTTGCAATAGCAGTTTTCAGTTGTTCCCAAAGTGTTTCAGGGGAGGAGTCTACTGGGTCCGCTGTGTCTTTGAGCCTGCGCTGTAAATCTGTCTGAAAGGCAGCTTTCACATCGTCACGCTGAAGGCTGGCAACATCAAGCTTTTTCTTGGGGGGCCCCCATTTCTTGGGTTTTGGCTTGACTTGGAGCCTGAGTTTGCAGCGGACAAGGCGGTGGTCAGTGTGGCACTCTGCGCTGGGCATCACTCTGGTGAGGAGGACGTCACTGCAGTCCCTCTGACGCACTAGGACATAGTCGATAAGGTGCCAGTGCTTGGAGCGAGGATGCATCCAGGTGGTCTTTCGACTGTCCTTTTGCTGAAAAGTAGTGTTGGTGATGACCAGTTGCTGCTCCGCACAGAACTCCAATAGTAGGCGGCCATTGTCATTGCAGTTCCCAACGCCATGCTTGCCGAGGACTCCTTTCCAGGCTTCAGAGTCCTGGCCCACTCTGGCGTTGAAGTCGCCAAGGATGATGACTTTGTCGTCTGCAGGGGTACTCTGTAGGAGGCTGCGCAGGTCAGTGTAAAACTTGTCCTTTTCAGCAGGCTCTGCCAGGAGGGTTGGGGAGTACACACTGAGAAGGGTGACGTGCTGCTGGTGTCTCAGTGGGAGGCGCATGGACATGATGCGGTCTGAGTGGCCCGTTGGTAGGTTTTCCAGCTTAGTCGCAATGGATGTCTGGATATGGGCAGTGGGCAGATGTTCACATCTGCACGGGACATAGACGACCCCGCCCTCCACGAGTCGCCTGCTGCCTTGCAGGCCTGGCCGCTTGGCTGCGGAAAGGCTAAGGGAGGAAACCCCTGACATCAAAGCCCCCGTGTCTCCGGGGAAGGCTTTTGAGCCAGAGACTAGGACAAGGACAGTCTGATATAAAACCTACGACCCGAGGACCTCGATGCCATCGTCCCAGCTTGCTAGGCCATGGCAGATGAACCAATGGTTTAAAGGGTGGGGCCAGTAGTGCGCACACTGCACTCCACCAAAAAGCTCCACCGCGCAGGCTTTAGGAAACGTCCACGGACCATGACACTGACCATTCCAAGTCCTGTAGCGACGGGCGAGGGGCGAAACGGCAGGTGAAAGATGTCACTGGAAGCCGCAGTCTCAAACCTGCATGCAGGCGGTTCAGGATATTGGTCGCCTGATGTTGACCTGGGGATGACAACATCACTCGGCACACCCTGAACGACCAAGCAGCCTTCTCTAGGGACAGCACTGCTTGCTCCACACGGAGAGGGGCCTAGAAAAGGTGGCCTAACCAAAGCTCGTCCCCTCGCAACCCCAGTTGGCTAGCCGCGGTCAACGGGCATCTTCTCCTGCGGTCAAAAACAAGAAAGAATAACGGATCCACTCTCATGACGACCACGACCGGACTCAACGTAGCATGCTGGAACGTCCGAACCATGCTCGACAAAGCAGACAGCGGACGCCCTGAACGTCGCTCCGCCCTCGTTGCCCATGAATTGCGGAGGTTAAACATCGACATCGCCGCGCTCAGCGAAGTACGCCTTCCGGACGAAGGCAGCCTCCAAGAACTTGGTGCTGGGTACACCCTCTACTGGTCAGGCAGGCCTGCATCAGAAAGACGGCTTTCAGGCGTGGGTTTCATGGTCAAGACAAATTCATTATTGATTGCCTGTTAAATGGTTTGAAGTTTTTTGTTGTTGTTGTTTTTTTGTTCCGAAGGACGTATTGTAAAACTGCTTAAAGCATTTCCGTCGTTTAAAAAAAAAAAATAGTAAAAAAAAAAATAACTCAAAACTTTTATAAAATTTTTAAAGAGCGACGCCTGACCTTTTTGAAGGCTTCGGTTCGCAAAAAGCTTTTACTAGGATTCACTATACATACTGTAACGCACGCAGACTTGCCCTCAGTCGTACGCACAGACTCTCGCACAACAGACGCATACACCGCCACTGACTCAGACGGGCGCATTCATGCGGTAAAAAGTCAACACACGGGCTCCCTTTCTAACGTAACTTTTATACAAAATAAACAATATAAGAAAACTACTCAGACTATCACAACTATATACACCACTTCTTTCCCACTATCACGTCTTAACACCACATCCACATACACACAATATCACTGCCAGGCTAGGTTTTAGTCTCTCACTCTCCAACCTGTTTGGTGTTCTCGCCTGGTTACGCTCGGTCCTAAAACGGGCAAGGAGTGCAAGTCCCTTCTCGTACACTCCTCGAGACGTCATGTCTCTCGTATCGTGGACGCCCTCATTAATCCTACTGTATCTTCGCTGTGACCCAAGTGTCTTGGCACCGGCCGCTCACTCGCCAAGTGAAGAGCTGGAGAGATGACCTTGCATTAGGTCATGGTGACTGACGTCTCGGCGTCCGTCGCTCCCTCTCTGACAAGCACTCTGAACAACAACAAGGTCCCAAATCGTAACACTTGCTAAACACACACACACATTGGACAATATGAGAAACAGTACGTAACCTGGCTGATACAAATAACTCACACGTTTATTCACACACCCACGTGCTTCATAACCCGAACTACCTTCGTAACACCCGTAACTGTCACTACCTTGAAACAGACTATAACCTAACACTCTCGCCATACACTATTCTCTACACTGGAAAAGACTATGCTTAACCAACCGCGTACTACCTTCATAGCGACTTGGCATACACACCTCACATTCCTTAGTTATTCATCTCGGTAAATAACTATATACGAAAAACAACGGTTACTCTCACTGAATTCCAAACCAACATAACTGAACCAAACCGGTCAACACTATACAAGCAATTGCTCTTACCAACGCATACCGTCTTTAACTAAGCAACTATCAATAATACATATATAGAACATACCTGAATTCTAGGTTTCAGAGTCTTGGAATACGGGCTAGGTATCTCACACACATCTGTTCCCTCTGACAATAAAGCCCGTACTAATGTTTCTACAGCTCTGCCAGACTAAGCTCTTGCCTACAACTCACGTCCTGAGAAAGCCTTGTTGCTGTCGGGACGTTAAGCAATGTACAATCAATCAATCTTGCCTACAACTCACTAAAACTCCCCGTATTAACCGTGTCTTAAAGGTTTCACGTGGACCACGGGCCTTACGGACTATCGGCACAAATCAAACCGTTAACAAAAACCGTACCGTATTAAACCTACTGTGTGAACACTATGCATGAGCATAGAGTTTCATCACACATACCCACTTAGGTATTTACGCCTATCACGCCTCCAAGGGTATATATCTTCGACCAGAGCTCTCCGGCGACTCCTGTCCTGTGCTTCTTCTTTGAGTTTTCTCCAGGTGGTTCCCAGTCTCTTGATGTCTGCATAGAGGTCTCGACCCAGGTGTTTCTCGGCCTGCCTCTTTTTCTCTTTCCCTGGGGGCTCCATGACAATGCCTGCATAGTGATACTGGAAACTGGCTTTCTCAGACTGTGACCAATCCATCCCCATCTTCTTCGCCCAATTTTATTCTCAGTTGTTATCTGCTGTGTTCTCTCCCAGAGTCTGACGTTGCCGATCTTCTTAGGCGAGTGGATTTTCAAGATTCTTCCAAGACAGCTGCTTAAGAAAGTCTGTACTCTGTTGACTGTGTTTTTTTGTCAACCAACAAGTCTCTGCTCCATATAGGACAACTGCTTTTACGTTTGAGTTGAAAATCCGGACATTGATGTGTTGTGACAGCTCTCTGGATCTCCACACTTTTTCAACTAGAGAAAAGCTGCTCTTGCTTTACCAATTCGTGGTCTGACATCTGCATCAGTGCCGCCTTTTTTTGTCGATGATGCTCCCGAGATAGGTGAAGGACTTCATTGTTTCATGAACCCTAGTGTGTCTTTGCAGGTTGAGTTCAGTGCCTCTCTAACTGCCCTCCACTGCTGCTCTGTGGTGGCCGCCTCCTCTTCATTTACTAGCTCCTGTAGCGCTTGAGACCTGTTGGACAGCACCCGTTTGAACTCTTCTCTCACTCCAGTCTCTCTCAGGAGGCCTACATTATAGCGCTGTCTTCTTGTTGTCTCTATGCGGCTTTTCTTTAGCTTGAGCTTTATTCTTAAGGTAAGCAAATGGTGGTCTGAGGCGACATCTGCTCCCCTCTTCACTCGAACATCTTGAAGGGCTCTTGTAAGTTTCTTGCTAATGCAGATAATGGTCTATTTGGTTCTTTGTAGTATGGTCAGGTGAGACCCAAGTTACATTGTGTATTCTTCTGTGTGGGAAGATGCTGCCTCCAATGACAAGTCTGTTTAGAGCACAAAAGCCTACAAACCTCTCCCCGTTCTCACTCATCTCCTCTAGTCCCTGTCTCCCCATCACCTCTTCGTATCCGGTGTTGTCCTTCCCTATTTGGCATTAAAGTGGCCCATGACGATGGTGATGTGTCGCTCCGCACATGTGTCCACAGCACTCTAGAGTTGGTCGTAGAACTCTTGTTTCTCTTCCTCGTCACTGTCATAATTGGGAGCATAACACTGGATGACGTTGAGCTTAATCTTTTTCCTGATTCGGAAGGCTGCTGTGATAATTCTTGGCCCAAGAGGTTCCCATCCCATCAGCGCTCTCTGTGTCACTGGTGACAGTATGAATGCTACACCTTCTGTATGGGGGGCATTCTCTTCTTCATGACCTGAATACAGAATCATCTCCCCACTTAACAGAATTTTCTGCCCAGACTGCGTCCATCTGGCTTCACTGATAACTAGCAGGGCAATGTTGTACTTTTGCATTTCCGCTGCTAACTGGGCGGCCTTCCCGCTCTGGTACATGGTCTTGACATTCCATGTGCCAATGATTGTGTCCCTGGATAGAGAGAGGTGGCTCGGTCCTGTGGCTTCCGAAGACATCCGGCTTTCACCACACGACAACGTAAATCTTCTGGTAGAAGGACCTTCCTCCTCCAGAGATAGAAGGAAGTACTTTACAAAGACTCCAAATTCTCAGGAGTCAAACTGATGCTCTAAAACTATCTATTTTTAATCACATACACTCACTACTCCCTCAGCGCTATCATAATTTCCGCATCACTGCCATCAAAACCATATTTTGAAACAAACACTGTTTCATGAGAATCATCATCTGTATTGACGAGTAAAATAATTGACCCAATTACCCATTGTCTTAAGTTGTCCTTAATTAATTAACTAATTACGGTCATTAACGTACACACTGCCGTTTTCTCAAATCAAACCAAAACCTGATAGTGCAATCTATAATAGACTAATGACTTTTTACACACCCCCCTGTCAGAGTCGATTTCTGAGAAACACGATTTTCTCAAGTAAAACTTTATACGTTACTAGCAAGTTACAACTAACTTTTAAGAACCTGCAGAGGTAACCTTTAAGTTACTTATCATAAGAACTTATTAATTACTTATCATAAGAACTTATTAATTACTTACTGTAAGTTCTTATAAGTTCTTACAACAACTTGACTTAAGTCACAACTTACTCGGTCAGATTTGCCAAGATACAAGGACAATAAAAAAACTTTTTTTTCTCAGTAATACTCAGGTGGTGGTGCTGATGGGGTTAAATAATCAGGCACAAGTGGTGTAAGTGGCATGGCATTTTTCTGTGAAGTGTATGACATTAATAAACGATTACCAAATCTGATTTTTATTTGTTTAAAAGATTGTGTAGTTTTTCTGTGGTTTCCTGTACGCCTATCCTTTTTCCCTCTGCTAAAAAACTGGCCTTAAGTTCTTCAACATTCACAGGAGATTGACTATGCATTTTATTTTGTATTTCAGACTTCTGTTTCTTGTAATTATTTAAATCATCCTGGACTCGCTTAAATTCTTCATCATCAATAAAATTATCATTCAATGCCTTACTGATAATAAGTTTCATACTGCTCAGCTTTGCACCAGCAAGCGTACTCAATGCTTCATGTTTCTGTAATTTTGTGTGAAACCTCTTGTTCAAGGCTTCCAAACCAAAACAAGTCAGGCATGTAGCAACGCTAACACCCTCAATTGCTATTCCAGCCAAACTTCCAATTCCCGTGGCAAACAGAACAATACCCCCTACAGAACATGAAGCTGAAACTGCACCAATAGCCATAGAAGTGTTTTGAACAGAATTAAAAACGGTCTTATACCGTCTTTTGCACCGTGAGTATTTCGCTTCTTCACTTTCCAAATATTTCAAAGCTTCTGTAATATTATTTAATCTGAATGCATCTGCCTGTAATGTTTTATCTGAAGCAATTGGCATATGTGGATCAGGTGCAAGTGTTGTTTTAGTCATCACATTTGTTTCAGTCGGCTCAAGCGTCGGTAGTTGCGGATAGAAGTTTACCATTTTTTTTATTGACAAATATTTTTTTTTTATTTAATCAGCAATTACATTTTGCAACTCTTCAAAAGTATACAATTTGTTAGCATAATAAAATGCAACAAGATCAATGTGTTCAAGGTTTATGTAAGTTAGACGAACAAAAGTTGCTTTGTCGACCACCACCTTGACAGCTGGAACACTGCTCGAACATTAATAACATCATTATTTTTTGTAATAGCAATAAAGACCTTTGATGATTCTGTTACTGTTTCATTCCATGTAAGTTTAATTCCTTGTGCAATTTGAGCCTCTTTAGCAGTAGTTACTGATCTCATGGTAATTTCAAATACTATTGTCGCTTCTCTTGCGATGGAAAAGTTTATTGGTGCAAACACGACCTTTGCATCAGACCTACCCTTCCTATGTGTAAGAAGATATCTCCGTCTCTCATAATTTTCAACTTTCAGTTTTTCTCTGCTATTGTCATCTAAAGCAAAGCTTGGAACAAGGCTTACAATCAGCGGCCCAGAATTAACAACCTTCCTAAACACTAAGGCGCCTTCATCATCAGTGTATACATAAGGACTAATAAATTCAATCTTTATGTCCCAGTCAATTGTTGGAGGTGGTGCAGGCACAGGTGAAACAACCCACTTACTACCCACATGTATTAAGTTGTAGGGCGAATTATTTACAGGTGGAGTAGGTACAGTAACATCACGCAGCTGACCAAGTTTAGGAATCTGTTTTTCACCGTCTTTCATGTCAACAATTACTTTCCTCTTGTACATGCCATTTAAATCAAGTTCAAAACCATATATTTCTCCAATTTCTCCTTCCTTCTCAAAATCCTGTACATCTGCCAAATCTTTCAACTCTGTTACTGGACATGCAACTGGTATGATTCTTGGCTTTGGACCACCACTCATTTTTTATAAACAAAAATAAAATTATTTAACTTCTAACACAACACTAAAATCATGCATAAGAACTGGTTTGTCATCCTGATTAGTTACAGATATACTCAGTGACTCAAAGAAACTAGAACCTAATTTCTTAAACTGCAAATTAGGAAATCTAACAACTACACTTTCACAATACGGAGCAGTTCCAGTAGGTAAGCATCTCAACAAAGTTGAAGGCTTTCCATTGTGAACATTCTCAGATGTGTTTAGTTCTTTCAAATAAACATTAAATACTGTGTGTACTGCCAAATAAACAGGGCGTTTACCAGTTATTTTAAGTTTTTTGGTCTTCATTGTTATAATACCAAACATATCTTCACCTAAATCATCTGATCTCCACCAATCTTCGTCAATATAAAATCCAAGTAAATATGCAAATCTATCTGAAATTTTTAACCAGTCTTGTTTCAGAAATTCTAATGTAACAAGTAGGTTAGCTGGATTTAAAGTTGCTTTAATTTTAAAATTACTTTGAAACCATTCAGCTATAGTACAAAAGTCATAATAACCAGGCGGTAAAGCTTCAGTCTTACCACCAAAAATTACTTTATTATATATATCATCTTCTACATTAAACCATTTTACTGTGTAGAACATTTCATGGATAGCTACAGACTTGCTACCATCACGATTATCAATCCCATTAGTTAACCACACTGGTTTGCTTGTGTCAAGATTTGTTAAGGTAATAAACATTTTTATTATCTCATATAAAAAAGGATGGAATTTAAATCACCAACCATTACCACAACAAACGCATTTCAATTTAATGTGGATGCCAAATATAATGTTGCACCTACTTATGAACAGAAAATAATTCAACTAAATCAGCTTGACATAGCTGTGTCTGAACAAGACCTATTTCAAGTCAAAGTACCAAACCCATTTGACCATTACCTAAACCCTCCAATAACAGATGACTCAACTGCAAGAAAGTGGTCCTCAAGTCCATTACAGATGTTTCAAAACCAACTCAATTTTGCTATACTGTGTTCTACTACAGGCTGTGGTGTTTCATTTACAGACCATTTGAATCACTCAAACAAACTTATTAGATCTGTCTACCGTTTCCACACTTATTACCAGCTTAGACGTATACTGTCAGAAATGCATACACCACTGCCCACTGTAATGAATTTAACATAAGCACTAAGTATGACTTCACACAAAAACTTGATGATCACCATGGCATGGGTACATTGTATTACGCTTTGAGTCACAGACAATACCCTCAAGATTATTACCCTGGTTACACTTCATTCTCATCAAAATCACAAGTTTGGATAGGATCAATAGAGCAGAAGCAGACTAATGCCTGGACCACATTTATTTTAGATAAATCTGACGGGTTTACTCAAGCGGGAGTCGAGCGCGTAAATGAGTCAATCAGAACATATGTCTGGTGTTTACTAGGTGCACAATCACTAACAAAATCAAACATTTTGAATGGAAGTGGTAAATTTGAAGCACAAAAACAGTTTCTTGCAAATCTTGAAGATTCAATTAATTCAACAGTTGATCTCCCATCAAGCATACAACGCTATCAAGACGTACTCAGATATGCCAGATCAAAAGTTGACTTTGTAGTTGGCATCGGGTTATACATGTTACCATCTGACCTTCAACTCCAAATGGGTACAATAACAAATTATAATAATGAAATAGTTGTTGCAGGTGTTGGTCAAAAACTCGGTCTCAATCAATCTGTAAACTTAGGAGCAACAACCACACACGTACAGTCATTAAAATCATTACAGATGGTAACACCCCCGGCCCCGGCCCCATCACCGGCACCCATACAACCAGTACAGTCAACACCAACCCCTGACACACATGAGTCAGAAAGAACTGCATTGGTAATAGGTCTAACAGGGTTAGGGGTTTTACTTCTTTATCTGTTTCATTAAATAACCCACCATCAACCCTCCTACTGTAACCAAAAAGACCCACACATGTTCTGCCATAAACCCAACTACCTTCGCCGCTGTACTAATAAGCCAGCTGACAACAGTGCCAATTATGCCAGGCAAAGCATCTATTGCTTTCAGAGCCAATTTTTTTAAGTAGATCTGAAATATGAGACAGTTGTTTCTTTACCCATGACTGTAAATCTTTTGGGTCTGTTGGAGTCGGTGGGCCTGGGGTTGGTGGTGCTGGAGGTGGAGAACCACCGGGTCCACCAGCACCGGAGACAGCTAACACAACAGTACTGATAATAAACCCAAGAGCAGTAATTAAACTAGCAATTGTGATACCCTGCTCTCTGAAAAGTGTTTTTAGTCTCTCAGCCAGAGTAGTGTCTTCGTGAAGTATTTTTTGAATAGTTTCTCTAATTCTGTTGACCTGTGATTTCAGTTTTTGTCTCCCAATACTAATGGTTTCTAACCGTCCTGATCTTTCTATCTGCAAATCATTTAATCTGTGTTGTATTCTTTCTTTCATTTCTGTGTCAAGATTCCCATTGTCTGCTGTACCCAGTTTCTCTTTTTCACGTTCTATGTGTTTATCAAGCTCACCCAGTTTGGCAACATTATTTACCATCTCACCTCTTATTGTCTGCAGTGATTTATCCAATCCCATAATCTCCCTCATTGACAAAGGTGGATCATCTATTGTTTTCATAGCGTCATTTATTTGTCCTTCAGTAAATGAGGTTTCTTGTATCACTGTGTTTGCTATTTCTGGTAGGCTTGTTACTGGTGCCATTTCAATTTGTTGCCTTGTTGGCAACTTTGTTTGCGTGTCATGAAGCACACTAGCCAGTCTTGGCGTGACAGGAGACCCACCAATACCAAGTTGAAGCAAGGCACTAACACCACCTTCATTTTTTATTGTACTTAAAGCCCAAATCCTACTAGGGTCTTTTTTGTTAGTCAATAGTACTTTTCCTTTGTCAACAGTATTTAAATATAAATGACCCTTGCCATCAAGTTCAAACTGATTAGGGTCTACGTTGTCTGGGCGATTACCAACATGATCATAAAACGAGTTCACTTTGGTTTCTAAAAGTTCATGACGTAAACTGTAAATATTTCTTGTACCAGTCATATCTGTCATATCTGTCATATCTGTTGTATTACCAAAATCATACGTGTCATCCATTTCAAAATCTTCATGATTAAATCCTCCTGCTGCCATTGTTTTATTAATTTATTATTTTTTATTGTGCATAATAAAAATGACACAGTCTTACGGATCAAAGTTAGACCCATACAGAAAACTACGTGAGCCTCTGGGTGTTAAGGGCATAAGACAATCAATCGTCATCACAAACAATCCAAGTACCATAGGCCAGAACCAAACACTTACAGTCAAGTTTCCAAACCTAGGTCCCAGTGACGTTATTGTTCCTGGCACTGCACGCCTAGCATTTAATATTGAACTTTCATCAGATGCAGACGTAAACAGAACACTGGTTAACAATCTTGGCAGAGCAATTGTTAGAACTATTAAAGTAAAACTTAAAGGACAGGAAGTGTTTAGTCTTGACGACTCAGATGTGTTCTACTGTTACAAAGACCTTTGGCTCACAAGAGAAGAACGAGAGGACCGTATTTATCAAGGCATACAGCCAGATAATGTTGGTAAACTTCGAATCAATGCCGGAGACAAAACAACTACTGGGGTACCAAAGGAAGTTATTATAGCTGAAACATATGGAACCAGATTTTACATTCCACTTGAGTTTGAAATCCTAACAGCTCATTTGCCTTATTATCAAGGGGCACTGAATGACCGTCTGAGCTTTGAACTAACTTTCAATGACTACTCCAAAGTTATAAAATCATCTGATCTCAGTGCAACATATAAGATCTCTAACATTTCCTTGGAATACGAAATTGTCACACATACTGAACTAGCCAGACTCATTCAAAATCAATACCAGTCAAGACTGCCAATATATTATGACAGGGTGATTAGACATAGTTTAATACCCAAAGACAAGAGCGACCCAATGTGGAACATAAACTTGAACACACCTGCCAGGTCACTGAAAGGTATTCTTATGTTGTTTGTTGAACCAGCAGATCCATATAAACGGGATTCAGAAAAATTCTACAATCCTAAGATTACACATTTGTCCTGCACAATTGAAGGCCGTCCTAATCAAGTGTATGCATCTGGAATGTTACCATACCAGCACTATGACGAAACCACAAAGTATTTTGCGGGTGGAAGGATTAGAGATAAACCTGCAAACATTGCGTGCAAAGATCTACATCTGTATGATGTTAGGATTGGTCAATATCTTACAAACAAGTATGCACTGTGGCTAGACCTTCGTAGTACGGATGATGACTACCTTCATGGGTCAGGTCGAACTGTCGAGAATGGTAGTGATGGAATAACAATTCAGATACAAAAGAAGGTTGAAACTGCTGCAGCCATAAACATATATTTGTACCTGATATATGACGCACAACTCAATATTGCAGAAAGCAGACTAAGTGGACACATATATTAAAATTATATTGTGTATTAAAATGAACCGGAGCTTAATGACCCTTGACCCACACTGTGGCTTATTTGTTGGTGCCACAGGGTGTGGGAAAACTGAATTTGTTCTTAACCTATTACAAACAAGATACATACACCACTTTGAAAACATTGTCATATTTTGTCCTACAATCAAACACAACAAAGCTTATCACAACCGTTTATTCATTTGGACTGACAACAACATATACTTAGTCGACCCTGAGAAAAAACTGAATGACTACCTACAATATTTTTACAAGCAATTTGAAGGACAGCCAACATTGTTTATTGTTGATGACTGCTCTGCAGAGAAAGACATTGTCAAGAAAAGAAACACTCTAGCAGAACTTGCCTTCAGTGGCAGACACGCAAATGTTAGTGTATGGATTCTCACTCAAAAATATAATGCTGTACTGAAAGATTTTCGAGAACAGTTAAAGTTTATCTGTTTGTTTTACTGTAAGGATCGTGACAGCTTTGAAGACTGTCTCAGAGAAAACGATGTCATCCCAAATAAGCATGAACGAGATGATGTAAAAAATAAACTGAAATCAACTAAGCATCTAAAGCTCATTTTAAAGACAGATCAGCCCACAGGGTATGGGTTAGTAAATTGATGTAAATTAATTTATACATTTGTTTGTCCAATAAAAATGACAGACGGACAAATCATACAAGTGCTTGATCTTACACACCTTTTCAAAGATGTTATGCACTTTACTGACTTAATAACACCCAAACAGACTTACATAAGCCTTTCAGCACCATCAGAAATATATGCTACATATAGTGTGACTTTAGATTATGTCGATGAGCATCCAGATGTGGAGTGCATGACAGTTGATTTAAAGACACCTACTTTTAAAGTTGATGATACCAACTATGGCTGGTTAGGAGATGTTTGTTATAGCATATTTAAACAACTACGCAAACTAAATGTTTATATTGACAGTGTTACAGTTAATAAAGTGGTATTACACAAGGTGAGCCAGCGGTAATATTTTTTCATTTATTATTTTGTCGGACAAATAAAAATGACGGACAATGTTCAAAACCCTGGCTCATCTAGTTTAAGAAACGTGTTTCACACAACAAACTTACCCATATCCAATACTAATAATGTTTACGAATCAATAGAAAACTCTTTTTCTGTCATACAACAAAATCTTCTGACAGGCAGTGTTAAGATTCAGATTGTTGCAAAAATCGAATTCACTAGGGTGGACGGTGAATTAATTGTGTCGTACATATCAACAAGACAACACACTGTTAACACAAGAAGAGAATTAGAGAACGTGTTTAGAGACAGACTATTACCAGACTTCCTCCAGGCGATTGACAGTGCAAGAATGAAGGGGTCTGGTTGGCACGAAGGACATGTACATGAACTGCAACTAAAGCAGTCTAGGTATCATCCTATATTAGGTAAAGCATGGTTGCCACCGCCAACAGAAGTAGTAAACAAAAAGGCTGTCGTCAACATACAGAACAATGACAACTATTGTTTCATGTGGTGTGTGCTTGCTAAACTACACTTTGTAAAATCAAAACCAGAACGTGTATCTAACTACATCAAATTTGTAAATGAACTTGATTTTAGTGGCATTGAGTTCCCTGTTAAAATAGAGGACATAGACTTGTTTGAAAAACTAAATCCTTTTATATCTGTAAATGTGTATGTGTGGGATAATGAGTCTGAGAACAAGTTACAACCAATTAGAGTATCACCTCTGGCTCCAACCTATGGGCAGTCAGAAGATAAACATGTTGACATGTTATTAATCGGCGATGACAATAACTTTCACTACACAATTATTAGGAATATGTCACGTCTAATTCATAATCATGTATCAAAATATGGTAGGAAACAGGAAGTGTGTAAAAGATGTTTACAAAGATTCTCCTCCATAAACGTAGCGCACAAACATGTTTTACACTGCAGGTCAGCTGATGACATACAAACTGTACTTAAGTATCCAGATCCTGGTAGTCAAGTGTATTTTAAAAACTATGGGAATCAACAAAAGTTGCCGTTTGTAGTGTACGCAGATTTCGAATCACTGGTTGTTCCATATGAAGGTCCTGTTCCTGAGTCATTACCAAAGACTATAAAGTTGAGTGACCAAGTGGTGTGTTCTTTTGGATACATTATTGTTAGGTCAGACGGTTTGCATTCAGAGCCTGTTATCTACAGGGGTGAAAATGCAGCATGTTTGTTTTTAACAGAAATGAGACATCTGTATAGTCAGGTAGTACAATATCTCACAACATGCCAGATGCTTTTGGTGATGACAGAAGAAGACAAACTGAAATTTGATACAGCTGAGACGTGTTGGATTTGCGAACAACCTCTGGGGGGTGATAAAGTTCGTGACCATGATCACATAACTGGACGTTACAGAGGTGCTGCTCATAACAATTGTAACTTGTTATTAAAAACAGATCCCAAGACATACAAACTGCCAATCTTTTTCCTCAATCTCAAAGGATATGATTCACACATCATCATGCAGGCTGTAGATGAGTCGTACAAAAACATTAGTTGTATTGCCCAGACAACTGAGAAATACTTGACTTTTAAGGTTAGATAAATTAGCATTTTATGACTCTATGCAACATTTGTCTTTAGGATTGGCTAGTCTTGCAGAAGGACTGACTGAGTATCCAATAACGAGTAAATATTTTGAACCAGACTTGATTAAGAAAGTTGTTTATCCGTACGAGTACATTGATCACTGGGTTGTGTTTGAGGAAACAAGACTGCCACCAAAAGAGAAATTTTATTCTACACTAACTGGAAAAGGTATTTCTGACTCTCAATATCAACACGCACTTGATGCGTGGGGGAAGTTAGGATGTCAGACAATTGGTGATTACCATGACCAGTACTTGAAAGCTGACGTTTGTTTGCTAGCAGACATATTTGAAAGTTACCGTGAAAAGGGGTTCTTACACTACAAGCTTGACCCTGCCTGTTACATAACTAGTCCTGGCATGACATGGGATGCATTTTTGAAATCCAGTAAGATATCTATAGACCTGTTGTCTGATCGTACGATGGGTGAAATGGTGGAACGTGGATTGAGGGGAGGCATTAGTATTGCAGCAAATAACTACACCAGAGCCAACAACAAATATCTGGACGCCCATGGTGACCTTGGGTTTGACCCCTCAAGGTCAAGGTCATTCATTACGTACTTGGACGCTAACAATTTGTATGGCTGGGCAATGTGTGAGTTATTGCCCTTGAAAAACTTTTGTCTGTATGATTTGTCACAGTATGATGTAACAGAGTCAGGGTTAACAAACAATATTATGAATCTTGACCGAAACGACGTGAAGGGTTGGATCTTTGAAGTAGACCTGGAGTATCCACACCACCTACACGATTACCATAATTATTATCCGTTGGCTGTTGAGAAAATGAGTATGACGGGGGAAAAAGAAGACACTAAACTTGTGCCAAATTTGAATGACAAATTCAATTACATTTGCCACTATCGCTTGTTACAGTTTTACATCAGACATGGGTTAGTACTAAAGAAAGTTCACAGAGGAATTCAATTTGATCAGAGTGCTTTCATGAAAGATTACATAATGAAGAACACAACATTGCGTGCCAGAGACGGCAACACTGCATTTGACAAAGACTTCTTTAAGCTTATGAACAATGCCTGTTTTGGAAAGACTATGGAAAATCCTCATCACCGCAAAGATGTGAGACTGGTCACAACTGAATTGGGTGCAATTAAACTTACAGGTAAGCCACAGTACACAGGGTACAAAGAGTTTCATTCATCATTGTATGCTGTGTCACTCAAAAAAAAGATTGTCAAACTGGACAAGCCAGTATTCATTGGTATGGCAATTCTTGAGTTGTCAAAACTGTTGATGCTTGAATTTTATTATGATTACTTCAAACCAAAATATCCTGAGTGTCGTCTGCTATACACTGACACTGACTCTATGATCATTGACGTGTGTACTGAAGACTTTATGAAGACATGAAAACAGAGTTACACATGTATGACACGTCTGACTATCCTAAAGACCATCCACTGTACAGCACACAAAACAAGAAAGTGCCTGGGAAGTTTAAGGATGAACTAAATGGTGTGCCAATAGTTGAGTATGTTGGACTGAGATCAAAAATGTATTTTATACTGCACCAGAAGGGAAGTCAGTCGAAAGCCAAAGGAATTAAAAAAACAGCGATAAAAAATAAAGACATTCGTCATGAACATTACAAGCAAGTGTTAGATGGTGCATTAATGCCTGATTATCCAAACAAGTCACTGCGATCAAACAAACATAATCTTGAAATGATTCAAACACATAAGAAGTCACTTGCAGTTGGTGACACGAAAAGAGTGTTTCACACTAAGGAAAAGGCTTATGCACCTGGACATTACAGGCTCAAGTTATCTGAAGACATAGCCGATGAACTGGTTGATGAATTAATTGACGACTTAGTTACTGAAATGAGTAACGGTGTCTGGGGGAATAATCTGTAATTCTTCTCTGACAAATGCCCTCTGGGGTGCAGGCTCATACAGATAATATATTGTTGCGTCAGGACCGTCAGGACCGGGGACTATTTTTTTTATATTGTGTACAGACGTTGACCAGATAGGGTCTGTTGCGCTGCATCTGTCGTCGTTCTCAGCCTCCCCTGGTTGATATAAATATCTCACCTGTTTAGTAAACAAGCTTGTGTCTGGCGCAAGCGGTGCCTGGGCTGTCATTGTTTTTGGCTCTGTAATTGTTTTCAATTTAATAGCATCAGCAGGTTTTGGGTGTCCTTCATTGTTCATTGCTTTTATCACATGTGGTAATCTCTTAACCCACTCAGTGTTACGTGTGTCATGCATGAGTTCTTTAGAATACTGGTAACTGAAAAGTCTTTCTGATAACTGTTTGTTAAAGTTCTCTACAATTGCCTGTGATCTGTGTACACCTGGAATGCCTCGTCTGACCAGTACACCATGCTTCGCAAATAACTGATTAACAGCACCTTTGAATTCTGATCAGTCATCAACCTGCACTAGTCTGGGGTATCTTAAAGGGCCTCTTTTATAGATACTAGATAAAGCAGTAGCAACTGTACTGGCTGTTTTGTCAGATATGGGTTCAGCGTCTTTGTACCTTGAAGCAATGTCTACAACAGTCAGTGCATACTTGTATCGTTTCTTTCTTATTGTGTCATGTGGTAAGAACAAAAGGTCCATTTGGTGTGTGTCATTAGGTGTTGTGTTCTCAAAATGAGGTCTAGATATCTTTCTTGGAGCAGGGAGATATATCTGCCAAATTGCCTGCCTCTGTAACCATTGCTTGACCTGATTGAGTGATATATCTCCGCCCACAGCGGCATGTAATTTCTGAATAGCGGTTTGCCCTTTCCAGTACCCTGATGGAGAGTAATATATTTTCGATAGTTTATTTTTGGCTGCCATTTTTTCTAGCAATGAAAACTCCTGTAAAATAAACAAATGTCATTCCCACTAGAACAAAGATTATCTCCCCGTTTCTTTGTTGTGTGCTTGGTTTGTAATAGTCACTTAGTTTTGGTTTCGGGATAGACATGTCTTCACCTGTGACAAGAAAATATTCCCTGATTGCTTCGTCTGTATTTGAAAACGTATGCTGTGCGTGACCTTCTAGCCTCAATTTTTCATTGATGAAATCAAGTTTCTCAATTCTATTCTTTTCATATTCCTGCTGGGCTTGTGCTAATTTTTCTGACGCCTCATTGTGTCGTCTCATCTCCAGAGCAGATTCTTCTCTACCCATTTTTGAAAAGAGATAATTAGAGCCACTAAATGCCAGAGCATTAACCATAGCACCTCCTATCATAATAGCTATCGTCGCCATAATATTTTTATTTACATAGAAACATTTTCGGGAATAATTCCTTGCTTGACAAGAAAATCTTTTGTCGCAATCGACGCTGTGACAACTACAATTAGCTTAGCACTGTCTTCGAAATCTAATCTACTCAGGTCTGCTGATTTCATTTTGAGTAGACTTTTCCCCAGCATAGAATAAGCTACTGCTAATCCACTGATTACGGCAGAGTGATACACAAGGTTCATCATGTTCTTTGAGTCATTCATTTTCTAAGGCAAGAAAAATTAAAATAATATTTTTATTTACTGCATATAAAATGGGTCAACGGCTTTGGTTGTTACTGGCAATGTGGCGACTTCTGGTTTTGTTTTTGGAGTGTCTGATTTTTTGGTCACTGTACGAGTCTGTGGTTTGTATTTTTTGTATAATTGATAACCTACGTAACCAAATCCGACAACAAATCCGGCAACTATATATTTTGCTGTTTCAGAATTAGACTGGGTTGAAGGTCTTTCACTTTGATGTGGGTGTGACAGGGGTGTTGAAAGTCCTGACAGTTCTGACGGTCTTGACGGTCCTAACGGTCCTAACGCCTGGTCAGTCACATGAGCCTTTTCTGTTTGTGTTTGAAGCTGTAATTTTTTTTGCCTATTATATTCAGCTAATCTTTTTCCAGCCTCAACCCTGCCTGGACTTTTAGCCTTAGTCACAGTTTGAACCTGTGTCAAAACAGGGTCGGGGTTCAGTTGTGGAGTCGTCTGGGTTTCGTCCATTTTCTTCTGCAGTAAAATTTATTTTCGAAAAATCAATATGACTCCCGGTAACAAGCAATGTTACAACAGGTGCAAGGTAATTTCCAAACTTGTAAAACATGACGCATGCTAATTTGCCAACTGAACTTGAAACAATAGGATTGCTTTCAAGGTCGTGTGAAAGACTGTCACTATCCACAGGTAGAAAGTGACTCACTGCTTTTGTGTATAGGCATACTAGAGATCGACTTAAATCTCGTGTCATTAATGAAGCGATGTGGTTTTCATATTTTGAATGAAGCTTGATTAGCTCGTCAGCCGTAAGAGATTCAATATCCTCTGTCATGTATTGTTTTCCGAGATAAGTCTTTGATTTGCCTGAGACAATTACAGACAAAAGATGCTGTTTCTTAGAGTCTAAGTCTTTGTTCTCTACAGCATTAATATCATTTAGAAGAAGTAATTCGTCTTGATTCATTTTATAATAAAAAATATTAATTTTATGACTTTAATTAAAGACAATAAACTGCTACGCATTCTTGAATGAACACACATACATCGTTGATATACTGTTTAGCTCGAGTGCAGTGGGGGATGCTTATAGAGATTAAACAATCTATTTTCCAAAAGAACCACATTTATTTACGCCGCATTGACAAACTTGCGTTTATTTGAAATCACTGGGGTAAAATAAAGATGGGGTAGCGGTCGCGTAGTCAATGGGGGGGGGGGGGGGGGGGGGACATTGTGAAAATGCCGCAATGTTTGTGTTTAATGCAGCATAAATAAATTTGGATTCTCAGGAGCCCCCTATATTATCTCTCTCCTCCAGGAAAGGAATTGCTTTTTGTCTATTCGTTGGCGTTTCTGTAGCTATTTCCTTATTTGCAGGTTGGGGAAGCTACCCCCATGCCCAACCCCCTTACTAAGAGGACCAGGGGTTTACTGTCAGGGTCTCCTTCCTTTATACCATGTTGGTTCACGACACCTTATTTCATTCCCAGGGGATCCGCCTCAACAACATATGGTCCCAGTGCGAGGCGAGACATTTTCACTGATGAATTTCTTTGGTGGACAAGACTGCCAGAATCACGCCAGCACACGCTGAGATGAACAAATACCTTTTGGCAATTGACGTGCGTGCTTTTATAGTGTTATCAATGATGTGTCATCGATACAAGGGACGTCTCACTTGAATAACTATCCTACAGTCGGTGTCCCAGTGAGGTCAGTGCTTCTGTCCGTGAAAGGCAGAGTACCCCATCCTACCCACGTTTTCCCTCATCTCCACCCCTTCCCCTTTTACTCCACCCCACCCGCTTTTTAATTTGTTTAAATTGATCCATCAGGTGGAATTTGGCTTACCTTCCCTGGGGAAGACTGACGGGCCGCAGTAGTGCAGTGAAATGCCACCCGACCTGCCGAGCAAAAATGAACACGATCCATTAGTTTGCAAGAGGTATATACCCTCACCTGCAGGGGCTGATGAGGATCTACGCATCTTGCTGACGTCACTTTGCACCCGCGTTTCTCGGACGGCCTGTGTCCTCTTTCAGATCAGAAACACAATCTGTGGACGGCCTGTGTCCTCTTTCAGATCAGAAACACAATCTGCGGACGGCCTGTGTCTTTCAGATCAGAAACACAATCTGCGGACGGCCTGTGTCCTCTTTCAGATCAGAAACACAATCTGCGGACGGCCTGTGTCTTTCAGATCAGAAACACAATCTGCGGACGGCCTGTGTCCTCTTTCAGATCAGAAACACAATCTGCGGACGGCCTGTGTCTTTCAGATCAGAAACACAATCTGCAGACGGCCTGTGTCCTCTTTCAGATCAGAAACACAATCTGCGGACGGCCTGTGTCTTTCAGATCAGAAACACAATCTGTGGACGGCCTTTGTCCTCTTTCAGATCAGAAACACAATCTGCGGACGGCCTGTGTCTTTCAGATCAGAAACACAATCTGCGGACGGCCTGTGTCTTTCAGATCAGAAACACAATCTGCGGACGGCCTGTGTCTTCTTTCAGATCAGAAACACAATCTGCGGACGGCCTGTGTCTTTCAGATCAGAAACACAATCTGCGGACGGCCTGTGTCCTCTTTGAGATCAGAAACACAATCTGCGGACGGCCTCTGTCCTCTTTCAGATCAGAAACACAATCTGCGGACGGCCTGTGTCTTTCAGATCAGAAACACAATCTGCGGACGGTCTGTGTCTCTTTCAGATCAGAAACACAATCTGCGGACGGCCTAAGTCCTCTTTCAGATCAGAAACACAATCTGCGGACGGCCTGTGTCTTTCAGATCAGAAACACAATCTGCGGACGGCCTGTGTCCTCTTTCAGATCAGAAACACAATCTGCGGACGGCCTGTGTCCTCTTTCAGATCAGAAACACAACCTGCGGACGGCCTGTGTCTTTCAGATCAGAAACACAATCTGTGGACGTCCTGTGTCTTTCAGATCAGAAACACAGTCTGCGGACGGCCTGTGTCTTTCAGATCAGAAACACAATCTACGGACGGCCTGTGTCTTTCAGACCAGAAACACAATCTGTGGACGTCCTGTGTCTTTCAGATCAGAAACACAATCTGCGGACGGCCTGTGTCTTTCAGATCAGAAACACAATCTACGGACTGCCTGTGTCTTTCAGACCAGAAACACAATCTGTGGACGGCCTGTGTCCTCTTTCAGATCAGAAACACAATCTGCGGACGGCCTGTGTCTTTCATATCAGAAACACAATCTGCGGACGGCCTGTGTCCTTCAGATAAGAAACACAATCTACGGACGGCCTGTGTCTTTCAGACCAGAAACACAATCTGTGGACGTCCTGTGTCTTTTAGATCAGAAACACAATCTGCGGACGGCCTGTGTCCTCTTTCAGATCAGAAACACAATCTGCGGACGGCCTGTGTCCTCTTTCAGATCAGAAACACAATCTGCGGACGGCCTGTGTCCTCTTTCAGATCAGAAACACAATCTGCGGACGGCCTGTGTCTTTCAGATCAGAAACACAATCTATGGACGGCCTGTGTCTTTCAGATCAGAAACACAAACTGCGGACGGCCTCTGTCTTTCAGATCAGAAACACAATCTGCGGACGGCCTGTGTCCTCTTTCAGATCAGAAACACAACCTGCGGACGGCCTGTGTCTTTCAGATCAGAAACACAATCTGCGGACGGCCTGTGTCTTCTTTCAGATCAGAAACACAATCTGCGGACGGCCTGTGTCCTCTTTCAGATCAGAAACACAATCTGCGGACGGCCTGTGTCCTCTTTCAGATCAGAAACACAATCTGCGGACGGCCTGTGTCTTTCAGATCAGAAACACAATCTGCGGACGGCCTGTGTCTTTCAGATCAGAAACACAATCTGCGGACGGCCTGTGTCTTTCAGATCAGAAACACAATCTGCGGACGGCCTGTGTCTTTCAGATCAGAAACACAACCTGCGGACGGCCTGTGTCCTCTTTCAGATCAGAAACACAATCTGCGGACGGCCTGTGTCTTTCAGATCAGAAACACAACCTGCGGACGGCCTGTGTCTTTCAGATCAGAAACACAATCTGCGGACGGCCTGTGTCTTTCAGATCAGAAACACAATCTGCGGACGGCCTGTGTCTTTCAGATCAGAAACACAATCTGCGGAACCTGTGTCTTTCAGATCAGAAACACAATCTGCGGACGGTCTGTGTCTTTCAGATCAGAAACACAATCTGTGGACGGCCTGTGTCTTTCATATCAGAAACACAATCTGCGGACGGCCTGTGTCCTTCAGATCAGAAACACAATCTACGGACGGCCTGTGTCTTTCAGACCACAAACACAATCTCTGGACGTCCTGTGTCTTTCAGATCAGAAACACAATCTGCGGACGGCCTGTGTCTTTCAGATCAGAAACACAATCTGCGGACGGCCTGTGTCCTCTTTCAGATCAGAAACACAATCTGCGGACGGCCTGTGTCTTTCAGATCAGAAACACAACCTGCGGACGGCCTGTGTCTTTCAGATCAGAAACACAATCTGCGGACGGTCTGTGTCTTTCGGATCAGAAACACAATCTGCGGAAGGCCTGTGTCTTTCAGATCAGAAACACAATCTGCGGACGGCCTGTGTCTTTCAGATCAGAAACACAATCTGCGGACGGCCTGTGTCTTTCAGATCAGAAACACAATCTGCGGAACCTGTGTCTTTCAGATCAGAAACACAATCTGCGGACGGCCTGTGTCTTTCAGATCAGAAACACAATCTGTGGACGGCCTGTGTCTTTCATATCAGAAACACAATCTGCGGACGGCCTGTGTCCTTCAGATCAGAAACACAATCTACGGACGGCCTGTGTCTTTCAGACCAGAAACACAATCTCTGGACGTCCTGTGTCTTTCAGATCAGAAACACAATCTGCGGACGGCCTGTGTCTTTCAGATCAGAAACACAATCTGCGGACGGCCTGTGTCCTCTTTCAGATCAGAAACACAATCTGCGGACGGCCTGTGTCCTCTTTCAGATCAGAAACACAATCTGCGGACGGCCTGTGTCTTTCAGATCAGAAACACAATCTATGGACGGCCTGTGTCTTTCAGATCAGAAACACAATCTATGGACGGCCTGTGTCTTTCAGATCAGAAACACAATCTGCGGACGGCCTCTGTCTTTCAGATCAGAAACACAATCTGCGGACGGCCTGTGTCCTCTTTCAGATCAGAAACACAACCTGCGGACGGCCTGTGTCTTTCAGATCAGAAACACAATCTGCGGACGGCCTTTGTCCTCTTTCAGATCAGAAACACAATCTGCGGACGGCCTGTGTCCTCTTTCAGATCAGAAACACAGTCTGCGGACGGCCTGTGTCTTTCACATCAGAAACACAATCTGTGGACGTCCTGTGTCTTTCAGATCAGAAACACAATCTGCGGACGGCCTTTGTCCTCTTTCAGATCAGAAACACAGTCTGCGGACGGCCTGTGTCTTTCAGATCAGAAACACAATCAGCGGACGGCCTGTGTCCTCTTTCAGATCAGAAACACAATCTGCGGACGGCCTGTGTCTTTCAGATCAGAAACACAATCTGCGGACGGCCTGTGTCCTCTTTCAGATCAGAAACACAATCTGCGGACGGCCTGTGTCTTTCAGATCAGAAACACAATCTGCGGGCGGCCTGTGTCCTCTTTCAGATCAGAAACACAATCTGCGGACGGCCTGTGTTTTTCAGATCAGAAACACAATCTGCGGACGGCCTGTGTCTTTCAGATCAGAAACACAATCTGCGGACGGCCTGTGTCCTCTTTCAGATCAGAAACACAATCTGCGGACGGCCTGTGTCTTTCAGATCAGAAACACAATCTGCGGACGGCCTGTGTCTTTCAGATCAGAAACACAATCTGCGGACGGCCTGTGTCCTCTTTCAGATCAGAAACACAATCTGCGGACGGCCTTTGTCCTCTTTCAGATCAGAAACACAATCTGTGGACGGCCTTTGTCCTCTTTCAGATCAGAAACACAACCTGCGGACGGCCTGTGTCTTTCAGATCAGAAACACAATCTGCGGACGGCCTGTGTCTTTCAGATCAGAAACACAATCTGCGGACGTCCTGTGTCTTTCAGATCAGAAACACAATCTGCGGACGGCCTGTGTCTTTCAGATCAGAAACACAATCTGCGGACGGCTTGTGTCCTCTTTCAGATCAGAAACACAATCTGAGAACGGCCTTTGTCCTCTTTCAGATCAGAAACACAATCTGAGGACGGCCTGTGTCTTTCAGATCAGAAACACAATCTGTGGACGGCCTGTGTCTTTCAGATCAGAAACACAATCTGCGGACGGCCTGTGTCTTTCAGATCAGAAACACAATCTGTGGTCGGCCTGTGTCTTTCAGACCAGAAACACAATCTGTGGACGGCCTGTGTCTTTCAGATCAGAAACACAATCTGTGGACGGCCTGTGTCTTTCAGATCAGAAACACATTCTGCGGCCATGGCGTAGACAGAGATTTAATAGTCGTACACACTGAGTCCCACACTGACACACATCACATAGTCCAGCATCAATCCGGTGCGCAACAAGTCTTAGTCCGATTCCGGCTGCCTGTTGGCCCGCGCACAGTCGTGTTATTGGCATCCACATACATGCACTGACCAACAGGAGGCCGGCGTCGGCCTGAGAACCTTTTCCTCACCGGGAAGGCCGGTGCTACACTGCGAGTGAACAAAACACCATTTTTCTTCCTGGTTGACTGTTCTTTGTTCCTGCCTTTTGGATTTTGTTCTTGCCGCCACCATCGAAAAGAGAGAGCTCCAGGGCAGTGCTAGATTAGCTCGGCACGTCTTCGATCAAGTGCCGATCTATTCTGGCACCATTATTGAGTTGCCACGGTTGATCCATCTCCCTCTGCACACATCTCCAGCTGAAATGTTTGTTTGTTGGCGTTCTCTCTTGGGTGCACGTTCGTCAGTGTGTGTGTGTGTGTGTGTGTGTGTGTGTGTGTGTGTGTGTGTGTGTGTGTTTGTGCATATGTGTATAAGTCCGAGTGTGTGAGAGTGTGTATGTGTGTGTGTGTGTGTGTGTGTGTGTGTGTGCGCCTGTGTATACGTGTGTGTGCGTGTGCGTATGTGCATAAATCTATGTGTGAGTGGGTGTGTACGTGTGCGTGCGTATGTGAATAAGTTTGTGTGTGTGTCTTTGTGTACGTGCGTGTGGGTATGCGCATAAGTGCGTGTTTGCGCGCGTGTGTGTGTATACGTATGAGTGCACATGCGTATGTGTATAAGTTTGTGTGTGTGTGTGTATGTGTGTGTGTGTACGTGTGCGTGCGTATGTGAATAAATTGTGTACGTGTGTGTATGTGTGCGAATGTGTATAACTGTGTGTGTGTGTGTGTGTGTGTGTGTGTGTGTGTGTGTGTACGTGTGAGTGCATGTGCGTATGTGGTGTGTAAGTGTGTGTATAAGTGTGTATGTATGTGTGTGGCCCGGCGCAGTGCAGGGTTTATGATCAAAGTCTCTTGCAGCTGGCTGGTATTCACTTTTTCTCGGCAGTAAATGCATATAAATGTCTCGTGCACATTGGTTGTTGTTGATGTAACGATTCACGTGACAACAGAATAAGGGTTAAAGAGAAATGCTTCAGGCCAGAAAGGGTTAACAGTTTGCAACATGTCCTTTATTACTGTTGTGAGTTTGTCTGACATTATTGCTGGACAGTTTCATACTTCCAACATCCAGTCACGTCAAACAACAGGAATTCTTTTCTTAATGCTGCAGGACAGCCCACACAACCCAATATAAAATATCAAATACAACACACTGTGCACATCTGATGTTCAAACAAGACCAAGGTGAGCGCTAAGCGTGTACAATACAGAGAAGGACCCAATGACAGTTACTACACCATACATTATTCACTCATTCTACCCGCCACACGCCACAGCAAGATCTGGCTCCACCATGATAGTTCAAGGGTGGTGGTAGAATAGATTGGCGCCTATAGGCGCCAAGCTATTCTGCCACCACCCTTGAAATATCATGGTCGATCTGTCTCCTGAATCGTAATGCAGTCCTCAGAGGATAACTCCAAAATGTGGGTATTTCGTACCTCGAGCACAGGCTTCTCGGTTATGATGTCTCGAACTGCCTGGAACGCTCGCTCTTGGGGCTCCTCTTACTTCACTACGTTAGGTTGTCCTTTCCTCAGCAAGTCGTCCAGGGGTCCTGTGACTGCTGCAACGTTTGGGATGTACTCCCGGTAGTAGTTCGCCAAGCCCATGAATGAGCGAACTTGCGTCTTGGTGGTTGGTCTCGGGGCATCCCCAATCTTCCGTACGTTGTCGTCGTGTAACCCCTTTAAACTTTCACTTAACCGGTGCCCGATGAAGTCTATGCTGTTGGCCATAAAACTGCACTTACTTGGTCGGATGGTGAAATTTGCATTTGACAGACGTTGGAACAACTCTCGGAGGGCCTTGAGATGATCCGCCCAAGTTTTGGTATGGATCAAAATGTCATCCCAGTAAAAGACCACATTCTGCATGTCTTCTAGGATCTTTTTCAGTCCTCTCTTCAATGTGGCACCACTGTTCACCATGCCAAAAGGCATCTTCAGGAACTCCCAAATGGCCGTCGGGTGTGACGAACGCTGTCTTGGGGATATCTTTTTCTGCAACCTTGATTTACCAGTACCCTTTGCTTAGGTCAATCTTGGAGAAGAATCGGTCTTCACTGACCTTCTGAAACAGTTCTTCCGCTGTGGGCATCCAGGTATCTTTGAGCGAAGTCTGCCAGGGCCTTCAGGGACTGGTCCTTTTGCTCCCTGAGTCGAGCGGCCAGGTCCTTTGAGCACGCGTTGAGGACTTGCTCTTTGATGATGAGGTCACACAGGTCCTGGTATTCCTTGTTTAAACCAGCCAGCTCTATCGATTTCTACAAGTAGCTCCTGATTTTTTCAATGAATAGGCCGGGTGTTTCTCCTTCTTCAGGCTTGCAGTTCCGAAATCGTCGCCTGTAAACCTCTTCAGTGAACCTTCAGCAGGGCGGTTCTCAACTGCGTATAATCTTCGGCCTCTTCTCTTGGCAAGCGGGTATACAATTCAAGCGCTTTGCCGGTTAGAAGAGCACTCAGCTTAATAGCTCAAGTCTCTTGTCTCCAGTTATTGCTGCTTGCGAAGCGCTCGAATCGCTCTAGGTAAGCGTCCATCTTATCTGAATTTTCAACAAAAGGTGGAAGCTTTGGCGCACGGGCTGTTTGCTCTCTGCTGGCTAATGCTGTTGCTTCATTAGTTCCCTGGCTCTGTGCCTCTATCTCCGTCTGCTTTAAATGAATTTCACGTTTACGTTGCCTCTCTGCCTCTTCTCGCTGTTTCTCTGCCTCTGCTGCTTGAAATTCGAGTTTCCTGATTTCACGCTCTTTGGCTCTTTCTTCTCTCTCCAATCTCTCTTTTTCTTCTCTCTCGTTTCTTCTATTCTCTCTCCAGTCTCTCCTTTTCTCTCTCCTTTACAAACTCGAGGAGTGGAGCTCCTTCGAGTCCACATTCCTTTCCGATTTTCAGGAATGTCTCCATTTGAGATGTCGCCATCTCTGCGTTTCACTGCTGGCTGTTTTCTCCGGCTACCCTTTCCACTGAGCCAACTGAAGCAGTCCCGTCGGAGGTGCCAAATGTTACGTGTTTGATCGTGGTCGTAGTATGATATCACACCAGACGGCACGTACGCAAGGTTCTTTTAAAGAAACTTCATTCAGCTCCAACTCGTCACACGTGGCTTAAGGATGTAGACAACACTGGAGTAACAGTTCCAACAATATTTTATTGTAACGATGCGATCTCCACACAATGCGTTCACACATGCACCAACACTGATTGAATGTCGCCTCTGCAAAATTTCTGCACTTTGACACCATGCGTCTTTCATACAACGTACATCACCATACACTTCATAACTCCGTCACTGACAATGAACCACGACCCTTGCGTAGCTCTTTAAATATCAATGCGCTTACGATACACTGCAATTATACAACTGAACAATGTACACACGTGCTTCCTTCCACAGTGTTATGCTTTCCAGAATAATCCAACAACTTCGTACAACACAACCAATCAAAATAGAATACGTAACCGAAACTCATAAATATTAATGAAAAAGAATACAAAAGAGAGGTCTCCAAAAATCTGGCTGCTATTTCCAACCCTTATTTTGGGAAATCTCAGCGCGTTATAACGTCAAATAAGAATACGCCAGACAGTTCACGACCTTGCCCGAATTATCCGGAAGATACGCGAGTTTTCGTAATACATACTGGCCGCTAACTTCACGCACACAGAAAACAGTGGTGATTATTCAAGCGGTTTCTGGACTCTTCGGGATTCAACTCCGTCTATCAAAAGACAATCAATTCCGCTCTCCGTGTGAACGATGGGTGAATCTTACTAAAAATGTACGTGATTCGTAATCATGATAGCTGAAATAAATATCGGATCGTTTCCTACGATTAATACATACATGCTCTCACACAACAACACAACCACAATCGTAACAATGGGTCTCCTCCCCTACATACATACGCGCATACATACATAATGGGTAGATCTTCGAAAGCCGATGATGTCGTCATTGTGCATGACTTCTATTTGTGGGTGCGGGTGTGGCTGACCAAGCCAATCCTGGAGCCACACCTGCGAGGGCAATGGGGCACTAGAACGTAGCTGTGGGGAGAGTCGACGCTGTCTTTCTGCGAGCTCTGGCTCTGGTGATCCGTTCACGCCGATTGTGTTCAGAGAGCATGCAGGCTTTCCTGGTGGCGGCACGCCAGCCGGATCTGTCTTGTGCTTGTGCTTCAAGTTCCATTACCTTGAAGACGCAGTACTTGAGGCTGTCTTTTATGCAGTCTTTGAAGCGTTTTTTGGCCGTCCTTGCTTCTTGTGGGCATTTGAGAGTGCACCATACAGGAGTTGGCGTGGCATGCGAGAATCATTCATGCGTATGACATGACCTGTCCAGTGAAGTTGTGTCTTTAAGATCAAGGCTTCAACACTCACTAAGCCAGCATTGTCCAGGACTTCCAGGTTTGCCACCTTGTCTTGCCATTTAATGCCCATGAATGAGCGCAGGGGTCTCATGTGGAAACGTTCAAACTGCTTGAGGTGCTCTTTGTACAGCCGTAGAGGAGACTGGAGAGGACTACTGCCTTGTAGACTTTGATCTTGGTGGAGAGCTTGACGTTGCTGTTATTCAACACACGAGTGCGCAGACGACCCAGGGTTTGGCTGGCTTTGCTGATGCGAGCTGCGATTTCCTTGTCGATAGTACCGTCAGAAGAGATGATGCTCCCCTGGTATCTGAACTTGTCGACAGTCTTCAGCTCGGTGCCTTCAATATACACTTTGGGTGGGGGTTGCTCTTGTGACTGGGGCTGGTTGGTGCGGGACCTCGGTGGTGAGGCCAAACAGTCGAGAGGCTTCCGTGAACCTGTTGACGATGGTCTGGAGGTCAGACTCCGCGTGCACCATCAGCGCACAGTCATCGGCAAACAGCGCCTCAAGGATCAGTCTCTCGATGGTCTTGGTCCTGGCGTTCAGTCGACGGAGGCCGAATAGAGAGCCGTCTAGTCTGTACTTCAGGTACACTCCCTTCTCAAGGTCACGTACTGCATGGGTCAGGACACACGTGAAGAAGAGGTTGAACATCACGGGGGCAAGAACATAACCTTGTTTCACATCATTGGAAATGTCGAAGGGTGCGGATGTGTCGCCGTTTGACTGGATTCCTACCATTCCTTCACGGAGGAGGCGGATGATGTTGGTGAACGTTCAGGGGCAGCCGAGCTTTGCGAGGATGACTCAAAGCGCTTCTCTGTTCACAGTGTCGAATGGTCAGGTCTATGAAGACGGCATAGAGGTCTATGTGCTGTTCAATGCATTTTTCCTGGACCTGTCTCACAGAGAAGACCAAGTGAGCCTCTGGAAGTGTTTCCTTAGATACAGAGCTGATCAGGCGGTTGGGGATGACTCGCGAGGATCTTGCCATCGATGGACAAGAGTGAGATCCATCGGTAATTTGCACAGTCTGCTTTGTTGCCCTTGTTCTTGAACATTTAGACGGTTGTATCAAATCTGAATTCCCGTGGCATTTTCTCCTCTGCCCAGGTGCATGTCAGAATGTCGAGTAAGGCATCAATGGTCTCATGTCCAGCTGCTTTGAAGAGCTCTGCGGGGATGCCGTCCATGCCTGCGGCCTTGCCGGAGCTAGCCTGGTTGATCGCTTTCTTGACCTCGTCCAGGGTGGGCGGGAGGTCAAGGTCATCCAGTGTGGGCTTCTGATGAATCATGTCCAAGGCCGCGTGATCAGTATGCATACATTATAATTATATATATATATATATATATATATATATATATATATATATATATATATATATATATATATATATATATATATATATATATATATATATATATATATATATATATATATATATATATATATATATAGGACAAAAGGGCTAACTTCAATAATGAAGTTTGAATGTTGTAGACTGAAAGGCTTTTCTGATATTCTTGCAAGATTTGCAATAAAGTTAATTCCGTAATGCTTAAAATGCATTATTTCTCAGGTGCCAGCACAACGGGTTAGGAATGCTGTCATTGACTCAGCAAATGAAGTTTTTAATACTTTTTCACAATAAGTGTGTGTAGGCACACGCACCTGAGAAATAATGCATTTTAAGCATAACGGAATTAACTTTATTGCAAATATTGCAAGAATATCAGAAAAGCCTTTCAGTCTACAACATTCAAACTTCATTATTGAAGTTAGCCCTTTTGTCCAATGTTACTGTAAGAAATACTCTATCAGAACATTGGTAAAGGAGATATTGTCCAACGTTACTGTCAGGCATACTCTATCAGAACATTGGTAAAGGAGATATTGCCCAAAGTTACTGTAAGACATACTCTATCAGAACATTGGTAAAGGAGATATTGCCCAAAGTTACTGTAAGACATACTCTATCAGAACATTGGTAAAGGAGATATTGCCCAAAGTTACTGTAAGACATACTCTATCAGAACATTGGTAAAGGAGATATTGCCCAAAGTTACTGTAAGACATACTCTATCAGAACATTGGTAAAGGAGATATTGCCCAAAGTTACTGTAAGACATACTCTATCAGAACATTGGTAAAGGAGATATTGCCCAAAGTTACTGTAAGACATACTCTATCAGAACATTGGTAAAGGAGAGATATATTGCGAACTATTAACCCGTTACTGCCTGGAGTATGTCGCATTAAGTCTAAAACACGTCAAATGGATGACGTATGACGTCATCAATCACTGGACATTGAAAGTGCAAAGTGGATCATTTGCAGAAGCCAGTGACATGGATGAAAACCAACCAGTGTGTGTACACTCGCTCTCATTTTAAGTCGCCGTGAGATGGACTTAGTCGCCTGCTCGGCGTTAAACCCCAATAACCAAACAACATCTCAGGTTAAGGCTCAGTTGAAAACTCACTTCTTCCGGCTTGAATTTCCTCAGTCGTAGATCCGTGGTCCTGTTGTATTTATTTGTAATGTTTCACATCGTCTATGTCATGTTTGAATGTGTGTGTTAGCGCAACAAATTTTTGTCACAAAAAGAGTTTGCGCTATACAAGAACTATTCATTATTATTATTATTATTATTATTATTATTATTATTATTATTATTATTATTATTATTATACAGTGCCATTGTGGTCAGTATGATTGAGAATCAGCCCTATTTCGACGTGACCTACATTCCGTTTTTCAAAACCCAAAGAATCAACATGACTTACAAGCATAGAAGCAGAATGTCCTATGTTTAAATGTAGCAGCCATATTTACCTGATTACATGGATATGTGAGGGTTCCTTATCTCTATTTAAATGACTGGAGCGTGATAAAAATTTGCTTGAAAGTAATGCACATTTCAAGCAATCTTATTTATATAAAAAAGAATTGATTTGTGCCGGAAGTTGTTTTTGTTTTTTTGGTGGTTTTATTTTAATTTCAAATTTCTTCGAGGCCGGTGGGATTAGATCGCCATTAGTTGTCTGCACATAACGTTGGTATCACCTTCAACAGAAAAATCAATTGCTGCAATGTGTTCAATTTAGTTCATTTTCACCACTAACCCAGTATCCATCCTGACACCCGAGGGCGATAACTCTTTAAAACGTTTCGAGTAGGTATCGGAGACTGTTGGTTCAATAACTAAATGGAACAGAAATAAATAGTTATGATTGTTTTGTTATGACAATGGCTCTTTTCTTGCAAATACATGTGCGACACTTCTCGCGTTTTTACTGCTGGTCAGTATAGTTGGGACTGAACGAGAACCTGACTAATCTGTCGCTGTGACACTGTACACCATGATTGTCAGTCCGTAGTGTTGGTCAGTATAGTTGGGACTGAACGAGAACCTGACTAATCTGCCGCTGTGACACTGTACACCATGTTTGTCAGTCCGTAGTGTTGGTCAGTATAGTTGGGGCTGACTAATCATAATCTGCCGCTGTGACATTGTATTATTATTACATGGCATTTATATGGCGCATTTCTCATATTTATAATATAACTCAATGCGCAGAATGTAGCCGCGAACTGAACCCAACAAGCACGCTCACGTGAATCACACGCATTCACTCACACACTGTACGTAAACACAGAACATTCACGTGGTGCTAAGGGCAAGCTCAAGCGAGCTACTGAAGTGACGGTATTTGGAAATCGTTTTGTATTTGAAATTTTATTACGTTGGCTGAAACTGACACCAAAGTGGAGGGGGAGGAAGAACCGGAGTACCCGGAGAAAGAACCCCCGACGGTCCGCTCGAATTAACGGTGACACTTACTAGAGGAGAAAAGTCCTACGCCGGAACCCGGAATCGAACCTCGCACCTTTAGCATTGGTGGCAGGCGCCTTAACCACTGCGCCACGGACCGCCCCATGTACACCATGATTGTCAGTCCGTAATGTTGGTCAGTATAGTTGGGGCTGAACGTAAACCTGACTAATCATAATCTGTCGCTGTGACACTGTACACCATGATTGTCAGTCCGTAGTGTTGATCAGTATAGTTGGGACTGAACGTGAACCTAACTAATCTGTCGCTGTGACACTGTACACCATGATTGTCAGTCCGTAGTGTTGGTCAGTATATTTGGGACTGAACGTGAACCTGACTAATCTGTCGCTGTGACACTGTACACCATGACTGTCAGTCCGTAGTGTTGGTCAGTATAGTTGGGACTGAACGAAAACCTGACTAATCTGTCGCTGTGACACTGTACGCCACGATTGTCAGTCCGTAGTGTTGGTCAGTATAGTTGGGACTGAACGTGAACCTGACTAGACATAATCTGTCGCTGTGACACTGTACACCATGATTGTCAGTCCGTAGTGTTGGTCAGTATAGTTGGGACTGAACGAGAACCTGACTAGTCATAATCTGTCGCTGTGACACTGTACACCATGATTGTCAGTCCGTAGTGTTGGTCAGTATAGTTGGGACTGAACGAGAACCTGACTAATCTGTCGCTGTGACACTGTACACCATGATTGTCAGTCCGTAGTGTTGGTCAGTATAGTTGGGACTGAACGTGAACCTGACTAATCTGTCGCTGTGACACTGTACACCATGATTGACAGTCCGTAGTGTTGGTCAGTATAGTTGGGACTGAACGAGAACCTGACTAATCTGCCGCTGTGACACTGTACACCATGATTGTCAGTCCGTAGTGTTGAGTGTCGGTGATAATGACAGCCATTTCTAAACAAAGACGACTCACCTTGTACAAAGCTGTAGTTATGACGGCCTGTAAACTTGCATCCCAATGAAAACAGACGTCGAGTTGTGAAGACAGGTTAGTTAGTTAGTTATTTGGGTTTAACGCCGAGCAGGCGACTAAGGCCATCTCACGGCGGTGTGAAGACAGGACAGGTGACCGCATACAACACGGAAGTACATGTAGCGTCGTAACACTGGGCATAATACTTTCAGTGAACTTGCTAAATCCACTGAACATAGTTCCAATCGACATATCTATTTATCGACCGGGAGGGTCTGCGGGGAGATTAGACTGAACGCAGCCCGATGTAACCTACGACGTGTTCAGTGCGTCCTCATTCAGACCGTTTTGTCTGCAAGAGACATAGATGGTCACCAGCCACTGTCACTGTAGGTGTTGATGAGGTCATCAGCCACTGCCACTGTAGGTGTTGATGAGGTCATCAGCCACTGTCACTGTAGGTGTTGATGAGGTCATCAGCCACTGTCACTGTAGGTGTTGATGAGGTCATCAGCCACTGTCACTGTAGGTGTTGATGAGGTCATCAGCCACTGTCACTGTAGGTGTTGATGAGGTCATCAGCCACTGTCACTGTAGGTGTTGATGAGGTCATCAGCCACTGTCACTGTAGGTGTTGATGAGGTCATCAGCCACTGTCACTGTAGGTGTTGATGAGGTCATCAGCCACTGCCACTGTAGGTGTTGATGAGGTCATCAGCCACTGCCACTGTAGGTGTTGATGAGGTCATCAGCCACTGTCACTGTAGGTGTTGATGAGGTCATCAGCCACTGTCACTGTAGGTGTTGATGAGGTCATCAGCCACTGCCACTGTAGGTGTTGATGAGGTCATCAGCCACTGCCACTGTAGGTGTTGATGAGGTCATCAGCCACTGCCACTGTAGGTGTTGATGAGGTCATCAGCCACTGCCACTGTAGGTGTTGATGAGGTCATCAGCCACTGCCACTGTAGGTGTTGATGAGGTCATCAGCCACTGTCACTGTAGGTGTTGATGAGGTCATCAGCCACTGCCACTGTAGGTGTTGATGAGGTCATCAGCCACTGCCACTGTAGGTGTTGATGAGGTCATCAGCCACTGCCACTGTAGGTGTTGATGAGGTCATCAGCCACTGCCACTGTAGGTGTTGATGAGGTCATCAGCCACTGCCACTGTAGGTGTTGATGAGGTCATCAGCCACTGCCACTGTAGGTGTTGATGAGGTCATCAGCCACTGTCACTGTAGGTGTTGATGAGGTCATCAGCCACTGCCACTGTAGGTGTTGATGAGGTCATCAGCCACTGCCACTGTAGGTGTTGATGAGGTCATCAGCCACTGCCACTGTAGGTGTTGATGAGGTCATCAGCCACTGCCACTGTAGGTGTTGATGAGGTCATCAGCCACTGCCACTGTAGGTGTTGATGAGGTCATCAGCCACTGCCACTGTAGGTGTTGATGAGGTCATCAGCCACTGCCACTGTAGGTGTTGATGAGGTCATCAGCCACTGCCACTGTAGGTGTTGATGAGGTCATCAGCCACTGCCACTGTAGGTGTTGATGAGGTCATCAGCCACTGCCACTGTAGGTGTTGATGAGGTCATCAGCCACTGTCACTGTAGGTGTTGATGAGGTCATCAGCCACTGTCACTGTAGGTGTTGATGAGGTCATCAGCCACTGCCACTGTAGGTGTTGATGAGGTCATCAGCCACTGCCACTGTAGGTGTTGATGAGGTCATCAGCCACTGCCACTGTAGGTGTTGATGAGGTCATCAGCCACTGCCACTGTAGGTGTTGATGAGGTCATCAGCCACTGCCACTGTAGGTGTTGATGAGGTCATCAGCCACTGCCACTGTAGGTGTTGATGAGGTCATCAGCCACTGCCACTGTAGGTGTTGATGAGGTCATCAGCCACTGCCACTGTAGGTGTTGATGAGGTCATCAGCCACTGCCACTGTAGGTGTTGATGAGGTCATCAGCCACTGCCACTGTAGGTGTTGATGAGGTCATCAGCCACTGCCACTGTAGGTGTTGATGAGGTCATCAGCCACTGCCACTGTAGGTGTTGATGAGGTCATCAGCCACTGCCACTGTAGGTGTTGATGAGGTCATCAGCCACTGCCACTGTAGGTGTTGATGAGGTCATCAGCCACTGCCACTGTAGGTGTTGATGAGGTCATCAGCCACTGCCACTGTAGGTGTTGATGAGGTCATCAGCCACTGCCACTGTAGGTGTTGATGAGGTCATCAGCCACTGCCACTGTAGGTGTTGATGAGGTCATCAGCCACTGCCACTGTAGGTGTTGATGAGGTCATCAGCCACTGCCACTGTAGGTGTTGATGAGGTCATCAGCCACTGCCACTGTAGGTGTTGATGAGGTCATCAGCCACTGCCACTGTAGGTGTTGATGAGGTCATCAGCCACTGCCACTGTAGGTGTTGATGAGGTCATCAGCCACTGCCACTGTAGGTGTTGATGAGGTCATCAGCCACTGCCACTGTAGGTGTTGATGAGGTCATCAGCCACTGCCACTGTAGGTGTTGATGAGGTCATCAGCCACTGCCACTGTAGGTGTTGATGAGGTCATCAGCCACTGCCACTGTAGGTGTTGATGAGGTCATCAGCCACTGCCACTGTAGGTGTTGATGAGGTCATCAGCCACTGCCACTGTAGGTGTTGATGAGGTCATCAGCCACTGCCACTGTAGGTGTTAATGAGGTCATCAGCCACTGCCACTGTAGGTGTTGATGAGGTCATCAGCCACTGCCACTGTAGGTGTTGATGAGGTCATCAGCCACTGCCACTGTAGGTGTTGATGAGAAACGATGTCTTCTGTTGGCACAAGATCGACCTTATTTACGTTGTTAGTTCGAGGCAAAAGACAACGGGTTGATGTCTACAGTCGTATTGGCAGTGTGTAGAGGTAGGCTCCCTACAGAACTACTAGGTTGGGCGGTCCGTGGCGCAGTGGTAATGGCGCCTACCACCAGTGCTAAATAGGTGGGTGCGTGGTTCGATACCGCGTTCCGCGGTCGGACTTTTCTCCTCTAGTGTCACTGCTAATTCGGGCGGACCGTCGGGGGTTCTTTCTCCGGGTCCTCCGGCTCTTCCTCCCCCTCCACTTTGGTACCGGTTCCAGGCCACTTTATAAACTTCAAGTACAAGCGATGACAATTTCCGAAACCTCAGTAGCTGAGCTGACCCTTTGCACCACGTGAATGTCCTTTTTTTTTTGGTCTTGTACTGTATTTGTCTTCAGAGTGAATGCGTGTGTGTCACGTGAGTGTGCGTGTTGCGTTTAGTTCGCGGCGCTTTGAGCCGATTCGCAGAATTGGGTAAAGCGCCAATATAACAACCGGTATTATTATTATTAGGTGTGTAGAACGTTATCCCCTGTGTCTTCAATGACGTGCCGAAAGCTAGGGGCTTTCCCGTGCTATTTTTAACAAGAAACAAAATACGTCACTTTCCCCAGTGATGTGCGAGAACGATGACTGTTTACAGGCAAAGATTGATATCAACCTTGATACACGATGTTTGACGACAACTGTCAAGCGGGGAGAACGAAATGGTTACAAAATAGTCCATCAGGGGTTCACGTGTGAATGTTTGTAGAAATTGTGCACCAGTGTTTCTTTGGCACATGAACTGTCCCGCGTATGTCGCGACGTCTGAAATTTTATCCTGTGATTCTGTTTTCTAAGTAGTGTGTCTCTTGTATCAGTGACAAAACCTTGAGGTCGTCCATGAATGTGAAAACGTTGGGTAATGGATGTGGACTTTCACACGAGTGTATTCATCAATGATCAAACGCTTTATGTGTGGTGGTCTGTGATGTTGAACCTTACAGCCCCAGGTCGTAATGTCCAGTATCACAGAGCAGCACACACATGTATTGTATATAATGAAGACGGTAGAAGCAATGGTGGACAGGGCACCAGTCTTCTTCTTCACTGCATCATCACACTGTTCTTCTGGCCTTGGCTTAGTGTATGGAGCATTGGACTTGTGTCAGTGGAGACATAGTCACCATCAGCTGACGGCCTTGTCTTAGTGTATGGAGCATTGGACTTGTGTCAGTGGAGACATAGTCACCATCAGCTGACGGCCTTGGCTTAGTGTATGGAGCATTTGACTTGTGTCAGTGGATCATAGTCACAATCAGCTGACGGCCTTGGCTTAGTGTATGGAGCATTGGACTTGTGTCAGTGGATCATAGTCACAATCAGCTGACGGCCTTGGCTTAGTGTATGGAGCATTGAACTTGTGTCAGTGGATCATAGTCATAATCAGCTGACGGCCTTGGCTTAGTGTATGGAGCATTAGACTTGTGTCAGTGGATCATAGTCACAATCAGCTGACGGCCTTGGCTTAGTGTATGGAGCATTGGTTGATTGTACATTGCTTAACGTCCCGACAGCAACAAGGCTTTCTCATGACGTGCCTGCACTGCTTGTAAAAAAAAACTAAACAGAAAATTGAATGTATGTCGCCAGCCGGTCAAATACGTTAAATAAACCTACAACATGGGGTCTAAATAAAGCTAAGACCATTTAGCAACACACATCCAATATCAAGAGCTACAGGCAGTGCAGACAGTAGGGAGAGTTTTAAAAAGGCAAAAACAGGTGAATGGACAAAGGGTAGACAGAAACACATGCCCCAGAATAGAGAGAAAAACCCACCCTGTGGGGCTGACCAGGGTGACCCTGGGAACTAAAAAATACCTAACCCCACCCAAGTCCCCCAGGGCAGACCCGGGTGGGGTGTATGGAGCATTGGACTTGTGTCAGTGGATCATAGTCACCATCAGCTGACGGCCTTGGCTTAGTGTATGGAGCATTGGACTTGTGTCAGTGGATCATAGTCACAATCAGCTGACGGCCTTGGCTTAGTGTATGGAGCATTGGACTTGTGTCAGTGGATCATAGTCACAATCAGCTGACGGATGGATGGATGGATGGATGGATGGATGGATGGATGGATGGATGGATGGGTGGATGGATGGGTGGGTGGGTGTGTGGGTGGGTGGATGGATTGGTGGATGGATGGATGGATGATTGTTTATACATTGCTTAACGTCCCGACTGCAACAAGACTTTCTCAGGACGTGCCTGCACTGCTTGTCAACAAAAAAAAATAATAATAATAAAAATAAACAGAATATTGAATGTATTTCGCCAGCCGGTCCAATACGTTAAATAAACCTACGACATGGGGGCTAAATAAAGCTAAGACCATTTAGCAACACACATCCAATTTCAAGCGCTACAGACAACGCAGACAGTAGGGAGAGTTAAAAAAGGAAAATAGAGGTGAATGTACCAAGGATAGACAGAAACAGATGCCCCAGAATAGAGGGGAAAACCCACCTTGTGGGGCTGACCAGGGTGACCCTGGGAACTTAAAATTAGTTAACTCCACCCAAGTCACCCAGGGCAGACCCGGGTGGGGGGTATGGATGGATGGACAGATGGATGGATGAAAGGGATTCGAAGAAAGAAAAATAGAAAGAAAAAAAGACTGTAAAAGAGATATGGGCACACAATAGGACAGAATGAGGACAGACAGAGCGAGTGACTGACAAACAAAAGGATACAAGTTCACACCACAGACAGTCCTTGTATTTTATTCTGCACTTTACTTCACATCTATGTCACATGAAAGTATACAGCATCACTTTAAACACCTTCTCATATCACGCTGTATCGACGCCAAAGCCAAAGGACGGAAACGGTCAGGCCGGAAAGTCAATAGCTGACGCTTAGTTTAACCCTTTGGCTGTCGGTAGAGGCTTTTGTCGACATGATTCCTTCAGGAAGGGTTAGAGTAGGGTCCTTCAGGAATCATGGCGACAAAACCCGCTACCGACAGCCATAGGGTTAACTTTGACATCTGCCGAATATGGTATCAACCTTCGTTTTCTGCTGAACTGTTGAAACATGGAGTAGAAGTAACAACGAAGGTACTCACTACACTCTGTCAAAAGATCTGGGAGCAAAAGAAATGGCCAGTAGAATGGACACAGTCTCTAGTGATCCCGCTCCCCAAGAAAGGAAACCTGAAACAGTGCCAGAACTACAGAACTATCAGTCTGATAAGTCACCCTAGCAAAGTAATGCTTAGAATCATTCTCAACCGCCTCAAAACTTTCGCCGAGGAACTGCTGGCAGAAGAACAGGCTGGCTTCAGAGTTGGAAGAAGCACTGTAGAGCAGATTTTCAAATGCCGTGTCCTGATCGAGAAACATCTGCAGCATCAGCGCGAACTCTACCACAACTTCATTGATTTCAGGAAAGCATTTGATCGCGTCTGGCACGACGGACTCTGGCAAGTCATGAGATCGTTCAACATAGAGGAGGGGCTGATCCAAATGATAGAAGCGCTTTACAAGAACGCCTGCAGCGCGGTTCTACTTAACAATCAGTCAGTCGAGTTCTTCAGGACGACAATCGGTGTCCGTCAAGGATGCCTGCTCTCTCCTGTCCTTTTCAACATATTCCTGGAGAAGATCATGCAGGAAACCCTCCACGACCACCATACTTCAATCTCTATTGGTGGCAGATCCCTGTGCAATCTTCGATTCGCAGACGACATTGACCTCATGGCAGGCAGCAATAGTGAGCTGCAAAACCTGACAGACAAACTTTCAAGTAGCGCAGGGTCTTATGGCATGGAGATCAGTACGGATAAAAGCAAAGTGATGATCAACACCACAAGCAACAGCAGCAGCAACATTCACATGAACGGCCAGAAGCTAGAAGAGGTCAATAGCTTCAAGTACTTGGGAGCCACCCTGTCCAAAGACGGTAGTTGCATAGCAGAGATCCGTATCAGGATAGGTACAGCAACATCCGCAATGGCCAGGCTGGACAGGATATGGCGAAGTAACTCCATCAGCTTCACCATCAAGTACAGGCTTTACAAGTCCCTCGTAGTGTCTATTCTACTCTACGGCTGTGAGACTTGTACGCTGCTTGCAGACTCAGAAAAGAAAATCCAGGCCTTTGAGAACAAGTGCCTGAGGAAGTTGCTCCACATCTCGTACCGCGAGCACAAGACCAACGAATATTTACGGAGCATCGTCACTTCCCTGGTGGGCCCACATGAACCCCTTCTGGCAACCGTGAAACGGCGCAAGCTTGCTTGGTTTGGCCACGTGACCCGACACAACACCTTGTCCAAGACTATCCTCCAAGGCACTCTCGAAGGAAGTCGTCGGCGAGGTCGTCAGAGAAAGAGTTGGGTCGCAAACATAAAAGAATGGACCGAACTCGAGATGCCAGACTTGCTTGCCACCGCCCAAAATAGAACTCAGTGGAGAGCACTGTCTGTTGCTGCTGCCTTTCAGTCCCCCCAACGCCCAGTTCGGGCAAGGGACTGATGATGATGATGATTTATGTAGACACTCCAAGCTAGTCCACAAGCAGAACCAACAGTTCAGTGAAAGTTCCCCACACCACGGAACTCTGAAACGTCTGGTGTACGGTCCGATGAAACTCGGGTGTAGGGTTCGAAAAAAAATTATAATTCCAAATAAGCCTAAAGGGTTGTTTTTTCCTGCTTGTCTTTGTTGTCTCCGAGCCGTCTATTCGTTTTGGCGTTGATACGGCGTGTGTCTAGTCCACATTCAACATCTGACTGTCCACACTTCTTATCTACGTAGCTATACAGCATACAGGGCATGAAAGCTAAGCTGACATCACCATGGGAACAGCTCATTATCTACGTAGCTATACAGCATACAGGACATGAAAGCTAAGCTGACATCACCATGGGAACAGCTCATTATCTACGTAGCTATACAGCATACAGGACATGAAAGCTAAGCTGACATCACCATGGGAACAGCTCATTATCTACGTAGCTATACAGCATACAGGACATCAAAGCGAAGCAGACATCACCATAGGAACAGCTCATTATCCTCGTAGCTATACAGCATTGTTACGATTGTGGTTGTGTTGTTGTGTGAGAGTGTGCATGTGTTGATCGTAGGTAGCGATCCGATGTTTATTTGAGCTATCATGATTACGAATCACGTACCTTTTCAGTAAGTTTCACTTTCGTTCACGCATAGTGCGGAATTGATTATCTTTTGACAGACGGAGTTGAGTCCCGAAGAGTCTAGAAATCGCTCGAGTATTCACCACTGTTTACTGTGCGTGTGAAGTTTAGCGGTCAGTATTGTGCACCAGTCGTGTACTTTCCAGAGGATGCGCGCAAGGTCGTGACCTGTCTGGCCTACTTTTGTGTGTCGTCGTAACGCGCGGGGATTCCCCAGCATAGGGGCTGGAAATAGCAGCCAGATTTTTATGGACTATTCTAGTGTAATGTTTATCATTGATATTTAGGAGTTTTAGTTACGTATTTTGTTCTGATTGGTTGTGTTGTACGAATTTACTCGATTATTATGGAAAGCATTCTACTATAAAGAGTCGTGCTGGGAAGCACGTGGGTACATTGTCTTGCATTGTCAGTTGTAGAGACACGCAGTTTATCGTAGGTACGTGGCCCGTATAGGGTGTGCATTGTGAGAGACGCAGCGTAGCGGTGGTGTACGTTGTATGAGAAACATTGGGTCGCCAGTGTGGACATTTTCAGAAGAGACATTGTATCGGTATTTGTGCATTTGGAAGTGCATTGTGTGGAGATCGCATCGCTGAATTAAAATATTGTTGGAACTGTTACTCCAGTATTGTCTCCATCCTTAAGCCATGTGTGACGGGTTGCAGCTGAATGAAGTTTATTTAAAAGAACATTACGTGCGTGCGTCTGGTGTGTTTATCATACTACGACTACGACTCAACCACGTAACAAGCATACAGGACATGAAAGCTAAGCTGACATCACCATGGGAACAGCTCATTATCTACGAAGCTATACAGCATACAGGACATGAAAGCTAAGCTGACATCACCATGGGAACAGCTCATTATCGGCATATACAGATACACAGTGAATACTTCTCCGTCTACATCATACGACAGTGCACACTCGTCACTAAATAGTTTGAATACTGTATTATCTATAGGGCATACAGCAAGTAAACGTCCAGTCACACTCGTCACTAAATAGTTTGAATACTGTATTATCTATAGGGCATACAGCAAGTCAAAGTCCAGTCATACTCGTCACTAAATAGTTTGAATACTGTATTATCTATAGGGCATACAGCAAGTCAAAGTCCAGTCACACTCGTCACTAAATAGTTTGAATACTGTATTATCTATAGGGCATACAGCAAGTCAACGTCCAGTCACACTCGTCACTAAATAGTTTGAATACTGTATTATCTATAGGGCATACAGCAAGTCAAAGTCCAGTCACACTCGTCACTAAATAGTTTGAATACTGTATTATCTATAGGGCATACAGCAAGTCAAAGTCCAGTCACTGGTTTCAATACTCTTATCTGGTTGGTTGTACATTGCTGAACAAAGTCATAACAATAAAAACATCAGTAAGGTGCCTTCGCCGCCCGTGAAAAAAGCCAGAAAATGTAATGTATGTTTGCCAGCCGACTGAACATGCAAAATAAACCTAAGACGTGCTGGGGACGCCGCAACTCAATACTAATTTATCGTACCCCTGTTTATAAAAAAAAAGAGTACAAAATCATATACCAGTACAAAATATGTACAGGGAAATGAAAATGTTTTCAATGGATTAACAGCAAGAACACAGCTTATCATGTCTCAGGTACAGCAGACCATTTAGCAACACACATCCAACAGCAAGAACACAGCTTATCGTGTCTCAGATACAGCAGACCATTTAGCAACACACATCCAACAGCAAGAACACAGCTTATCGTGTCTCAGGTACGGCAGACCATTTAGCAACACACATCCAACAGCAAGAACACAGCTTATCGTGTCTCAGGTACAGCAGACCATTTAGCAACACACATCCAACACAAGGACTTAAGGCGGCGCAGTGTAGAGAGAGAATATCTATGTCTCCTGCTGACAGATCGGCTCCAGCTGTACCTCAGATTGAAGATGGAATTACGGGTTAATTGATCGGCTCCAGCTGTACCTCACATTGAAGGTAGAATTACGGGTTAAGTGATCGGCTGCAGCTGTACCTCAGATAGAAGGTACAACGGGTTAAGTGATCGGCTCCAGCTGTACCTCAGATTGAAGGTAGAATTACGGGTCAAGTCAACGACTGACTGTACAACAGTGAAAGACAGACTACCCAATATAATCATTGCAATGTGTATTGTTATTTCTGTATTCTAACACATTCTGAAAGTACATCTCCTGCTACGTACCACACTGGTTGTCTCCCTCCATTCGCTACCAAATACAGCCAGACAATCAGTGTGGGCACGTACGGCCTCAAGAAAGCAAAAGGTCCTTGGGCCGATGTTAGCCTTAGTTGTCCAGCACACAGGCTAAATCCGAGTGACATCGGCACGAGCCCTGCTTTGGCACAAATACGGCTGACTTGACCCAAGCACCTTGTGCTACCGGGTAGGTATAAGTGCTTTGGGCTGACTTCGCTTGGACAAATACACACGTGGAAATCTAAGTCTGAGGGCAAATGACAGCTTGGATAGAGCCTGCAGACCACAAAGGATGCCAGGATACGACATGCAAACAACTAATAATGATTTTACATAGTGTACAATGAAATGTCTTCATCCTTCACACAATGAGCCATGAGGTCAGAATTCCCCAATTTGAAGACCATGTTACAGTTCAGAAGATATGTCGACCATGATAGTTCAAGGATGGTGTCAGAATAGCTTGGCGCCTATAGGCGCGAAGCTATTCTGGCACCACCCTTGAACTATCAAGGTTGATAATTGTAGTGTGTCAGGTCTTAATGAGATAAAAGTCAGTTCAGTTAACACAGAAGCTATTGCGGGCACCAACTTTGAACTATAATGGTCGGTTCAGATCTTATTGTAGTGTGTCAGGACTGAATGAGATAAAAGTCAGTTCAGTTCACACGTGTCAAAATGATACAGACGTGCCACACTCAGAATTACCGATCACGTTTCAACACAATATTTGCATCTTCACAGTCGGTGTTAGTTTACACATGCCGCAAACAATTCCAAATTACAACGTTCAAAACAAGTGGTAAAATTACATAGAAAACTCATTCGAAGTCGAGTTAGCATCAGCATTATTTTTTTCAAAGTCGATAATGTCGATCCATAATCACCAAGAAAAACAGGGCGGGGGGGGGGGGGGGGTCCAACTTTTGTTTGGGTTGGATGGTTGGTTGATTGTACATTGCTTAACGTCCCGACAGCAACAATACTTTCTCAGGACGTGCCTGCACTGCTTGTGAAAAACAAATAATAATCAGAATTGTAACGCACTCAGACTCGCTACAGTCGCACGTACAAACTCTCGCACAACAGACGCATACACCGCCACTGACTCAGTCGGGCGCATTCACGCGGCAAAACTCAAAACACTATTTGTACTTCTCATATGGATCTTTATATAAATAGAATAAAAACATTGAAAAGATTATGTACACCACGCCTTCTTACTACAAGCACATGAACACCGCACACACATACACAATGTAAACGCCAGGCTAGGTAATTGTCTCTCACAATCCAACCTGTTTTACGGGTGTTCTCGCTTGGTAAGGTTCTGTCCTCCCACGTATAGCGTGTTGGTCTTTCGTCGCACGCTTTCGCGTCGTCCTGTTTCTCGTACCGTGGTCGTCCTCCTGACTCGCTCCGCAGTGCAGTCTTTGCTGAGCCGTGTGTCTCGGCACCGGTCACTCACTCCCTGAGTGATGAAATGACCTCCCAGTAGGTCCCTCGGCGGTAGCCTCTGTTGACTGACGTCTCGGCGTCCGTCGCTCCCCTCCGCACAAGAAATCTGTACAATAAAGTCCTAATAGCATAACACTTGCTGAACACACACATTGTATAATATGAGGCGCATCACGTAACATGACTGATACAAATAACTCACGTTCATTCACACATATGTGCTTCAAACACAAACTACTTCGCAAAATAACATAACTCTGTCACTACATTGAATCATACTATAACCTGACACACGGACCATACACGCCGTCATTACATTGAATCATACTATAACCTGACACACGGACCATACACGGATTCGTACATTGGAAAAGGCTATACTTAACTCTGTACTACCTTCATAACGACTTAAGCATACACACCTCACATTCCTTAGTTATCCCTCTCGGTAAATAACTACATAGGAAAAACACCGGTTATCTCAACGAATTCCAAACCGACATAACTTAACCAAATCAACGCCACACAACCGAATTAACTCTTACTAACGGATACTATCTTTAACTCAGTAGCTCTTGATAATACATATAAAACATACCTGAATTCTAGGTTTCAGAGTCTTGGAAAACGAGATAGGGTATCTCACACACGTCTCTCCTCACTGACAATCAAGCCCCGTACTGAATTTCCTACAGATCTGTTCGCCTGAACTCTCGCTAAAACCCTTGTGCAAAACGCTTCCCTACGATTTCACGTGTCCTCGTACAACCCCGGGACATTTGTCACAAGACAAACCACTGACAAGACCGTACCATACAAAAACCCTGTGTGAACTGTATGCATGGGCACACAGCTTCATCACAAGAATATTGAATGTATGTCGCCAGCCGGTCTAATACGCTAAATAAAGCTAAGACCAATTAGCAAAACACATCCAATATCAAGAGCTACAGGCAGCGCAGACAGTAGGGAGAGTTTAAAAAAGGAAAATACAGGTGAATGGACCAAGGGTTGACAGAAACACATGCCCCAGAATAGAGGAGAAAACCCACCCTGTGGGGCTGATCAGGGTGACCCTGGTAACTAAAAAGTAGTTAACCCCACCCAAGTCCCCCAAGTCAGACCCGGGTAACATTTGTTTGGGACCTTCAACCTGACACAAATGGCCTCTCCGACGCTAGACCTTCTTTCAGTGGCGAGAAATCAAACACGTGGCGGGTGGGGGTGGGGGAGGGGGGGGGTAGGGTCCAGCCTCGCCCAAATCAATAAGGAGGGACGGGGTTCCGAAAAACCCAAAAAGGGACTTTATTATAGCATTTTAAGCAATTTTGTTTCGAAAGGGGGGGGGGGAGGAGGTCGTAACCCCCAGGTCCGACCCTATGGAGGATTGGGGGGGGGGGGGACGTTCCAGACTGCACCTCCCTGTAACCACCCCCCTCCCCCCCCCACACACACACACACTTGTGCTGCTGAGTATTAAAGCCCACCGGATGCCATATGTAATAGTTAACTATGTAACTTGCACCCCAAGACCGAAATCCTCAAATTTTGCCGCTCTCCTCTGAAGAGTGCATTGCAGTGCAGGACACAGATCGACCATAATTGTTCAAAGGTGATGACAGAATAGCTTGGCGCCCATAGGCGCCAAGCTATTCTGGCATCACCCTTGAACTATTATGGTCGATGCATGTCTTGCTATGGTGTGTCTGGGGTAGTGTGAGTTCAGTGATGAATTGAAGGCTTCGGATCCCAAATCACAGGCCCGCACACACACACAGTCGTTCACTCAACTGGCATCAAGGCGTGTTTCAACAAAGGACAGCGAACACGGGCAGAGTAACTAGGTACACTTTATTTCAACATGAAAACAAGATGAGATGAACCATAACCCACAATGTCCCTTCTATGTGAGAGATGTCCTCGCTGTCAGTGGTCTCTACTTATTGTCTTTGACCTGATTCTGATGTTGAAGTATCTCCGCGTCAGTAATCTCAATAAGGGGCGCAGTGCATGCGCGTCATTGGTTTGTCAAACGTCATATTTATGACGTATTATTTTTTGTTTTAAGTAATTTTACGTTACGTGGTATAAGTTTCTCTTTCGTTTGAAGGCTTGAGAAAATGGTGACAAAACAAGAATTTCTGGTACAATTTCAGTCATACAATAATTAATTGTGTGAAATCAAGTTGACTTTACCTAGCCACATGAGATACTAAGTGCACCTGCATGCTCTTCTGAAAGCGCGTCGATGTGTGTGTGTGTGTGTGTGTGTGTGTGTGTGTGTGTGTATGTGTGTGTGTATGTGTGTTTGTGTGTGTGTGTGTATGTGTGTGTGTCTGTGTGTCTGTGTGTTAGTGCGTGCGTGCGTGTGCGTGCGCTCCAAATATCTCCATATATGAGGACCTATGCCTCTTGGAGATGCGCGCATTTGTGTGTGTGAGAGAGAGAGACAGAGAGAGATAGAGAGAGAGAGAGAGAGAGAGAGAGAGAGAGAGAGAGAGAGAGAGAGAGAGAGAGAGAGAGAGAATCAATGAATCAATGAATCTTTATTTTACAACGGTGAAGATATTAACACAGTCAGTGACTATGTCATTTTTCGTACCTGCCGTTGCTACAACTAGGACTAAGTACAAAATATACATAAAAAATAGACATCAAAGCACAGTAATACAAAATATATAGTCCACTAAACACAAACACGCGCATATGCCGCGCACAAACGCACTCACGCATCCACACACACACACACACACACACACACACACACACACACACACACACACACACACATACACACACACACAGTCACATGCATAAATGATCTCACCACCCGCATGATCAATCTTGATATTGTGTTGCTGACTTACTTAGTAAGCTTGGATAAAAGCAATGCCATCAATAGGCAAAATCACACCCATCTGCAAAGGGCATAGATCTTGATTTAACCCCGCAGACCATAATGTGGATTAGATGCAAGATCCCTTGTGACAAAGAGATGACTTCGACACCAGCAAAGTCCATGTTTTCTCACACTGAGTTGTGAGCAGTATTTGAGATAAAAACATCTTTTGTCAAAATATGGCTATTTTGGACCTATTTTCTGAGATCTTGTGATACTTGACCTTTCCGAGGGATCAACCAAATTAGTATGAATTGAAAGGTCTTGCCCTCATGTATCTAAGTACCACGTTTGGGTTTCAAGTTGTGAATAATAATAATAATAAGGGCATTAAATAGGCGCTTTATCCCAATTGAAAATCGGCTCAAAGCGCCGCCGCGAACTGAACCCAACAAGCACGCTCACGTGAATCACGCGCATTCACTCACACACTGTACATAAACATAGAACATTCACGTGGTGCTAAGGGCAAGCTCAAGCGAGCTACTGTAGTTTTTGGAAATTCAAAATCGTTTGTATTTGAAATTTGATTAAGTGGGCTGAAACTGATACCAAAGTAATTGAGAAAAAAATAAATGTCAAAATATAGCTATTTCTGACCTATTTCCTGCGCCCCTGTAACCTTTCCCTGTGTAGAGAGGTCACTCAAATTGGTATGTTTGAAAAGGTCTTGCCACAAAGTATCCTTGGGCCAAGTTGGAAGACTCTGCTCAGCACCAATCTGAGCATTGTTTGGTAATTCCCCAATCGCTTGTTCAAGTTTACTGTCCCACCGGCACTAATAGTGTAGTCAGTCTTAGGATCTAAAGCTGTGTTTTCCCTCCTCCTTTTTCATCTGGGCTTGGGACCGGCAAGGGCGGAGTTGTATTCCTTTGCAGATATACATCCAAAACGCACATAAGACTTTAGAATTACAAGGGCCTACACCACTTTCAAAACACTCACAAGCTTGCGCGCACATGGGTCACGTGATCAAATGTCATATCACCGCAAGATGTGCGAAACTAATTTTTTTTTTTTTTTTGGTAAAGAAAACAACTTGAATACCTTATTGGTCACTGGGGGTATCAATTAATGGTTCCTTTGACCTCCCTCAGGCCTCAGGTCAGTGTAGCGAACCCCGGTGACCTGTGCAATACCTTGAAAAATGGAAAATGGCTGCAACTGCAAAGCCCACCTCATCAGTCGACTGTTTGTGGATTTAGCTTGTTGCAAGTACTGCAATGGTCTATGGTCGGTCTGTACGACGAATGTCCTACCATACAGATACTGACGGAATTTTTGAATTCCCCACACGATTGCAAGACACTCTTTTTCGATGGTGGAGTAGTTACGCTCTGCTTTGGATAGTTTCTTGCTCGCGCATGCAACAGGCTGTAAACCGTTACCATGGTCCTGACATAATACGGCCCCTACCCCCCCTTCGGACGCATCTGTCTGCAACACGAAGAGACGATCGAAGTCTGGCAATGAGCACACAGGACCTGAACACAGTCGCGCCTTCAGCGTCTCAAATGCCATCTCACATGCATCGTTCCAACCGATCTGTCCAGTTTTCCCTCCCTTGGTCAGGTCGGTTAGTGGGGCTGCTATGGCCGCAAAGTTAGGAACGAACCGGCGGTAATAATTTGCCAATCCAAGAAACGATCTGACTTGTTTCTTTGTTTGTGGTCGCGGCGCGTCTTTTATCCGCTGCATCTTGTCTCCCTCTGGTTTTATCTGACCGTTACCCACTGTATGCCCCAGATATTCCAATTGCTTGAACCCCAAGTAACACTTTGTAGGTCTGGCCGCCATCTGGACCTCTCTTAGCCTACCAAAGAGCTGGGCAATACACTGTAAGTGACGTTCTTTAGTGGAGGAAGCAATCATGACGTCGTCCATGAAATTGCTAACTTCCGTCAATCGCAAAGGTTCTAGTAACCTCCTCATCATTCGGGAAAAGATTGCCCCCGCCGTCTTTAACCCGAAAGGCATTACTTTCCACTGAAATTGCCCTGCCGGTGTGGTGAAAGCAGTTTTCAGTTTGTCGCTCTCTAACATGGGTACCTGCCAGTAGCCTTTAGCTAGGTCTAACTTACTCAAGTACTTAGCCTTGGACAGTAAGGAAAATAGGTACTCCACGTCAGGCATTGGCTCAGCATCGAACACGACCTTTTGATTCAGTTTCCTAAAATCTACACAAAACCTAACAGTGCCATCTTTCTTCTTCACCAAGACGATCGGTGAGTTGTATGGGGAATTGGCTCTCTCGATTACTCCCATCTCTAGCATAGCATCCACTTCGACTTTGACTACCTCTAGCTGAGAATGAGGTAGAGGATATTGCTTCGTTCTCACCGGCACTTCATCAGTCAAATGGATTTCACATGAGTCTAGTGTCGTCCTCAACGGATAATCTGTCACAATATCCTTAAACTGGACAGTCAGAGCTTGTATACTAGAATGGATTTCTGGACAGTTAGGATCAAGATGGACGTCGGAGGGTCCTTCAGACACTACCAAAGGAATGGTGGGTACTTCCTTTACCACCATGAATGCCTCTCCCCCCTCATCTTCGTCCTCCTCATCTATCACTACTGTAGCTACTGACACTCGTTCTTGGAACTTTTTCAACAGATTTGCATGGTACAGTTTATTTTTACTGCCCACCCGTACCCTGTAGTCACACTCTCCGACTCTCTCTAGAACTTCGAACGGTCCCTGCCAAGCCATCTCCAGCTTGTTGTGTTTAACTGGAAGTAACAACAAAACCTTGTCTCCTGCACTAAAACTGCGTGGTTTGGCTCTGCGGTCAAAGTGCTGTTTCTGCTTTTTCGAAGCTAGCTTCAAATTCTGTTGCGCTAACCTGCAAGTCTCTTCAATGCGATTCCGTAAATCTACCACGTACTGGCTTGCATCTCTCACCTCTTCTCCCATCTGCTCTTTCGTCCACAGATCCCGTAGAACTGACATGGGCCCCCTTACAGTCTTGCCGTACAATAACTCGAACGGCGCGAACCCCGTCGATTTATGAGGAACCTCCCTGTACGCAAACAGCAATGAGGGAATGTATCTGTCCCAACATCGAGGTTGCTCGCTAGCTAACTTCTTCAACATGGACACCAAGGTACCGTTGAAACGTTCGACTAGGCCATTTGCCTGCGGATGGTAAGGAGTAGTACACTTGCCTTGTATGCACAGCAAACGGTTGATTTCAGACATCACTTGTGAGGTGAACTGGGACCCTTGGTCGGTGAGCACCTCCCTCGGAATTCCCACCCTAGACCAGATTTCTAACAATGCCTCAGCGACCCGTTCTGCTTCGATCCCCTTTAAAGGTACTGCCTCGGGGTATCGAGTGGCGTAATCGACGGTCACGAGAATGAACCGGTTTCCTCTGTCGGAAGCTGGAGCAATAGGCCCCACAATGTCTACCGCTACTCTCTAAAATGGTTCTTCTACTAGCGGAAGCTGTTGCATAGGAACCCGTGGTACTCTCCCTCTTGGTACTACTTTCTGACATTGTTCGCACGACTCACAGTACCTGCGAACTTGAGCACACAGCCCCGGCCAATAGAAAGTACCCCAAATGCGTTCCCGGGTTCTCTTGCCTCCCAAATGCCCCCCCCCCCCCCCCCCATCGGTGGGTCATGCGCTAAACGCATTACAGTCTCCCTCAAGGGCTTCGGGACGACTAACTGGGACGTTTGGCTGCCTCCTTTGCTATAGACCCGATACAGAATTCCCTTCCTCCTGCAAAATTCTATCAGACTCTTCCCTGACGGAATTGCTCGGCCCTCTTCGGCCAACTTCCTAGCGCGAGCTAGAGTTTCGTCCTGGTTCTGCCACTCTATCAGTTGGGCAGGAGTCACATTGAGATCGGCCTGCTTAACGACTTTAAGCGCGCTCTCTCCCTCCTTTTCTCTCTGAATCTGAGCTCGAGTTTGGACTGCTGCTGCCATAGCACACTCACTGGCATCAATGGATACGGGACTACGTTTCCCATCTGAAAAAGTCACCCAGTTTCCTAGGATTACGTCCGGTCCCATGCGCTCCATTACGATAAGTTCGATCGTCCCTCGCACGAACGGGGAATCGATTTCAACCCATGCAGTCGGATACTTATCGGACTTAGTATGGTCGACGGGATTGACGTCTATGAACCGACCTGTAAGATCCCTGGGTTCTATCCACTTGGCGGCGATCGCACTCATATCCGCGCCGGTATCACGCATGATAAGATAAGATAGATAAGATAAGATGGTTTATTGCCATATGTTTCCATGTACAAAACAATAAAAACATTGGAATTTGTCTTGATGTCAGTTACTAAGACTAAACACACACACACACACACACACACACACACACACACACACACACACACAGAGAGAGAGAGAGAGAGAGAGAGAGAGAGAGAGAGAGAGAGAGAGAGAGAGAGAGAGAGATCTGATACAGTTAAAAACTGACTGTACACAATCATTCTCACTCGCCACTCGCGCTCTCTCCAATTAGTCCGGTTGATCAGAGAGAGCGTGAACAGCAAGAGGGAAAAAACTGTTGCGGAATCTGCTGGTCCTGGTACTGATGGACCTGTACCTGCGCCCTGATGGTAAAATTTGAAAAAGCTCATTGCCGGGGTGGGTGGAATCACTGGAGATAAGACGTGCTCTACGTAAGAGACGCTGCTGGTACAGTGAGTCCAGGCTAGGAAGATCTCTGCCTATGATTTTTGAAGCGGTCTTGACCACCCTACTCAGTCTGATTTTCTCTTTGGCCGTGATGGAACCATACCAAACCGTGATCGAAAAGGTGAGCACGCTCTCAATCACAGCTCGGTAGAATTGCATCAACATGTGGGCACCGAGACCGAAACTTTTCAGACGTCGCAGGAAGAACAAGCGCTGCTGTGCTTTTTGGACGATAAGGCGAGTGTTTTCCTCCCACTTCAGGTCACATGACAGGGTAGTGCCAAGAAACTTAAAGTTCTGGACTGTTTCAATGATTTCACTATTGATCACAAGAGGGGGAGGGGGAGGGGACTGTTTCTTTCTAAAGTCCACAATCATTTCTTTTGTTTTGCCAGAGTTCAGTTCAAGGTTGTTGTTATTACACCAACTAATTAGAGTCTCAACCTGACTACGGTAAGCGGATTCGTCTGAGTTTGTAATGCACCCTTCCACTGTGGTGTCATCTGCAAATTTCAGAACTTTAGTACTGGCATGGCATGAAGCACAGTCATAAGTAAACAGGGAGTAGAGCATAGGGGAGAGCACGCACCCCTGAGGCGTGCCCGTGGATAAAGTGAGGGTGGATGACACATTTCCACCAATTTTAACGACCTGTGGTCTCATCAACAGGAAATCGAGGGTCCAGAGGCACAATGTCTCTGGAACTCCGATTTGCTGGATCTTCTGGTACAATTTAGATGGAATAATGGTGTTAAAAGCAGAACTGTAATCAACAAATAAAATTCTGGCATAGGTGTTTGGGATTTCAAGGTGTTGTAAAACATAAAACAAACCAAGTGACACCGCATCCTCCACGGAACGTTTATCGCGATACGCGAATTGAAAACAATCCAGCAGAGGGTCGGTAAATGTTCTCAGAAACCGGAGGACGAGGCGCTCAAGCGTCTTCATGACAACTGAGGTCAGAGCGACCGGTCTGTAGTCATTTAGGGAGGACACTTTGGATTTTTTCGGAACAGGAATGATGGTGGACCTTTTGAAACACTGAGGAACAGTGCACTGAGAGAGAGACATGTTGAAAATGTCAGTAAAGACGCCCGAGAGCTGGTCCGCACAGTTTCTGAGTAAGCGTGGAGAAATGTTATCTGGACCGGCAGCTTTCCTGCTGTCTAGACGCTGAAACATGCACCTGACATCGGCGTCTAGAATAATGAAAGGTGGGTTCTCAGTATGACTCCTCTCCACATAAGGAGGTGGGGTCATATTCTTTTTGTCAAAACGACTATAAAAGTCATTCAGAGTGTCTGGAAGAGACGCATCAGTAACATCAGCAGTCTTGGAAGCTGGTTTATAGTTTGTAATGTCTTTGAGGCCTTGCCAAATATCTCTAGGGTTACTAGCTGCGATTTTCTGTTCTAGTCTGTATCTGAAGTTGCGCTTGGCAGTCTTAATTGCTTTTAGTACTGCATACCTGGCTTGTTTGTACCTTTCTCTGTCATTGTCTTTGTATGCGTCATGTTTTTCGTGGAGTTTGTGTTTAATGTCTACTGTAAACCATGGCTTGTCATTAGGAAAACTCTTGCAGGTCTTGGTGGGAATACAGAGGCTCTCACAGAAGGCAATGTAGTCAGTGACAGCCTCTGTGTACTCGTGAATGTCTGATGTTACCTCCTTAAACACATCCCAGTCAGTGCACTCTAGACAGCCACGGAGTGTTTCAGCTGCCTCAGGTGACCATTGTTTGATTGATTTTACTTTTGCTTTTGCACTTTTGAGTTGTTACTTGATACGAACTCCCTTTCCCTTGGCTAATCCCTTACTCCACGGGTCGTAGGGCCGGATCGTCCGCATCCCTACGGTCACGGGCTCTGTCATTACGGCTACTATCTCGGAGGCAATGGTGACTTGGTTAACTGACGCCTTACTCTGACAGTTCCTTGCTACGTGCCCTGGTTTGTTGCACTTAAAGCACAGCCGTTCACCAGTCCCCCTGCCTGAACTAGCTGGTTCTGCCCTATGTTCTGCTTTGGCCTCAGGGGGTTTATTCGACCCTTTGTCCTTCTTGAACGGCGGACGAATCGGCCCCCCACCCAACGGACGCGAGACTGCCCGTTTGGTGTCGATATGGAGCTGCGCTAGCTCCGCGGCCTCTTCAACATTCCTAGGACGTTTTTCCCTAACGAACATTTCAAGGTCTGCATTCATAATAGCATAAAGTTGCTCAGACAGAAACATGTCTAGCACTTGTTCTACGTCCTCTATGTTCTTATGGGCTAAAGTGAACCAACGCTTGACTGAGGTCTTTAACCTAACGAACAACTGGGGAAACGTTTCGAGACTCTCCTTTTTGGCTTCGCGAAACTGGCGCCTGTAATATTCCGCGTCACGCCTGAATCTTCTCAATAAGGTCTCCCTCACCACCTCAAAATCTTTCCCTTGCTCTACCGTCAGCCTAAGGTATGCATCACGGGCCTACCCCTGCAATAGAGGTGCTAACCTGATCCCCCATACCTCTTTCGGCCACCCCTGGGTTTCGGCTACTCTCTCAAAGAGCTGAAGGTAAGATTCCACACCTTCCTTATCCTCTAACGGACGCATCTTGAGCGAGTAATGCTGACTAGACTCCGTAACTGACTTCTTTTCCGATGCTGCTAACTGTAATCTAAGCCGCGTTTCGGCCGCGACGAGCTCTTCTTTCCGTGCTTGTTCCGCGGCAGCTAGCTCCTCTCTCCGTGCTTGTTCCGCGGCAGCTAGCTTACGTTCGGTCAATGCTAAGTCATCCCGCCTAGCTTGCTCTGCTGCCTCACGGTCCATCTGGAGCCGTCTCTCGGCTGCCTCGCGGTCCATCTGACGCTGCTTCTCTACTGCCTCGCGGTCCATCTGGAGCCGTCTCTCTACCGCCTCACGGTCCATCTGGAGCTGCCTCTCTAACGCCCTACGCTCTAGGTCACGTTCCCGTTTTTCTTCCTCTCTCCTAACTTCGGACAGGATGAACTGGGTTAGGGCTCCCCCACTAAGTCCTAGGCCATCTCCTAGCACTTTATACTGCTCATATGGGTTTACCATCACCCCTAACCCCTCTTTACTTTCCTGATCCCTACTGGGTGTCAGTCCTGCTGCAGTGAGAGTACGGGTAAGGGTACTCACCACCGTTTCCTTCCGAGAGGGAGTGGCCAAAGTGGCTCCTCTCTCTCCTGGACCCTCATCCCCTGCACCACCACCCTCGGACTCAGGGTCGTGCCCCGACGTGGCACGGGTGGCCCTGGTATCCCGTTTAGGGGGCATCCTGATGTGGGTGTCACGGAGGCAGCGACGACAACTGCTCCCCAGCAGGACCCCTGACAAAGAAAAAATAAAACAAATAAATACACAGAATACAAACAACGAATAAGGACTAGACAGTGACAAGAGCCGAAGGGTCCTCACCACTCGGTACCTGAGTAATGAGAGGCAACCACTCATGCCACCCCTCGTTTATGCGCACTGCACTCTCTGGCCGTGGCCCGCGGCGCAATACGCCCACACTCCCGCCAACCGCCCGCTAAATCTTACTCGTACCACAACACGAACAAACGGTCACTGGCGCACAAAAATACCCTAATCTACCTAATCCGTTACCTCCCCCTAATCCTTATCCCACCGCTGCCACCAAATATGTCACGACACGCCTGACGGAGTCAGGGCGCCGTGGACAATGTGAGTGCAGACACTCGAGAAAACCCACCCACTCTAAATAAATCACACAACGCCAGTGATAAACAACAAACAAATCCTTTATTACCTACTCTTACTCTAACCCCCACCCCAACCCACTAACGCCCCACACACTCACACATACCCACGCATGCACTCATAACGTATTAACACATAAAAAAGATTAACATATAAAAAAATGACTAACAAGTGAAAATGACTAACAGGTGAATATGACTAACAAGTGAAAATGACTAACAGGTGAATATGACTAACAGGTGAATATGACTAACAGGTGAATATGACTTAACAGGTGAATATGACTAACAGGTGATAATGACTAATATGGCCAACGGCTATACAAGGCGGGTAACTTTGTCTCTGTACAGTGTCCTCTGTCCCACACTAGATAGGGTGGCTCGTAACGTAAGAGTACTACCCCTACACCACAGAGCACCGTAGCCGCGCTTGCCCACGCACGCCTGTGACCGACGCTCAGAACGTAGAATCAGCCTGCTGTAGCCCAACGTACTTGTCCAACAGGACCGGCTAGCGAAGGCGTTCCGACTCCCGATGATGCGTCACCGTTGGTCATGGAAGATGAAGAGATCGAAGGACGAAGTCTTCGAAGCCAGTGCACTGGAAAAGGGCGCATTGTCAGTCAAAGTGCCAACACAGTTAATTCTGGCCTATTTGACACGCACCTACTCACAAACCACGTGAGTTGTGTCTCGTCTCACCCTAATACCCGCCTTGGCCATATTAAATATACAATCATGGATATGAAAGCTTCCTATGTACATTCAACATTCACCAGGTCTGCACTATTCCATTACACTAACATTAAGCTAGCACAACCACTTTTGTATAATAACATTGCCACTGCCAAAACCAACATTATCAAAATATCCCGATGTACATACAAAGATATCAAATAATCACCAGCAACCACCCCACGTGACAATCTTATTACATTACATCTAGGACTTAATACCAATATATTTGAAAGGATACCCACTTTAATTCATTTTACAACATGGCCCTTTAAATATACTCACTCGGCGACAGCCGAACATAAACAACTAAATTCGACACCCACCACATTACAACCCAACCTAAAAAACATGGTTAAAGACTCAATTAAAACATCACTAAAAAACTAGACGAACATACCCTTCCGCACCTATATACACATTCACACACCCGAGAGCACAGCAGCTAACTGAGGAAAATGGCATGAATTTACCTGTCACTGGTGAGTCCTCCGGCAGGACGAGACAAACAAGACGAAGACGAACCGGAGGGGTCTTCCGTTGAGTAGCAGCCGTGGTCACAAGTCTCTCGGGACACCCACACCCAGGAACACTGGCCGTGGTCTTGCAGGGAGGGTAATACAACCCTCACACAGCTTGTCAAGGGCTCCAAACGAGGCCGCACCCTGACCCAGACTCTCGCTGCGCTAGCTAACTCGACTGACTGACTGTAATATCCTACTGCTACCTCGCAGGTTAACTTTACTTCTGAACACTGTTCGGTTAAAGCTACTTGACGAAAGCGTGCAACCGCTGTACTCGCTCACTGTTAAGCTTGCTGCACGGGCTTTACGATTACACTCACACTACGTTTATTAACTTCCCTAAACTAAGGCTATTTACAGAATTCGGCGATCTACATTTATTAACAAAAAAACGACTTGGCGAAAAAAATAAAACAACATGTCACATCCGTTACGTGACAACCCCCTCCCCCCATGCATCCCCCCCTCCCCTTCACAACACACATACACACACACATTAAGACCCAAGGTCCCATTTCTCAAATGTTGGAGATATTGCATAACCTCTGTGTAACAGAGCTGCATATTGATTGACCATGATAATTCAAGGGTAGTGTCAGATTAGATTGGCGTCTTCAGGAGACAAGCTAATCTGACACTACCCTTGAATTATCATGGTCAATCCATCTGCTGATTCAGGGTCCCGGGCGATATGGGGTAAGAGACTTTCACAAATACCGCCGAAATGTTCTAAGAACACATGACAGGATCGGATCACTTTACACCAGGGGAGGGGGTCCAAACTTCTTGTTTGGGACCCTGAACCTGATACAAAAGGCCTCCACGACCCTACACTTTGCTTCGACGGGGGCCGAAAAACCGAAAAATCAAACAGTGAGGGGTGTGGGGGGGGGGGGAGTAGTTGTGACAAACTTTGTTTCCAGGGATCGGGGAAGGGGGGTGGGGTAGGCATCAGACCCTTGTTTCCAGGGCCTGACAGATCAAACCAGAAGTGTGTGGGGGGGGGGGGTGGTAGTGGTCGTCAGACCTTGCTTCCAGTGGCCGCAAAATCAAATGTGTGTGTGGGGGGGGGGGAGGGGGAGATGTCGTCGGACATTGTAATCAAACGATGTGGGGGGGGGGGGGGGGCGGGCGTCATACCTTGCTTTCAGGGTCGAAGAATCAAAGAACGGGGAGAGGAGGGGGGGGGGGTAGTCGACGGACCTTGCTTCCAGGGGCCGCAAAATTCAAACAACCGATTGGGGGGGGGGGGGGGTTGAGCGACAGACCTTGCTTTCAGGGGTGGAAAATCAAACAGTGGGGAATGCAGGGGGGGGGGGGGGGGGCAATGCGATAGACCTTGCTTCCAGGGGCCGAATGAACAAACAAGGGAGGAGGGGGGGGGTCCAAACACCCCCGAAAAGGGACTTTGTTATAGCATTAGCAAGTTTGGGTTTAAAGTTGTGTTTGAGAAAATAACATCTTTTGTCAAAATGTGGCTATTTTGAACCTATTTCCTGAGCTTGCTCTTGTGACCCTTGATCTTACCGAGGGATCAACCAAATTAGTATGCATGGAAAGGTCTTACCCTCAGGTATCTTTGTACCAAGTTTGGTTACATTGCTTAACGTCCCGACAGCAACAAGGCTTTCTCAGGACGTGCCTGCACTGCTTGTGAAAAAAAAAAAAAATAAAACTAAACAGAATATTGAATGCATGTCGCCAGCCGGTCCAATACGTTAAATAAACCTACGACATGGGGCCTAAGTAAAGCTAAGACCATTTAGCAACACACATCCAATATCAAGAGTTACAGGCAGCGCAGACAGTAGGGAGAGTTTTAAAAAAGACAAATACAGGTGAATGGACCAAGAGTAGATAGACAGAACACACATGCCCCAGAATACAGAAGAAAACCCACCCTGTGGGGCTGACTAGGGTGACCCTGGGAACTAAAACGTAGTTACCCCACCCAAGTCCCCTAGGGCAGACCCGGGTGGGGGGTACCAAGTTTGGGTTTGAAGTTGTGAATAGTATTTCTGGATCCAACCCTGCACCCTCTTACCCACCCTTGACCTTTGCAATGAGTTAAGTAAATTGGTATGCACAGGGAGGTCTTATCATCAGCTACCTTTGTGTCCAATTTGATTGAAAAAAAGTCAAACATTTTGCTAATGCCTCAGATTTTAGCAAAAATTGGCATTTTATGTATACACATTTGCCAGCCTGTGATTCTTGATTTTCTAAAGCGTTATCCAAAACATGTATGCATAGATAGGTCTTGCCATCAGGTATCTGTGTAGCAAGTTTGGGTTTAAAGTTTTGTCAAAAGATGGCTATTTTGAACCTATTTCCTGAACCAGATCTTGTGACCCTTGACCTTACCGAGGGACCAACCAAATTAGTATGCATGGAAAGGTCTTGCCCTCAGGTATCTTTGTACCAAGTTTGGGTTTGAAGTTGTGAATAGTATTTCACTTTCAGTAAGTAAAAAATAAATTATGTCAACATATAGCTTTTTTGAACCTATTTCCTGAGCCCCTGTGATCTTGACCGTTGTGAGAGGTCACTTAAATTGGTATGTTTAGAAAGGCCTTGCCACAAAGTATCGTTGAGCCAAGTTTGAAGAATGTGGCTTGAACAGTCTTTGAGAAAATGCCAACGTTAAAGATTACGACGGACAAACAACCACTGGCCCAAAACATAGACTCACTTTTTGCTTCGCACATGAGCAAAAAATGTACTACTCATACGTACGCACACACACAAACACCACACCACACCACACACACATGTGTACACACACACATACACACACACACACACACACACACACACACACACACACACACACACACACAAAGAACCTGATTAAACATAAACGTTAGAAACTTAGTTTGAACAGCAACTCGACAATACAACTCAATGCGCTCGAGTAACGCCGACACAACTACATAACTATGGGCTTAAGTTTCTTTCAGCTGCCGAAATAAGCGGGCCCTGAATGTGGACAAAGAAGGAGCCCCAGTAATGTCGATAGGAAACAAATTCCATAGTTTGGCTCCTGAGTAAGACAAACTAGTTTTGAATATATCGAGGTATGGATAGATTGTTCCTCGTCGTTTTATAAGGCATATGAGCAGGGCTAAATAGATCTGTTAGATAACTAGGCGTTTTAGAGTGGTAGATTTTAAACATAAGTATGCCTTTATTGTACATAAGTAACTTACGCAGAGGCAGCATGTCAAGGGCTTTGAGTCGGTCGTCGGTGCTTTCTTTATTATCAGGGTGGATTAATTTGGCTGCCCTACGATGAAGAGAATTAAGCCTTTTTATGCACGCATTGCCACATCCATCCCAAACTGCAGAAACATAATCTATATGGGATTGAATATGTGCGTTATAAAATATTTTCCTTGTCGGTGTACCTGTAAAATAACGCAGCTTTGAAAGAAGATATAAATTCCTGGACACTGTTCGACATACGCTGCTGACATGCGCGTGGCCTGTGAGTTGGTCGTCGATAATGACGCCTAACTAGCGTTGCTCTCTAACTTGTCCAATCGGTTCAGAGTTGAGAGAAAGGCTAAGCGGGGGTGGATGTAGCTGCTGCTTTTGTCGTGTAGTTATTAGCATGTATTCTGTTTTAAACGGATTTGGTACCATATAGTTAGTGTGACACCATTTTCAAACATCAGTTAAGCCCTGTTAAAGTGAGGAATTGATTGTGGAGATATTCGCTGACGACACATCGAGAGTAGCATCAATCAGCAAACAGGCTACAGCGTACGTTTAGATCTGAAATATGCAATGGCATATCTATGATGTAAATGGAAAATAAGAGGGGCCCTAATATTGAGCCCTGAGGCACGCCATGCTTTAGTATGCCTTCAGCGGAACGTTTTCCGTTAACAAACACACGTCTTCCATGCAGGTAGGATTTGAAAAAGTCCAAAGATGCTTTGTTTACGTGATACACTGATAGCTTTAGTATCAACATGTATTAATTTACTAAATCAAATGCTTTAGAGAAATCTAGGAATACAGCGCCGGTCATTTCAGCTTTGTTCATGGACGTAAGCCAAGTATTAGTCAGGTGAGCTAGAGCTGTGTGGCATGAGTGGCGAGGTCTAAAACCTGACTGTAGTGACTGTAAAGCAAGTTATGTTTTTCAAGAAAATAAATCAGATGCCTGTGTACATGTTTTTCTATTGGTTTTGACAGAGCTGACAAGAGCGAGATTGGTCGAAACTTATTAGGGTCTGAGAGGTTCTTACTTTTAGGCAGAGGAATAACTTTGGCTACTTTCGAGCTGTTTGGAAATGTACCATGTTGTAAAAGGAGATTATAAATAAATGTCAAAGACTCGACCACATACGGGCAGCAAGTTTTAAAAAGTATGTATTTATCCCGTCATGACCAAGCGAGCGCTTATTTTTTAGTTGGCTAACAGATTTGCGAACGTCAAATACAGTAAGCGAAGGAATACTAAAGGATACGTTTGGCGCGAGTTTGTCCTCACAAAAATATGTAACGGCCTTTCGGATATAGATGGTGTGTGAGTTGGACTGCTTAACAACGAATCAGCAGCAGACAAGAAATGGTTGTTAAATGTGTCTGCAGATATAGATGTACATGGTGCTGTTTGTCTTGAATTAGTGAACGCATTAAAGGCGCGCCAGACAGATAAGGTGTCTGTTTTGTTGTCCATCAATCGCTTAAAGTGTTTTTTTTTTTTTTTTGGGGGGGGGCCTCTAATACCATGTATTTAACACGATTTCTCTGCTTGTGGAAAGCACCAAAATCTTTGTTGCGTTTTAGTTTATTTCTGACAGCCATGGCCTCTTTAATGTCATTGCCTAACCATTGGGGTAAATGCACGTTTCACCCTCATTTCACACAACGGCGCACGCTTGTCAAGAACCCGACGGAACAATCTTTACCAATTGGCCAACGTATCTTCAGGATTCGTATGATTGTAAACCGAAAAAAAAAGAGGTTTCATTTAGTTCGGCTAGAAACATATCCCTATTAAACTTTTTAAACGATCTATAATAGATAGTGGTATGCTGGTTTTTCCGATTTTGTTTGTCCACCCTCAAAGCCCAGCTGCAGCACACAGGGTCACTGGTCGCCACTTGAAGGGCACAAGAACTAAGAACCCTTGAATTGTTGGAGGTGTATACATGATCAATTAGAGTGGCAGACGACTATGTAACTCTAGTTGCAGACGTGATAATCTGCTTGTGACCAACCATAGTGATTGTGGATTCCAAAGCAGGGTTCGAGACAAATATATTAATGTTAAAATCGCCAAGTAATAACACTTCAGTGCTGCTTTTGTTAACCTTGTCCGCCATATTTCAAAAGTCGTCATACCACTCAAATGACGCAGACGGGTTTCTGTATACAAATCCAACAAGCAAAGGGGCCGATCTGTTTGTCTTCACCTCAACCCACACACTTTCAACAGAGTCTGATTGCAGGTCTGTTCTTCTGCGTGTAAAGTGCGCAATAGAGTCATGTATATAAACAGCTAATCCTGTTTGCTGAGGACGTACAGGACCGCGCCGGATCACTGAAAACCCCGGTATCGAAATAAATGCGTCACTTATGTCGCAACGTAAACGTGACTCTGTAATTCCGAAAATATGAAAGGGGGTGGGCTGAGAGAGGAGAACACACAAATAGGGAATCTTGTTCAACAAGTGATAAATATGTAAATGACCCAAGTGTAAATTGTGAAATGTTGAACTATTCGACATGTTAAAAGAAAGAAAATTATAAATGCAAGTAGAGTACAATTAAAACTATATTGAGCACAATGATCGTGCTGTCAGGACTACCAGTACTGTCGTGCCTCAAATTAATGTGTCCGTTATGGTCACTACCTAGATAGTGGCTGACGGTAATCGCGAACACGTCACAGTCAGTCAGCAACAGCATACCCACAGTGCTTCACATCTAAGTTTAGGCTGCCTTTCAGAACTGGTGTACTAAAAGACCACAAGATATATCGTAGCAATACAATGAGTTGGTGAATGTGCTCAAGGACGAATATTAATGAAAACGATCAATTCAGCTGTCAAATAATTCACTAATTTGTGAAACTTGAAATGCCAAAACTTATAAACTGGATTGTAATTGAGGCAAATATGTCGGTTTTAATAAGAGCTCGCAAGACTGTGAGGACTAAGGTGCTCTTGGGTGTACGATGGCACGGGATAGAAACAATCAGGTGGCACCCCGGAGTACGAATGATAATGCTGGGGCAATCCAAACACTTGAGGATTATAGCCGTACACCGGCCACGTGAACACCTGAGGCCCAAGAGGGTGTTGCGTCACCACTGGCCAGGAGAGCCCTGGCTGCTGCAACGAGGGGTTTACTGGCATTGATGACGCAACACCGCGGTCGGCAATATACTTCGTCTGCTGCATCTGCTGCTCGGGTGGTTGCGAGGTAACGTGTCTGATCGGCTCACTGTATGCGGTTGCCTCATCCGAGCGGCCACTCTTGCTGCTGGGAGTGTGTGAAGCGTGGCAAGGCTGGTCGCGTGGCTGGTTGTCGGCTGGTAGCCACGTTCGTCTGATGTTGGCCGCCAGTCGGGTCATGCCCTTGTAGCTCGGGTGGATGAGGTCACGTCTGTCTTTGCTGTACATGGCAAGGCGTGGAAAACCCATGTGTGTGAAGGTGGCCGCCGTGTTGTCGACGAAGACCACCCCCAGTTTGGTCTTCGTCGACAACACGGCCACCTTCACACACATGGGTTTTCCACGCCTTGCCATGTACAGTAAAGACAGACGTGACAGAGAGAGAGAGAGAGAGAGAGAGAGAGAGAGAGAGAGAGAGAGAGAGAGAGAGAGAGAGAGAGAGAGAGAGAGAGAGAGACTGACTGAAACTTTATTATATCAAGGATTGAGATATTAGGCGCACAGGCCTTTCTTCCAAACTGTCCTTGCTACATCTACTGACATATAATAACAGGCAAAGCTACATTACACTCACAAACAACATCGAAAGTAATGCGAATTACAACAACACTACAAACAGCAACAATGATTTAACAAAACACACAGGTACCCATGTGAAGATTTTAGCACGTGTCATAATATCCGTTTGCGGGAGCCCTCCCCAGAAACTCCCACCCGGGGGGCACGCCACAAGTATACTTTTACTCGAATGACATGCTAAGCACATCGTTTGAATAAACTGTGCACCGGCACTGCATCCCCTGACCAGGTCTATACGGGAAGCACCCCCACAAACGGCACGTGAGCGCAAATGGTATGATACAAAAAATAAATAGTTGCATAAAAAGAAATTAAAATATATTATGTTTAGACAACACGAGATAATTAAATTTACTTTGCCTTGGATAAGTGCTTGTACAGTTTTGCTTTAAACGCAGCTAGGGAATTAACTTGTTGTAGATGCAGAGAGGTGCTGTATCTCTTCTCAGTAAGAGTAAAGAGTTCCGATAAGTAGCCGGGGGCCTTACCGTTAAGAGCTTTGTGCACTAGTACGCACTTGTTAAATACTAAGTATTTGTCAAGAGGAAGGAGTCCAGCTGCCTCGAGCCTCACCTCAGTGGGTAGAGATGAGCTAGGAATAATAAGTTTGGCTGCTCTCTTGTATAGCGAATTTATTTTCTTGAACTGGACCTCGCTGCAGCCATCCCAAACTGTTTAGGCATAATCAATGTGGGGCTTGATGTATCCATTGAAAAATAGTTTACGCGTGTTCAGATTAATGACCGCTTTCAGTTTAGACAGTAAAAATAATTTCTTTGAAATTGTCTTTCCAATGTGTATGAGATGAGGCTGCCAACTAAGTTGGTTATCTACAATTACCCCTAGTAAACGGTGCTGCTGTACTTGCTCTATGGGGACAGCTTCAAATGAGAGGTTTTGCAGCTGATGTTTTTGACGTGTTGTGACTAGCATGCTTTTTGTTTTAGCTGGATTGACTATCATTCTATTTCTACTGCACCATTTAGAGACTTCTTGTAGGCTCTGCTGGAGGCTGTTGGTTATGTCAGCTACAGTTTTACCCGATGCATGTAGCGTCGAATCGTCAGCAGACATGTCACACTCAGCACTAGCACATGTGTGATGTGTAGTGGTAAATCATTAATAAAGATACAGAATAACAATGGGCCCAGAACCGAACCCTGAGGAACACCAAGCTCAACAACAACAAGAAAACCAATAAACCATCCAACCAACCAACCAAATATCAAACAAACACAAATTGTATATCCACGTGTTTTTTATTGCATAATTTATCTTCGTGCTAGTTCTCCATCAGTTACGACCAGAAACAACACTCGTGCAGAAGTAAAGAAGGGCGGCTACTATTTTTTTTATTCTGGAACCACTGGTCTATGATGAACAGTTCTCTCCTTTTCTAGTGCTGTTTCTTACCTTTCTCCTACCTGACCTAAAACCCGCGATGAGATGTAATGACACACACAATGACAACTGACACTGGTGATAACTATCAAGTGTGTCAAGGACAATCAGTCATTACCCATTTCACCCCAATGCCACATTTGCCAAATTTTGGAGATGACTAATGACTGTGTGTCAGTTGCAGGAGATGGATTAGACTTGATAATTCAAGGGTAGTGCTAGATTAGCTTAAAGCTTATTTACACTACTGTTGAATGTTCATGACCAGTCCATGGCATACTGTGGTGCATCAGGGCTAAATAGATTAAAAATGTTGGACACTTGCTGCTAGTGTCACAATGTACCCAACAAACTGAGCATTGTTGGACTACATTTGTTCTGAACTGTCGGTATTTCTTACTTTGTGATTTCCAGAACATGTTTGCTTTTGTAATTATAGTTTTATATAAGTTATGTACCACTTTATAGTGTGTGTGTGACTAGATGAACATGAATTGATTGTCATGTTTAGGGTTGACTGAAAGATAAAATATTCATTTGTTTGAAAGCTTTGGACTTGTTACGTGTGAGTTATGTGATAACAAGAATATGTGGGGATCTGAGACATGTAGAATCAGGAAGCCTTCACCATTGTTTTTATTTCTTTGTTTTAAATCTGTGCAAGTCATATGCAGACATGCCTACCGTACGATTGTTAGGAGTATTTTAAAGATTTTTTTCTCAAAATACTGAAATACGATTAATGCCTAAAAATTATAATTTGTTTTTAATTTCCTTTTTTTATTTATTTATTTATTTATTTATTTATTTTTTTATTTACTTTTTTTTTAATTTTTATTATTATTATTATTATTATTATTATTATTATTATTATTTTTTTTTTTTTTTTTTTTTTTTTTTTTTGGGGGGGGGGCTTATTTAGTCGTTTAGTTAAGCATGTGTGTGAAGAATTATCGATCCAATTTGTGCCATCTTTCTTTTTGCTTTCCTCGTGCGTAGTAGTATGTTACACTTTTATGAAAATACTATTTTTTCCCCAAGAATACTATTTTTGGCAATTATGAATACAATACAAAAAATTGGTGGTAGGCAGGTCTGCATATGTTGCAAATGTCCAAGGCATGTATGCCATATGTCCAACTAATAGTTTCTCATATAATGAACTCTGCTTCTGATCTCTGAGGCATGTGCCACATGTCACATCTGAAAGTTCTGATTATGCCAGTATAGCAGATAGAAGTCACCTTGAGGGCCTGCCCTGGCACCTATGGTGAGGAGATGCATATAATTACATCATCAAGCACCATCATTTCAAACAGTTGTTCAAGCACCATCATCTTGAAACAGTTGTTCAAGCACAATAATTTCAAACAGTTGTCCAGGCTTTTGTCAGTTTCAAGTTTTGAAAGATAAAATAACGCTGAAACGAAGTCGGATAAATTTGAACTTCTATATATTCCTTGTGCATCTGTGAAGGCAATTATTTCATGGAAAACAATTTTTGGCTCACGTGTAAAGCAAGAGTCTATGTTCTGAGCCAGTGGTCGTCCGTCTGTCTGCCGTTGTCTGTCGTAAACTTTAGTCTTATTCAAGCTACAGTCTTCAAATTTTGGCCCAAATATACCTTGTGGCAAGACATTTCTAAACATCTAATTTGAGTGACCTCTGATGATAGTGAAGGGCACAAGGGATCAAGAAATAGATCAGGAGGGGGGGTAGATAGGTGAGGCTAGCGCTGGCAGAATTGTCAGTACTCAAACCAAGGGGAATCACAGCGCTGGACAGACAACAGTTAGATCCCCTGCCCCCGCCTATCAGGCACGACCACATATAGTAGCGCACCTTCATGTTTGTGTATGTATGTTTCTCCTGCCTACATCCTAAGTTCCGGAGAAAGGCATGGGTTATATAAGAGACCTGATCCATTCTTTTTGAGGATGGAAATGATTGTCTTATTCTATCCCTGCGTATTTCTCTGTGGGCTGGCGATTGGGTGCCTGATAGGCGGGGGCAGGGGATCTAACTGTTGTCTGTCCAGCGCTGTGATTCCCCTGGTTTGAGTACTGACAATTTTGCCAGCGCTAGCCTCACCTATCTGGTTTGTGAGTTGAGGTGTGTACAGTTTTGGCTGCGCTTGGATGTGTATGGTTGGTACAGAATCATTTTGATAGCCAGGAAATGAGACGGGTGATGTGTTATTTATTTATTTATTTATTTTGGGATTTTGTGCATGGCAAATGTGCAGCAAGTGGGCGGTAGTGTTGTTTAGGGGGTTGAAAAATTAGGGGATGACTGGGACAGACTAAGACTAATAGGCATTTTAACACAGTGGAGGTCCACTGTGTACTAAGGCCTGTCAGAGGCACCACATGCCATATGTGACGTAGACCAGAATCTGGTTTAATGTAACCATATCATTGATTTTGGACTTTTGCAGTTGGAAAACTGAGAAAATCATGAAAAATTTGAAATTTTGCCAATAAATCGCGTTGTTTACAGTTTTATAGGTGTTTTTGCATGTTTTGCGTCGCAACACCCTGTTTACCTGCACTGTGGCCCATGTTTACCGTGTTTGTTCATTTATTTTTTGTCTTAAGTTAGTCATGAGTATGGCCTTCCTCCTTGAGCTGTGACCTTTGACCTTGACCTTTAAAGATGTGAGGTTTGGGGCGTTCAGTTTGATAAATGCATGAAAAAAGCATTCATTCAGGGATTGAAGTTGTGGGGGGTGGGGGGAGGTGAGGGGGGAGGAGGGTTAAGGTCAAAGGTTAAGATAAAAACTACAATGAAACAGTGTCAGCAGGTTAATTTCATCAGAAGCTGACCTCAGAGTGAAATCAGCCGCTCAAATAATGTGACATGCAGAAGTTATATTGCATGATCTAGCTACATTGTATACAACATAGGCTGCATCTGAGGTGTCATTTTGCTGTAATTGTAATGAGGGATGTCTCTGGTGTCTATTCTGAGCCAAACACAAACACTTTTACACTGCCTCATTTGAGTGTGTTGTTATGGGACCAGCAGTTGTGGCCACCAGTACAGGCTTTTATAGGAGTGTTCACAGGTTTGGCACACACATGCCTGCTGCATTTGCAACTTGAGTTGAGTTCTTTTGAGACTCTGACAAGTGGTTTTTTTTTAATAAAAAATGAACTGTACAGGCATGGGAATTGTCCGAGAAAACGCGGGATTCAAAAAAGAAATTGTCAGCGAAATGAAAAAGGCGTTTCCGATAAAAAACCAGTGTGGGTAGTAAAACGAGCAATGCACGGTTGTACTCCGCGTGCAGAATATTATGCGGCAGGCTGTGTAGTGTGTCCGCGGCCCGCACTGGCCCGAGTGCGCCGCGTGCTGTGCAGTAATTTTGATCATCCGGCCGGCAGCGGAATCAAGGTGTTCTGTCTATCCCCCCCCCCCCCCTCTGGTTGTTTAATTGTTCGGCCACTGGTATGAAGGTGTCCTGTCCCACTCCCCGCCCCCCCCCCCCCATCCCCCCCCCCCCGACCCTCCCCCCCCTCCTTCCACCCCTCCCCCCCCCCCCCCCGCCCCGCCCCCCCTCCCCTCGTTTGATTTTCGGCCCCTGGAAGCAAGGTCTAGCGAAGTGAAGGCTTTTTGTATCAGTTTCAAGGTCCCGTTTCAGGTGATTTTTGCTTGGTCAATTTTCATACCTGACTGTACATAACCAATTTTCTCTGCTAAATCCTAAATAAGCACTCCAGACACTTGTTTGAGTATGAGGTGCGTCCAGTGTAGTATAGTTTTGGCTGTTTTGTGTGGTCTTTTGGCTGTAGGATAGCTCAGTAGACTTAATGTTTAAATTGCACAGCTGTTTCATGACTCCTTTTGCCTGAGGAAAAGATTGCAAGCAGCATATAGGGCATGGCAGCTGGTTACAGGCCTCTTCCTGCTTGCTGTCATCAGACAACAGGGTCAATGAGGATGCCTGGGCATTGTCTTTTTGGCTGCCCTGAGTTACACAAGAAAATGGCCTTGGGTCTGAAAGCTCATTTTTCATCAATGTCAGTGTCATGGTAACCTTTTTCAGTTGTCCAGCCCACCGGGAGTCAGTTTGACTGTATTGCATGTGTATGTAAACTTGGAAAAACAGAAAAAGTAGGGGGGTGGATAATGAAAAAAAAAACCAAACCTACTTTCATGTGCCTGTGCCAAAAATGCAACATTTCTAAAAAGCAGATATATTACTTGATGTACATGCCAATTTTGGAGGCATTTTGACCATATCTAGTTTGTGTTTCGTGGCATCAGATATGCATGATCCAAAACAAACTGCATAGTGAACGCTACAACGACGCGCTACACATAATGGGCCATAACATAAAGATGCGGCAACATTCAATGGTGTCACTTTGGGTTTGACTTAGCTAGTGTCTAAGGATTGCACTGATGGCAGATTGAATGGTGTTCAGATGGGAGAGTTTCTCTGACAGAGGCACCACATGCCATATGCGAAATAGGCCAGAATCTGGTTTAATGTAACCATATCATTGATTTTGGACTTTTGCAGTTGGAAAATTGAGAAAATAATGAAAAATAGTTTACTGGTTCTTGGGGCTAACCCCTTCCCGACCAATGAACTTACATTTTGTTTCTGAAATCTGTAATCACTGAACGACCAAAAGTCACGACTGTCCAAAGAACTTGGGTACAAAGCGGTCTCCACAAGAGGCGTAGATCCTCATGAGCCCCTGCAGTCGTACTAACTTACCGCAGTTGCGGGGGCTGATGAGGATCTATGTCTCTTGCAGTTGGATGGTGTGGGCAGTGAAGGGGTTAATGGTTCATCTTTCTCCTTCTTGTCCTTTCCAGTCACAAGACGGGCTGGACGGCCCTCATCGTCAACCTGCTGAAGAGCGCTCACCATCTGAAGTCTCTCTCCGGGGACAGCACCAGCTCGCTATGCTCCTCAGGACAGTACTGATCAAGTGCCTGTGGTCACCGACCCACAGCTTGCTCATCAGGTGCCTGTGGACACCACGCAGTGAGTGAGAGGTCCAGGGGCAGACATCCACTGCAGTTCTGTAATGTAATGAGTAGCTGAAATGGTCATTATTTTATACTTTTTCGGACAATGCACCCTGTGTATACACTGTCCAGTTTTGACCTGTACGCAGTGTACACTGTCCAGCCTTGAACTGCACTCCGTATACACTGTCCAGTTTTGACCTTACACTGTCCAAGACGTTTCAAGTGTTTTGTGAGATTTCACGTGAATAGACCAACGATTGCAACATTCACTTCAGCACTAAAATGAATCGATCTCCTTTGTGGTGAAAATGTTGTCAAGGTATGACTGAATCGAAAATTATTGAAGAGATAAATGAGTATTATTTCTTAGACCACAGCACATTTACAGAGTAAGGCTAGAATAGGACATCGACCTTTACAGCTCATCATAGGAACCAAGACTTGAAAGTCTTGGACAGTTTTTAACACTGGACTGTGCACATGGGGTCCAGTGTCTGACAAAATATATATTATAGTGACCACTTCAGCTGTGACATAAAATTATATAGTGTAAAGTTGTGTGCAGGCCAACTGTGTCTGACATCAGCCTGGAGACCTTATCTGTGACTTACCTTGCTAATCAGTGCCTGTGGTGCACATGGCCACCCACTACTTGTGTATCAAGTGCCTGTGGCCACCCACAATGTTCTGATTGTGTGCCTAGGGTGAGCTACAGCGAACAGTTCACATGCCGGTTCTTCATCTGCCAGTTATTTGCAAATTTGCGTTTTCTGTGGCCATCTGCTGCCTGATCAGATGCCTGTGGTTTCTGTGATCATCTTACTGGTCAGATGCCTGTGCAGTATTATTCCAGTATTAGCCCCCTTGTTCATGCAGGCCACAGCACCGACGCCCGTGTGTAAGGGTTCTGCTGTGTGTTTATTAGTAAACAGAGAAAGATAATAGGAGACCCGTAAGACAATGAATTCAATAGAGCCGCATCCGTCATTAATTTACGCCATTTTTAATATCAAAATTTTGACCCCAATTTTACCCCCGTTAATTCTGAATCAACCCTTTGATTTTTAAAAAGTGATGAGTATGACTGATGCGGCCTTATTGATCTGATTATCTTACGGGTCTCCTATTATCTTTCTCTATAACTATTGTCTCTGTCAATACCTAATCATTTACCTGATCAAGTGATGCCAAGTGAAACTTAATACTTATTAACAAGTTGCAACTAACTTTTAGGAACCTGCAGAGGTAACCTTTAAGTGTGTTGCCATAAGAACTTATTAATTACTTACCCTAAGTTCTTACAAGTACTTACCCTAAGTTCTTACAAGTACTTACCCTAAGTTCTAACAACAACTTGACTTAAGTCACAACTTACTCGGTCAGATTTGACAAGATACAAGGACAATAAAAAAAAAAAAATTTCTCAGTAGTACTCTGGTGGTGGTGCAGATGGGGTTATATAATCAGGCACAAGTGTTGTAAGTGGCATGGCATTTTTCTGTGAAGTGTATGACATTAATAAACGATTACCAAATCTGATTTTTATTTGTTTAAAAGATTGTGTAGTTTTTCTGTGGTTTCCTGAACATCGATCCTTTTTCCCTCTGCTAAAAAACTAGCCTTTAGTTCTTCAACATTCACGGGAGTCTGACTACGCATTTTATTCTGTATTTCAGATTTTTGTTTCTTGTAATTATTTAAATCATCCTGGACGCGCTTAAATTCCTCGTCATCAATACAATTATCATTCAATGCCTTACTTATAATAAGTTTCATACCACTCAGCTTTGCACCAGCAAGCGTACTCAATGCTTCATGTTTCTGTAATTTTGTGTGAAACCTTTTGTTTAAGGCTTCCAAACCAAAACAAGTCAGGCATGTAGCAACGCTAACACCCTCAACTGCTATTCCAGCCAAACTTCCAATTCCTGTGGCGAACAGAAATATACCCCCTACAGAACATGAAGCTGAAACTGCACCAATAGCCATAGAAGTGTTTTGAACAGAATTAAATATTGACTTATACCTCCTTTTGCACCGTGAGTACTTAGCCTCTTCACTTTCCAAATATTTCAAAGCTTCTGTAATATTATTTAATCTGAATGCATCTGCCTGTAATGTTTTATCTGAAGCAATTGGCACAGCTGTCACCTGTGGATCAGGCGCAAGCGTTGTTTTAGTCATCACATTTGTTTCAGTCGGATCAAGCGTTGGTAGTTGCGGATAGAAGTTTACAATTTTTTTATTCACAAATATTTTTTTTTTATTTAATCAGCAATTACATTTTGCAACTCTTCAAAAGTATACAATTTGTTAGCATAATAAAATGCAACAAGATCAATGTGTTCAAGGTTTATGTAAGTTAGACGAACAAAAGTTGTTTTGTCGACCACCACATTGACAGCTGGAATACTGCTCGAAACATTAATAACATCATTATTTTTTGTAATGGCAATAAAGACCTTTGATGATTCTGTTACTGTTTCATTCCATGTAAGTTTAATTCCTTGTGCAATTTGAGCCTCTTTAGCAGTAGTTACTGATCTCATGATAATTTCAAATACTATTGTCGCTTCTCTTGCGATGGGAAAGTTTATTGGTGCAAACACGACCTTCGCATCAGACCTACCCTTCCTATGTGTAAGAAGATATCTCCGTCTCTCATAATTTTAAACTTTCAGTTTTTCTCTGCTATTGTCGTCCCGGTCAAAGCTTGGAACAAGACTTACAATAAGCGGCCCCGAGTTAACAACCTTCCTAAACACTAAGGCACCTTCGTCATCAGTGTATACATAAGGACTAATAAATTCAATCTTTATGTCCCAGTCAATTGTTGGTGCTGGTGCCGGTACAGGTGAAACCACCCACTTATTTCCCACATGTATTAAGTTGTAGGGCGAATTATTTACAGGTGGAGTAGGTACAGTAACATCACGCAGCTGACAAAGTTTAGGAATCTGTTTTTCACCGTCTTTCATGTCAACAATTACTTTCCTCTTGTACATGCCATTTAAATCAAGTTCAAAACCATATATTTCTCCAATTTCTCCTTCCTTCTCAAAATCCTGTACGTCTGCCAAATCTTTCAAATCTGTTACTGGACACGCAACTGGTATGACTCTAGGCTTTGGACCAAGACCACTCATTTTTATAAACAAAAATAAAATTATTTAATTTCCAACACAACACTAAAATCATGCATAAGAACTGGTTTGTCATCCTGATTAGTTACAGATATACTCAGTGACTCAAAGAAACTAGAACCTAATTTCTTAAACTGCAAATTAGGAAATCTAACAACTACACTTTCACAATACGGAGCAGTTCCAGTAGGTAAGCATCTCAACAAAGTTGAAGGCTTTCCATTGTGAACATTCTCAGATGTGTTTAGTTCTTTCAAATAAACATTTAGCACTGCGTGTACTGACAAATTGACAGGACGTTTTCCAGTTATTTTAAGTTTTTTTGTCTTCATTGTTATAATACCAAACTCAAATTCATCAATATCATCTGATCTATACCAATCTTCATCAATATAAAATCCAAGTAAATATGCAAATCTATCTGAGATCTTTAACCAATCTTGTGTCGGAGATTCTAATGTAACAAGTAGGTTAGCTGGATTTAAAGTTGCTTTAATTTTAAAATTACTTTGAAACCATTCAGCTATAGTACAAAAGTCATAATACCCAGGCGGTAAAGCTTCCGTCTTACCACCAAAAATTACTTTATTATATATATCATCTTCTACATTAAACCATTTTACTGTGTAGAACATTTCATGGATAGCTACAGCCTTGCTACCATCACGATTATCAATCCCATTAGTTAACCACACTGGTTTGCTTGTGTCAAGATTTGTTAAGGTAATAAACATTTTTATTATCTCATATAAAAAAAGATGGAATTTAAATCACCAACCATTACCACTACAAACGCATTTCAATTTAATGTGGATGCCAAATACAATGTCGCACCTACTTATGAACAGAAAATAATTCAATTAAACCAGCTTGACATAGCTGTATCAGAACAAGACCTATTCCAAGTGAAAGTACCAAATCCATTTGATCATTACCTAAACCCTCCAATAACAGATGACTCAACTGCAAGAAAGTGGTCTTCAAGTCCACTACAGATGTTTCAAAACCAACTCAACTTTGCAATACTATGTTCAACTACAGGCTGTGGTGTTTCATTCACAGATCATTTGAATCACTCAAACAAACTGATTAGGTCTGTCTACCGTTTCCATGTTTATTACCAGCTTAGACGTATTCTGTCAGAACTTCATACACCACTGCCCACTGAATCCAGTTTCAACAGGTATAACAACCCCATGGATATGAAAGCGTTTGAACACATTTGTAATGAATTTAACATAAGCACTAAGTATGACTTCACACAAAAACTTGATGATCACAAAGGCATGGGTACATTGTATTTCGCTTTGAGTCACAGACAATACCCTCAAGATTATTACCCTGGTTACACTTCATTCTCATCAAAATCACAAGTCTGGATAGGATCAATAGAGCAGAAGCAGTCTAACGCCTGGACCACATTTATTTTAGATAAATCTGACGGGTTTACTCAAGCAGGAGTCGAGCGCGTCAATGAGTCTATCAGAACATATGTCTGGTGTTTACTAGGAGCACAATCACTAACAAAATCAAACATTTTGAATGGAAGTGGTAAATTTGAAGCACAAAAACAGTTTCTTGCAAATCTTGAAGATTCAATTAATTCAACAGTCGATCTCCCATCTAGCATACAACGCTATCAAGACGTTCTCAGATATGCCAGATCAAAAGTTGACTTTGTAGTTGGCATCGGGTTATACATGTTACCATCTGACCTTCAACTCCAAATGGGTACAATCACAAATTATAATAATGAAATAGTTGTTGCAGGTGTTGGTCAAAAACTCGGTCTCAATCAATCTGTAAACTTGGGAGCAACAACCACACACGTACAGTTGTTAAAATCATTACAGACGGTAACACCCCCGGCCCCGACCCCGGCCCTGGCCCCAACACCGGCACTCATACAAGCGGTAACCCCTACACCAACCCCTGACACACATGAGTCAGAAAAAACTGCATTGGTAATAGGTCTAACAGGGTTAGGGGTTTTACTTCTTTATCTGTTTCATTAAATAACCCACCATCAACCCTCCTACTGTAACCAGAAAGACCCACACATGCTCTGCCATAAACCCTACTGCCTTTGCCGCTGTACTAATCAACCAACTGACAACAGTGCCTATAATGCCAGGCAATGCGTCCACTGCTTTCACAGCCAATTTCTTAAGCAAGTCTGATATGTGAGACAGTTGTTTCTTTACCCATGACTGTAAATCTTTTGGGTCTGTTGGTGGTGCCGGAGGTGCAGGGGCTGGAGGTGGAGAACCACCGGGTCCACCAGCACCAGAGACAGCCAACACAACAGTACTAATAATAAATCCAAGAGCAGTAATTAAACTAGCAATTGTGATACCCTGTTCTCTGAAAAGTGTTTTTAGTCTCTCAGCCAGAGTAGTGTCTTCGTGAAGTATTTTCTGAATAGTTTCTCTAATTCTGTTGACCTGTGATTTTAGTTTTTGTCTTCCAATACTAATCACTTCTAATCGTCCAGATCTTTCTATCTGCAAATCATTTAATCTGTGCTGTATTCTTTCTTTTATTTCTGTGTCAAGATTTCCATTGTCTGCTGTAGCCAATTTCTCTTTTTCACGTTCTATGTGTTTATCAAGCTCACCTAGTTTGGCAAGATTATTAACCATCACACCTCTTATTGTCTGCAGTGATTTATCCAATCCCATAATCTCCCTCATTGACAAAGGTGGATCATCTATTGTTTTCGAAGCGTCATTTATTTGTCCTTCAGTAAATGAAGTTTCTTGTTTCACTGTGTTTGCTATTTCTGGTAGGCTTGTTACTGGTGCCATTTCAATCTCTTGCCCTGTTGGCAACTTTGTTTGCGTGTCGTGAAGAACACTAGCCAGTCTTGGCGTGACAGGAGACCCACCAATACCCAGTTGACGCAAGGCACCAACACCACCTTCATTTTTTATTGTACTTAAAGCCCTAAACCTACTAGGGTCTTTTTTGTTAGTCAATAGTACTTTTCCTTTGTCAACAATATTTAAATATAAATGACCCTTGACATCAAGTTCAAACTGATTAGGATCTACGTTGTCTGGGCGGCCACCAACATGATCATAAAATGAGTTCACTTTGGTTTCTAAAAGTTTGTGACGTAAACTGTAAATATTTCTTGTACCAGTCATATCTGTCATATCTGTCATATCTGTTGTATTACCAAAATCATTCATGTCATCCATTTCAAAATCTTCATAATTAAATCCTCCCGCTGCCATTGTTTTATTGATTTATTATTTTTTATTGTGCATAATAAAAATGACACAGTCTTACGGATCAAAGTTAGACCCATACAGAAAACTACGCGAGCCTTTGGGTGTTAAGGGCATAAGACAATCAATCGTCATCACAAACAATCCAAGTACCATAGACCAGAATCAAACACTTACAGTCAAGTTTCCAAACCTAGGTCCCAGTGACGTTATTGTTCCTGGCACTGCACGCCTAGCATTTAATATTGAACTATCATCAGATGCAGACGTAAACAGAACACTAGTTAACAATCTTGGTAGAGCAATTGTTAGAACTATTAAAGTAAAACTTGAAGGACAGGAAGTGTTTAGTCTTGATGACTCAGATGTTTTCTACTGTTACAAAGACCTTTGGCTCACAAGAGAAGAACGAGAAGATCGTCTTTATCAAGGCATACAGCCAGATAATGTTTGTAAACTTCGAATCAATGCCGGAGACAAAACAACTACTGGGGTACCAAAGGAAGTTATTATAGCTGAAACATATGGAACCAGATTTTACATACCACTTGAGTTTGAAATCCTCACAGCTCATCTGCCTTATTATCAAGGGGCACTGAATGACCGTCTGAGCTTTGAACTAACTTTCAATGACTACTCCAAAGTTATAAAATCATCTGCCACAGATGCAACATACAAGATCTCTAACATTTCTTTGGAATACGAAATTGTCACACATACTGAACTAGCCAGACTCATTCAAAATCAGTATCAGTCAAGACTTCCAATTTATTATGACAGGGTAATTAGACATAGTTTAATATCCAAAGACAAGAGTGACCCGATGTGGAATATAAACTTGAACACACCTGCCAGGTCACTGAAAGGTATTCTTATGTTGTTTGTTGAACCAGCAGATCCATATAAACGGGATTCAGAAAAATTCTACAATCCTAAGATTACACATTTGTCCTGCACAATTGAAGGCCGTCCTAATCAAGTGTATGCGTCTGGAATGTTACCTTATCAACACTACGATGAGATCACAAAGTATTTTGCGGGTGGAAGGATTAGAGATAAACCTGCAAACATTGCGTGCAAAGATCTACATCTGTATGATGTTAGGATCGGACAATACCTTACAAACAAGTATGCACTGTGGCTAGACCTTCGTAGTACAGATGATGATTACCTTCATGGGTCAGGACGAACTGTCGAGAACGGTAGTGATGGAATAACAATTCAGATACAAAAGAAGGTTGAAACTGCTGCAGCCATAAACATATATTTGTACCTGATATATGACGCACAACTCAATATTGCAGAAAGCAGACTGAGTGGACACATATATTAAAATTATATTGTGTATTAAAATGAACCGGAGCTTAATGACCCTTGATCCACACTGTGGCTTATTTGTTGGTGCCACAGGGTGTGGGAAAACTGAATTTGTTCTTAACTTATTACAAACAAGATACATACACCACTTTGAAAACATTGTCATATTTTGTCCTACAATCAAACACAACAAAGCTTATCACAACCGTTTATTCATTTGGACTGACAACAACATATACTTAGTCGACCCTGAGAAAAAACTGAATGACTACCTACAATATTTTTACAAGCAATTTGAAGGACAGCCAACATTGTTTATTGTTGATGACTGTTCCGCAGAGAAAGACATTGTCAAAAAGAGAAACACTCTAGCAGAACTTGCTTTCAGTGGTAGACACGCAAACGTCAGTGTATGGATTCTCACTCAAAAACATAATGCTGTACTAAAAGATTTTCGAGAACAGTTAAAGTTTATCTGTTTGTTTTACTGCAAGGATCGTGACAGCTTTGAAGACTGTCTCAGAGAAAACGATGTCATCCCAAATAAACATGAACGTGATGATGTAAAAAATAAACTGAAATCAACTAAGCATCTAAAGCTCATTTTAAAGACAGATCAGCCCACAGGGTATGAGTTAGTAAATTAATTTTTGTTTTTTTTAAAATAACAATATAAATGAACCCTGATGAAATCCTTCTATTGAATGATATCAATGCTGTAGAGAACAAAGACTTAGACTCAAAAAAACAGCGTCTTTTGTCTGTGATTGTCTCAGGCAAATCAAAGACTTATCTCGGAAAACAATACATGACAGAGGATATTGAATCTCTTACCTCTGACGAGCTAATCAAGCTTCATTCAAAATATGAAAACCACATCGCTTCACTAATGACTCGTGATTTGAGTCGATCTCTAGTATGCCTATACACAAAAGCAGTGAGTCACTTTCTACCTGTGGATAGTGACAGTCTTTCACACGACCTTGAAAGCAATCCTATTGTTTCAAGTTCAATTGGCAAATTAGCATGTGTCATGTTTTACAAGTTTGGAAATTACCTTGCACCTGTCGTAACATTGCTTGTTACCGGGAGTCATATTGATTTTTCGAAAATAAATTTTACTGCAGAAGAAAATGGACGAAACCCAGACGACTCCACAACTGAACCCCAGTCCAGTTTTGACGCAGGTTCAAACTGTGATGAAGACTAAAAGTCCAGGCAGGGTTGAGGCTGGAAAAAGATTAGCTGAATATAATAGGCAAAAAAAATTACAGCTTAAGGCACAAACAGAAAAGACTCATGTGACTGACCAGGCGTCAACACCTTCAGGACCAGTGTCACTACCGTCAGGACTGACACCGACAGGACACCTTCATCAAAGTGAGAGACAAACAACTAAGTCTGACCCTGAAACAACAAAATATATAGTTGCCGGATTTGTTGTCGGATTTGGTTACGTAGGGTATCAATTATACAAAAAATACAAACCACAGACTCGTACAGTGACCAAAAAATCAGACACTCCAAAAACAAAACCAGAAGTCGCCACATTACCAGTAACACCCAAAGCCATTGACCCATTTTATATGCAGTAAATAAAAATATTATTTTAATTTTTCTTGCCTAAGAAATGAACGACTCAAAAAATTTAATGAACCTTGTGTATCACTCTGCCGTAATCACTGGATTAGCAGTAGCTTATTCTATGCTGGGGAAAAGTCTACTCAAAATGAAATCAGCAGACTTGAGTAGACTCGATTTCGAAGACAGTGCTAAGCTAATTGTAGTTGTAACAGCGTCGATTGCGACAAAAGATTTTCTTGTCAAGCAAGGAATTATTCCTGAAAATGTTTCTATGTAAATAAAAAATATTATGGCGACGATAGCTATTATGATTGGTGGGGCAGTTGTTAACGCCCTCGCATTCAGTGGTTCAAACTATCTCTTTTCAAAAATGGGTAGAGAGGAATCAGCGGAAGAAATGAAACGACACAATGAAGCATCTGAGAAACTTGCTCAAGCCCAACAGGATTATGAGAAGCAAAGAATTGAGAAACTTGATTTCATCAATGAAAAACTCAGGCTTGAAGGTCACGCACAACATACGTTTTCAAATACAGACGAAGCAATCAGGGAATATTTTCTTGTCACAGGTGAAGACATGTCTATCCTGAAACCAAAACTAAGTGACTATTACAAACCAAGCACACAACAAAGAAACGGGGAGATAATCTTTGTTCTAGTGGGAATGACATTTGTTTATTTTACAGGAGTTTTCATTGCTAGAAAAAATGGCAGCCGAAAATAAACTATCAAAAATATATTACTCTCCATCAGGCTATTGGAAAGGAGCAACAGCTATTGAAAAATTACATGCCGCTGTGGGCGGAGATATAACACTCAATCAAGTAAAACAATGGTTACAGAGACAAGCAATTTGGCAGATATATCACCCTGCTCCAAGAAAGATAACAAGGCCTCATTTTGAGAACACTACCCCAAATGACACACACCAAATGGACCTCCTGTTCTTACCACATGACACAATAAGAAAGAAACGATACAAGTATGCATTAACTGTCGTAGACATTGCTTCAAGGTATAAAGACGCTGAACCCATATCTGACAAAACAGCCAGTACAGTTGCTACTGCTTTATCAAAGATATATAGTCGAGGCCCTTTAAGATACCCCAGACTAGTGCAGGTTGATGATGGATCTGAATTTAAGGGCGCAGTTAATCAGTCATTTGCTAAGCATGGCGTACTGGTCAGATGCGGTATTCCAGGTGTACACAGATCACAGGCAATTGTAGAGAACTTTAACAAACAGTTGTCAGAGAGACTTTTCAGTTACCAGTATTCTAAGGAACTCATGCATGACACCCGCAACACTGAGTGGGTTAAGAGATTACCACATGTGATAAAAGCAATGAACAATGAAGGACATCCTAAGCCTGCTGACGCTATTAAATTGAAAACAATTACAGAGCCAAAAACAGGACCAACCCCACCTCCAGACACAAGTTTGTTTACTAAACAGGTGAGATATTTATATCAACCAGGTGAAGCTGAGAACGACATCAGGCGCAGGGCGACAGACCCCATCTGGTCAACGTCCGTTCATAATATAAAAAAAATAATTCCCGGTCCTGACGGTCCAGACGCAACAATATATTATCTGTATGACCCTGCACCCCAGAGGGCATTTGTCAGAGAAGAATTACAGATTATTCCCTCAGACACCGTTACTCATTTCAGTAACTAAGTCATCAATTAATTTATCAACCAGTTCATCACAAATGTCTTCAGATAACTTGAGTCTGTAATGTCCAGGTGCATAAGCTTTTTCCTCGTGTCTCCAACTGCAAGTGATTTCTTATGTGTTTGGATCATTTCAAGATTATGTTTGTTTGATCTCAGTGACTTGTTTGGATAATCAGGCATTAATGCACCATCTAACACTTGCTTGTAATGTTCATGACGTATGTCTTTATTTTTTATTGCTGTTTTTTTAATTCCTTTGGCTTTCGACTGACTTCCCTTCTGGTGCAGTATAGAATACATTTTTGATCTCAGTCCAACGTACTCAACTATTGGCACACCATTTAGTTCATCCTTAAACTTACCAGGCACTTTCTTGTTTTGTGTACTATACAGTGGATGGTCTTTAGGATAATCAGACGTGTCATCATCATCATCATCATCATCATCAGTCCCTTGCCCGAACTGGGCGTTGGGGGGACTGAAAGGCAGCAGCAACAGACAGTGCTCTCCACTGAGTTCTATTTTGGGCGGTGGCAAGCAAGTCTGACATCTCGAGTTCGGTCCATTCTTTTATGTTTGCGACCCAACTCTTTCTCTGACGACCTCGCCGACGACTTCCTTCGAGAGTGCCTTGGAGGATAGTCTTGGACAAGGTGTTGTGTCGGGTCACGTGGCCAAACCAAGCAAGCTTGCGCCGTTTCACGGTTGCCAGAAGGGGTTCATGTGGGCCCACCAGGGAAGTGACGATGCTCCGTACATATTCGTTGGTCTTGTGCTCGCGGTATGAGATGCGGAGCAACTTCCTCAGGCACTTGTTCTCAAAGGCCTGGATTTTCTTTTCTGAGTCTGCAAGCAGTGTCCAAGTCTCACAGCCGTAGAGTAGAATAGACACTATGAGGGACTTGTAAAGCCTGTACTTGATGGTGAAGCTGATGGAGTTACTTCGTCATATCCTGTCCAGCCTGGCCATTGCGGATGTTGCTGTACCTATCCTGATACGGATCTCTGCTATGCAACTACCGTCTTTGGACAGGGTGGCTCCCAAGTACTTGAAGCTATTGACCTCTTCTAGCTTTTGGCCATTCATGTGAATGTTGCTGCTGCTGTCGCTTGTGGTGTTGATCATCACTTTGCTTTTATCCGTACTGATCTCCATGCCATAAGACCCTGCGCTACTTGAAAGTTTGTCTGTCAGGTTTTGGAGCTCACTATTGCTGCCTGCCATGAGGTCAATGTCGTCTGCGAATCGAAGATTGCACAGGGATCTGCCACCAATAGAGATTGAAGTATGGTGGTCGTGGAGGGTTTCCTGCATGATCTTCTCCAGGAATATGTTGAAAAGGACAGGAGAGAGCAGGCATCCTTGACGGACACCGATCGTCGTCCTGAAGAACTCCCCTGACTGATTGTTAAGTAGAACCGCGCTGCAGGCGTTCTTGTAAAGCGCTTCTATCATTTGGATCAGTCCCTCCTCTATGTTGAACGATCTCATGACTTGCCAGAGTCCGTCGTGCCAGACGCGATCAAATGCTTTCCTGAAATCAATGAAGTTGTGGTAGAGTTCGCGCTGATGCTGCAGATGTTTCTCGATCAGGACGCGGCAGTTGAAAATCTGCTCTACAGTGCTTCTTCCAACTCTGAAGCCAGCCTGTTCTTCTGCCAGCAGTTCCTCGGCGAAAGTTTTGAGGCGGTTGAGAATGATTCTAAGCATTACTTTGCTAGGGTGACTTATCAGACTGATAGTTCTGTAGTTCTGGCACTGTTTCAGGTTTCCTTTCTTGGGGAGCGGGATCACTAGAGACTGTGTCCATTCTACTGGCCATTTCTTTTGCTCCCAGATCTTTTGACAGAGTGTAGTGAGGACCTTCGTTGTTACTTCTCCTCCATGTTTCAACAGTTCAGCAGGTACGTTGTCTACACCTGGAGACTTTCCTCCCTTCAGGCCGCGTATGGCTGCTTCCACCTCTTCAGCTAACACTGGCATGTCTTCAGCCTTCCTGGCCCCAGCCTGGTTGTTTTGGAGGATGCTGGTGTCTGGCTCAGCCTTGTAGTTATACAAGTCTCGGCAGTACTCAGTCCATCTGTTTAGTACAGCAGTGTTTTCCGTAAGGAGTTGGCCGCTGCTGTCTTCGATGACTGTGGCTGTTCGCTGTTGAGTCTTGGTGAGGGTCCTTAGCGTTTCATAAGCCTTCTTGCTGTTGCCATTTGCCATGCCCTCTTCCACGCTACAACACTGGTCTTCAATCCAATCTTCTTTGGCTTCTTTCATCCTCTTCCTGATCTTCTTGTTGACAAGTCTGTACTTGTTTGCTGATGTGAGGTCTTGGCCTCTCTTTTTCTTCCAGGCTCTCCTCTCATCACAGAGATCGAGGATGTCATCGGTGACCCAGGGCTGTTTGCGCTTCCTCTGCTTCCCCAGCACTTCTTCTGCTGTAGAAAGTAACACCTCTTTTATATTTCCAGCAAGGGTGTCTACGTCGCAGTCCAAAGTAGCCAAGGCTGCAAATCTGCCTCCCACCTGGGCTTGGAAGAGCTCTTCTACTTCCGGGTCTTTTAGCTTCTGGAGGTCGAATCTGATGCGAGGGTTCTTGCTATCTCGTTTCAATGCCAGCTTCAACTTGAGGCTAGTAAGGACGAGGTTGTGGTCGCTGCCAATATCAGCGCCAGGAAAGGACCTCGTTTGTGCTTTGTTAACGCTGGATTTGAATCGTCGAGGCAGCAAGATGAAGTCAATCTGGTTATGGACCAGGCCTCCTGGCGATTGCCATGTCACTGTTCTTGACTTCTTGTGTGGATGGAGGGTATTAGCAACGGTGAGACGGTGACTCTCTGCGAACTCTAAAAGTCGCAGGCCTCTGTCATTTGTTTCTCCAAGGCCAAACTTGCCAGCTGTTCCTGCCCATTGTTGGTAGGCGTCAGGGCCAATCTTTGCATTCCAGTCACCGAGGACAGTCAGAATGTCTTTCTTAGGTGTTTTCTTGATGATGTTGTCCAGTTGTTCGTAAAATTCTTCTAATTCTTCATCATCATGGTCTGCTGTTGGAGCGTATACTTGTATGATAGTGATGTTGTGCGGTCGGGCGGAGATGCGGATAGAGATTAGTCTGCTTGACACGGGGTTGCAGCTGATGACAGTTCCAACCACCTCTTTCCTTACGATCAGACGTGTCATACATGTGTAACTCTGTTTTCATGTCTTCATAAAAGTCTTCAGTACACACGTCTATGATCATAGAGTCAGTGTCAGTGTATAACAGACGACAGTCAGGATATTTTGGTTTGAAGTAATCATAATAAAATTCAAGCATCAACAGTTTTGACAACTCAAGAATTGCCATACCAATGAATACTGGCTTGTCCAGTTTGACAATCTTTTTTTTGAGTGACACTGCATACAATGATGAATGAAACTCTTTGTACCCCGTGTACTGTGGCTTACCTGTAAGTTTAATTGCACCCAATTCAGTTGTGACCAGTCTCACATCTTTTCTGTGATGAGGATTTTCCATTGTCTTGCCAAAACAGGCATTGTTCATAAGCTTAAAGAAGTCTTTGTCAAATGCAGTGTTGCCGTCTCTGGCACGAAGGGTTGTGTTCTTCATTATGTAATCTTTCATGAAAGCACTCTGATCAAATTGAATTCCTCTGTGAACTTTCTTTAGTACTAACCCGTGTCTGATGTAAAACTGCAGCAATCGATAGTGACAAACGTAATTGAATTTGTCATTCAAATTTGGTACAAGTTTAGTGTCTTCTTTTTTTCCTGTCATACTCATTTTCTCAACAGCTAATGGATAATCATTATGGTAATCATGTAGGTGATGTGGGTACTCTAGGTCAACTTCAAAGATCCAACCCTTCGCGTCGTTTCGGTCAAGATTCATAATATTGTTAGTTAACCCTGACTCTGTTACATCATACTGTGACAAATCATACAGACAAAAGTTTTTCAAGGGCAATAATTCACACATCGCCCAGCCATACAAATTGTTAGCGTCTACATAGGTAATGAATGACCTTGACCTCGAGGGGTCAAACCCAAGGTCACCATGGGCGTCCAGATATTTGTTGTTGGCTCTGGCATAATTGTTCGCTGCAATACTAATCCTTCCTCTCAATCCACGTTCCAACATTTCATCCATCGTACAATCAGACAACAGGTCTATAGATATCTTACTGGATTTCAAAAATGCATCCCATGTCATGCCAGGACTAGTTATGTAACAAGCAGGGTCAAGCTTGTAGTGTAACAAACCCTTTTCACGGTAACTTTCAAATACATCTGCTAGCAAGCAAACGTCAGCTTTCAAGTACTGGTCATGGTAGTCACCAACTGTTTGACACCCCAACTTCCCCCACGCATCAAGTGCATGTTGATATTCAGAGTCAGAAATACCTTTGCCAGTTAGTGTGGAATAAAATTTATCTTTTGGTGGCAGTCTTGTTTCTTCAAACACAACCCAGTGATCAATGTACTCATACGGATACACACCTTTCTTAACCAAGTCTGGTTCAAAATATTTACTTGTTATTGGATACTCAGTCAGTCCTTCTGCCAGACTAGCCAATCCTAAAGATAAATGTTGCATGGAGTCATAAAATGCTAATTTGTCTAACCTAAAAGTCAAGTATTTCTCAGTTGTCTGGGCAATGCAACTTATGTTTTTGTACGACTCGTCTACAGCCTGCATGATAATGTGTGAATCATACCCTTTGAGATTGTGGAAAAAGATTGGCAGTTTGTATGTCTTGGGATCTGTTTTTAATAATAAGTTACAATTGTTATGTGCAGCACCCCTGTAACGCCCAGTTATGTGATCGTGGTCACAAACTTTATCACCACCTAAAGGTTGTTCACAAATCCAACACGTCACAGCTGTGTCAAATTTTAGTTTGTCTTCTTCTGTCATTACCAAAGGCATCTGACATGTTGTGAGATATTGTACTACCTGACTATACAGATGTCTCATTTCTGTTAAAACAGACAAGCTGCATTTTCACCCCTGTAGATAACAGGCTCTGAATGAAGACCGTCTGACCTAACAATAATGTATCCAAAAGAACACACCACTTGGTCACTTAGTTTTATAGTCTTTGGTAATGATTCTGGAACAGGACCGTCATACGGAACAACTAATGATTCAATATCTGCGTACACTACAAACGGCAGCTTTTGCTGATTCCCATAGTTCTTAAAATACACTTGACTACCAGGATCTGGATACTTAAGTACAGTCTGTATATCATCAGGTGACCTGCAGTGTAAAACATGTTTGTGCGCCACTGCAATAGAAGAGAATCTTTGTAAACATTTTTTACAAACTTCCTGTTTCCCATTGTGTTTTGTTGTATGTCCATGAATTAGACGTGACATATTTCTGATAATTGTGTAGTGAAAGTTATTGTCATCACCGGTAGGACCGATTAGCAACATGTCAACATGTTTATCTTCTGACTGTCCGTAGGTTGGTGCCAGAGGTGATACTCTAATTGGTTGTAACTTGTTCTCAGATTCATTATCCCACACAAACACATTCACGGATATACCAGGATTTAATTTTTCAAACAAATCTATGTCCTCTATTTTAACAGGGAACTCAATGCCACTAAAAACGAGTTCATTTACAAATTTAGTGTAGTTAGATACACGTTCAGGTTTTGCTTTCACAAAGTGTAGTTTAGCAAGCACACACCACATGAAACAATAGTTGTCATTGTTCTGTATGTTGACGACAGCCTTTTTGTTTACTGCTTCTGTCGGCAGTGGCAACCATGATTTACCTAATATAGGATGATACCTAGACTGCTTTAGTTGTAGTTCATGTACATGTCCTTCGTGCCAGCCAGACCCCTTCATTTTTGCACTGTCAATCGCCTGAAGGAAGTCTGGTAATAGTCTGTCTCTAAACACGTTCTCCAATTCTCTTCTTGTGTTAACTGTGTGTTGTCTTGTTGATATATACGATACAATTATCTCACCGCCCACCCTAGTGAATTCGATTTTCGCAACAATCTGAATCTTAACACTGCCTGTCAGAAGATTTTGTTGTATGACAGAAAAAAGAGTTTTCTATTGATTCGTAAACATTATTAGTATTGGTTATGGGTAAGTTTGTTGTGTGAAACACGTTTCTTAAACTAGATGAGCCAGGGTTTTGAACATTGTCCGTCATTTTTATTTGTCCGACAAAATAATAAATGAAAAAATATTACTGCTGGCTCACCTTGTGTAATACCACTTTATTAATTGTAACACTGTCAATATAAACATTTAGTTTGCGTAGTTGTTTAAATATGCTATAACAAACTTCCCCTAACCAACCATAGTTGGTATCATCAACTTTAAAAGTAGGTGTCTTTAAATCAACTGTCATGCGCTCCACATCTGGATGCTCATCAACATAATCCAAAGTCACACTATATGTAGCATATATTTCTGATGGTGCTGAAAGGCTTATGTTAGTCTGTTTGGGTGATATTAAGTCAGTAAAATGCATAACATCTTTGAAACAGTGTGAGATATCAAGCACTTGTATGATTTGTCCGTCTGTCATTTTTATTGGACAAACAAATGTATAAATTGTTATCAAGCAGAATCATGTTTCTAGAAAATTACACTGAACAGTAACCTTTTACGTTTGCATCACTCCAGCAATATTGCCAAATAGTTTTTGAGTTTACCCCAGACAAGACTTACCTGTCCCATATTATCTCTCTCTCAGTGGGCTTATTAATAACATGATTCACAGATTTCAATTGTGGTGTCATGTACAATAATCCTGTCCTTTAAAGCGAACAGACCTGACACAGTATTGGCGATTATTGGCTTTGCAGTAAATTATAAATCACACCCTGGTCAAGTAAGAGTTAAATGAAACATCTAGACAGTAACTTGATAATTTTACCATGACTTGAGCACCAGAAAAAGGAAGGAATCACCCATGTTCAATAACAAAATTTTCTGAGTACAAGTTAATACAAGGGAAGTAATTTTGTGAAAATTTCAGCAAGACAAAAAAGTTACTTCCCTTGCACTATTAAATTATGCTTTAATTCTTGACTAAAGTATCATATTTTGTCAAAATTAAATAACAAATTGTGCAAATAATTACAATAGATAATAGAATAAAGATGTTGTTATTTGATTTTGTTAAAACAATGAGTGATTTATTTAAAAAAAACAAACAAATTATACATTATTTTGTAATTACTTTTGTCACTTTAACACCTGCTTAAATGTTTTTTCAAGTACTTGCACACACTCGTTAACAATGTTTCTTATAGCCATGATTTTAGGGTATTGACTCAGAAATAATGGTATAAATGGCTTTTTTCTTAAAGCCTGAGGCTAACTAGCGTGGATTGTGTACTTGAGTGATTTGTATGAGGGCTCTCAAGTCTCAGTCACAGGTGGGTTTACCCGCATGCGTCACAACAATATAGACTACCGTGGATATATTTATACCTATGCTATTTGCGGACGATTGCACCAACAAACACGTGCTGTGGATCGAGAAACGGTCACACCAAAACATTGGGGGAAAAGCTGACGCAATGCTTTGTTTGGGCCCGGTTGCTGTAAACATAAACCAGACATAACTCTTTCATTGGTGCATGTTGACTGGAGATAGAACAGGGTAGGTATCACCTTATAGCACAGTGTATACTGTTCTCTTTAAGTCTTTGCGAGTAGGTTGTGGTTCTTGGCTGTGAGCATTTGCCACAAACCACGGCACAGTCTAGCAGTCTAGGAGGCCGAACTCGTGCGGCTCCGAATTCTATGCATAAAATTGACGTGATGTGGGTCAAGTGTTGTTTCATCGCCGGCCTGCCACGTTTGCTAGGTTCTGAATGACGCATACATAGCCTTGCATACATAATCTACGCATTGCTCGTGGCAAATGATCACAGTCAAGACCCTCAGTCTACGCATAATGAGGGCCCTGAGAGTACAGCTGACTGAAACGTTTTACAACGGAAGTCAAGCCTGGAGTCTTGGCGGCTCTTGAGGATCTGTTGTTTATGTACTCAGTCAGGTGACTGTATAAAGCAGAGAGTAATGTGTCTATTATCAGCTTGAAAGCATAGTTACAGTCTAAAACATATACACCACCCACGGGCGCGTGAACTATAGCTCGAGTCAGGCATCAGTTATGCACCCAAAAGAAATATCTTACAATCTTTGTGTGTGCGTGTGAGTGTGAGTGTTTGCGTGCGTGTGTGTGTAGTTATATGTGTCTGAGTGTGTCTGTGTGTGTGTGCGTGCGTGCGCGTGCGTGCGCGTGCATGCGCGTGCATGGGTGTATGTATGTCTGTTTATGTGTATGTGTGTCTCTTCATGTGTGTGTGTCTGTGTGTGTGTGTGTGTGTGTGTGTGTGTGTGTGTTTAAAAGTTCACTTGGTCCCTACTTGATCAGAGTGCTGGTTGTGTTAAATCGATCTATGTAAGCAGGCAATTGCTTAAGTTTATTCATAACATACCCGAATTGAGGTGGAGGTCTTTCAGAACCAGTCAAGCTTAGACATGAGGTGTCGGACTTTTACCATTTTTTGGTTCCAGACCTCGACGACTTGACCCATGACCTCGACGACTTGACCATGACCTTGACCCATGACCTTGGTGACCTTGACCCATGACCTTGATCCATGACCTTGACCCATGACCTTGGCCACCTTGACCCATGACCTTGACCCATGAGCTTGACCCATGACCTTGACCCATGACCTTGATGACCTTGGCACGTGACCTTGACCCATGACCTTGACCCATGACCTTGGTGACCTTGACCCATGATCTTGACCATAACCTTGACCTTGATGATCTTGACCCATGACCTTGACCCATGACCTTTGACCTTGATGTCCTTGACGACCTTGGCCCATGACCTTGACCTTGGTGAGAGAAAGATAATAGGAGACCCGTAAGATAATCAGATCAATAAGGCCGCATCCGTCATGCTCGTCACTTTTTAAAAATCAAAGGGTTGATTTAGAATTAACGGGGGTAAAATTGGGGTCAAAATTTTGATATTAAAAATGGCGTAAATTAATGATGGATGCGGCTCTATTGAATTCATTGTCTTACGGGTCTCCTATTATCTTTCTCTGTAAACTGCGTGTTGTCTGTGAAACATGGTACATAACCCACACTCAGTCAGTATTGACATTACCATGAGGTCAAGATCAATGGTACTCTGACCAGCAAAAGAAATGCAACATCATGTTGCATTTTGGGGGGGCTTGCCAGTTTAGTTGTGTGATAGTTTAGTGGTGGCGCCAAAACAGCTTGGTGCCTGTAGTATTTTGCTTGGTGCATTTAACATTGTTTAGCGTGTTGAGTAAGTGGCGAATGTTTGCAGAGTTCAGTTGTTTTGCAATTGGATCAATTTGACGTGCAGGGCGTTCAGTGATTTGACGTGCAGGGCGTTCAGTGATTTGACGTGCAGGGCGTTCACTAATTTCATTTGGACCCCTTCACTGTTGCAGAAATGTCAACACCCCCCCCCCTCCCCCAGCTGAAAGAGGCACAGAACCTCATGAACCCCCGCATTTCCAAACAAGAAAAAACCTTATGTCCATCAAAGTCATGTTACCAAGAGATAAAGATCCTCATGAGCTCCCGCGGCTGCGGGGGCTCATGAGGATCTAAACCTCTTGCAGTTGGGTGGCGTTCTCCTTTTCTTGGCACTGAGCAGGTTAAGAAAATGTGTTCTTATTTTCCACCAAAACTCACTTCACAAAAAAACCCGCATTAGATTCGGAAGTTGGATATTGGGTAAGCATGAAAATAGTGACGTGTTTATGTGTTTTTATTTTCCTACTGACATGTCATAATGAAGTGCAAAACGCCCGGACACACAGCAACAACCACAGCATCAATCAGTGTGAATGTGTCGTACGATAAACAAATGTCAACCCGAAAAACAAATATCAAGGTTTCCTTGGCAACGAACGACTCCCAACAATGAACTAAAAAGCAATCAAGGCGGATAATCAGATTGGACTATAAGCATGGACAACACTCAAAACATCTCCAAGAGGCATATATCCTCATGAGCCCTCCGGGCTCATGAGGATCTATGCCTCTTGAAGATGTTTAGAGTGTTGTCTATGCTTGTAACAGAATCTGGTTATCGGCCGTGACTTCGCTCTTGTTCGTTGTATGGAGTCGTCGTTTGCAAACGTAACCTCACTATCAACAGGTTTTGCCGCGGAGAAAAGGCGAATTCTGGGTACAAAGTTGTGACAGATTAGGTCCTCCCTGCACACGCACATCCACAAATAATAAACGCGCCAATGACGTGAGACCACGTAGCCAGGGAACCTTCTGTATGACGGGTACTCCGATTATCTCAAACATGAAAAGAGTGGAAAAGTCTCGTCAACCAGTCTAGAATGTCGTCAACAGAGGAAAGTGTGGCATAGTTAACTTCAACGTGACACACTTTATAGGGAGTTCCGAGTAGTGCGGAGTATTGATTTGTTATGGCTACGTCGTGACGAGTTGTAAATGCTCGTAGTGAAGACTCAACAGCTTACTCAAAAAGAGAAATCTGAAGTGCAACCAACTATACGTTGTAAAACGGGAGCCATGCTAGGGGCCCAGGGGCTCTTGACGATCTGTTGTTTAAGTACTTAGTCGGGTGTCTGTATCAAGAAAGGTAGGATTTAAATGACCTTTCACAGACACCCACCAGTCTAAACATGTTCACTAGATCGACTCACAGGTGTGCTTACAAATTGCATGCATCAGACATGTTTAGTCAGGTATGCTCCCGAAGTGTCCCACCCCCCTAGCAACTGAAAATCAATAACACGCTACACCACACAAAACCTGTCTCAGTGCAGATTCGCCGGGTTGTTTACCTATATAATTAAACATACAGTTTTGTTAAGACAGAGATCGCACCACTGATTTAGGCTTGTACAAAATCAGATGAGATGTTATAATTTGTGTGTGTGTGTGTGTGTTCGTGTGTGTGTGTGTGTGTGTTTGCATGTGTGTATGTGTGTGTGTATGTGTGTGTGTGTGTGTGTATATGCATGTTAGCGTGTGTGTGTGTGTGTGTATGTGTATGTGTGTGCTTGTGTGTGTGTGTTAGTGCGTGTGTATTTGTAACGTGGTGTTGTTAGTGTGTGTCAATGTGTATGTATGTGTGAATGTGTGCGTATTTGTGTATCAGACGTACTCATCAAGCAAACAGAACCTTAGAATGTACCAGTAACTCAATGTTAAACAAGCCTCTCAATCCTACTAATAATGAGAAATCAAACACTACAAATAACTGAAAATGTTGTAAAACGGGGCTCATGTGACTCTATTTACTCAGTACAAGCCTTTATGTTGGTGAAGCCCTATTCACACATGGCCAATTCAAAGATTTTGCACTAAGCTGCACTTGCCTGCTGTACAATTTTCTAAAGATCTTTTCAAGCGTGGCATGTGTATGGGCGCTGTGAAAACATGTCCTTCACTTTGTCTGCACTGAAAAGGGTTTATCTTGTCATGCGTGAATTGGAATGTTATGTGTGGGAAAGAGATTGTGAGTTTTTTCAGAAATGGACTCTGACAGTATTGAGAGACAATGAAGAGTAATTTACTAATTATTAGGGTGTGTAAATGTCATTAGTTTATTTACAGAGTGTACTATCAGGTTTTAGTTTGATTTGAGAGAAATGGCAGTGTGGACGTTAACGTCCTTAATTAGTAATTAATTACGGTAAACTTAAGACAATGGGTAATTGGGCCATTATTGTACTCAACAATACAGATGATGATTCTTATGAGCCAGTGTTTGTTTCAAAATATGGTTTTGGTGCCGTTGAGGTAGAAATTATGTTAGCGCTGAGAGAGTTGTGAGTGTTTAAGATTAAAATTGAATAGTTTTAGGGTATCTGTTTGGCTCCTGAGGATCCGGTGGTTGTGTAAAGTACATTTACTAATCTCTTGAGCAAGAGGTATAGCTTCGTCATAAGCACCCGCAACTGCGGTAAGTTAGTGCAACTGCGGGACTCATGAGGATCTATACCTCTTGCAGCTGGGTGATATTTCATTTTTCTTGGCGCTGGCTCAAGGAGTGAAAGTCTGACAGCGGTCCCACTATTGTAGCGCTGAGCTGAGTTGACTTGTCCAGGGAAAACCACTTGGTAAGCACACGGTCTTTGGGCCGATATCAGCGTTGACTTGGCCTGCTGTGCGCATTCCAGTTAATGCCAGCGTCGTCCCGAGACTCTTTTGTTTAACAGGCTTGCCTGTGGTAAGCAAAGACGCACACCCTCACTTGGGGCACTCCCCTTGTAATGTGGAAGTGTAGCCCTTTCGTTGCCACAAGCCAAGTTCCCCAGATTTATTTTCTTTTGATTTAAACTAAAACAAACAAAACAACTAAACTTATTTCAGACAGAACAAACAGACCCGTTTGATTTGCACATGCTAGCAACCAAACCCCCCGAAATTCAACAGAAACTTGTGTGCGGTTCCAAAATTACCGCTGAAATTACAAACAAACAAAGAAAAGGTCCTACGTCAGGCTTAGTTGCATAAGTCAGGGTGTGCACGGGCAAAATAAACCCTTAACTGCCGCCTCAAGATACTTCTGGAGCTATGCATGCGGGGCACCTCGAATGATTTAGGTGACGTGCATGGAAGGTTTTCATTTGGCTTTGCCAGTGAAAGGGATACACAAATATCCTGTTTGCAATACCACAGGACGAGGGAGCCTACAGGAATTACCCCATTCCCCGACTCCCCCCCCCTCCCCCCCAAGCCCACACCCCCACCCCCTTCCCCCCACTCTTTTCATGTTTGAGATAATCGGAGTACCTGTCATACAGAAGGTTAACAGGCTACGTGGTCTCACGTCATTGGCGCAGTTATTCTTTGTGGATGTGCGTGTGACCTTGAGTCAAAAGAGTTTGCGGTGATTGAGTTTTGAAAAAATCTTTGCCTTGCGCCATACCGCAAATTATTGACTTGTTATTGTACCCGACACCCCAACCAGGCTCAAACAAGTTTGCCTTCCCATTGCGTCAGCTTTTCCAGACATTGCATCAGCCTAATTTGATTGGCTTAAAGAATTTGACCAATCTAAGCCTAGGGCTTTTTCATTTATATTACCCAGCGCACAGCAACACGGCACCAAACATGACACAACCATTTGGAGAAAATTGCGACATTGCGAGCTGGTATTCTTCGTAAGCGGCTTTTTGATTGTAAAAAAAAGGTAGACATCTCAAAAATGGATTTAAACTCCTGGAAAATAAAGTACAGGAGTTTAAAAGAGATTTAACTGATATTGGAAATGAGATGGCAACATCTACAACTTTTTTGGTAAAGTACAAAAATGAACCAAATGAGGTGGCGTTTTCAAAAGAGCTGGTACTTCATGGCAAACTTGTTTTAAAAAAAAAGAGAAAATATAAACAAATATCAGTGGATTGGATCAAAAGATACGTCATCAAAAGAGTACCATAGAGCTGAATGAAAAAAAAAGCAAAAGCTCTAAATGAAGAAATGACACAAATTGAAACAAGACCTACAATTCAAAATGTGGTTGCATCTATGAATGAAATGAGAACAAAGCTACAACAGCAAAATCAACCAATGGATATAAAGTAGTTTTACAGTGTTAAGTTGCTTACGAAGAACAAAAAATGTAAATGGTTTCAATGCTCTCAGGACTTGTGCTTACCATCAATTATGACACATAACAAGACATAATATTTAGAGTGATGTGTCAAGGAAATTACATGTACTTGGTATAAGTTTTGATACTTAGTCCGGGAGTGCCCCTTGCATCTGTTTTTCCTCGGATAGGGATGTACCAACAGCTCAGCTCACATTCACACACACGAAACCACACCCGAGAGCAATACACCTGTTTGGCTTTGACATGTGGTCTTTGGTACAAAGTAGGTGACCACAAAAATGTTTCATTCACAATGGGCTGTCAAAGGATAATGTCTTTTCTGATGAGACTAATTAAGTCGAAACAGTCCCTCTTTACAATGGTAAGTGTTATATTTTTATTTCACTTGTCTGTAACTGTATCCGGGCTTTTGAAAACTTATATCGGGCCGCGTGTGGTGCGGCACGGGCCGCGTGTGGTGTGGCACATGCTGCATATGGTATTGTAACCTGTATGTTACGTCTGATGTTTCACTTTGCTCTCAATTGGCCAGGGTGGTGATTTATAATTTACTGCAAAGTCAATAATCGCCAGTATTGTGTCAGGTATGTTTGCTTTAAGGGACAGGGTCACTGTACATGACACCACAATTGAAATCTGTGAAGCATGCCATTCATAAACCCACTGTAAGACGATAATAGCCCTTATAGGACAGACAAGTCTTGTCTGGGGTAAACTCTAAAAGTTATTGACTACATAGTTGAGTGGTGGTAAATGTATGAAGTTACTGTTAATGTACTTTCTAGAAAAAAAAACATGATTTTGCTTGATAACAAATTTCAAAGTTACCTGCAATTTTGTTTTTTGTTTTTCTTTTTAAATTATTTTATTAAAAAATGAACCAAGATGAATTACTTCTTCTAAACAATATCAGTGCTGTAGAGAACAAAGACTTAGACTCCAAAAAACAGCATCTTCTCTCTGTAGTTGTTTCAGGTAAATCAAAAGCGTATCTCGGAAAACAATACATGACAGAAGACATAGAATCCCTCACGGCTGATGAACTAATCAAACTTCATTCTAAATATTAAAATCATATCACTTTACTAATGACACGTGATTTAAGTCAATCTCTTGTCTGTCTATACACAAAAGCAGTGAGTCACTTTCTACTTATAGACACTGACAGTTTATCACACGGCCTTGAAAGCAATCCTATTGTTTCAAGCTCAATTGGTAAATTAGCATGCGTCATGTTTTACAAGTTTGGAAATTACCTTGCACCTGTCGTAACCTTGCTTGTCACTGGGAGTCATATTGATTTTTCAAAATTAAATTTTACTGCCGTAGAAAATGGACAAGACCCAGACGACTCCACAACAGAACCCTGTTTTGACACAGGTTCAAACTGTGACTAAGACTAAAAGTTCAGGAAGGGTAGAGGCTGGAAAAAGATTAGCCAAATATAACAGACAAAAAAATTACAGCTTCAAGCGTAAACAGAAAAGGCTCATGTAAATGACCCACCATCAGGACCATCAACAACACCAGTGTCACTACCGTCAGGACCATCAGAACCAACACCATCAGGACCCTCTTCCCCATCACACCCACATCAAAGTGTAAGACTAACAACTAAGTCTAACTCTGAACCTGAAATAACAAAAAATATAGTTGCTGGATTTGTTGCCGGATTTGGTTACGTAGCTTACCAATTATACAAAAAATACAAACCACAGACTCGTACAATGACCAAAAAATCAGACACTCCAAAAACAAAACCAGAAGTCGTCACATTACCAGTAACATCCAAAGCCGTTGACCCATTTTACATGCAGTAATAATTTTTTATTTTTATTTTTACTGCCTTAGAAAATGAGCGACGCAAAGAATATAATGAACCTTGTCTATCACTCTGCTGTAATAAGTGGACTAGCAGTAGCTTACTCTATGCTGGGAAAAAGTCTACTCAAAATGAAATCAGCAGACCTGAATAGACTAGACTTTAAAGACAGCGCTAAGCTAATTGTAGTTGTTACAGCGTCAATTGCTACGAAAGACTTTTTTGTCAAGCAAGGAATTATTCCCGAAAATGTTTATATGTAAATAAAATAAGTATGGCAACTATAGCTATTATGATTGGAGGCGCGATGGTGAACACACTTGCTTTTAGTGGGTCAAATTATCTCTTTTCAAAAATGGGTAGAGAGGAATCAGCAGAAGAAATGAAGCATCACAATGAAGCATCTGAAAAACTTGCTCAAGCCCAGCAGGAGTATGAGAAGCAACGAATTGAGAAACTTGATTTCATTAATGAAAAACTGAGGCTTGAAGGTCACGCACAACATACGTTTTCATATACCGACGAAGCAATTCGTGAGTATTTTCTCATCACAGGTAATGACATGTCTACCCCAAAACCGAAACTAAGTGACTATTACAAACCGAGTACAGAACAAAGAAACGGAGAAATAATCTTTGTTTAAGTGGGAATGACATTTGTATTTTTTACTGGACTTTATATTGCTAGAAGAAATGAACGTCGAAAATAAACTCTCAAAAATATATTACTCTCCAACAGGGTACTGGAAAGGACAAACCACGATTCACAAATTACATGCAGCCATAGGCGGTGATGTAACACTCAATCAAATAAAACAATGGTTACAGAGACAGGCAATTTGGCAGATATACCTCCCTGCTCCAAGAAAAATAACAAGACCTCATTTTGTGATCACTACCCCAAATGACACACATCAAATGGATCTCCTGTTTCTTTCACATGATACAATAAGAAAAAAAGCGTTACAAATACGCACTGACTGTCGTTGACATAGCTTCAAGGTATAAGGACGCCGAACCCATATCTGACAAAACTGCTGTCACTGTTGTGACAGCGTTAACAAAAATATATAGTCGGGGCCCTTTAAGATACCCCAGGCTCATACAGGTTGATGATGGATCTGAATTTAAAGGTGCTGTTAACCAGTTATTTGCGAAGCATGGCGTATTGGTTAGACGCAGCATCCCAGGTGTACACAGATCACAGGCAATTGTAGAAAGTGTTAACAAACAGTTATCAGAAAGACTTTTCAGTTACCAGTATGCAAAGGAACTCATGCATGACACCCGTAACACGGAGTGGGTTAAAAGATTACCACATGTGATAAAAGCAATGAATAATGAAGGCCAGCTTAAGCCTGCTGATGCTATTAAATTGAAAACAATTACAGAGCCAAAAACAATGTCAGCCCAGGCACCAGACACAAGTTTATTTACAAAACAAATGAGATATCCATATCAGCCTGGCGAGTTTGAGAATGACATCAGACGCAGAGCGACCGACCCCATCTGGTCCACGTCCGTACATAATATAAAATAATAATTCCTAGTGCTGATGCGTCAATATTTTACCTTTTTGAACCAGCCCCACAGAGGGCATTTGTTAGAGAAGAATTACAGATTATTCCACCAGACACTGTTACTCACTTTTGACCATTTCGTCAATCAGTTCATCAATCAGTTCATCACAAATATCATCAGATAACTTGAGTCTGTAATGACCAGGCGCATAAGATTTTTCTTTACTATGAAACACACGTTTTGTGTCCCCAACTGCAAGTGACTTCTTATTTGTTTGAATCATTTCAATATTATGTTTGTTTGATCTCAGTGACTTGTTTGGATAATCAGGCATTAATGCACCATCTAAAACTTCATTATAATGTTCATGCCGAATGTCTTTATTTTTTATTGCTTTTTTATACCTTTGGCTTTTGACTGACTTCCATTTTGGTGCAGTATAGAATACATTTTTGATCTAAGTCCAACGTACTCAACAATAGGTACACCATTCAGTTCATCCTTAAACTTTCCAGGCACTTTCTTGATTTGTGTGCTATATAATTTATGATCATTAGGGTAGTCAGACGTGTCATACATGTGTAACTCTGTTTTCATGACTTCATAAAAGACTTCAGTAGGTACATCAATGATCATAGAGTCAGTGTCAGTGTATAGCAGACGACACTCAGGATACTTTGGTTTGAAGTAATCATAATAAAATTCAAGCATCAACAGTTTTGACAATTCAAGAATTTCCATACCAATAAATACTGTCTTGTCCAGTTTGACAATCTTTTTTTTTGAGTGACACTGCATACAATGATGAATGAAACTCCTTGTACCCTGTGTACAGAGGCTTACATGTAAGTTTAATTGCACCCGATTCAGTTGTGACTAGTCTCACATCTTTGCGGTAATGAGGATTTTTCATTTTACCAAAACAGAAATTGTTCATAAGCTTAAAGAAGTCTTTGTCAAATGCAGTGTTGCCATCTCTCGCACGCAATGTTGTGTTCTTCATTATGTAATCTTTCATGAAAGCACTCTGATCAAATTGAATGCCTCTGTGAACTTTCTTTAGTACTAACCCATGTCTGATGTAAAACTGCAGTAAGCGGTAATGGCAAACATAATTGAATTTGTCATTCAGATTTGGCACAAGTTTAGTGTCTTCTTTTTTCCCCGTCATACTCATTTTCTCAACAGCCAACGGATAATGATTATAATAATCATGTAGGTGGTGTGGGTACTCTAGGTCTACTTCAAAGATTTAACCCTTCGGATCATTCTGGTCAAGATTCATAATATTGTTTGTTAACCCTGTTATGTCATACTGTGACAAATCATACAGACAAAAGTTTTTTCAAGGGCAATAACTCACACATCGCCCAGCCATACAAATTGTTAGCGTCTACATAGGTAATGAATGACCTTGACTCAGGGTTTGAAGGGTGAAAGCCCTGGTGGTCTAGATATTTATTATTTGCTTTGGCATAATTGTTTGCTGCAATACTAATGCCACCCCTCACTCCACGTTCCACCATTTCACCCATCGTACGATCAGACAACAGGTCTATAATATCTTACTGGATTTAAAAAATGCATCCCATGTCATGCCAGGACTAGTTATGTAACAGGCTGGGTCAAGACAGTAGTGTAACAAACCCTTCTCAAGGTAACTTTGAAATATGTCTGCTAGCAAACAAAAGTCAGCTTTCAAGTACTGGTCATGATAGTCACCAATTGTCTGACACCCTAATTTACCCCATGCATCGAGAGCATGTTGATAATCAGAGTCAGAAATACCTTTACCATTTAAGTTAGAATAAAAATTTTCTTTTGGTGGCAGTCTCCTTTCCTCAAACACAACCCACTCACTGATGTACTCGTACGGATACACACCTTTCTTAATCAAGTCTGGCTCAAAATATTTACTCGTTATTGGATACTCAGTCAATCCTTCTGCCAGACTAGCAAGACCTGAAGTCAAATGTTGCACAGAGTCATAAAACACTAATTTGTCCAGTCTAAAAGTCAAGTACTTTTCAGTTGTCTGTGCAATACAATTAATGTTTTTGTAAGACTCATCCACAGCCTGCATGATAATATGTGAATCATAACCTTTAAGATTGTGAAAAAAAGATTGGTAACTTGTATGTCTTAGGATCTGTTTTTAATAACAGGTTACATTTGTTATGTGCGGCACCTCTATACAGTACAGTTATATGATCATGGTCACGAACTTTATCACCTTGGAGGGGTTGTTCGCAAATCAAACACATCACAGCTGTATCAAATTTCAGTTTGTCTTCTTCTTTCATCACCAAAGGCATCTGACTTGTTGTAAGATAAAGTACTACCTTACTATACAGATGTCTCATTTCTGTTAAAAACAGACATGCTGCATTTTCACCTCTGTAGATAACAGGCTCTGAATGCTGTCTGTCTGACCTAACAATAATGTATGCAAAAGAACACACCACTTGGTCACTCAACTTTATAGTCTTTGGTAATGATTCTGGAACAGGACCTTCATATGGTACAACCAGTGATTCAAAATCAGCATACACAACAAACGGCAGCTTTTGTTGATTCCCATAGTTCTTAAAACACACTTGACTACCAGGATCTGGATACTTAAGTACTGTTTGAATGTCATCAGCTGACCTACAATTTAAAACATGTTTGTGTGCCACTGCAATAGAAAAAAATCTTTGTAAACATCTTTTACACACTTCCTGTTTCCTACCATATTTTGATACATGATTATGAATTAGACGTGACATACTCCTGATAATTGTGTAGTGAAAGTTATTATCATCACCGATTATTAACATGTCAACATGTTTATCTTCTGACTGTCCGTATGTTGGAGCAAGTGGTGATACTCTAATGGTTTGTAACTTGTCAACAGGCTCATTATCCCATACAAACACATTTACAGATATCCCAGGATTTAGTTTTTCAAACAAGTCTATGTCTTCTATTTTAACAGGGAACTCAATGCCACTGAAGTTGAGTTCATTTACAAATTTAGTGTAGTTAGATACACGTTCAGGTTTTGATTTTACAAAGTGTAATTTAGCAAGCACACACCACATGAAACAATAGTTGTCATTGTTCTGAATATTAACAACAGCCATTTCGTTTGCAACCTCTTTTGGCAGTGGCAACCATGATTTACCTAATATAGGATGATACCTTGACTGTTTCAATTGTAGTTCATGTACATGACCTTCGTGCCAACCAGACCCCTTCATTTTTGCACTGTCAATTGCTTGGAGGAAGTCAGGCAATAGTCTGTCTCTAAACACGTTCTCCAATTTTCTTCTTGTGTTAACTGTGTGTTGTCTTGTCGAGATATACGATACAATCACTTCACCATCTACTCTAGTGAATTCTATTTTAGCAACAACATAAATCTTTACACTGCCTGTAAGAAGATTATCTTGTATGACAGAAAAAGAGTTTTCTATTGATTCATAGACATTATTAGTATTTGATATAGGCAAGTCTGTTGTGTGAAACACATTTCCTAAGCCTGATGAGCTTGATGGGTTTTGAGAATTGTCCATCATTTTTATTTGTCTGACAAAATAATAATAAAAATATTAATGTTGACTATTCTGGCGCTGCATGTGCAATACCACTTTATTAACTGTAACACCGTTAATATAAACATTTAGTTTGTGCAGTTGTTTAAATATGTTATAACAAAGTTCCTCTAGCCAGAGCAAGTGGTCATTATCATTAACTTTAAACGTAGGCGTCTTTAAATCAATTGTCATGCACTCCACATCTGGAAGCTCATCAACATAATCCAAAGTCACACTATATGTTGCATATATCTCCACTGGTGCTGAAAAGATTATGTGAGTCTGTTTGGATGATGATTTTAAGTCGGTAAAGTGCTCAACATCTTTGAAGCAGTGTGAGATATCAAGCACTTGCATGATTTGTCCGTCTGTCATTTTTATTAGTCAAAACAAATGTATAAATTAATTTACTAACTCATACCCTGTGGGCTGATCTGTCTTTAAAATCAGCTTTAAATGCTTAGTTAATTTCAGTTTATTTTTTACATCATCCCGTTCATGCTTATTTGGTATGACATCGTTTTCTCTGAGACAGTCTTCAAAGCTGTCACAATCCTTACAGTAAAACAAACAGATAAACTTTAACTGTTCTCGAAAATCTTTCAGTACAGCATTATATTTCTGAGTTAGAATCCATACACTTATGTTTGCGTGTCTGCCACTAAAGGCCAGTTTTGCTAATGTGTTTCTTTTTTTGACAATGTCTTTCTCTGCAGAACAGTCATCAACTATGAACAAAGTTGGCTGCCCTTCAAATTGCTTGTAAACATACTGTAGGTAGTCGTTCAGTTTTTTCTCATGGTCAACTAAGTAAATGTTGCTGTCAGTCCAAATGAATAAACGGTTGTGATAAACTTTGTTGTGTTTTATTGTAGGACAGAATATCACAATGTTTTTGAAATGGTGGATGTATCTTGTTTGTAAGAGGTTAAGTACAAATTCAGTTTTACCACACCCTGTGGCACCACAAAACAAACCACAGTGTGGGTCGAGTGTCATCAAGTTCATTTTAATACAGAATATAATTTTAATACAAGTGACCACTTAGTCTGCACTCTTGTATGTTCAGTTGTGCGTCATAAATCAGATACAAATATATATTTATTGCTTTGGCTTTTTCAGTCTTTTTTTGTATCTGAATTGTAATCCCATCACTACCATTTTCAACAGTTCGACCTGACCCATGAAGATAATCATCGTCCTTACTGCGAAGGTCTAACCAAAGAGCATATTTATTTGTCAGATATTGTCCAATCCTTACGTCATACATATGAAAATCTGTACACGCAATGTTTGCTGGTTTATCTCTAATCCTTCCACCTGCAAAATACTTTGTGATCTCGTCGTAGTGCTGATAAGGTAACATTCCAGATGCGTACACTTGTTTTGGACGGCCTTCGATTGTACAAGACAAATGTGTAATCTTAGGATTGTAGAATTTTTCTGAATCCCTTTTGTATGGAGCCGCTGGTTCAACAAACAACATAAGAATGCCTTTCAGTGACCTGGCAGGTGTGTTCAAGTTTATATTCCACATTGGGTCGCTCTTGTCTTTATGCATTAAACTATGTCTAATCACCCTGTCATAATAAATTGGCAGTTTTGTCTGGTACTGATTTTGAATGAGTCTAGATAGTTCTGTGTGTGTGACAATTTCATATTCCAAAGAAATGTTAGAAATTTTGTATGTTGCATTGAGATCAGATGATTTAATAACTTTCGAGTAGTCATTGAAAGTTAGTTCAAAACTCAGACGGTCATTCACTGCTCCTTGGTATTAAGTGAAATGAGCTGTTAGGATTTCAAACTCAAGTGGGATGTAAAATCTGGTTCCATATGTTTCAGCTAATATAACATCCTTGGTGGTATTAGTTGTTTTATCTTTTGCATCGATTCGAAGTTTCATAATATTATCAGACTGTATACCTTGATAAATACTATCTTCGCTTTCTTCCCGTGTAAGCCAAAGATCTTTCTAACAGTAGAACACATCAGCATCGTCAAGACTAAACACTTCCTGTCCTTCAAGTTTTACCTTAATAGTTCTAATAATTGCTCTGCCAAGATTGTTAACTAGTGTTCTGTTTACGTCTGTGTCTGATGATAGTTCAATATTAAATGCTAGGCATGCAGTGCCAGGAACAATAACGTCACTGGGCCCTAGGTTTGGAAACTTGACTGTAAGTGTTTGGTTCTGATCTATGGTACTTGGATTGTTTGTGATGACAATTGATTGTCTAATTCCCTTAACACCAAGAGGCTCACGTAGTTTTCTATATGGGTCTAGCTTTGATCTGTAAGACGATGTCATTTTTATTATGCACAATAAAAAATATTTATTTAAAAAAACGATGAATGCGGGATTGATTGATTGATTGTACATTGCTTAATGTCCCGACAGCAACAAGGCTTTCTCAGGACGTGCCTGCACTGCTTGTGAAAAAATAAAAAATAAACAGAACATTGAATGTATGTCGCCAGCCGGTCAAATACGTTAAATAAATCTAACACATGGGGGATGAATGTGGGAGGATTTAATCATGAAGATTTTGAAATGGATGACATGTATGATTTTGGTAATACAACAGATATGACAGATATGACTGGTACAAGAAATACTTACAGTTTACGTCATGAACTTTTAGAAACCAAAGTGAACTCGTTTAATGATCATGTTGGTGATCGCCCAGACAACATAGATCCTAATCAGTTGACCTTGATGGCAAGGGTCATTTATATTTAAAACTGTTGACAAAGGAAAAGTACTATTGACTAACAAAAAAGACCCTGGTAAGTTTAGGGCTTTAAGTACAATCAAAAATGAAGGTGGTGTTGGTGCCTTGCATCAACTTGGAATTGGAGGGTCTCCTGTCATGCCACGTCTTGTTAGTGTGCTTCACGACACGCAAACAAAGTTACCAATGGCACAACAAATTGAAATGGCAGCAGTAACAAGCCTACCAGAAATAGCAAACACAGTGATACAAGAAGCCTTATTTACAGAAGGACAAATAAATGATGCTATTAAAACAATAGATGGCCCACCTTTGTCAATGTGGGAGATAATGTGGTTGGATAAATCTCTGCAGATGATAAGAGGTGAGATGGTAAATAACATGGCCAAACTATTAGGTGAGCTTGATAAACACATAGAACATGAAAAAGAGAAACTGGCTGCAGCTGACAATGGGAATCTTGACACAGAAATGAAAGAAAGAATACAACACAGACTAAATGATTTGCAGATAGAAAGATCAGGAAGGTTAGAAACGATTAGTATTGGAAGAGAAAAACTAAAACCACAGGTCAACAGGATTAGAGAAACTATTCAGAAAATACTTCACGAAGACACAGCTCTGGCTGAAAGACTTAAAACACTTTTCAGAGAACAGGGTATCACAATTGCGAGTTTAATTACTGTATCTGGGGTTTATTATCAGTATTATTGTATTAGCTGTCTCTGAACCCGGGATTGTTGGTTCTCTACCTCCAGCACCACCAGGTCCACCGGCTCCAACAGACCCAAAAGATTTACAGTCATGGGTAAAGAAACAACTGTCTCACATATCAGACTTGCTTAAGAAATTGGCTGTGAAAGCAATGGACGCATTGCCTGGTATAATAGGTACAGTTGTCAGTTGGCTTATTAGTACAGCAGCAAAGGTAGTCGGGTTTATGACAGAAAATGTGTGGGTCTTTTTGGTTACAGTAATAATAATAATAATAATAATTACGGTATTTATAATGCGCTTATCTTATAATAATTATAACTCTAAGCGCACACTCACAACTCGCGCACGCATGCGCATGCTTTAGACAATGACTCACGTACCACAAACAGTGAAATACATTACGATGGTCAGCTTGGGGTGGGGAGTGTGGTGATATAGTGCTAAAACTGTTGAAAGAGGTGAGTTTTGAGGGCGGACTGGAAGGAGGAGAGAGAGTGTTTCTGACGGAGAGAGAGTGGGAGAGTGTTCCAGGTGGATGGACCATAGACGGAGAAGGAGCGGGGGCCGAAAGTGTTAAGTTTGGTGCGAGGGATGTGGAGGCGGAGAGGGTCGGAGGCAGAGCGGAGAGAGCGGGAAGGTGTGTAGGGGTGAAGTAAGTTAGAGAGATAGGCAGGAGCGCAGTTGTTCAGGGATTTGTAGCAGAGAGACAGAACTTTGTATTGGATGCGTTGGGGGATTGGGAGCCAGTGGAGGAGTTTGAGCAGGGGTGTGATGTGGTCGGATTTTTTCTTTCTGAGGACGAGGCGGGCAGCATTGTTCTGGACGCGCTGGAGAGTGAAGATGGTGGAGTGAGGGAGACCGGAAAGGAGAGAGTTGCAATAGTCGATGCGAGATAAGATGAGAGAGACAGCAAGTTTGGTGGCAGCTTCGGTAGTGAGGTATTTTCTGATCTGACTGATGCGGCGGAGGTGGAAATAGCATGCCTGGGTCGTGGCGGAGACGAAGCTGGTCATGGACAGAGAGGAATCGAGGATGACGCCGAGGTTCTTGGCCGAGTCAGAGAGGGAGATGGGGGTGCTATCGAGTTGAAGGTGGAGAGAGGGAGGGAGCTGGGAGAGTTTCTGGCGAGTGCCTACCAGCATGGCTTCCGTTTTGTCGTCGTTCAGTTTCAGTTTGTTTGCTGTCATCCAGTTTTTCATGTCTTCGTAGCAGTCAGCCGTGCGAGTCAGTAGTGACTGAGTGTTGTCGAGTTTGTCATTGTCTTGCAGTTGTGAGTCGTCAGCGTAGAGGTGGTGGTGTATGCGGTGAGACTGGATGATGTTGGACAGAGGAGAGGTGTAGAGTGTGAAAAGGACCGGGCCCAGGACGGATCCCTGTGGAACTCCGCAGGAGAGCGTTACCGGGTTGGAAGAGATGCCGTTGATGGTGACGTACTGCTGTCTGTCGGAGAGGTAGGAGAGAAACCAGGAGTGAGCAGAGTCGGTGATGCCGAAGGAGTGGTGGAGTCGGTGGAGGAGGATAGAGTGGTCTATAGTGTCAAAGGCGGCAGAGAGATCGAGTAGTGTAAGAAGGGAGATGTTGCCAGAGTCGGTGGAGAGAAGCAGCTCGTTTAAGATATGTAGAAGGGCTGTTTCAGTGCTGTGATGTTTGCGATAGGCAGACTGGAATGGACTGAGGAGGTTGTTGTCGGTGAGATGGAGGTTGAGCTGGTTGAGAACAACCTTCTCAAGAAGCTTGGACAGGAAAGAGAGATTGGAGACTGGGCGATAGTTCTTGAGTTCGTTTGGGTCGAGGTTGTGTTTTTTGAGGAGAGGACGGACGATGGCGGACTTGAAGATATCGGGGACGGAGCCGTTTTCTAGAGATGCGTTGATGATGTCGGTAATGAAGGGTAGAAGTTTTGGAAGGCCGTCATGGTAGAGAGAAGCTGGGAGGGGGTCAAGATCGCAGGTTTTGAAGGGCATGGACTTTATGGTCTTGAGGACTTCATCCTGAGAGACGGGGCGGAAGGACGAGAGGGGAGTGCCGGAAAAGGTGGGGTCGGGAGGGCAAGGCGGAGGAGGCAGGGTGTCGAGTGTGTCACGCAGATTTTGGATTTTGTCCGAAAAATAGGTAGAGAAAGCAGACGGGAGTTCTTCTTTGCTATGTGTGTTGGGGAGAGGAGAGTCTTTAGAAGTGCCTAGGAGTGTGTTCATGGTGGCGTAGAGGGTTTTGGAAGAGGTGGATTCCAGGATTTGGTTTTGAAGGTGTTTGCGTTTAGATTCGGAGATCATTTTGCAGACTTTGGATCTAGTTGTTTGGAAGATCTGTCTGTGAACGGTGAGGTCAGTTGAGCGCCAGAGGCGTTCCACTTGTCGGCGCTCGCGCTTGGCCTCAGCTATATCATCAGTGAGCCAGGGCGAGGGGAGTCGGTTGGGTATGGAGCAGGTGGTGACAGGGGCATGGGTGTCTAGAAGTTTTCGAAGGGAGGAATCGAAATGGGATGCAAGATCGGGAGAGGGGGCGGGGTCCGAGAGAAGGTCGACAGCTTTGTCGAAGAAGCTCTCGCGGTTGACAGATTTTAGTTTGCGGCGAGAGACAACGAGCTTGGTTTTTTTCGGGGGAGGTAGATTGAGGGAGACGAGAATAGCGAAGTGGTCAGAGGGAAGCACAGTGGAGGTGTCAGAGTCGAGAAAGAGTTGATCGGAGGTGCGGGTGATGATTCAGTCGAGGGTGTGGCCAAGTCGGTGGGTGGGTTTAGTGATGTGTTGTGTAAGATTGTGGTTTGAAAGTGACGTGCAGAGGCGTTTTGTGTCAGGGTGGTCGGGTTTGTCAAAGTGGAAGTTAAAGTCGCCTAGAAGGATGTGTTTTCCGGGTCGTGTGCTGTAGTGGTCGAGGAGGAGGTCGAACTCGGTGAGGAACATGGATTTTGTGAGTTTGTTTTGAGAGCTTGGAGGGGGGCGATATATACATGAGAAAATGAGGGACTGGCCAGGGAGTGTTGCTACGGCCTCGACAGATTCAAAGGAGGGATGAGCAAAAGGTAGAGACTGAGAGAAGGAGAGGTGAGCGGAAAGACAGTCCCTGTAGATGATGGCAATGCCACCCCCTCTGAAAGCGCGCGGGAAGGAGGCCAGGCGGTAGCCACTCAGAGTGACGCTGGCGATGATGGGTTCGTCGCCAGCCGAGCGGAGCCACGTTTCGGTGATCACGACAATATCTAGGTCATTGTCTAGAATGAAGTCGGAAATCACGTCAGCTTTGCCATCTTTGCAGACAGACTGGGCATTAAATAGACACAGTTTTAGGTTGGAAGAGACAGCAGAGGGAGAGGGAGAAGAAACGGACGAAGAAGAGGACAGAGGAGGGGGAGGGTAGGGAGGGGGGAGAGAGGATGGAGGGGGGAAAGAGGTGTGAGGGGTGGAGTGGGGAGGAGGAACAGTCGGGGAAGGATAACCGGGTAAGAAAGAGGATGCGAGAGGAGGGTGGGGTGGGGGGAGGGGAGAGGAAGGGGAGTAGGAAAAGAAGAGGGAGGGGGAGGGTGACGGGGAGGAAAAAGGGGGAGGAGGGGACGAGGAGGAGAAAGCAGGCGAAGGAGGAGGGGGTGAGGGGAGGAAGGGGGATGAGGGTGGGGGAGTGGGCAGCCGAGGAGGGCATGGAGCAGTGAATGAGAAAGGGAGGAGAAGAAGGAAGGGGGAGGAGGCGGGGGGAGGCGGAAGGGGTGGAAGGGCATTGGAAGAGATGAAGAAGTGTGTGGTAGTGTGTGTGTTTGTGCGTCCTGCCTTCTGCTAATTCCGCCCCTGCGGCCTCTCTTGCGCAATCGGATGCCGCGTAAGGCGACTGCAACACTGTCGGCGACACCAGATGCGGAGTGGGTGGCATGGTGACGTAGAGATAGCAGTTGTTGGCGTGTGTATCTGATAAGCATGATTATTTGTGAGGACAAGAAAGAGAAAGACGGGAAGAGGGTGCAGCAGGGTGTATGAGTAAGTGTGTGTGTGCCGAAGTGTGTGAGCGGTGCGGTAGGGAAGAGACGCAATGGAGAAAACTGATGTACAGTAGGTGTATGTGTGTGTGTGCCGGTCGGTGTGAGTGTGGTAGGGGAGCGACGCTGGTAATACGCGAAACCTACACTGAAAGGGCAAAATGGATACGGGGGAGAAATATAACAAGCGGCACACAATCCGCCCGGTCGGTCAGCGGCGATCTCGGGCCGGACAAAAAGCTCCGAAAAACAAAGGTGGGGAGGGCGAGATGTCGACCAGGGATCACAGATTTGGGGCTGGACACGTAAAACCTATAGGACGGTAGGGACACGGACAACAATCAAGCAACAGATGTGGCCGCGTAAGGCAGACAGCCTCGCACAGTAAACACTTCACCCATTAGCGCGCAGCACTGACATAGAACAAAGCAGCGAAGAGGCCCGCGGATCAATGCGGACCCACGCTGCGGAAGAGGCAGAAATGGCGGCGTAAACAAATTCAATCGAAAGACTATTCAATACGATACCACTCGAACAGCATCCGCATCCGACGAAAAACAAGCATACAATCCTCATCAGCACACTCTTATACAATACTCAGCAGCTTTCAGCAGACAAAAACACAGTACATCCAAAGAAAAAGCACTAAACACTGAGAGCACAAAAACGTGGCGGTCGACCAAACAAAATGGCGCCCATACAGTAGGAGGGTTAATGGTGGGTTATTTAATGAAACAGGTAAAGAAGTAAAACCCCTAATCCCGTTAGGCCTATTAACAATGCTGTTCTTTCTGACTCATGTGTATCAGGGGTTGGTGATGGTGTTACATCTTGCATTACTGTTGGGGCTGGGGCTGGGGCTGGGGTAGGGTTAGGGGAAGTAAACCGTCTGTAATGATTTTAATGACTGGACATGTGTGGTTGTTGCTCCTAAGTTCACAGTCTGATTGAGACCAAGTTTTTGACCATCACCTGCAACTATTTTTTCGTTATTATAATTTGTTATTGTCCCCATTTGTAATTGAAGGTCAGATGGTAACATGTATAACCCGATGCCAACTACAAAGTCAACTTTTCATCTGGCATATCTGAGTACATCTTGGTAGCGTTGTATGCTTGATGGGAGATCTACTGTTGAATTAATTGAATCTTCTAAGTTTGCGAGAAACTGTTTTTGTGCTTCGAACTTTCCACTTCCATTCAAAATGTTTGATTTTGTTAATGATTGTGCTCCAAGTATACACCAGACATATGTTCTGATAGACTCATTTACGCTCTCGACTCCCGCTTGAGTAAACCCGTCACTCCTGTCTAAAAAAAATGTGGTCCAGGCATTAGACTGTTTCTGTTCTATTGATCCTAACCAGACTTGTGATTTTGATGAGAATGAAGTGTAACCAGGGTAGTAATCTTGAGGGTATTGTCTGTGACTCATAGCATAATACAATGTACCCATGCCATTTTGATCATCAAGTTTTTGTGTGAAGTCATACCTGGTACTGATGTTAAATTCATTACATATACGTTCAAATGCTTTCATATCCATGGGGTTGTTATACCTGTTGAAACTGGATTCAGTAGGTAGTGGGGTATGCAGTTCTGACAGTATTCTTCTAAGCTGGTAATACATGTGGAAACGATACACAGACCTAATCAGCTTGTTTGAGTGATTCAAGTGGTCTGTAAAGGAAACACCACAACCTGTAGTTGAACACAATATAGCAAAGTTAAGTTGGTTTTGAAACATCTGTAGAGGGCTTGAGGACCACTTTCTTGCAGTAGCATTGTCTGTTATTGGAGGGTTTAGGTAATGATCAAAGGGGTTGGGTACTTTCACTTGAAATAAATCTTTTTCCGACAGAGCTATATCAAGCTAATTTAGTTGAACTATTTTCTGTTCATAAGTAGGAGCGACATTGTATTTGGCATCCACATTAAATTGAAATGCGTTTGTAGTGGTAATGGTTGGCGATTTAAATTCCATCGTTCTTTTTTATGAGATAATAAAAATGTTTATTACATTAACAAATCTGGACACAAGCAAACCAGTGTGGTTATCTAATGGGATTGATAATCATGATGGTAGCAAGGCTGTAGCTGTCCATGAAATGTTCTACACAGTAAAATGGTTTAATGTAACAGATGATAACAATTATTATATAGAACATGCAGCTGGAATTAAGTTTGTTAGTACTGAGGGTGCTAATGTTTTACGAGCTGGGTATTATGACTTTTGTACTTTAGCTGAATGGTTTCAAAATGAATTTAAAATTAAAGCAACTTTAAATCCGGCTAACTTACTTGTTACAGTGGATTTTCCGAAAGATATTGAGTATTCATTATCATTAAGTCTTGTATAATTACTTGGGTTTTATGGCGATAAATTTTATTTTGCAGATGAAAATTGGTTAAGACCAGGCGGGCGTCATCTATTTTCACCAAAAAAACAAATAATAACTGGAATATATCCTGTTCATTTGGCAGTACACATAGTATTAAATGTTTATTTGAAAGAACTGAACACGTCTGAGAATGTTCACAATGGAAAGCCTTCAACTTTGTTGAGAAGCTTACCGACTGGAACTGCCCCTTATTGTGAAAGTGTGGCTGCTAGATTTCATAATTTGCAGTTTAAGAAATTTGGTTCTAATTTCTTTGAGTCACTGTGTTTATCTGTAACTAATCAGGATGACAAACCAGTTGTGATGCATGATTTTAGTGTTGTGTTAGAAGTTAAATAATTTTATTTTTGTTATAAAAATGAGTGCTGGTCCAAAGTCGAGAATCATACCAGTTGCGTGTCCAGTAACAGAGTTGAAAGATTTGGCTGATGTACAGGATTTTGAGAAAGAAGGAGAAATCAGAGAAATATATTGTTTTGAACTTGATTCAACTGACATGTTTAGGCGAAAAGTAATTGATGACATGAAGGACGGTGAAAGACCGATTCCTAAACTTGGTCAGCTGCGTGATGTTACTGTACCTACTCCGCCTGTAAATAATGCGCCCTACAACTTAATACATGTGGGTAATAAATGGGTAATTTCACCTGTAACTGTTCCACCACCCACAATTGACTGGGACATAAAGTTGGAATTCATTAGTCCCTATGTATATACTGATGATGAAGATGCCTTAGTGTTTAGAAAAGTTGTTAACTCTGGGCCATTGATTGTAAGTCTTGTTCCAAGCTTTGCACCAGACAACAATAGCAGAGAAAAACTGAAAGTACAGGAGTACGAAAAAAGACGGTATCTTCTTACACATAGAAAAAAATAGATCAGATGCAAAAGTTGTGTTTGCACCAGCAAACTTTAGAATTGCAAGAGAAGTGACAATAGTATTTGAAATTATCGTGAGATCTGTAACTTCTGTGAAAGAGGCAGATATAGCACAGGGAATAAAGCTTACATGGGATAACACATTGACAGAGTCAACAAAGGTTTTTATTGCCATTAGAAAAAAATGTAGATGTTTTTGAGGTTTTGAGCAGTGTTCCAGCTGTCAAAATATTAGTTGACAAAACATTTGTTGTTTTTATAAGTTTTATAAAACTAGAACACATTGATCTTGTTTCGTTTTATTACGCCAGCAAATTGTATACTTTTGACAAGTTGCAAAATGTAATCACTGATTAAATAAAAAAAATATTTGTCAATAAAAAAAATGGTAAACTTCTATCCGCAACTACCGACTCTTGAGTCTGTGATGATGCTTGCGCCTGATCCGCATGCGACAGCTGTTCCAAATGCACCCGATAAAACATTACAGGTAGACGCATTCAGAATAAATAATATTACAGAAGCAATTAAATAGTTGGAAAGTAAAGAGGCGAGGTACTCCAGGTGTAAAAGGAGGTATAAGTCAGTATTTAATTCTGTACAAAACACTTCAATGGCTGTTGGTGCAGTTTCAGCTGGATGTTCTGTAGGGGGTATTGTTCTGTTGAATTGGAAGTTTAATTGGAATTGCAGTTGAGGGTGTTAGCGTTGCTACATGCCTGGCTTGCTTTTGTTTGGAAGCCCTAAACAAGAAGAATAAGAGTACTTTATTATCTCGAAAAGAGAAATTCGGTTGTGGTACATTTATAACAAATAGTACAAACAAGACATAAAACATTATAGCATAATTATGAACATTTTCTCCCTGCACTTGCACAGCTACAAATTCCAAATGGATATAAAGTAAACACTACAAAAACTTTACACATAACTCTTACACATCTCACACAAACATCTTTTATGGACTGAACTGAGCGGCACTTATACATTCACACCCACCTCTACATATGCATACATAATACGTGTGTTTCAACCTAGTCCTAACCCTCACTACTTATTATACAAACGTCTCAGTACATTATTACACATTATTACACAAGCTGCATAATTAAAGTCTACCGTAGTAAAATAATTATTGGGTAAACACTCAGTAACAACAATCCCAGTATGTCCATGTTCACCACCAAATAAAACACAATATAATCACTTCTCTAAAATCAACAAGCTCCATTCCTACTGACTGCACAGGTAAAGGGGGATAGGGGGAGGAGTTAGGTTTGGGTATGTGTGGATGTACCTACAGATTGCTTAGAGTGATGGATTTGGGGATGAAACTGTGCTGTAGTCTAAGTGTTCTAGCTTTGTGCGTGTGGAGTCTGCGACCAGAGGGGAGGAGTTCATAGAGGTTTCACACGAAGTTACAGAAACATGAAGCATTGAGTACGCTGGCTGGTGCGAAGTTGAGCAGTATGAAACTTATTATTAGTAAGGCATTGGACGATAATGTTATTGATGATATTGAATTTAAGAGAGTGCAGGATGATTTTTACAATTACAAGAAACAGAAGTCAGAAATACAGAATAAAATGCGTAGTCAATCTCCCGTAAATGTTGAAGAACTAAAAGCCAGTTTTTTAGAGATGGGAAAACAGATCGGAGTTCAGGAAACCACAGAAAAAACTACACAATCTTTTAAACAAATAAAAATCAAATTTGTTAATCAATCAATATGTTTGTCATATGCTTCGCAGAGAGATGACACTTCATTTACACCACTTGTGCCTGATTATTTAGCCCCATCTGCACCACCCTCAGAGTATTATTGAAAATTTTTTTTTTATTGTCCTTGTATCTTGTCAAATTTGTCCGAGTAAGTTGTGACTGGAGTCAAGTTGTTGCACGAACTTGTAAGAACTTACAGTAAGCGTTTTGAGCGTGAAGGGATTTTGGACATCAAAACATACAGAAAACCGACAGAAACTTATCAGTACCTACAACGGGATTCAGCGCACCCTAAACACGTCTTTAAGGCCCTAATCAAGGGCGAAACAACCAGGTATGTGAAAACCAACAGCAACATAGCAGATCTACATAAACAGATCCATATGTTTCACGACAAAATGAGAGACCGTGGATATAAACAAACGGAACTCGCGCAAGAAACTGACAAAATACTCGCGAAAGACAGAAAGCAACTCCTAGCGGAAAGACAGAGGAAAACAGGAAAGACACCGTTGGTTATGGTTACCCCATACTACCCCAATGTCAAACACCTACAAAGGAAAATTCGAACACACTGGCACCACATGACAAGAGACCTCGAGTGCAAAACACTCTTCCCCAACCCACCGCTGATCGCCTATAAGCGGCATAAAAACATAAAGGATATGATTATATCATCGAAACTCAACACAGAAAGAGACATAGACAGGTCTGCTATCGACACAAGCAAAAGACAAGAGGACAACACCGGACTACTAACCACCATGGAAACAACGGCCCTCTAGACGAGGGCTAAGGTTAATCACGGTCGACCGAAAGCAGGAAACCCCATCCACCTACCCACAACAAGACGGATCACGCATAACCCCCTTCACACTCCCGCTCTCAGCAACAGGGAAACCAGCCATACGCACGGCATGTAGATAAAACCCCGAAGAATACCTAAATCCACCGACCCCGACAAGGGAAAGAAAAGGATTTAAGAAACATACAGCGTTCCACATAATCCAATTTACCCCATGGACCCAACAAGAATTGGACCCTCTGGCACGAGGAAAGGAGACGAACATCGCCCCTAAGTCCGCGACAAACGCACAACAACAGCTGGACAGATCACAGATACCCCGGGGCAGCGATACAACTAAACCTCCTCTCCCCCGTTTGGCCCTTAAGACAACTAGACATACGAAAAGAAAGCGATTAAACCCACTACCCTACTCCAACGAGATAACTTTTGACCCCCACAGAAAGATCAAGCCCCATCAACGAGGATCCACCACCGCGTCAAAGGAAAGACGGCTAATCCCACTACACAGACCAGCGATTTGCTTTTTCCCCCCTAAAGCTCATTTGGCCAAAGATATTGCGTAACCTTCAGGCGCAGCCTAAACACTGCCCGCCAAGCTCATCCTTCTCTACACACCCCACCATACTTCAAGAGACGGAATTCCACTAACGGAATAGGAAGAACACAGGACATCACAACAGAAGCATCGCACCCACCGACAGAAAAAGAGCCCTCTACCTTAAACTACAATAAAAACAATAGGCCGGTTCCCTGACGAGCATATCGGAGCCTGTAATTACACACTACGAATACCGATCGAAACGCCTCCCGAGTGCTTCACAAACTGCAGCGACCACAAACGACTCGGATGATAACAGGCGTCGGGACCAGAGTGACAGGACGCATACCTGGGTGGGACCAGTCTTTCTTTACTCCAAGGGACCAGAGTGACCGGATGCATACCTGGGTGGGACCGGTGTTGCTTGTTTACCACTGATCTGAAGGTGCGTAGCACCGACCTGACTAGGACCCGTGAATAGCCACCCGATTTTTTTAGGGTCGTTTGCTATCCTCAGCAATGTGCAAAACCAGTCACTTTGGTTTCACCTACGCCTCGCTTTCAAATCCTGGCATAATATGCCCATCTCATTCTCCTTTCACTCGGACTGTGCGAACAGGAAAAGAATCGCATCTTTATTGCTCTACTGGACCATCAAGATTGAATCGACAAACACACGAAGGGACTAAGCGTAATACAGCGGCCCACCATCACTCATCTTCACTTCGCCAGAGTGATGATGCAATCAGGATGACGCCACCGCTATCGGCCCCACGCGCGCACCGTTAGGAGTGGCCACGCTTCAATGCACACAACCCCCAACCTCAGTCTCACCGTCCTCAGGGGATCGGAACACTGATTCAACGAAGCAGAGAGCGCCTCTTAATTAAGAGGAGATAGCTCATATCAGTGCCGGTAGAAGAGCAATCCAACCAGCTCACTTTCTAGCAAACACTTACGGAAGACGGACGTGTCAGGACAGATGTTTACTCTAAGCATCCAGGGAAAACACCATCAACAGACAACTACCTCTCATCCCCACGCCGATACGGCTGACAGAGATATAGCATACCACAAAAATGGACCGGCCGACATAGAAGATAGACTCCACCTGCAACCAAGGTCACAAGACGCTATCTCACACGGACAGCGGGCGACCAGTCCGACCGCGACAGCCGACCAATGAGATTCGACCATACGTCTTCGGCACGCGCGCTGCACTAAGCCGCTCTGCCCTCACACCCAGCAAAGCCTCATTCGAAGCGAGACGACGAAGGAAACAACAGCTGCCAGCCCTAACTCCGCCAGAAACGGCGATCAAGACCCAAGAATTCTATGTCAACGGAGAACTACAAGCAAGAAGAAAGTCATCCCACACCTGAAACAGGGTGGTCGAGACCCTTTCCCCACACTGGAAAAGGGTGGATGGAACGAATACAACCAAGAAAACCACAAGCAAAAAGGAGCTCTTCGACCATTCTCCCACACCTATAATAGGGTGGTTGAGACCCACTCCCACACCTATAATAGGGTGGTTGAGACCCACTCCCACACCTATAATAGGGTGGTTGAGACCCACTCCCACACCTATAATAGGGTGGTTGAGACCCACTCTCCCACACCTATAATAGGGTGGTTGAAACGCATTCCCCACACCTGAGAAAGGATGGATGGAACGAAAACCACCAAGTAACTCGTCCGGCCCCACGGCTGAAAAAGGCTGGAAATCCAGGTGGAAAAACATAACACCACACGACCACGACAAGCTAGAACAAGCGACAAACTACACTGCGATCCTATTTTCTGCTGATTTAACAAGACACGTGTGAGCCAGCTACTCAACCGAAGCCAACACTGTTCGGCCGGGCCCAGCAGCCCCCACGGCAAAACCCTCAACTGAAGTGACATCTGTCATAAATCGCTACATGCTATGACGTCATACTGTTTGCGAAAAGACTTACCTCCCACCAACGAGAAAGGCAAGCCACCATGTGTACAATACAGACTAAGAATAGAGGAAACGGACACTGCATACTTCACATCGACCACAAAACAACGCAGCACCAACTTTAATCTACAACACCAGGCAACACTGGTCACAAAGAACTCGTCTGAAAGCGCACAAAAGTGAAAGGAGGATTGCGGAAACACTCGCAACAAGCGAGGCCAACTATTCTGTGAAGCACTCGAAGAAATGAAGGCCACTCTACAACGACAAAACCCGGCACCTACCACCAAAACCGTATACAATTCAGGCGGCCCAACAAGCCAACGGCAACAACAGCGATCAACGAAACGACAGCCACACCAAAACAGTCGCAACAGCTACGACATTAAGCTGATTTTAAAGCACTATCAACTGTGAGATATGCACCACGGCAACACTGCGTACCATCTACACAGAGGACAATACTACGAACACCAGTCTGTTGCATGTAAGGAAACACATCCACACAAACAACCGGCATCGTCTACAAACACGAATACACTGAGAATCAACAACAACAACAACGACGCTAAGTCTGGGAGTGATCCGTCAAAACGGACGGATAAATAAACAAAGAATATGACTCCCACGTCCATACACGCAGACGCCCAACGCTTCCTTGTGATTTATCGCAGCTAAGTCCCACTGAGCAGGCCGGAAATGACCTTGGACCTGACAGGCACAAGCGCCAAGATAACAGAAGACGCGGCGATACAATCATATCCCGACATAAGACTGGACCCTGCAAGGATTTGAAAGCGATCATACTGGACATCAATTACACCGCGTCAGGAATACTGCAAATATTTGAAAGCGATCACACTGGACATCAATAACACCGCATCAGAAATACTGCACGGATTTGAAAGCGATCATACTGGACATCAATAACACACCGCGTCAGGAACACTGCACGGATTTGAAAGCGATCATACTGGACATCAAGAACACCGCGTCAGGAATACTGCACGGATTTGAAAGCGATCATACTGGACATCAATAATGCCGCGTCAGGACTACAGTTACATGCACGGACTATACTGACAACATGTCCTAATGTAAGGAATAAAATGCGACACACCGAGAGGAATACACCAAGGATTGGAATGAGAATTGTAGGCCGGTTCCCTGATGAGTAAATCGGAGCCTGTAGTTACTAACTACGAATACCGATCGAAACGCCCCCGAGTGCTTCACATTCTTCTGCTCGGATATTATGAGGCATCGGGACCAGAGTGACCGGATGCATACCTGGGTGGGACCGGTCTTGCTTGTTTACCACCAAAGTTCTTATGGTAAGTAATTAATAAGTTCTTATGGTAAGTAACTTAAAGGTTACCTCTGCAGGTTCCTAAAATTTGGTTGTAACTTGTTAGTAAGTATAAAGTTCTACTTGAGAAAATAATGTTCCTCAGAAATCAACTTTAACAGGGGATGTGTAAAATGTCATTAGACTATTTAACCGAGGGCACTGTCAAAATATGGTTTGATTTTGAGAGAAACGGCAGTGTGGACGTTAACGTCCTTAATTAGTAATTAATTAAGGTAAACGTAAGACAATGGGTAATTGGGCCATTATTGCACTCGACAATACAGATGATTATTCTCATGAGCCAGTGTTTGTTTCAAAATACGGTTTTGGTGCCAGTGAGGTAGAAATTATGTTAGCGCCGAGAGAGTTGTGAGTGTTTAAGATTAAAATTGAATAGTTTTAGTGTATCTGTTTGGCTCCTGAGGATCCGGTGGTTGTGTAAAGTACATTTACTAATCTCTGCTTAAACCATTTTGCATCCATTTTGTTTTTCCCCATAAAGATCTTTCCCGTTGAGTTGACGATGATTATAAATGACTTTGCCGTTTGGTGATGAATTAACACATTCTACCTCAGGACCGAAAGCCCCAAATTCTGAAGTTGCCCTCCAAAGGACTGTGTAACAAGGGTATAGATAGATCGAGCATGATAGTTCTAGGGTGTTGCCAGAATAGCTTGGCGCCTAAGGGCGCCAAGTTATTCTGGCACCACCCTGGAACTGTCATGCTCGATCCATGTCTTGCTGAGGTGTGTCGGGGCTGAATGAGTTAAACAAGATGTGAGGAACCATAACCCACAGAAACCTGCGCAACGTGAACCCACCCAGACGTGAATCAATCCAGAGTGTTTCACCGGACGGATTCAAGCGTTGTCAAATTGTGCTTTGTGAAATGACTAAGACTTGAGAACTGAATGGATTGAAACTTTGAGGATTGAAGCTTGGTCTAAACGGAAGTGGAATCGCAGCATCACAAATCTACACTGGGTAGTCTCACGGGTGGGTGAATTCGCTCATGACTACTACTCGCAAGAAGTTTACGACCACTCTGAACAATGGTCATTCTTTCAATAAGCACAACTGTGCCAATTTGTTTTTAACTCTTTCAGTCCCCACAGCCGTATATCCCATATTTTGGGGGCCTCATTTAATGACTATGCACCAGTTGCAAAGAGAGATCAACCATGATAATTCTACGGTAGTGCCAGATTAGCTTGGCGCCTGCTGTAGTGTGTCAGGGCTGAATGGGTTACAATTTTCTGTAGTCTTGTCCACAAAATTCCCTGATAAAATCTTAACTCTTTGTGTGTCGGTAGCTGTTTTAGTCGCGATGATTCATACAGGAAGGGTTAGAGTCCTACAGGAAGAGTTAGAGTCCTACAGGAAGGTTGAGAGTCCTTGTAGGAAGGGTTAGAGTCATACAGGAAGGGTTAGAGTCCTACATGAAGGTTGAGAGTCTTTGTAGGAAGGGTTAGAGTCCTACAGGAAGGGTTAGAGTCCTACAGGAATATTCGCGACAAAAATCTGCTACCGGCACGCAAAGGTTAACATCTGACAGAGTTGTGCTCATGCGAAATTATTACCCATTTGCAGTCTGGTCATTAATTAACTGTAAATAGTACAACTGTGTTTGCTGGATGGATTCGGGCTCTGTAGATCACGGGCCTAGATAGAGCAAATCTAGACATTTTAGCAACACTAGCCTGTGACGTCAAACACTATAACTTGTGTAGACCTTTTGACGTAACGCACAAGACGTCATTTAGAACAGATTGTGCTGACGTGACAAACGCATCACATTTGAGTGTGTGACGTAAGGCGAATAAAACATGCAGTGTGTTATGAGTCGTTATGTTTTCGTATTTGTTTTGACGTACCACACACTACAATACCCAATGCGCAAAAGGCCATCAGGCCAACGTCGGTCCGATGTCTTTGCGCACTGGAGGATAGATCTCATCATGTCATTTTCACTGCCGGGATGTCAGAAATCTTCGAATCTTATCACGTTTATTAGGGAAATAAAAAATGTGTATAATTTACAAATGAAGACAGTCCAACATATTGATACACGAAAACGCTGCAATCACACAACAATAATAATAATAATAATAATAATAATAATAATAATAATAATAATAATAATAATAATAATAATAATAATATTATTATTATTATTATTATAATTATTATTTGTTATTAATATTGTTATTATTATCATTAGTAGTAGCATCTTCATCATCATTATAATTATAATAAAGATAATAATAATACTAATGTAACAGATATCTATACAGCGTGTAATCTGATTACAATTTTAAGCGCATTGCAATCTTTACAAAAATGCTAGAAAATACAATTCCACTTTTACAAAATTAAAAGAGAAAATATGCAATATACCTATATCATTGCAACAAACTGAACAACCCTCTATATACACACGCAACATGTAGAATTAAAACAAAGCAATAAAACATTGCAACACTATAATCTTAAAAAAAACAACATCTTCTGTGATCATACTAATATTAGAAGATTTTCACCCTGTGACCATACGCGGCCTCTGTACAGCCCCCAGCAGTAAGTGAGTCAAGGTTTTTTACTGGCGACGATTGTAAAGTTTATCGGTATAACCAATGTTTGAAATTTTCTCCTACCTATAAGGTTGCGAGTGGGAGGCTAGTATTTGGCAACTCGGCCGTTGATTATCAATACATTTAGTTGCCGTCCGGAAACGTTAGTAAAAAGTGGCATAGTGACCACAACAGGCAAGTGAGTGATTTCCCTTGGTTTGTATACAATTCTGCCAGCGCTAGCCTCACCTATCTGGTTTGTGAGTATCTATAACTCGAAGCAAATTTGTAGCGTTACATTGTTGTGTAATGTTCTGTGCATATACTGTGGGAAATCAGGGTATTTACCCGACCACATAATATATAGTAATGCACCTTCGTGTTTTTGTATGTATGTTTCTCCTGCCTACTTCCTAAGTTCCGAAGAAAGACATGGGTTATAAGCGACACCTGATGCATCCTTTTTAGGGGTGTAGATGATCGTCTTGTTCTATACCTGCGTATTTCTCTGTGGGCTGGCAAATGGGTGCCTGATAGGCGGGGGCAGGGGATCTAACTGTTTGTCTGTCCAGCGCTGAGTGATTCCCCTTGGTTTGTATACAATTGTGCCAGCGCTAGCCTCACCTATCTGGTTTGTGAGTTTCACGTAATAGCAACACTCAATTACATTTTTTTTTCTGACCTACTGTTGAGTTGAAGGAAAAAAAAACTGTGACCTCTATTTTGATTTCGATTCTGCATTGAGGTTGTTCCCTTCGGCTAACAGCATTAGTCCACAAGCTAGGAAGGTCTACCGTGCACCCCCCCCCCACCCAGTACTCAATAAGATGGTTTTCAAAGTGTTCCTTAGTATGTCCTGAGATGTTTAAGCCATGTTCCCCGAAAATCCTTAGGAACACACCAGAGATATAGCCGATGGCGCAAGGGTACCCACATTCACACTCTTCGCAGGTGCTAAGATGAGGTTGAGAAACATTTTCCTCTAAATAAATCGAAATTCATTCCAAAAGCCAAAATCAGGCAATATTATATTAAGGCACACGTTGTGCAGCCTCTGCAAAAAACAGAATGAAACAATATATTGAATCTCTGGCTCACAGTGTACGTATTTGTGCACCCAGCAAACGACCATTTCCGCGAAATCGCAAAAAAAAAAGACAAAAATAATGTGTCAGATGCCTTCAGAGATTTTCTAAAGCACTGACAGTCCATTTTCAGGCTTATATCATTAAAACAGGATGTCACAATTATTATATACTTGACTAGGTGATGCTGTGATCACTATGAGTTCCACAGTGCTGATTTTGTATCCCTACCCCCAAGTTGTAAAAATACACAAAATTAATTAGAAAAAGATACTAAAGTTATTCCATTTCATTTTGACCTCTCTTTATCTATTATGTTTCAATAATGTGAGCATACGGTGCAAGAAAAAAAGGAAAGTCGGCATCCTTTACTGTACATTCGTGGTGAATGATAGCTTTTTCCCATTTGAAATTGCCGAATTGGGAAACGTACGTTGTTTCCGGTGCCCTCAGAAATGTTGTATACAACCGATAGGTCTTTGTTAGATTTTATTGGTTAGGATAGAGTACCACAGTTACTCCCAAACTGATTTTGTGATGCTATGATGCATTTAGGGGCCTCAGTGGCTGAATCTGCTGCCCTACCCCCATGTTTCAGTCCGCCACTACCTGACACCTGAAGCAACTAAAGTACTTGTCTGCGCTTTTGTTTTGTCTAAATTAGACTATTGCAATGCTCTTTTGGCTGGCTGTTCCCAGTGTCTGATTGGCAAACTCCAGAAAATTCAAAACTCAGCTGCTATGTTGATTCTTAGAGTCCCTAGATCAGATCATATCACACCCCATCTGTCTGCTCTTCACTGGTTACCTGTAACAGCTAGGATTCAGTACAAAATTTCATGCATGACTTACAGTTGTATTACGTGTTCCTGCCCACACTGCCTTGCCACTCTTCTCCAGCTGTATACGCCCTCAAGACAGAATTTGCGCTCTGCTGCCGACTCTCGAGTTTTACGTATCCCTCTTGTCAAAACAAAGTCGTTTGGTGAGAGGTCATTCAGATACCAAAGCCCAGTTGTTTGGAATTCCCTCCCACGCGAACTGAGATACGTGGATTCGAGAGAGGCATTCAAGCGAGCCCTAAAGACCCATATTTTTTCTGTCAGCTACAAATGACTTTGTCACACACCTGTCATGTTAATGTCATCTCTATGTTAGAAGTAGTGTGTGTGTGAGTGTGTGTGTGAATGCCAGTATGAGTCCATAAGCGTAGCACTTTTGAATGGTGACTTTATAGCTTGTTTACAGAGTGCATTGTATTTTGTTTTTTTGTACTTTTGTAAATTGCATTTTTGTAATTAGTTTTTTTTGTACATTAGTTTTTTGTTAAGTGCCTAGAGCTCTAATCTGAGGCTAGGCGCTATACAAGTACTCATTATTATTATTATTATTATTATTATTATTATTATTATTATTATTACTATTTTACCAGTACTGCAAAGTAACGCAAAATAATCATAAAAATTGCTTACGTCACACTCCTCTGTTGAAATATTTTTTGTTGCCAGTTTTTTTTTTTTTTTAAGTATGCATATTGAGCAAAAAAAGTTGTGATCATTTCATTACTTTCAATGTAACCCATCAATTTAATTGTAACTATTTTTAACTGGCTTGTCTTTTAGGTGATATTTTACCTAGCGTAAGGCGGGTATAATAAGGACTCCCCTTTTCCTTTCATATATTTTCATCTAGAAATGTGTAAATATGAATATGCGTAATAAAGTTTCATGTTTCCTAATAGCCAAAACAATGTTATCAAAATACTTAGTTTCCACATGTCGACCACGAGATCTCCACTTCCACCTTCTGCAACGTTCAAATTTTTGATGGCCGTCTTTAAATCTTATATTGTTCTGGCTGCCAATAAGTGAGCTGTGAAGAACTAGGCAGCATGTTTTCAGAGTCTGGTGTACAGGGGCGTGTCTTCTGGTCAGAACTGCCAGCAGACCGCTTCTCTGTATGAACATGTTTGGAGAATGTGCTAAGGAGATTTTCTACGCCAAATTCGCATAGGGCTGTTTCCGCATGACCCAGTCTCACGAGGTGAGTCCAGCAGGGTCCTTACGGTCTGTGAACATTTGTGAAAGTTGTTAAAAAATGACAAGGCTTTTTCAGGGCCCTGGAAAGTCTGTTAATTTCAGTCCTTTTCCTTAAAGTCTGTGAAAGTTTGTAAAAAATGACAACGTGCTGGCAAACTTTTGTTTACTTCTTTTTTCTCTCCCCCAATTTGTGACTATTCCATTGCGAACGATCATGCTGACGCTTGTTGCAAGTGATCTATATTTAGCTCTGATCATAAAGTGACTGCATGGCCTTTCTGCCGAACATTCTGATTGGTTGTTTACGCTTCTACCGAAGTCTGCCATTCGCTAAGCGTTCTTTTACTTTGGTATCTCTTCATGCATTAGGCACAGAAGCTTCAAATAATTGCTGATACAGAGTGATCTGATTAAAGTGTGTAAACCTTCAGGCTTCAGTTTGGGTTTGTGAAACGTTCCTGCTTTTCTGTATGGACCCAGTCCAGAGTAATCAGTGAGTAGATGAAAGATGGTGTCCTGGCTCTCCCTGTTCAGCTTGTTGATGTCATCTGCCAACGGGCTGCAGCCACCATTCTGCTTTTGCCAATCACTTTGTTGTTGTAGTGTCTCCATTCCCAGCCAGTCCAGAATGCACTGGAATCTACTGCAGCACTATTTTGTGGACAGGGCATCCAGTCTATCTTGAAGCTTCCTTGTGAGATCAGTGGATCAATCTGCTGCATTTCCCTATCTAGTGCTCTGCTGCTGTGTTGAGCACCTGCAGATCTGTGCGATAGTTGGAGCTGCTGCCGCCAGCTGGTAAGTAGAGGGAGGTAGTAGTGCGGTCTGCACAACAGATGTACACGCCACTTCCTTCATTCCGCACGGCATCTTGTGTGGTATCACAGCTGCTGTGAGGGTAGCGCTTGTGCACAACCTCCAGCAAGAGATAGACAAGTGGACAGTTGATGGGCACCCCTCCCCCCAATCTATAGATTTATTTGATCCTCTCCGTATTTAGACAAACGAACTCCAGCACTTACCACCAATACCTTAATCGCCTAGCCATTTTAGTTCCACTCCAGAAATCATTCAAAGCAACGATTTTTGATCAGCTACCAACCCGCGCGTATTAAGGCAGATCCCCCACTCCCACCTAAATAATTAATGCTGCCATTGACTTCTTTAAGCAAAATTATTATATTACATTATAAAATGAATCAAGACGAATTACTTCTTTTAAGTGATATCTGCGCTGTAGAAAATAAAGACTTAGACAAAAAAAAACAGCGGCTTCTATCTGTGATTGTTTCTGGAAAGTCCAAAACTTATATCGGAAAACAGTACATGACACAAGATATAGAATCTCTTTCAGCCGATGAATTAAATAAATTACATTTAATTTATGAAAATCACATTGCCTCACTAATGACTCGTGATTTGAGTCGATCTCTCATATTCCTATATACAAAAGCTGTGAGTCACTTCCTACCTGTTGATAGTGAAAACCTTTTACATGATTTAGAAAGCAATCCTATTGTTTCTAGTTCGATTGGTAAATTGGCATGCGTCATGTTTTATAAGTTTGGGAATTACCTTGCGCCTGCTGTAACCTTACTTGTTACTAGTAGTCATATTGATTTTTCTAAAATAAATTTTAAATTAGAAGAAAATGGACGAGACGACTCCACAACAGAGCCATGTCTTGACACAGGTTCAAACAGTGACTAAGACTAAAAGTCCAGGTCGAATAGAGGCTGGGAAAAGATTAGCTGAATATAACAGACAAAAGAAATTACAGCTTCAAGCATTAACAGAAAAGACTGACGTAACATCATCAGTGACACTATCATTAGAACCAACACATACCCCACAAAGTGATAAAAAAAACAACTAAACCTGAAACAACAAAATATATAGTTGCTGGATTTGTTGTCGGATTTGGTTACGTAGGTTACCAATTATATAAAAAATACAAACCAAACACTCGAACAGTGTCCAAAAAATCAAACACTCCAAAAACAAAAGAAGAAGTCTCCACATTACCAGCAGTTCCAAAACCTTTGGACCCATTTTACATGCAGTAATAAATTTATTATTATTTTAATTTTTGTAGCATAAGAAAATGAGCGACACAAAGAACTTAATGAACCTTGTCTATCACTCTGCTGTAATAAGTGGACTAGCAGTAGCTTATTCTATGCTGGGAAAAAGTCTTCTCAAAATGAAATCAGCAGACCTTAGTAAATTAGACTTCGAAGACAGTGCTAAGCTAGTAGTTGTTATAACAGCATTGATTGCAACAAAAGATTTTCTAGTCAAGCAAGGAATTATTCCAGAAAATATTTCTAAGTAAATAAAAAATATGGCAACTATAGCTGTTATGATTGGTGGTGCAGTTATTAACGCATTAGCTTTTAGTGGCTCAAACTATTTCTTTTCAAAAGTTAGTAAAGAAGAATCAGCAGAAGAAATGAAGCGCCACAATGAGGCATCTGAAAAACTAGCTCAAGCTCAACAAGATTACGAAAAGCAAAGAATTGAGAAACTTGATTTTATTAATGAAAAACTAAAACTTGAGGGTCATGCACAGCATACATTTTCAAACGTCGATGACGCGATCAAAGAATACTATCTTGTAACTGGCGAAGACATGACCATCCCGCAACCAAAACTTAGTGACTATTACCAACCAAGCCCAGAACAAAAATATGGAGAAATAATATTTGTTTTAGTGGGAATGACATTAATATATTTTACAGGAGTTTTTATTGCTAGAAAAAATGATCGAAGACGGAAATAAACTATCAAAAATATATTACTCCCCAATTGGCTACTGGAAAGAGAAAACTGCAATAGAAAAATTACATGCTGCTGTGGGTGGGGATGTCACACTCGAACAAATAAAACAGTGGCTCAAAAAACAAGCAATTTGGCAAATATATTTACCTGTTCCAAGAAAAATAACAAGACCTCATTTTGTAAATACTATCCCTAATGACACCCATCAAATGGATCTTCTGTTCCTGCCACATGATACAATAGGAAAGAAACAATACAAGTATGCATTAACTGTTGTCGACATAGCTTCAAGGTATAAGGACGCTGAACCCATAACTGACAAGAATGCTACCACGGTATCAACTGCGTTAACAAAAATATATAGTCGAGGCCATTTAAAATTTCCCAGGATTGTTCAAGTAGATGACGGAAGTGAATTTAAAGGGGCTGTTAATCAATTATTTGCAAAGCATGGAGTGCTAGTGCGGCGAGGTATACCTGGTGTACATAGATCACAGGCAATTGTTGAAAACTTTCACAAGCAATTATCGGAGAGACTTTTCAGGTATCAGTATTGTAAGGAACTCATGCATGATGCTCGAAACATTGAATGGGTTAAGAGATAAAAGAGATAAAGAGATCTGTGATAAAAGCAATGAATAATGAGGGTCATTTAAAACCTGCTGATGCTATTAAATTAAAAACAATGCCATCAGGGTCAGAAATAAAAACAAGACCACCAGACACAAGCTTGTTTACAAAACAGGTAAGATATCTATATAAACCCGGAGAGGCCGAAAATGTCGTCAGACGTAGGGCAACTGATCCAATATGGTACATCTGTTCACAATATTAAAAAAAAAAAAAGTTCCTTCCGCTAATGCATCGATTTATTATCTGTATCTGCGCCACAGAGGGCATTTGTCAGAAAAGAATTTAAAATTATTCCCCCAGACACTGTTACGCATTTTTAACTATTTCATCAACTAATTCATCGATTAGTTCATCAACCAGTTCATATGCTATTTCTTCATATAACTTAACCACATAATGCCCAGGCGCATAAGCCTTTTCCTTAGTGTGAAACACTCGTTTTGTGTCTCCAACTGCAAGTGACTTTTTATGTGTTTGGATCATTTCAATATTGTGTCTATTTGACCTCAATGTCTTGTTTGGATAATCAGGCATTAGTTCTCCATCTAATACTTGCTTGTAATGTTCATGTCGAATGTCTTTATTTTTTATCGCTGTTTTCTTGAAACCTTTGGCTTTGGACTGACTACCTTTCTGGTGCAGTATGGAATACATTTTTGATCTCAGTCCAACGTACTCAACTATTGGCACACCATTTAGTTAATCTTTAAACTTACCAGGCACTTTCTTGTTTTGTGTGCTAAACAGCGGGTGATCTTTAGGATAATCAGACGTGTCATACATATGCAGTGTCATACATATGCAGAACCCAGAACACTACCAACACCTTGACGAATGCTCCCTCCAAGCTGATCAAAAGCGCATCTCCAAGACAGTCAAAGAGATTATTCTTCAAGGAGAGCTTCCTTCAACAGCAACTCTCCTCATAAAAAAGCGGACAAAGCAACCTAACTTCTCCCCAAAATTCACAAACTCAACAATCCCGGCCGCCCCATAGTGTCAGCTTGCAGCTGTCCAACAGAACAAGTCTCCGAATACCTGGACATCATCTTCCAACAATTTGTCCAGTCTCTACCTACCTACATTAAAGACACCAACCATGCTCTAGAGATTATAAACCAAGTCAACCAGAAACAACTTTTCAAACCTGAACTGTTGTTTACACTTGATGTTACTTCACTATATACTGTCATACCGCACAATGACGGCCTCAATGCACTTTCGTACTTCCTCAACCTAAGAAGTCATAAACAACCTCCTACTCATACTCTTATACGTCTGCTATACACTGACACTGACTCTATGATCATAGATGTGCCTACTGAAGACTTTTATGAAGACATGAAAACAGAGTTACACATGTATGACACATCTGATTATCCTAAAGACCATCCACTGTTTAGCACACAAAACAAGAAAGTGCCTGGTAAGTTTAAGGATGAACTAAATGGTGTGCCAATAGTTGAGTACGTTGGACTGAGGTCAAAAATGTATTCAATACTGCACCAAAAAGGCAGTCAGTCGAAAGCCAAAGGAATTAAAAAAACAGCAATAAAAAATAAAGACATTCGTCATGAACATTACAAGCAAGTGTTAGATGGTGCATTAATGCCTGATTATCCAAACAAGACACTAAGATCAAACAAACATAATATTGAAATGATTCAAACATATAAAAAGTCTCTAGCAGTTGGGGATACAAAAAGAGTGTTTCACACTAAGGAAAAAGCTTATGCACCAGGTCATTACAGGCTCAAGTTATCTGAAGAAATAGCTGATAATCTGCTTGATAAACTAATTGATGAATTGAAATTGTTAAAAATGAGTAACGGTGTCTGGGGGAATAATCTGTAATTCTTCTCTAACAAATGCCCTCTTTGGTGCAGGCTCATACAGATAATATATTGTTGCATTAGCTGAAGGAACTATTTTTTTTTTATATTATGAACAGATGTAGACCAAATTGGATCAGTTGCCCTACGTCTAACGTCATTTTCAGCCTCACCAGGTTGATACAAATATCTCACCTGTTTTGTAAATAAGTTAGTGTCTGGAGGTGTTATTGCTTTTATTTCTGACGGTATTGTTTTCAATTTAATAGAATCAACAGGTTTAGGGTGACCATCATTATTCATTGCTTTTATCACAGAAGGTAATCTTTTAACCCACTCAGTGTTACGTGTGTCATGAATGAGTTCCTTAGAATATTGATAGCTAAAAAGTCTCTCTGATAATTGCTTGTTAAAGTTTTCTACAATTGCCTGTGATCTATGCAAGCCTGGAATACCGCGTCTAACCAGTACGCCATGCTTTGCAAATAATTGATTAACAGCCCCTTTAAATTCACTCCCATCATCAACCTGCACAAGCCTAGGGTATTTTAAAGGACCTCAACTATATATTTTTGATAATGCAGTGGCCACTGTTACAGCTTTTTTGTCAGTTATGGGTTCTGCATCCTTATACCTTGAAGCTATGTCAACAACAGTTAATGCATACTTGTATCGTTTCTTTCTTATTGTGTCATGCGGAAGAAACAGGAGGTCCATTTGGTGTGTGTCATTAGGTGATGTGTTTTGAAAATGAGGCCTTGTTATTTTTCTTGGAGCAGGAAGATATATTTGCCAAATTGCCTGTTTTTTAAGCCACTGTTTTATTTGGTTAACATCTCCACCCACAGCAGCATGTAATTTTTCTACTGCAGTATTCCCTTTCCAGTAGCCAATTGGGGAGTAATATATTTTTGATAGTTTAGCGTCTTCCATTTTTTCTAGCAATATAAACTCCTGTAAAATATACTAATGTCATTCCTACTAAAACAAATATTATTTCTCCATTTCTTTGTTCTGAGCTTGGTTGGTAATAGTCGCTAAGTTTTGGTTGAGGAATAGATATGTCTTCACCAGTTACAAGATAGTATTCTTTGATCGCGTCATCAACGTTTAAAAATGTATGCTGTGCGTGACCCTCAAGTTTTAGTTTTTCATTAATAAAATCTAGTTTTTCTATTCTTTGCTTCTCATAATCTTGTTGAGCTTGAGCTAGTTTTTCAGATGCCTCATTGTGGTGCTTCATTTCTTCTGCTGATTCTTCTTTACTCACTTTTGAAAAGAAATAGTTTGACCCACTAAAAGCTAATGCATTTATAACTGCACCGCCAATCATAACAGCTATAGTTGCCATATTTTTATTTACATAGAAATATTTTCTGGAATAATTCCTTCCTTGACAAGAAAATCTTTTGTTGCAATCGATGCTGTTATAACAACTACTAGCTTAGCACTGTCTTCAAAGTCTAATTTACTAAGGTCTGCTGATTTCATTTTGAGAAGACTTTTTCCCAGCATAGAATAAGCTACTGATAGTCCACTTATTACAGCAGAGTGATAGACAAGGTTCATTAAGTTCTTTGTGTCGCTCATTTTCTTATGCTACAAAAATTAAAATAATAATAAATTTATTACTGCATGTAAAATGGGTCCGCGGCTTTGGGTGTTGCTGGTAATGTGGAGACTTCTGGTTTTGTTTTTGGAGTGTCTGATTTTTTGGTCACTGTACGAGTCTGTGGTTTGTATTTTTTGTATAATTGATACCCTACGTAACCAAATCCGACAACAAATCCGGCAACTATATATTTTGTTGTTTGAGAATTAGACTGGGTTGAAGGTCTTTTACTTTGATGTGGGTGTGACAGGGGTACTGGGAGCCCTGTCAGTTCTGACGGTGTTGACGGCGGGTCACTTACATGAGCCTTTTCTGTTAGCGCCTGTAGCTGTAACTTTTTCTGCTTGTTCCATTCGGCTAACCTTTTCCCTGCCTGAATTCTGCCTGCATTTTTAATTTTTGTCACTGTGTGAATCGGAGTCAAAACAGGGTCGGGTTTCAGTTGTAGAGTCATCTTGTTCTCGTCCATTTGATCCTTCTTTTTCTTTCTCTAAAAAAATTATTTTCGAAAAATCGATGTGACTCCCAGTTACCAGCAATGTTACAACAGGTGTAAGGTAATTTCCAAACTTATAAAACATATGGCATGCTAATTTACCAATCGAACTTGAAACTATGGGGTTGCTTTCTAGATCATGTGAAAGGTTGTCACTATCAACAGGTAGGAAGTGACTTACAGCTTTTGTGTATAGGCATATGATAGAACAACTCAAATCACGTGTCATTAGTGAAGCAATGTGATTTTCATATTTAGAATGTAGTTTGATTAATTCATCGGGTGAGAGTGATTCTATATCTTCTGTCATGTACTGTTTTCCAAAATAAGTTTTGGACTTCCCTGAAACAATCACAGACAAAAGACGCTGTTTTTTATAGTCTAAGTCTTTGTTTTCTATAGCATTAATATCGTTTAGAAGAAGTAATTCGTCTTGATTCATTTTATAATGAAAAATAAATTTTAAAAAAAAAACCTTTGCCTGTGAATAACTTATGATCTTACTTGATAACTAATTTCAAAGTTACCTACAAGTACCTTACAAGTAACTTTGACGTTAGTTATCATAAGTTCTTAACCCAAGTCATAAGACATTCGGACAGATTTCTCAAGTTACAAGGACAATAAGAAAACTTTTTTTTAGTAATAATCTGGTGGTGGAGCTGATGGCGTCAAATGAGCAGGCATGAGCAGGCATGACATCTCTTTGCGAAGAGTATGATAAAAATAATGGATAACCAAAACCTATTGTTACTTGCTTGTAAGTTCTCGAACTTTTTTCATAGTTTCTTCTACGCCTATCTTTTTTCCTTGTTCTAAAAAAGATTTCTTTAGCTCTTCAACATTTACAGCCTGACTACGCATCTTATTCTGTATTTCAGACTTTTGTTGTTTATAGTTGGCAAAATCATCCTGGACTCTCTTAAATTCGTTATCGTCAATTTCATTATTTTCCAAAGATTTACTAATAATAAGTTTCATACTCGTCAGCTTAGCTGCTGCGAGCGTACTTAATGCTTCATGCTTCTGCAACTTAGTATAAAATTTTTTGTTAAGGGCTTCCATACCAAAGCATGCCAGGCTTGTGGCAAGGCCAACAGCTTCAACAGCAATTCCTACGACACTTCCCACCCCCGTTGCAAAAAGAGTTATACCTCCTACAGATAATCCGGCTGAAACCACCCCCATGGCCATTGATGTGTTGTGTACAGAATTGAAAACCGTATTGTAACGGCGTTTACACCTCGAGTATTTTGCTTGTTCTTCTTCCAAATACTTCAACGCTTCTGTAATATTCATTAAACGGAATGAATCTGCCTTTAATGTTTTATCACGCTCAATAGGCTCAAGCTGCTCAGGTGGTATTTGTGGATACAAGTTCACCATTTTTTATTTACAAATATTTTTTTAATCAGCAATTACATTTTGCAACTCTTCAAAAGTATACAATTTGCTGGCATAATAAAATGCAACAAGATCAATGTGTTCAAGGTTTATGTAAGTTAGACGAACAAAAGTTGTTTTGTCGACCACCACCTTGACAGCTGGAATACTGCTCGAAACATTAATAACATCATTATTTTTTGTAATAGCAATAAAGACCTTTGATGATTCTGTTACTGTTTCATTCCATGTAAGTTTAATTCCTTGTGCAATTTGAGCCTCTTTAGCAGTAGCAACAGATTTCATGATAATTTCAAATACTATTGTCGCTTCTCTAGCCACGACTAAGCTTGCTGGCATAAACACAACAGAAGTATCTGATCTACCCTTTCTAGTTGTAAGAAGATATCTCCGTCTCTCATAATTTTCAACTTTCAGTTTTTCTCTGCTATTGTTGTCTAGGGCAAAACTTGGAACAAGGCTTACAATAAGCGGCCCAGAATTAACAACCTTCCTAAACACTAAGGCGCCTTCATCATCAGTGTATACATAAGGACTAATAAATTCAATCTTTATGTCCCAATCAATTGTGGGTGGTGGTGCCGGTACAGGTGAAACAACCCACTTACTACCCACATGTATTAAGTTGTAAGGCGCATTATTTACAGGTGGAGTAGGTACAGTAACATCACGAAGCTGACCAAGTTTAGGAATCTGTTTTTCACCATCTTTCATGTCAACAATTACTTTCCTCTTGTACATGCCATTTGAATCAAGTTCAAAACCATATATTTCTCCAATTTCCCCTTCCTTCTCAAAATCCTGTACGTCTGCCAAATCTTTCAACTCTGTTACTGGACATGCAACTGGTATGATTCTAGGCTTTGGACCAAGACCACTCATTTTTATTAACTTCCAAAACAACATAAAAATCATGCATTACAACTGGTTTACCATTCTGATTAGTTACAGATAAGCACAATGATTCAAAGAAACTAGAACCTAATTTTTTAAACTGAGAATTAGGAAATCTAGCAACCACACTTTCACAAGATGGGGCAGTTCCAGTCGGCAAGCATCTTAACAAAGTTGAAGGCTTTCCATTGTGTACATTTTCAGTAGTGTTCAGTTCTTTCAAATGAACATTTAGCACTGTGTGTACTGACAAATGAACAGGATATCTGCCAGTTATTCTTGGTTTTTTTGGTGATAGTAGACTACCAACTGATTGTGACCAATCTTCATCTAGATGTGTTATTGTTTTAAAAAATCCAAGTAATAATAAAAGACTAATTGATAAAGAAAACTGACCACTTTTCGGAAAATCAATTGTAACAAGTAAATTAGCTGGGTTTAAAGTTGCTTTAATTTTAAATTCATTTTGAAGCCATTCAGCTAAAGTACAAAAGTCATAATACCCAGCTCGTAAAGTATCACCCTTCTCAATACCATCAAGAGTTCCACTTACAGAATAATTTTCATCATCCGTTACATTAAACCACTTTACTGTGTAGAACATTTCATGGATAGCTACAGCCTTGCTACCATCACGATTATCAATCCCATTAGTTAACCACACTGGTTTGCTTGTGTCAAGATTTGTTAAGGTAATAAACATTTTTATTATCACATAAAAAAGGATGGAATTTAAATCACCAACCATTACCACTACAAACGCATTTCAATTTAATGTAGATGCTAAATATAATGTCGCCCCTACTTATGAACAGAAAATAATTCAACTAAATCAACTCGACATAGCTGTAAGCGAACAAGATTTATTTCAAATCAAAGTACCCAACCCTTTTGATCATTACCTAAACCCTCCAATAACAGACGATGCTACTGCAAGAAAGTGGTCTTCAAGTCCACTACAGATGTTTCAAAACCAACTCAACTTTGCTATACTGTGTTCTACTACAGGCTGTGGTGTTTCATTTACAGATCACTTGAATCACTCAAACAAACTGATTAGGTCTGTGTATCATTTCCACACGTATTACCAGCTTAGACGTATTCTGTCAGAACTGCATACACCACTACCCACTGAATCCAGTTTTAACAGGTTTAACAACCCCATGGATATGAAAGCATTTGAACGCATCTGTAATGAATTTAACATAAGCACTAAGTATGACTTCACACAAAAACTTGATGATCACCACGGCATTGGTACATTATATTATGCTTTGAGTCCCAGACAATACCCTCAAGATTACTGGCCTCCCTACACTTCATTCTCATCAAAATCTGAAGTGTGGTTAGGCTCAATAGAACAGAAACAGTCTAACGCCTGGACCACATTTGTCTTGGACAGGAGTGACGGATTTACTCAAGCGGGAGTCGAGCGCGTAAATGAGTCTATCAGAACATATGTCTGGTGTATACTAGGTGCACAATCATTAACAAAATCTAATATTCTGAATGGAAGTGGAAAGTTCGATTCACAAAAACAGTTTCTCGCTAATCTAGAAGATTCAGTAAATTCAGTAGTTGATCTCCCATCAAGCATACAATGCTACCAAGACGTTCTCAGATATGCTAGATCAAAAGTTGACTTTGTAGTTGGTATTGGGTTATACATGTTGCCATCAGACCTTCAACTTCAAATGGGGACAATAACAAATTATAATAATGAAATAGTTGTTGCAGGTGTTGGTCAGAAATTAGGACTCAATCAATCTGTAAACTTGGGGGCCACAACCACACATGTTCAGTCATTAAAATCATTACAGACGGTAACACCCACGGCACCAGTAACATCATCACCTGTACAGACAGTAACAGCTCCAGCTTTGACACCGGTACCCATAACGATAACACCAACACCAATCCTTGACACACATGAGTCAGAGAGAACTGCATTGGTAATAGGTCTCACTGGATTAGGGGTATTACTTCTTTACCTGTTTCATTAAATAACCCACTATTAACCCTCCTACTGTCACCAAAAAGACCCACACATGTTCTGCCATAAACCCTACTGCCTTTGCCGCAGTACTAATCAACCAACTGACAACCGTGCCTAAAATGCCAGGCAACGAGTCTACTGCTTTCAGAGCCAATTTCTTAAGCAAGTCTGATATGTGTGACAGTTGTTTCTTTACCCACGACTGTAAGTCTTTTGGATCTGTGGGGACTGGGGTTGGTGGTGCTGGAGGTGGAGAACCACCACCCGTTACAGCCAACACAACTGTACTGATAATAAACCCCAGAGCTGTAATTAAACTGGCAATTGTGATACCCTGTTCTCTGAAAAGTGTTTTAAGTCTCTCAGCCAGAGTAGTGTCTTCGTGAAGTATTTTCTGAATAGTTTCTCTAATCCTGTTGACCTGTGTTTTCAGTTTTTCCCTCCCGATACTAATCGCTTCTAACCTTCCTGATCTTTCTATCTGCAAATCATTTAATCTGTGTTGGATTCTTTCTTTCATTTCTGTGTCAAGATTCCCATTGTCTGCGGTAGCCAGTTTCTCTTTTTCACGTTCTATGTGTTTATCAAGCTCTCCCAGTTTGGCAAGATTATTAACCATCTCACCTCTTATTGTCTGCAGTGATTTATCTAACCCTATAATCTCCCGCATTGACAAAGGTGGATCTTCTATTGTTTTCATAGCATCATTTATTTGTCCTTCAGTAAATGAGGTTTCTTGTATCACTGTGTTTGCTATTTCTGGTAGGCTTGTTACTGGTGCCATTTCAATTTCTTGCCCTGTTGGTAACTTTGTTTGCGTGTCTTGAAGCACACTAACCAGTCTTGGCGTGACATGAGACCCACCAATACCAAGTTGACGCAAGGCACTAACACCACCTTCATTTTTTATTGTACTTAAAGCCCTAAACCTACTAGGGTCTTTTTTGTTAGTCAATAGTACTTTTCCTTTGTCAACAGTATTTAAATATAAATGACCCTTGCCATCAAGTTCAAACTGGTTAGGGTCTATGTTGTCTGGGCGGCCACCAACATGATCATAAAATGAGTTCACTTTGGTTTCTAAAAGTTCGTGACGTAAACTGTAAATATTTCTTGTACCAGTCATATCTGCCATATCTGTCATATCTGTTGTATTACCAAAATCATACGTGTCATCCATTTCAAAATCTTCATGATTAAATCCTCCTGCTGCCATTGTTTTATTAATTTAATTTTTTTTTATTGTGCATAATAAAAATGACACAGTCCTACGGATCAAAGTTAGACCCACACAGAAAACTACGTGAACCTTTCGGTGTTAAAGCAGTTAGACAATCGATAGTCATCACAAACAATCCTAGTACTATAGACCAAAACCAGACTCTTACTGTCAAGTTTCCAAACCTAGGCCCCAGTGACGTTATTGTTCCTGGTACTGCTCGTCTTGCTTTTAATATTGAACTTTCATCGGACGCAGATGACAAAAGAACACTAGTTAACAATCTAGGTAGAGCAATTATTAAGAATATTAAAGTTAAACTTGAAGGACAGGAAGTGTTTAGTCTTGACGATGCTGATGTGTTCTACTGCTACACGGATTTGTGGCTTACACAACCAGAACGAGAGGATCGTATTTATCAAGGCATACAGTCAGATAGCATTATGAAAATTCGAATAAATGCATCAGACAAAACAACCACAGAAGCAAAGGACGTTATTGTGGCCGAAACATATGGAAATAGGTTTTGCATTCCACTCGAATTTGAAATCCTAACAGGACATTCGCCTTATTACCAAGGGGCACTAAATGACCGCCTGAGTTTTGAACTAACCTTCAATGATTACTCCAAAGTTATCAAATCAACGGATCTCAATGCATCATATAAGATCTCTAACATTTCCTTGGAATATGAGATTGTCACGCATACTGAACTAGCCAGACTCATTCAAAATCAGTACCAGTCAAGACTTCCGATTTATTATGACAGAGTGATTAGACACAGTTTATTTAATAAAAATAAAAGCGACCAGATTTGGAATATCAACCTAAACACGCCTGCTAGGTCACTGAAAGGCATTCTTATGTTATTTACTGAACCTGAAAGTCCTTACAAAAGAGATTCAGAAAAATTTTACAATCCGAAAATTACACATTTATCCTGCACAATCGAAGGCCGACCTAATCAAATTTTTGCATCTGGAATGATGGGATATCAGCACTATGATGAGATCACAAAGTATTTTGCTGGGGGAAGACTTAGAGAAAAATCAGCAAATATTGCGTGCAAAGATCTGCATCTGTATGACGTAAGAATCGGTGAATACCTGACAGACAAGTACGCACTGTGGCTAGATCTGCGTTCTACGGAGGATAATTTCCTTCATGGTTCTGGCCGTATTATCGAAAACGGTAGTGACGGAATCTCAATTCAAATTCAGAAAAAAACAGAAAAATCTGAAAATATAAATATATATTTGTATCTGATTTATGATGCGCAACTAAACATCTCTGAGAGCAGGCTAAGTAGTCACATATATTAAAAGTATTCACTTAGCTTGGTTTTAATCCTTCACAGCCCATTTTGAATACCGAAATCACTATAAAATCCGAACGTATTAGTAGGCACGTCACGCTTGTGCTGAAACACGGACTAAACTGAAAATAAAAGGCGTCATTTCACTGAGGTAACAGTTTCACTACCGATTTCAACATTCCCAATTTTCACCTCGAGTGATCTAAAAACACTCGTAAAAACAGGGAGGGGTGTACTAGTAACTTGAATCATTTAGGTTCACGGGGATTAGAGTTATTGGGTTTTGTCTTTCAATTTAAATGCATCACGCGACAGTGACTACGCAATAGCTTAAGCATAAAGACCTATTGTTCAGAAATGTCACCCGCTGGAGCGAAAACAGAAAACCGTTTCACAACCAATTTTCAAGCCCAACTTTCTGGTTATGAAAGAGATGCAATCTTGTAAACTCACATGACTACACAACAGCTGTCTCTACCTACAGGTTATGACGGCAATAACTGCACGCAACAGGAATCCGGTTTCATCACGCGACAGGGTTGAGCATAAAGGCCGATTGTTCAACAGCGCAATGTCCGTGTGCGTCGCAGCAGTCACGATGTGTGAAGTGAAAACTTTTCACAGATAAATTTTCCTCCACACAATTTTTCACGTTGGACGTTTCATTTACGAAATAACCTACATTCGAGATTTGTTCTATATTTTTGGTTTGCCCCAGAGTAAAAAAATGACACAGTGGTTTAGTGACATACATTGAAGCGTTGACACAAAAAGGAATGCTAATTTGTTTTGTGTGTGCAGAGAGAGAGAGAGAGAGAGAGAGAGAGAGAGAGAGAGAGAGAGAGAGAGAGAGAGACACTATTTGGGCATAGAGGACTATTGTTTACCATGGTGGTATGAACAGGAAGTATTCTCAGGAAGGCCAACTCTGACAGCATTGAGGGATGGGGTGTGGGGGGTGGGTGGCGTGTATTTCTCGGGAAGATATTTTAACTAGCCTTTTGTTTCCAAGGGGTTGGGGGACCTGACTGGGCAGATAATGCTGTTAAATGTATTTGGTCAAGTGCGTTTGTTTATTTACGGAAAGGATTAAATAAATTAATTGTTTCTGAAATGGGTGGGGTTGTATTCTCCTATATTGTATCTCTCCAGCAAGATGGCTTTGTGCAGTTCCTCGACCTTTGGCAAAGAGTCCTGGAACATTGTTTATGTTGTCTTGAAGGCTCTTTCGAGATGTCCAGGTATCTGAAGGGAGCTGTTCACACATCTTTGGGCTTGGTTCCAGGACGTCAGTGTTAGCCCTTTGCAGGACCTTCAGTTGGCGGTTCAGACTTGGGCATTTCTGACGGTTCTTGGTCTGCTCCTATAGTCTCCCATGCTGTCGGTGTTTAGTAAGTCTCTTCCTCGTGTGTGCTGTTCTGCATTCTAGTGGCTCCAATGTCCTCCATTTCCTAAATTGGGGTGTTCCAGATGGCTCTAAGATTGTCACTGCATCATGAGAATGATCCATGTTCTTCATCTTGTCAAGCCTGGCTTTTTGGGTTTTGCAGGCAGTGTTTCATGTTGTCGATGTATCTTGGTACCGCACAACTGGTCTGACCGAGCAGGTGTTTGCTTGTGCCAGGATGCTGTAATTTGCGCCAATGTGGTCCCAACCAGCTTCTTCATCAGAGACTTTTTTTTTGCAGCTCTAGCTTCCATGGCTTCAATGTGAGGCCTCCACGTGAATCCAGTAATTTATTTGTTGCCAGTAAAGTTGGCCTGTCTGTCTTTGGTACTGGAACGTCTCCAGTTTTGAGGTGACCTCTTCCGTCTGATTGAAAGAGATGGTCTAGCTCAGTTTGAGTGGCCTCTTTCAGTCCAGTTGCTGACTCTATTGGCAGCATCCTGGATTCTGGATAATGCTATTTCTTTATGTTCTGCTGCGCTCCACACTGCAAAGTCATCTGCATGGAGGATGTTGGAGACGAACCTTGGTACTGTTGTACTGATGCCAATAATGTAGACCAAAAACAGCATTAGACACAACATCTCCCTGAGGTACACCTTCCCCGAGTTTGACAAGAGTGCTGAATGTGCAGACGGTAGAAGCTTCTGTGGTAGCCCTTGTTAAGCATGCCTTAAATAAAAAGAATTACAATTAAATTAATGAGTCACATTGAAATTAATGAAATGATCACAAAAGTTTATGCTCAATATGCATATTTTGTTAAGAAAACTGGCAACAAAAATATTTAATCAGAGGAGCAATTGTTATGATCATTTTTCGTTTCTTTGAGTGCAGGTAAAAGGGGGGTAGGGCAGCAGATTCAGCCACTGTGGCCCCTAAATGCATCACAGCATCATAAAATCAGGTTGGGAGTAACTGTGGTACGCTATCCTAAACAATAAAACCTTAAAAAGACCTATCAGTTGTATAGAAAATTTCTGCGGGTATCAGAAACACAGTATGTTTCCCAATTCGGCAATTTTAAATGGGAAAAAGCTATCATTCACCACGAGCATACCGTAAAGGATGCCGACTTTCCTTATTTTCTTGCACTTTATGCTCACATTATTGAAACTTAATAGGTAAAGAGAGGTCAAAATAAAATGGAATCACTTAAGCAATTTGTTTCTAATTAATTTTGTGTATTTTTACAACTTGGGGGGAGGGATACAAAATCAACCACCTTGGCACTCACAGTAATCACAGCATCACCTAGTCAAGCTTAAAATAATTATGACATCCTGTTTTAATGATGTAAGCCTGAAAATGGACTGTCAGTGCTGTAGAAAATGTCTGAAGACATCTGACACATTATTTTTGTCTTTTTTTGCAATTTCGCGGAAATGGTCGTTTACTGGGTGCACAAATACCTCCACTGTGAGCCCGAGATTCAATATTTTTTTTCATTCTGTTTTCTGTAGAGGATGCAGAAGGTAGGCCTTGACATAATAATGCTGATTTTGGCTTTTGGAATGAATTTCGATTTATTTAGAGGAAAATGTTTCTCAACCTCATTTTAGCACCTGCGAAGAGCGTGAATGGGGGTACCCTTGCGCCATCGGCTATATGTCTGGTGTGTTCTTAAGGATTTTCGGGGAACCTGGCTTAAACATCTCAGGACATAATAAGGAACACTTTGAAACCCATCTTATTGAATACTGAGGGGGGGGGGGTGCACGGTAGACCTTCCTAGCTTGTGGACTATATGTTACTGTTGTGTAAACACACTTCGTCTAAGATTTCGAACAGAAAATTTGTCATTTCTTCGTAGGCTCTATCGTAATTAAAATCTTGACTCACCTACTGCTAGGGACTGTATTAACGCACTATACTCGCCTTCATGTACCTTTGGAGTTGCCGTGTGACTGGGTGTCATTCTAGCAGCACAATGTCACTTACTGCTAGGGACTGTATTAACGCACTATACTCGCCTTCGTGTGCCTGTGGAGTTGAGGTGGGACTGGGTGTCATTATAGCAGCACAATGTCACTTACTGCTAGGGACTGTATTAACGCACTATACTCGCCTTCCTGTGCCTGTGGAGTTGCCGTGAAAATGGATGTCATTTTAGCAGCACAATGTCACTTACTGCTAGGGACTGTATTAACGCACTATACTCGCCTTCATGTGCCTGTGGAGTTGAGGTGTGACATTATAGCAGCACAATGTCACTTACTGCTAGGGACTGTATTAACGCGCTATACTCGCCTTCGTGTGCCTGTGGAGTTGCCGTGTGACTGGGTGTCATTATAGCAGCACAATGTCACTTACTGCTAGGTACTGTATTAACGCACTATACTCGCCTTCATGTGCCTGTGGAGTTGCCGTGTGACTGGGTGTCATTATAGCAGCACAATGTCACTTACTGCTAGGGACTGTATTAACGCACTATACTCGCCTTCATGCGCCTGTGGAGTTGCCGTGTGACTGGGTGTCATTATAGCAGCACAATGTCACTTACTGCTAGGGACTGTATTAACGCACTATACTCGCCTTCATGTGCCTGTGGAGTTGAGTTGTGACTGGGTGTCATTATAGCAGTACAATGTCACTTACTGCTCTCTTGGCTTGACTTCGCGAACGAAGATTCTATAGGGGTTGTCCACGATGTCTGCAGGCATGCTCATGACTGCGGGGGCCGATCCGGGACAGGCAGGTTCGACGCAGTAGCTGCAGCGGGAGGTCTGGCCAGGGTTCTGAGTTGCGGCATCTCTGTTTTTTCTCCTGAGCCGCTTGTCTTTAAGGTGGAGCGCGAGGTGTCACGATCCGCAGCAAGTGAAGATCAATTGCGGTGGTCGATTTGGCAGGCACTAAGTGACTTCTTGAGACAGTCTATGTATCTCTTCTTTGGTGCCCCTCTGTCTCTGTGTCCAGTGGCGAGCTCACCGAACAGGGTGATCTTGGGTAGGCGATAATCCTCCATCCTGGAGACGTGCCCAGCCCAGCGGAGCTGTGTCCGCAGCAGCAAAGCCTCGATGCTCACAGTTTCTGCCTGTTCAAGGACCTCGACGTTTGTGAGATAGTCACTCCAGTAAATGTCAAGGATTGTACGCAGGCAGCGCTGGTGGAAGCGTTCGAGGAGTCGTAGTTAGCTGCGAAAGAGGGCCCAGGACTCGGAACCATACAGCAGGGTGGTAAGGACGACAGCTCTGTACACGCTGATCTTGGTGCCTGTTTTCAGCTGTTGATTGTGCCACACCCGCTTGTATAGACGCCCGAAAGCGCTGTTTGCTTTTGCCAGCTTGCTGTCAAGCTCCTTGTCCAGCTTAGCGTCTGACGTGATGATGCAGCCAAGGTAGGTAAACTGGTGCAGTGACTTCAGTTCAGACTCGCCGATGGTGATGTGGGTAGGGCGATGCTCTAACTTGGGTGCCGGCTGATGGAGGACCTCTGTCTTTTTCAGACTGACCTCGAGTCCAAAGAGCTGGGCAGCGTCTGCAAAGCAGGATGTGATGCGCTGCAGGGCTCTCTCTGTGTGTGCAACGAGGGCAGCGTCGTCAGCAAAGAGGAGCTCACGAATCAGTTGGTCAACCTTTACTGGCAGGTGTGGGATTTGGAGGATGACTTCTTCTTGAACAGTGCGCTCAGCGCTGAAGAGGTCCTGAAAGTATTCCGACCAGCGGTTCAAGATGGAGTTATTATCTGTGAGGAGTGCCTGTCCATCAGCGCTTCGCAGGGGACTTTGTATAAGGCGCCTGGGGCTATACACTGCTTTCAGTGCTTCGTAGAAGCCCCTGTAGTCACCGTTGTCAGCGCAAAGCTGGGTTCTCTGTGCGAGTCTGGTCCACCACTCGTTTTGGAGATCTCTGAGCTTGCGCTGGAGACTGCTGCAGACGAGGCGGAAAGCAGACTTTTTCACGTGGCAGGAAGTCTGGGCTAGGTGGGCCTGATGGGCAGCTCTTTTTTTTTTTTTTTTTGCTAGGAGTTCCTGGAACTCTACGTCGTTTTCGTCAAACCAGTCTTTGTTCCTTTTTCTATCGAAACCCAAGACTTCTGCAGAGGATTTTGCGATAGCAGTTTTCAGCTGTTCCCAGAGTGTTTCAGGGGAGGAGTCTGCTGGGTCAGCTGTGTCTTGCGCTGTAAATCTGTCTGAAAGGCAGCTTTTACGTCGCCACGCTAAAGGCTGGCAACATCAAGCTTTTTCTTAGTGGGCCCCCCTTTCTTGGGTTTTGGCTTGAAGTGGAGCCTGAGTTTGCAGCGGACAAGGCGGTGGTAAGTGTGGCACTCGGCGCTGGGCATCACTCTGGTGAGGAGGACATCACTGCGGTCCCTCTGACGCACTAGGACATAGTCGATAAGGTGCCAGTGTTTGGAGCGAGGATGCATTAAGGTGGTCTTTCGACTGTCCTTTTGTTGGAAAGTAGTGTTGGTGATGACAAGCTGCTGCTCTGCACAGAACTCCAACAGTAGGCGGCCGTTGTCATTGCAGTTCCCGACGCCATGCATGCCGAGGACTCCTTTCCAGGCATCAGAGATTGGCCCACTCTGGCGTTGAAGCCGCCAAGGATTATGACTTTGTCGTCTGCATTTGTGCACTTACTGCTAGGGACTGTATTAACGAACTATACTCGCCTTCATGGGCCTGTGGAGTTGCAGTGTGCCTGGGTGTCATTATAGCAGCACAATGTCACTTACTGCTAGGGACTGTATTAACGCACTATACTCGCCTTCATGTGCCTGTGGAGTTGCCGTGTGAATGGGTGTCATTATAGCAACACAATGTCACTTACTGCTAGGGACTGTATTAACGCACTATACTCGCCTTCATGTGCCTGTGGAGTTGAAGTGTGACTGGGTGTCATTATAGCAGCACAATGTCACTTACTGCTAGGGACTGAATTAACGCACTATACTCGCCTTCATGTGCCTGTGGAGTTGCCGTGTGACTGGGTGTCATTATAGCAGCACAATGTCACTTACTTTTAGGGACTGTATTAACGCACTATACTCGCCTTCATGTAATAATAATAATAATAATAATAATAATAATAATAATAATAATAATAATAATAATAATAATAATAATAATAATAATAATAAGCGCATTAAATAGGCGCTTTATCCCAATTGAAAATCGGCTCAAAGCGCCGCCGCGAACTGAACCAAACAAGCACGCTCACGTGAATCTCACACACTGAACGTAAACACATAACTTTCACGTGGTGCTAAGGGCAAGCTCAAGCGAGCTACTGTAGTTTTTGGAAATTCAAAATCGTTTGTATTTGAAATTTTATTAAGTGGACTGAAACTGATACCAAAGTGGAGGGGGAGGAAGAGCCGGAGTACCCGGAGAAAGAACCCCCGACGGTCCGCCCGAATTAACGGTGACACTTACTAGAGGAGAAAAACCCGACGCCGGAACCCGTAATCGAACCTCGCATGTGCCTGTGGAGTTGCCGTGTGACTGGGTGTCATTATAGCAGCACAATGTCACTTACTGCTAGGGACTGAATTAACGCACTATACTCGCCTTCATGTGCCTGTGGAGTTCCCGTGTGACTGGGTGTCATTATAGCAGCACAATGTCACTTACTGCTAGGGACTGTATTAACGCACTATACTCGCCTTCATGTGCCTGTGGAGTTGCCGTGTGACTGGGTGTCATTATAGCAGCACAATGTCACTTACTGCTAGGGGCTGTATTAACGCACTATACTCGCCTTCATGTGCCTGTGGAGTTGCCGCGTGACTGGGTGTCATTATAGCAGCACAATGTCTGCTAGGGACTGTATTAACGCACTATACTCGCCTTCATGTGCCTGTGGAGTTGCCGTGTGACTGGGTGTCATTATAGCAGCACAATGTCACACGTAGCTAGGAATTGATTGATTGATTGTACATTGCTTAACGTCCCGACAGCAACAAGGCTTTCTCAGGACGTGCCTGCACTGCTTGTGAAAAAAAAAAAACTAAACAGAACACTGAATGTATGTCGCCAGCCGGTCAAACACATTAAATAAACCTAACACATGGGGCCTAAATAAAGCTAAGACCATTTAGCAACACACATCCAATATCAAGAGCTACAGGCAGTGCAGACAGTAGGGAGAGTTTTAAAAAGGCAAATACAGGTGAATGGACAAAGGGTAGACAGAAACACATGCCCCAGAATAGAGAAAAACCCACCCTGTGGGGCTGACCAGGGTGACCCTGGGAACTAAAAAATACCTAACCCCACCCAAGTCCCCCAGGGCAGACCCGGGTGGGGGCGTAGCTAGGAAAGGACAATGACAAGTACTGTGTGTGCAAAAGGCAAATAAATATTTATTATTACATGGTATTTATATTGCGCATTTCTCATATTATAATATAACTCAGTGCGCAGAATGTAGTCACGAACGGAACCCAACAAGCACGCTCACGTGAATCATGCGCATTCACTCACACACTGTACGTAAACACAGAACATTCACGTGGTGTTAAGGGCAAGCTCAAGCGAGCTACTGAAATTGTATTTGGAAATCGTTTGTATTTGAAATTTTATTAAGTGGAGGGGGAGGAATAGCCGGAGTACCTTGAGAAAGAACCCCTGACGGTGCGCCCGAATTAACGGTGACACCTACTAGAGGAGAAAAATCCGACGCCGGAACCCGGAATCGAACTTCGCACCTTTAGCATTGGTGGCAGGCGCCTTAACCACTGCACCACGGACCGCCCCACACAATATATACACACAATACATCAACATACATATGTATAAGCGCCACAAAGAAATGTAATGTCTTGTCTATAGTAACCCTTTTCGTGTTCGTTGTCGCAAATTTGTGTTAATTTACCGAGACAAGAGATTGGTTAGTTGGTTTACATTGCCTAACGTCAAGATAGCAAAAATAACTTCTCAGGATGTGCCTGCGCTGCATGTTTAAAAAAACCAAAACAACATAATATTGAATGTATGTCACCAGCCGGTCCAATATGCTAAACAAACATCAGACATGCTAGAGAACTTCATGCTAATTTATCGTACCCTAGATTACAAAAAGAGTAGAAAATCATTACAGTTACAAAATATGTACAGGCAAATGATGTATAAAAAGTGTATTAACCGTTGACACATAACTTATCATATTTTAGGTGCAGCAGACCATTTAGCACCACATCCAGTATGAAGTACTACAGGCAGCGCAGACAGCAGGGAGAGTTTACAAAAGGAAAATACAGAGGTTAACTGACTAAAAAAATTCCAGCCTGTGGAGCTGAACAAGGTGACCATGGGAACTAAAAAGTAGTTAACTCCACCCAAGTCCCCCAGGACGGACCCGGGTGGGGGCGAGAAACGAGACCGAGCAAAAAGTACAAGAAAAAAAAAAAAACTCTGCAATAAATGTTACAACAACTAAAGTGACACATTTCAAAAGCTCACACTCACACATACACACACACACTACGTTACATAAACAGTTACTGCCAAAGATTGCTAACGCACTGAAAATGCATCTAACTATACGCATTAGAAAATAGATAGGTCTTGAGGAGTGATTGAGCAGTAATTTTAAAGCAGAGTTGGAGCTTGTCTGACATGGGCTGGAAGGTCCTTAGAGTTGACTGGACCGAAATTTAAAAAAAAAAAAAAGACAAGCTGGTCCTGGGTAGACTTCTTTCGACTAGGAACCTTGAAAATACTGGTGTCTGATGCTAAACTGATGGATCTTGAAGGCGTGTGAATAGGAACACTGTCGGACAAATATGGGTATCGGAACCGGTAATAGCATTGTAAAAAATAACAGGAACCTTGTACACAATTCTTTGAGATACAGACAGCAAGTGCAGGTCAAAAAGTAAAGGTGTTATGTGCCCACGTTTCGGAACTCTGTACATTAGTCAGGCAGATCAGTTCAAAACTCTTTGAAGTTTATCAAGAAGATTCTCATGAACACCAGCCAAAAGGGAATTACAAAAATCAATGAGGGAAAGAACAAGGGCAATAACAAGCGTTTCAGTTGCTTCGGTAGTGTGAAGGTGTCGAACTGAACTGATCTTTTTCAATTTAAAGAAGGAACATTGGCAAACCTTGTTGACATGCTCTCTCATGGTCAGCCTATTGTCAAAGATAACACCAAGATTACGGGCCGACTCGGAAAAGGGGATACTGTTCTGACCAACCCTGATCTAGTATGGGAGATCAGTGGAGGTGGAAAAAGAAAATCTTAAATCCTCAGTTTTGTCACTATTCATTTGCAATTTATTCTTTGTCGTCTACAAGGAATATATACAAACAGAGCAAAGAATACGCGTATAAACAAGATATCAACAAGTCATGTATACAAATAGTACAATCAAGTGTAAAAATAAGACATAAACAAGCAATACATATATAAACAGGGTAAACATGTGTATAAACAAGCTATAAATATGTTCACATTATAGGTGAGGGCCCAGAAGACATTCAGAATTAAGTGCAGACAAAATGAAGCCAACACATGCTCTGATAATAACTTAAATAAGTCAGACGTGGTTATTAGAGGCCTGGATTTGGCAGCAGCGGCGATCACGGCCCATTTTGTTATTACACATACTACTACATACTACTAGCAGGCTGTTGTAGGTGTTGTCGTGCATTTAGCTGCTTCTCGTACATGATAGAGGCGCTATAGACAGGTTGATGCGAGGTTTTTTGGATGCAAAGAAAGTTTCAGGAGCGCTGCAAATTAAGAAAAGCAAAATCCACTGAGCATTGTGTCGGGAATGTCGTCTACTTAAGATAGTACTGCGATGCCATATTTTCCACACCATAAATACCTTCAACTAGTACCATAAAATGATTTGTCTGCTACTTTGGTTAGTGCATCCACGGGCACATTTTACATCAACGACGTGAGCTTGGATCGTTTACCTAACTAGTGATGGAGACAGCATTACTGCACTTTATTTATAACCCATTCAGCCCTGACACACTACAGCAGGAGATGGGTCGATCATGATAATTGAAGGGTAGTGCCAGATTAACTTGGCGCCTGTCGGCGCCAAGCTAATCTGGAACTGCCCTTGAATTATCATGGTCGATCCAACTCCTGCAACTAGTGCATAGTCATTAGATGACGCTTGAAACATTTGCGAAATACGTCCGTCGGGCTGAATGAGTTAAGAATGATGTTTAAATGTGTGCGGTCGCTTACCTATAAAGTACAACACAGAAAACTAGACTCAGCGACTGAGGCAATGAATATGCAGTGCATGTACATAAACAATTTTTTCGCTAACGGCAGTGTAGACTACCGCTTGCTACAGCTACAGTTGCTACAGCTGCCCCCAACGTTGAGAAACAATCCAGAAATGCTTGGTGATACGAGTGCTGTCATCGAATCCAGACAACGCTACCTACTCACGGCAACTGCGCCATTATGCACAGCTGCAACTGCTGACATCAGATTCATGAGCCCCTTTCCTGTTTTATTCTACATTCGGTCTCCAAATGTACCTCAAAAGAAGCAAAATAGCCAGGCCTAAAAAATTGCTTCCCAGCATGAAAGTAAACAATCCTTAAACAGTGCAAAGACACACTCTTTGAGAATAGAAACATACCCTTCAAAAGCTCCGTTGTCTATAAACTAATCGATGTTACCATTTCTAATGGCTGAACTCTTCAATATTTGCTGAAAGTTGGTAAAGCACAGGAGTCATTTTGCTTTAATTGGTCAGTTTTCTGTGAACAGATGTAGGAAGTTTGCAACACCAGACAAAGAGAATTTGAAGTCATCAGCTTTTCTCTTTCTTGCTGCGTCCCTGTCTCTTTCAATGCCCCACCAAACCTGAACGGGTCGAAGAATTAACACATTTAGTCTTGCAACATTACAGATATCATGGCAATGTGCTAAGGAAGGAACTCAACATAGCGTAAGAAGAATGACGTCATTTCAATGGGGAAATCTGGGCCGTGTTGAGGAAAGTAGAATATCAAAAGACGTCTTTTTCATAACGGATTGAGGAAAAAGCAACGCATGCACGTCATGTATCTTATTTTTTACACACATCCTGCTCATCTTGCATCTGCCCGTAAGGTATTTTAAGGACTTTGTTTAACCCATATCATACTGAGGCCGAAAGCTTCAAATGTGTACACTGCCATATGCAAGCTACATTATAGTACGTAGAGATAACGATATAGACCAATGGCTTTAGTTTAAGGGTAGTGCCACAATAGCTTGGCACCTAGAGGCGCCAAGTTATTCTGACACCACGCTGGAACTATTTTAGTCAAACTTATTTCACACACTGATGTATTCCGAATGATAAAGTTTAATCACGTGTAATAAGCCAGTCTCGGACAATAGACGATAACATCCAGAAATAAAGATTAATACCTGCTCAAAATAGATGCAGATCAAATACAAAAACTTCATACAAAACAAAGATACACAGTAATATTCTAACAAGCGAGTAAAACACGAATCCCAAAACACAAAAATAAATAAAATAAACAAATACATTAAAAAAGATGCTAAAGAAGAAAATAAAGCAAACGCAAATTACACCCAAACACGTACATCTGAGAGACAGAAACAGAAATCTGCAAGAAAGCACAACACGTGATTTATCAGGCAGTTTCTTCCTCTGACTCTCCGTCTGTGTTTTCCAGGGATGGCACAGCATGCACATGGTCTATGGGCAGGGAGTCGGAGCCGTCAGTCACAATCGCATCATGCGGGATGTAGACAGAGTGGGTAGCCACAAGCGGGACGTGTGGAACGTAGTCAGAAACAGGAGGCGGATTTACTTCTGCACGGGTAACCATCAGGGTGGCAGAGGTGGCCACTTCAAGGGGAGCCACTGGGTGCAGGCAGTCAGACGACAGAGAGCTACGTCTGTTAGAGTCAGCAGTAGGGGGAGCCAAGGGGAACAGATAGTCCGATGGTAAGGACAGTGGACGCCGGTCAGCAGGAGAGCAGGTGGGGTGGATGTAAGTGCCAGGCAAAGAGGGAGGGTAGATGTAATTGAAAGGCAAAGACTGGCAGCTGTGAGAGGAGGCGTCACTAGCATTATCAGACAGGCGCCGACAGACAGTGGGGGGGAGATAATTCTCCGGGAGGGACCAGCGTCTGCGGGAGGGCACGCCCTGTGGATCCTCTGTAGGAAGTGGGGGCAGTGGTACTTGGTGAAGGCGGGGTTTCAGTGAGGCGCGGCCAGGGAGGCGTCTCTGGCGACCACACAGCCGGGGACGAGGCTCTGCCGGATGAAAACAGAAAATAATTTTGACATGGGTTCATGATAAAATCCCAGACCCATATGGGAAAAGGTTAAACGGAGACATACGTAATTACTAACGAGAAACAATCGTATCCAACAAAGAAAGAAAGAATAACCACCAAAAAGAAAGAAACTCGCTTTTGAAGGACTGAGTCTTTCTGAAGCGGGTTTGTTTCGTTGCTGGCTATTTCTTGCACAATAACGCACCTTCACTGCGTGCGTCAGAATCAATGTGAGAGTCGTCAATGAGGTGATAGACTTCCTCAGCTTGTTGTACCGAGGTGCTGGCGTCCCCCACGAGATCCTGCACCAGGCGGCTGTAGAAGTCCAACTCTATCGCACGCGGGCAGCGCGAGTACCGCGTCATCACTGTAACACAGACACGTGACATCCAGGACAGGATCCAGTGTGCACACGATAACAGTTAAAGGGATGACGTTCAGATGGCAGGTACAGTAAGTATAGTGGGTAAGTCCAGATCTATCGCACGCTGACATGGTGAGTACCTCATTATAACCTCTGTACATGCACCTGATTTCCAATACATGGATCAAATGTCCAAACGATAGCAGGTAATGGCACGACTGCTGGCGCTACGACCCGAGGTTATCAAGGTATCTATCAAGGTAAGGTAACGTACAGTACGTAAGTACAAACCTGTCGCACGTTGACAGTGTGAGTACCTCGTCGTAAGGTACATGGCATCCACAAGTCCAACGGTCAGTTACCACAATTTGTCTGCAAGAGTATCTCGTCATACTACAACAGCGGCACATGACATGCAACACACGGCATTGTTCGAAACATAGTTAATACTATGGTGTAAAAGTTAATTTGGCAGTGGAATCAAAAGTGGGCAAGCAACTCTTGATTATTCCGCCCATTTGATGCAAAATGAATGCTGCCCGGCATAAAAGAAAACTACACCCACTCAATAGATTGGAGGACAGTCATTCCAAAAATGAATACTGCCTTATCAAGACGCTCTGCCGACCCTGTTCAATGTTCCCGACCCTCTCCAGCAAGTGTCAATGAAAAGACCAAAAGTCGTGCCACACACGTCAGATCCGCTTTTTCTCACAGTGAGTGAGTGACCTCCCTTTCATATCATATCTGCTGGCACCCTATCGTGTTGATTCTTCCGCGACTGAAAAACAAAGGTCTGGCCTATGTAGGCCTTTTGTTTCAGGTTGAAGGTCCAATATAAAATGTTGATTTGTCACCACTGCCCCAGTGCTACGAGGTAGTCGTGGTCGTAGTATGATGCAGTCATACCAGACACATTCACGTAGGGTTCTTGTAGATAAACCTCATTCAGTTGCAACTCGTCACACGTGGCACAAGGTTGTAGACCACACTTGAGTAACAGTTTCAACAGTACTTTATTATCACTCTGCACTCTCAGCACAACGCATCAATACTTTGATGCACTATCTCTCACAAATGTTTCCACACTTTGATACACTGCCTCTCATACAACACATGCACACATTTCCTAACACCCTCTTTTATATTATCACAAATTTCCATAATAATCCCGCAAATTACACAACTCAACCAATCAGAAAAGGAAACGTAACCAAAATCATTACTATTCATTAAAAAAGACTAGATCTATCTACACTCGTGTACTAAAATCTAGGTGAATTACGTAACTGTTACGAAATGTAGTTAACACGTGTACTACAAAACGTTGACGTTATATCTGAGGTCACTAACAATCGCGCCTTTTCCAAGACCTTCCAGCTTAATTTAGGCGGGACTTTGCACACATTTAGCGAAATGTGCAACATTGTAGTCACACACACACACACACACACACACACACACACACACACACACACACACACACACACACACACACACAACTCACGCAATTCTCCATGCAAAAAAAACAAAACCCGAATCGTACCAAAAATGTATGTGATTCTGATCTAACATAATTCAACTGAACACCGGATCTTTCCTATGATCAACACACACATGCCCTAAAAAAAAACGAAAAACACGACAACAAACGTAACACCAAGAAGAAGTAAATGATCCGCCACTGCTAGCAGTATATACCAATGTCAGCCTTTTCACCCTATCACCGGTCATTCCGTCTGATATCTTTGGGATGCACTTGATGGTCGGGTATTAAACCTGCCGACTCCAGTGCGGAAAGTCCAGCGGATACAAACTATAGCTGAAAATGACGAGAACAGCATGGTCCAGCGTATAACCTGGTCCAGTCAATGCCAAATCGGTGCAACGCCGTTGTTTCAGAAAGAGATGCACATCCATGCTATGTAACTCTCACTTTCCCCAAAGACGCTGACTTTGTTTACTTCTTTGCTATGTAACTTTGACTTTTCCCAAAGACACTGACTTTGTTTACTTCTTTGCTATGTAACTTTGACTTTCCCCCAAAATACTGACTTTGTTTACTTCTTTGCTATGTAACTCTGACTTTTCCCAAAGACACTGACTTTGTTCACTTCTTTGCTATGTAACTTTGACTTTCCCCAAAGACACTGACTTTGTTCACTTCTTTGCTATGTATCTCTGACTTTCCCCAAAGACATTGACTTTGTTTACTTCTTTGCCAAGGCTAACAAATACAAAATTCGTTTTTAAAACTGTCGTTTTCTGATCGAAGGTTGAATTATCGATTCTGCTTTGTTCTCATATTAGTGAATTGAAACTTTAGAAGCTTAAAATAGGGAGCGTGTAGTTTATTATACCCATAGTATATAATCGCAGTGGCAGGTGTGGAATTAACCTCGAACAACTTACACATAAACACAATAGAAATTTGGAATTAAAATCTAACAACGTACGTAAAAACTAAACACAGTGGAAATAAATTTACGTCTAACAACTTCTGTATAAACAGAGTGGAGCTGAGTAGGAATTAAAATCTAACAACTTCTATATTAACACAGTGGAGATGAATTAAAGTCTAACAAGGTTCATATAAACACAGTGGATATAGAAAGGAGTCAAAATCTAACAGCCTATATATATAAACACAGTCAAGATAGAGAGGGGTCCAAGTCTAACAAGGTATATATAAATATATAAACACAGTGGAGATAGAGAGGAATCACAATCTAACAAATATATATATATATATATATATATATATATATATATATATATATATATAATATATATATATATATATATATATATATATATATATATATATATACAAATATATATATATATATATATATATATATATATATATATATATATATATATATATATATATATATATATATATATATATATATATATATATATATATATATATCTTGGCTTGACTTCGCGAACGAAGATTTTATAGGAGTTGCCCACGACGTCTGCAGGCTTGTTCGTGGCTGCGGAGGCCAATCAGGGACAGGCAGGTTCGACCGCAGTGGCTGCAGGGGGAGGTATGGCCAGGGTTCTGAGTTGCGGTATCTCAGTTTTTTCTCCTGAGCCGCTTGTCCTTAAGGCTAGCTCTGCGAGAGTCCTCAAAGGAGACAGCTGCCTTGTAAATGGTGGAGCGTCAGGTGCCACGATCCGCAGCAAGCGAAGACCACTGGTGGTGGTCGATTTGGCAGGCACTTAGTGACTTTTTGAGACAGTCTTTGTATCTCTTCTTCGGTGCCCCTCTGTCACGGTGTACAGTAGCAAGCTCGCCGAACAAGGTGATCTTTGGTAGGCGATGATCCTCCATCCTGGAGACATGCCCCGCCCAGCGGAGCTGTGTCCGCAGCAGCAAAGCCTCAATGCTCACAGTTTCAGCCTGTTCAAGGACCTCGACGTTGGTGACATAGTCACTCCAGTGAATGCCCAGGATGGTGCGCAGGCAGCGCTGGTGGACGCGATCGAGGAGTTGTAGTTGGCTGCGGTAGAGGGCCCAGGACTCGGAACCATACAGCAGGGTGGTGAGGACCACAGCTCTGTACACGCTGATCTTGGTGTCTGTTTTCAGCTGTTGATTGTGCCACATCCGCTTGAAAAGTCGCCCGAAAGCGCTGTTCGCTTTTGCCAGCCTGCTGTCAAGCTCCTTGTCCAGCTTGGCGTCCGACGTGATAATGCAGCCAAGGTAAGTAAACTGGTGCACTGACTTTAGTTCAGACTCGCCAATGGTGATGTGAGGAGGGCGATACACTGTCTTGGGTGCCGGCTGATGGAGGACCTCTGTCTTTTTCAGACTGACCTCGAGTCCAAAGAGCAGGGCAGCGTCTGCGAAGCAGGACGTGATCCGGGTTCCGGCGTTGGACTTTTCTCCTCTGGTAAGTGTCACCGTTAATTCGGGCGGACCGTCGGGGGTTCTTTCTCTGGGTACTCCGGTTCTTCCACCCCGCACACTTTGGTACTGGTCTCAGGCCACTTTACAAATTTCAAATACAAGCGATCAAAAATCTCTGTAACTTCAGTAGCTGACTGGCCCTTCGTTTGTCTTGTACTGTGTTTGTCTTAAATGGCGTAAATCCGTGTCTGTTTCGTGAGTGTGTGTGTTGGGTTTCAGGCGCGGCGCTTTGAGTCGATTTCCCCAAAATTGAGAAAAAGCGCCTATATAATAACGGTATTATTATTATTATTATGCGCTGCAGGGCTCTCTCTGTGTGTGCAACGAGGGCAGCGTCATCAGCAAAAAGCAGCTCACGAATCAGTTGGTCTAGGGTTTTCGTGTGGGCCTGCAGTCGTCTGAGGTTGAACAGGCTGTCATCGAGGCGATACCTGATGTACACTGCATCGTCATCATCGAGGTCCACTGTGGCCTGCTTCAACATCATGCTAAAAAAGATGGTGAAGAGGGTCGATGCCAGCACGCAGCCCTGCTTTACGCCGTTGAGAATAGGGAATGGTTCTGAGAGGTCATTGTTGAGTCTGACCTGGCCTTGCTGGTCCTCGTGTAGCTGGACAATCATGCTGAGGAACTTTGGGGAACAGCCAAGTCGCTTCAGGATCTGCCACATGCCTTGCCTGCTCACAGTGTCGAACGCTTTTGTTAGGTCGACAAACGTTACGTACAGCCCTTTGTTCTGCTCGCGGCACTTCTCCTGAAGCTGTCTCAGCACAAAGACCATATCGGTGGTGCTCCTGTTTGCTCTGAAGCCACATTGGCCCTCTGGGAGGTGGTCTTCAGCGATGGCAGGTACCAGCCGATTCAGGAGCAACCTTGCAAGAATTTTCCCAGCAATGGACAGCAGGGTAATTCCCCGATAGTTGGAACAGTCAGACTTCTCGCCTTTGTTCTTGTACAGGGTGATAACAACAGCATCACGGAGATCCTTTGGTAGTGTTCCTTCCTCCCAGCAGCAGAGAAAGAGGTCATGGAGCTTGTTGTGCAGTGCTGTGCCTCCATGTTTCCAGATCTCTGGCGATATTCCATCAATGCCTGCTGCTTTGCCACCCTTGAGCTGGTGGATGGCTGTGAGGGGCTCTTCAGCGGTGGGCGGTTTGTCCAATTCAACCTTTACTGGGAGTTGTGGGATTTGTAGTACGACTGCTTCTTGAATATATATATATATATATATATATATATATATATATATATATATATATAATATATATATATATATATATATATATATATATATATATATATATATTCTTTACTTTTAAGAAAGGCGTCGCCTAAAGCCAAAAAATGCACTCTATCAGAATAGCTCAAGGGACGTAATTTTTCATTAAATTATGAGAATGCTCTTGCTACGCTAACGCCATGGAATTCCAGGCTGGTAAGCTTGCATTGTGTCATCAGGACATCAGCTGCCCTTTTTGTGACCGCATCGCCTACTAGTTCTAGAAAGGAGAGGGTTAGTTGTTAAAAGTGAAAAATAATTGCACCACAAAATTGCCTAGGTGTTGCCTTTTCAAAATTAGTCTGTCTTCTTCCACTGCAACACCTCATGTTTTCGGGATGCATTCACACGCTGTACTGGCGGTGCTACCAGTCAAATAATGGAGGCAGCTTCTCGTACATGCGTTGTGTTTGTAATTTCAGGTTACGCCGTATGCCTACCTGAAGAGCCCCCTCTTAGGGCAAAACCGGTTGTAGGCGGCAAAAACTTAAATCTATCCAGCAGGTCCAAGATCTGTTTGGGAATATTCATGCACTAGCCTCTCCTCTCGTGGGGAGGACTGGATATTCTCCAGCGGGTTGCGGGGCGCCTGGGGGTAGTCCCTACTACTTTATGTAGTAGGTGTTCAGTGGAAGGCTTAAAATGATAGGTCTGTCATTCCTTCTCTCCCACTAACCCTCTCCTTTCTAGAACTAGTAGGCGATGCGGTCAAAAAAAGGGCAGCTGATGTCCTGATGACAAAACGCAAGCTTACCAGCCTGGAATTCCATGGCATTAGCGTAGCAAGAGCATTCTCAGAATTGAATGAAAAATTTTATATATATATATATATATATATATATATATATATATATATATATATATATATATATATATATATATATATATATTATATATATATATATATATATATATATATATATATATATATATATATATACAGGGAATTGGGAAATGTCACAATTGTTTAAATCGGCCTTTAAGTGGTCATGGCTATACCAATCAATTAGTAAACAAACTCGCCTTTTTGTAGTTAGATCACAGCATGTCAGAGTTGAAGATCGTTTGTTGTAGATGAGACTTGCAAAACAAAATTAAAGAAGAGATATAATCCATGAAGAAAATAATGTTCATCACAAAAGCTTTGCATCTCCTAAGTCAACTTTGACAGCAGACGTTTGTGTTGCACGGGAATTTTGAAGCACATTGGTTTTTGACGCATCCAGCTAAAAAAATGTCCCAAAAACTGTTTGCCTGCGTGCTGCAGAAGCCACAAAATTGTTGGCAACACAAATCAAGTTGAGTGAGTCAGTTTTAGACTTGTGGACGTGAAGTACCATTAAATGGTTCAATCGAACCTCGTGTATGCGTGATCTGAGGTAGCTTTTAAGGCGTCTCATAGCACTAAATGACCGCTCACTGGTGGCATTTGTTGCTGGCATGACCAGGATCAGTTTGAGGAGGATAGCGACCAGTGAAAGATGAGAGACATGGGGCTTTGACAGCGACTTGAAATACTTCACAATATCTGTCCAGAGGATGTCATTGTCGGGGTGTACTGTTTTCACCTGGATGGCTAAGGTCTCGAGTTGCGTTTTCAAGTTGGTGAAATTGAAATCAGGACCGTAAAGGCTTGAAATTTCAGCCAATTCTTCGTCACAATGTCCACCACATGCACCTTTCAAAAGACCATGCTCTAGGGTTGCATACATCTGAAAATCAGACTGTGCAAAACGTTCTTTCAGACACAAGGTTAGAACATCGTTTGCCTCAAAGTATTTGCTCTGAAACGATCCTCTACACAGCCGGGCTGGGAAATTGTGACTTGACTGGGAATCTCCAACTTCAAACCGAAGAGGAACTCTTCTGTGACGGGGAAGTGAATGTTTTGTACACCAACGTCCTCAGCAGTTTTGAAGTGACCATTCCCACAGGTCCTGAAGGTGGCAGAAGTTCTGAAGGACGCCGTCCAATGTTTTGCCTCTGACTGTCCATCTTGTTGGACATTAGGAGATGATTGCAGGTGCATGTTTCACTTCTTCCTCAGAACTCATTTTAGTTTTCATCTTTTGCAAATGAGTTTCTCGTTTTGCGGAATGTTTGTCGAGTTTGGTGATTTAGTGCACAGTTTCATGAGCATCTTTGTTCAGTTTAATCTGTTTAATACTGTCAGAACAAGTGAGGCGTGTTGCATGACATAACAGTGAGTGTACAGTGCACGAGGTTCTTCTTCTTTCAACATAGCAGACACTCCTGCATTTGGCCTAGCCATGGTGCTGCATCCGTCATAGCATTGGCCACACAGTTTACTACCTCTCTCTCTCTCTCTCTCTCTCTCTCTCTCTCTCTCTCTCTCTCTCTCTCTCTCTCTCTCTCTCTCTCTCTCTCTCTCTCTTTTTATTTTTGTTTTTGTTTTGTTCAAAAAGTACTCCGGCGGTAGCCGGAGGGCCGGAGTGGCCCGCTACGTCCCTGAATATAAATATATATATATATATATATATATATATATATATATATATATATATATATATATATATATATATATATATATATATATATATATAAACGACTTGAAATGCATGTGACTAAAAGGCGCCCTCCCTCTATAATTTGTTGACATCAACTAATGAGGTTTTCAAATCAGAGTTTACATGAATGGCTTGACTTCAGTGTGTATCGATCATACAAATCAGACCCACACAAACTGATTGAGGACGCCTGTTTACATTATAGTGTAGAAGTGGAATGTTCGTATACTATCATACCTAGACACACCGAGTGGCTGAAAAAATCTGCAACTGTTTGAGCCATAGTCAGCGAGCGGGGAACGCTCGAGATGACTATGGATTAAACAGTTAAAGAAGTATCAGCCACTCGGTCTGTCTAGAAAGGGTAGTATACGAATACTCCACTTTTAAAACCTTTTACAACCGCAGAATAGCGATGTAGGTCGAAGCCATCTTTTCAAGAGGAGCGACGCATTTATTTTTGTAAACAGTACACAATAACTCAAGCTCAACAGTTGAAACAACAAATAAATTTCCTAATAAATGTCCGGTTTGTACAGTAACATTAGGACGAAATTGAACTTGCAACATATGAACCAAAAAAGTGTAATGCGAAACTAGTTTGAACACAGTATCTATAAGCCGAAAACAATGCAAATGTGAAGTTGTTTCCCTAACTGCTCACATTCTTGTTGTATTTAGAAATGTAAACCTCTTACGTACTCTGCGCGATCTAAACATTTTAGTTCGAAGTAAATAATGTGAAAACGAATATATTGTGGGATTGTGAGTGGCCTTTCAACGTGCATGAAATGATCTTTAGACATTCAAATGTGGAATATGTGTTTTTGGAGCGAACAATCACACACTCCAGTTTGCGAACTGGCTATACTACAGTTTCACCATTATGTCTTAGTGAGGTAAGACTAGGACATATGGTGTGGGGGTGTTTCCTATGTAAGAGTGGTCTTGAAAGGTTCTATTATAACGTAGAAGTGAAGTGTTCGTATACTATCATTTATAGACATACCGGGCGACTCCCATTCTCAAACTGTTTAATTCATAGTCACCGAGAGCGAAGCTCGAGATGACTGCGAACCAAACAGTTTGAAAATGGGAGTCGCGAGGACTGTCTAAAAATAATAGTATAGGAACACTCCACTTCTATGTTTTATAGAATCTTTCACAACATCAGCAATACTGGTCAACCATTAGGTCCTAAGCTTTTACTTCAATGTCTGCATGCAGACGAACCTGGTGCCGATTGCAAAACTTGCACATACCCCTCCGCTCTAGCCGGCGTCAGCATTTTAGGCTAAGGTGAACGACCCAGAGACACGAATCCGATACGAACTCGATCCGAATCCGAAGCGGGTCCGAAACAGAAAGGTTCGTGCAAGTCCGCCTTTTCATGTTTGTGTGTTTCCGTGTGGCAGATGAGTAAACGATTTCGCATCCAGCTTCGAACACAAATGACGCAATTTTTTAAAGGAAAATTGCGTCACCGCATCTGGTTCGGATCGTATTCGTATCGGATTCGTGCTTATGGAACCGTAGCTGAAAATCTAAATTAGCATGGAAACGTTACAGTTGTTCAGCGCAGCACTAATAACGGTTAGAACCAAGTTAGGTTGTAAAGAAATTACCATTTCATTTGTCTGATTGTAACTTACAATATCTAGACATTTATTTCCAGGTATACAAGCACGGTGCTACATCTCACTCCTTTCATTCACTGCATAACATTGATACAGATTGCATGAAAAGAAATGCTCTCACCGAATAGTTTAACAAATCGTGGATGACTCGGTCATAGTCGACAAAATACGGAGTTGTTTCTGACTTACACCAACATTCTCCATGGAATCTACATGGAACCTTGTTATGCAACCAGGCCCTGGACCGTGGGAATTTGCACGACAAATGGATACATGTGTGACGTCTAAGTTTGGGACTCAAAAGTAAGCGTCATCTGAATGGTATGAGATGTAGAGTAAAGTTAGTTTGGAAGTCCATAACGCCAGTTTATGAATGCATGTTTTGCCAAATAAACTGCGTCACCAGAACAAAAACGTCCACAAACAGCAGTCCACACAGGGTTACTTTCGGACATCCAGTGCTAAAGTGTCCGCGCTTCGGCCTTTGTTTCCAACATTTCACGGTCAGCGATGTAAAGTTAAAACTTCTTGACAACCGTAGAATAATCCGTAACACTCAGTGTTTGAAAATCGGAAAATGATTGAAGTAAAATGTTTGTACAGTCAGTGAAAAGCATCTGGTTTGGAATCTGTTTTCATGACTTGGACAAAAACCAAATCTCCCCAAATTGGAGCGGTATACTAAGATATCACAGGAAGCTTAGCGCGGTAAGACTATGAATAATTATTACAGTGTGGGGAAGCTATCTATCTAAAAGTGGTATTAAAAGGTTCTCTACATCCATAGTTTTGATGAGTTGTATTTGTTTCGCTGTGAGACGGTCTGTTAAATCCTAAATAATAAATCAGACGTTGCTGCGATATAAACATTAACCCTTCGTCTGTCGGTCGCTCTTTTTGTCACGATGACTCTTGCAGGAATCATCGCGACAAAAAAAAAAAAAAAACACAAAACAACAACAACAAAAAACAAACAAACAAACAAAGCTACCGACAGTCAACGGGTTAACATGTTTACATGAGGCGCTAAAATAAGCGTTGTGCGGCCTGCTAGACGGAAGAGAGAGCTGCATAAACGGGTGACGTAGCGAAATATAAACAGTTAAACGCGTACATGTCACGCTAGACTGTACTGTACGGCCTCAGTGCTAGACGGAGGAGAGAGCTGTATAAACGGGTGACGTACCGAGATAGTTCCTGAGCCTCACCACACCGATACCGATCAAGACGGCAGCAAACACAGCAGCAGCGGCACCCACAATGTAGGCGGCAACGGCAACACTAACAGCAGAGTCTGCATGGTAAAGAACACAATGAGACATGTCTTGCTTAATTGTGCATACATATCATACTAATTAACGGCACATTTGTAATGTCTGCAGTCTGCTTCTCCCTACAAGAAAAGAGCGGACTAACATCGATCCACTTTTGTTACACCCCGAACAATGACACGCCCCAACCCGTACACAGAAGCTCTTCTGGTCTCGAATTCATCACGTGATCAGTGGAAATAATTGGGACGTCACGATGTGCAGACTTATAGTCGCCGACAGAGAAACGATCATGGACTTCGATTAAACTGATAATAATAATAATTAAATCTAGGTCTGGTCTGTTATTAATTCATCGAAACACTGAATTGTTTCATGCTTTAACATAAAATTCTTCATGCCTATTTTGTTTGAAAGCATATTTCAAACAAAATAGGAAGGAAGCATTGTATGCTACACGCTTTTTTCTTATTTTTATAAACAATTACTATGAACTGCCATGAGTTAACACAAAAACACACGCTAAAATCTTGATTTAGTAGCACAGAAAATTTAAACGTCACAGCTTTTAAAACATTAGCAGCACCTTCCTGTAGGTTTTGCTTTACCGAAAAAATGGCCCCCTCCCAAATGATCAACCAATCCCAAAGGGGCATGCCCCTATTACAAGACTACTCGAGACCGGAAAGGTTCCTGTGTATTGGTTGGGGCGTGCCAACGCTTGGGTTGTAACAACTCTAGAGTGAGATGTGGGCAAGAGTACAGCGAGTCGTATAGTGAGCTGCTTAGTACGTCACAATAAGTATGCAGCTCTTCGGCCGTACATGTAGTAACATGCAACTTTATTCAACCGCAATGTTCGATCAGTCTAGCTTAAAGATTCTGTAGTGACATAAATACCTAGTACGCAAAAGATACATCAGGCCGGCATCATGGGTAAGTTGTGTAGAAATATCCGCCCCTTTTTAGGCAAGATGATGTAATTGACCTGCAAATCAACTGTGACAAAACTATAGTCATGGTCTTCAGGAAAGGTAGTTTCTTGAGCAGATGTGAAAAATGGTTGATTGGAAGCGAACAACTGGAAACTTTAAACAGTTACGTTTATTTAGGTTTTGCTTTCGACCACAATGATTACCTTCCAGATCGCAAAAAGCTAGCCGTTTAGGAAAAGAGAGCGACCGCCGATATTATCAGAGCCCTTGGGCGCATTGATGGTATGACACAAGAAACCTTTTTGAAACTCTTTGATTCAGTCGTACAACCCACACTCTTATGTGCTTCTGAAATATCGGGCCTCCTCCACGACAATAGTCCCACTGAGAAAGTACACCTGTACGCTTTTGAAAAGTTCCTTTCTGTTCCTGTCCGAACCCCCACTGACAGCGGGGGTTCGGACAGGAACAGAACTAAGGCTAGCTTGGAAGGTACCCACTGCAGGTGAATTTTTGTATGAAAACTATACGGTTTTGGCGTAAGATAATCAAGATGGATAACGATCGTATACCAAAGCAAGCATATATGTTACTGTCAAATTTAGATAACAATGGAAAGCTAAATTGGGTATCAAACGTCCCCTAGAGAATACAAGGTTAAACTTTGTGTGGATGAACCAATGAGTAAGGAATGAAAGGCACTTTTTGTCCGAGTTTAAACAGAGGCTTGTCGATGTTATTCTGCAAGAATGGTTCGCCGGCCTCAGGGACAGTCAGCGGTTTCGGTTGTACCGCACGTATAAGTTCACTCTGGGGCTTCACAAATATTTTTAAAGATATTCGAATAAAATGTTTCAGAGATGCCCTGATGCGCTTCAGTCTCAGAGTAAGTGATATCCAAACACAGACATCGTTTTATTCGACCGACTGTCCATTTTGCCCGCAAACTAATGAAGATGAAGCTCACGTTGTTTTTTACTGTCCGAAGTATATAGACTTGCGCGCGAATTTTTTCGTACAACTGTAGATAACAACCGTGAAAGTGTTTTACTTACTCAGTTGTTATCCTGTAAAAATGCATCATGTTTGTTTGTTTTTTTTTCGAATGTTTCGAGAGACGAAAAAGAGAAACAACGATATGTTCCAATGATTCATTGATTACTTTTGTGCCGCGTGATACTGTCTTTTTATGAAAACTGTCATTTCAGTTAAGAATGTCAATATACCCCAGGTTATGTCCTTGTGGTATTGAACTGATACATTGATAGGCTCTCCAAGTGAAAATGGTCGATGTGCCAACATCAATAAAAACTCTTGACTCTTGGAAATCATGTAATCAAAAAATATGCAACATAACGACAAATGCGGTTATTCAATGCTGCCTGAATTTTTCTGAAAAAGATCAAAGACGAAGAGAAAGGACGTGTTAAATGTACCAGGACGGTATCGATTCTTCTGTCTGACCGGCTGGTATAAACCGAACAGCATTTGTGTTTGCTTTGTTACCTCTGTATAGGTATAGAAAACAATTGCACTTTTCCTCTTGTCATCCCACTCAGCCATTTGCCCCCCCCCCCCTCACCCCCCCCCCCACAGTCACACCCCTCTCCTCACCCCCTCACCCCCAACTCCTCCTCCCCCCCCCCCCGCCCTCCCGCCTCTGCCCCACACAAATACACACACGCATACACACACGCACAACGCAAAATTCTTCACGGTCGTACAACAAAAGTATTATTTTAAAGTGCCTCTAATGTCAGTTTTTGAAGTAAAATTGTATCGGTAGACTGTTAAATTCTGATTCCAATGATACAAGTCATTTTGCTCTAAGGTGAACTGATCAGCCGTTATGACTGAAGAAAGGATCAGAGAAGCTCGATTTTCCGATCACTGACGGAAACGCTCCGGAAAGACCAGAGCAATGGCGGCAATCACATGGTGGCAGACATATTTCCAAAGTCCCAGAACTCTTACTATTATTTTGTGACGTTTCTGCCGGTCACGATGGCGGCAAATAGTACAACTATCTATTTGAACCTGAAATTCCGGCTGCTCAGCAAGTAAGGCGTGTTGGACATTAGAACGACGAACTTCGCAACGTGCAGCCGCGTCTGCAAAGCACATACTGGTAAGTGTGTCGGAGAAGCGTCGCCTTACCGATAGTTTGAGAGGTAGGCGGGCCGGTCCCTGATTACTGTCCATCAGATGGCAGGCGGTAGCATGGCACCGTAACGTCAGGCTGTATCGCAAGATTCAAGATAATCGTATAGCCACTGATCTTGCGGGAAAAAAAGAGTGTTTCTTCTGGATCATGACCTTTACGACAACGTTGATGAACAGCACTCTTACATTGTCAGTCAACGGCAACGGCCACTTGTTATAATCAGAGGTGTATGTTCTCTGCCAGTAGTGCCATTGCCACGGTCTAAAGACTGTCCAGCACTTTAACTTATAATAAGCACCTTTAGTTCAGAGAATCTCGCGCTGGGACCATATGGCGTTGAGGCGCGTCCCCTGGGTGGTGGATAGGGGGTCCCTCGTGAGAGGGGTGCACCGTGAAATAAGGTGCCGTGAACCAACATGGTTTAAGGGAAGGTGACCCCGACAGAAAACCCCTGGTCCTCCTAGTAAGGGGGTTGGGCGTGGGGGTAGCTTCCCCACACTGCAAAAAAGGAAATAGCTACAAAAACGCCGACGAAAAGACTAACAGTAATTCCTTTCCTGGAGGAGGAAAGTTCTTCTATCACAAGATTTATGACGTCCTGTGGTGAAAGCCGGAAGTCTTCGGAAGCCACAGGACTGAGCCGTTTCTCTCTATTCAGGGACACAACCATGGGCACATGGAACGTCAAGACCATGTACCAGAGCGGCAAGGCCGCCCAGATAGCAGCGGAAATGCAAAAGTACAACCTTTCCCAGCTAGGTATCAGTGAAGCCAGATGGACGCAGTCTGGCCAGAAAAGGCTGCTAAGTGGAAAGATGATTCTGTATTCAGGTCATGAAGAGGAGAATGCCCCCCATACAGAAGGAGTAGCATTCATGCTGTCACCAGTGGCACAGAGAGTGCTGATGGGCTGGGAACCTCTTGGGCCAAGAATTATCACATCAGCCTTTAGAACCAAGAAAAAGCTCAAGCTGAACGTCATCCAGTGTTATGCGCCCACTAATGACAGTGACGAGGAAGAGAAACAAGAGTTCTACGACCGACTCCAGAGTGCCGTGGACAAATGTGCGGAGCGAGACATCACCATCGTCATGGGCGATTTTAATGCCAAAATAGGGGAGGACAACACCGGATACGAAGAGGTGATGGGGAGACAGGGACTAGGCTCGGAGATGAGTGAGAACGGGGAGAGGTTTGTAGACTGTTGTGCTCTAAACCGACTTGTCATTGGAGGCAGCATCTTCCCACACAGAAGAATACACAAAGCAACTTGGGTCTCACCTGACCATACAACAGAGAACCAAATAGACCATATCTGCATTTGCCAGAAATTTAGAAGATCCGTTCAAGATGTTCGAGTGAGGAGGGGAGCAGATGTCGCCTCAGACCACCATCTGCTTACCTTAAGAATGAAGCTCAAGTTAAAGAAAAACTGCACAGAGACAACAAGAAGACAGCGCTATAATGTAGGCCTCCTGAGAGAGACTGGAGTGAGAGAAGAGTTCAAACTGGTGCTGTCCAACCGGTTTCAAGCGCTACAGGAGCTAGTAAATGAAGAGGAGGCGGTCACCACAGAGCAGCAGTGGAAGGCAGTCAGAGAGGCGCTGAACTCAACCTGCAAAGACACTGTAGGGTTCAGGAAACACCATCACAAGGACTGGCTGTCAGCACAGACCTTGAAGAAGATAGAAGTGAGGAAGCGGAAGAAAGCAGTTGTCAACAACAGTCGCACGAGAGCAGCCAAAGTAAGGGCACAGGGGGAATACTCGGAAGCCAACCACGAGGTGAAGAGGTGTATCAGGGCAGACAAGAGGGCCTGCACAGACAGCCTGGCAGCAGAGGCAGAAAAGGCAGCAGGCAGCGGCAACATGAAACAGCTCTACGACATTACCAGAAGATTGTCGGGCAAGTATGGCCATACAGAAAGACCAGTAAAAGACAAAGAAGGCAAGCCTATTGCAGACAGAGCAGACCAACTCGAGAGATGGGCCGAGTATTTTGAAGAGTTACTGAACAGACCCAGCCCACCCGACCCGACAGACATCCAGCCGGCAGAGACCGACCTACCCATCATCTGTGACAGACCCAGCCGGGAAGAGATCAGAAGAGTAGTGGCATTTTTGAAGAACGGCAAAGCAGCAGGGCCAGATGGCATCCCAGCGGAGTCTCTGAAAGCAGACATAGAGACAACAGTGGAGATGCTGTACCCACTGTTTGGAAAGATCTGGGAAGAGGAGGTGATGCCGGCTGACTGAAAGGAGGGGTACCTAATCAAGCTTTCCAAGAAAGGCGACCTCAGCAAGTGTTCCAATTACAGAGGAATCACCTTGCTGTCAGTACCAGAAAAGGTCTTCAACAGGATCATCCTAGAGAGAATGAAGAGCTCTGTTGACCCCCAGCTGAGAGACCAGCAAGCAGGATTCAGGAAGAACCGATCATGTACAGACCAGATCGCCACTCTCCGCATCATCGTGGAACAGTCTCTGGAGTGGAGCTCCCCGCTGTACGTCTACTTTGTGGATTATGAGAAAGCATTTGACAGCGTGGACCAAGAGACTCTGTGGAAACTCCTACGACACTACGGGGTACCCACAAAGCTCGTCCGCCTGATCAAGAGCAGTTATGATGGCATGACATGTCGCGTGATCCACGAAGGGCAGTTCACCAGGGAGCTCCAGGTCAGAACTGGTGTCAGGCAGGGGTGTCTGCTGTCTCCGTTCCTCTTCCTACTGGCCATAGACTGGGTCATGAAGATGACCACAGAGCACAGACGAAGTGGAATACAGTGGACACTGTGGACACAGCTCGACGACCTCGATTTTGCAGACGATTTGGCATTACTGTCCCACACTCATCAACAAATGCAGGACAAGACCACGAGGCTTGCTGACATCTCGTCCCAAGTGGGCCTCACCATTCACAAACAGAAAACAAAGACAATGAGGCTGAACGCAACCAGGGAAGAACCAGTCTTGCTTGCTGCCATCCCGTTCGAGGAGGTGGAGTCCTTCACCTATCTCGGGAGCATCATAGACAAAAAAGGCGGCACTGATGCAGATGTCAGAGCACGAATCGGTAAAGCCAGAACAACCTTTCTCCAGTTGAAAAAAGTGTGGAGTTTCAGAGAACTGTCACAGCACACCAAAGTCCGGATTTTCAACTCCAATGTAAAAGCAGTTCTCCTATATGGAGCAGAGACTTGGAGATTGACAAAAACCACAGTCAACAGAGTACAGACCTTCATAAACAGTTGCCTTAGAAGAATTTTGAAAATCCACTGGCCAGAGAAGATCAGCAACGTCAGACTCTGGGAGAGAACAGAGCAGATTAACAGCAGAGAATGAAATTGGGCGAAGAAGATGGGGATGGATCGGTCACAGTCTGAGAAAACCAGCTTCCAGTATCACTAGGCAGGCATTGTCATGGAACCCCCCAAGGAAAGAGGAAAAGAGGTAGGCCGAGAAACTCCTGGCGTCGAGACCTCCAAGCAGACATCAAGAGACTGGGAACTACCTGGAGCAAAATCGAAGGAGAAGCACAGTACAGGAGTTGCTGGAGGTCTCTCGTCGACGGCCTATACCCGGGTAGGGGTGACAGGCGTAAGTAAGTTTAGTTCAGAGATGGATGAGAAGCCGTAGAAACAATTCATGTTCGATTTCGAAGTGCACAATCGACTTCAAGGCTATGAAATGTGTTGTGTCAACGGCACTGAAATTCCTGGCAGTGACTGACGTCATGTCCCCGACTTGTGTGTGGCAACATAAAATGTGATGTTGCGGAATGGAATGCTGTTTAGATCCAACCCCGGTTCAACCCATCTTCGGACCAGGGTTGAAATATCCTGCTCCAACCCAGGTTGGGTCAAGTGTAAACACTCTATCCCAGGTTTGGGTACAACCCAGGTTGATGTGCAAACAGCCTCAGTGTCAGATTATATATAATTACCTACACAACTGGTTTGATTAAATTTAGATGCCTGTTTTCCTTCTAATCACCCAGATGATTTTTCTGACTAAGCATCGATTTGTAAAACCGGGAAAATAATTATTGATCGTGTTATGTGTGCGGCCTACCAGTACCATATGTATCGGCAATAGTCATTGTTTAGACGCTCACGATATTTATGTATGTATTGAGGACGGATTACACTGATTACATAAAAAAAAAGAGCATGTCCCAAGACTTTACTAGACATGCATTGCAATTTTGAAAGGAAGAAATGCATTAAATCACTAATTGATGTACATGTATGTATTGTAATTTTTCTCCGACAATGGGGATTTGCTCTGCATACATGTATGTACTGTTGCAAGCTGTTGACCATTGGAAAATTTAACATAATATTAATTTACAGGGGACATGGAAATTGTGTTGTTTGGCATGTGCTTGAGGAATGCTGCTGTTGCTCGAGTCACCATCAGTGTGGGCTAAAGTTCTGAGCCGCAGATATTATTGCTGGCTCTCTCTCACCCGTTATCTCAAACACACACACACATTGAAAAAAAGTTAAAGTAATGTAGAGTGCTTTGTATCATATATGTAAAGAAGACATAATCACTGATGTTTGTCACATTTAGAACACTTGCTTATGTCATTGACCTGTTGGAAGGTCAAGATCACAAAGGTCATTATGTGGATTGGTCAATGCACATGAGGCTTGAAAATTCTTGTTATGTATGTCTATGTGTTCATAGCATAATTACACGGCATTTGCAGAAGGGCCATACATAAAACAATTGTAACGGTTTATTTACAGTTTCTGCTGGACAGATGCCTCATAATGCATGGTTTCCAAAGCATGTGCCTGCACCCTGAGGTTCTGAAGACAGCTTGCTTTCAGTTACTTTAAGCAGAAAGTGGAGATATATTGTATGCAGAAAGACATCAAGACTGAGAAGTATCTTATAGAGACGTGTACATCACTACATGTAGTGTACAGTGAGAAAAAGTGCTGTTACTAGTGTTAGGACCACTGAAAAAAGTAGTTATTTATCCAGCTATTGTTATATGGTCCCAGCTTAGATTTACCGTCAAGAGGTTTTGATATTCCATTCAGTATTGTTACAGACATATGAAAAATCACATTCTAAACAAGACGCCACATCCTGTGTTGATAAAACCTTTATTTCTGTTATTTCACTGCACAAACAGCATGTGTAAATAACCATTTACATTGTCACGTAAGTTTTCTACACATATTGTTACAGCAATAATGCCAACAAACTAATACAAAAAGCACCTTAGCAAGATTGTTCAATAATCTTATCAGCTAGAGTGAAAGCAGTTTTTGAAGCACAAAGAACTGAACATTTTTTTATCTTAGGAAGAAGAAAGTATGTAAACTTGACAACATTTTTCAATTTTCAAAAGAAAATGATCTTGCAAATATTCAAAGCCTTGTAAGAAAAAAATGTGGTATATCCTAGATCATCTATTATCAGTCTTTATCTCAATGTCAGATTTTCTTTAATCTTTACATGTATTTTCTGCATCGTTTATAACCGTATACATTTTGTGTTGTGTATGTATCAAATGACATCAGCAGTTCTTTCTCCTGTACTGCAACCATGCCTTACATTCCAGGAAGGCCTGCCAAACAATGCAAGCCAGGGACACACTAGATGTAAATTCATGCATCGCACTGCAGCTGAATGCAGTAAAGCATTTGTAACCCATATTATCATATACTGAGTCTATAAGCGTCAAATTTGTACACTGTCATATGCAAGCTACATAATAGTATTTACAGATAAGGATATAGACCAATGAAAATGGTCTTGAACCCTTGAAGTATTTTAGTCTAACTTATTTCACACACTGGCGTATTCCCATTGATAAGGGTTAACATAACAGCAAATTGTAATGTTGATGACACAGCTGCAGCAGTTTCCAGCCCTGAAAGTCTAACATTTTGCCCACAAGCCTTTTGGTAGTGCCTTCCTAGTTTTATTAGCCAAACTGAAAATGTTTCAGGTTTAGGGCTGAAAAAGTACGGATTGGAAAATGCACAAGCGCACTCGCATTTGGCGAGTGGATTTTTTTCCTGATCTCTATCTATCTATATCCCGTAGTCTTGCCGACCGTTGGGGCACCACTGATGACTTGGCAACCAGCTCCATCCATTCCTCTCTGTTCTCTGCCATTCTTAGCATATCACCCAGCCTCATTCCTGTCCACTCTGAGATATTGTCCTCCCATCTTTTCCTCAGTCTTCCTCTCCTTCGTCCTCCTTGCACAGTGCCTTGCAGGATTGTTTTGGCAAGCCCTGCTGAACGCGTGACATGCCCATACCACTTCAGTTTGCGTTTTTTCACAATGGATTTTTTTTACGAACCCGCCCCCCCCCCCCCTTCAAAAAAAAAAAAAAAAAAAAAATCACTCAACAAGGCTAGTGATTTCCTCACCATTTTCAGGACTGAGCACTGCATGTTAAATGTTACGGAGGCCCATTCAGGGTTATTATAAGAAAAAACAATAAGCAAAACACTGTATAGGCTTTATCAATTCAGTCAAATGAACAAACTAGCATAACATAAAACCGGGATCATACAACAGTGGGATAAATACATTAATCCATGGCTGCTACTGGGTTTTGCAAGACTCGGCATGCTTTTTGGCTCATGTGTGAAGCGAAAGTGATGACTCACGCAGAGCTAGCCTTAAAGACAAGCGGCTCAGAAGAAAAAACAGAGATGCCGCAACTCAGAACCCTGGCCAGAACTCCCTCTGCAGCCACTGCGGTCGAACCTGCCTGTCCCGGATTGGCCTCCGCAGTCACGAACATGCCTGCAGACGTCGTGGGCAACCCCCATAGACTTTTCCTATAGTATCTTCGTTCGCGAAGTCAAGTGAAGATTAGATTAGAGGAAGCGAAAGTGAGTATGTTCTGTGCCAGTGGTTGTCATCTGTTGTTTGTCCACCAGTGTCTGTGATAAACTTTAACTTTGGCATTTTTTCAGAGACAATTCAAGCCACAGTCTTCAAGCTTGGCCCAAGGATACTTTGTGGCAAGACCTTTCTAAACATACTAATTGGAGTGACCTCTCACAAAGGTCAAGGGGATCAGGGAATAGGTGAAAAATAGATGTATTTTGACATAATTTATTTTTCCTCAAATGCTATTGACAACTTCAAACCCAAACGTGGTACAAAGATACTGGATGTGAAGACCTTTCTATGAATACTTATTTTGTTGGTCCCTTGCAAAAGTAAAGGGTCACAAGAGGTCGGCAAACGTGTGTAAAATGGCAATGTGTGATAGAATTGTAGTTATCAACAGTATTGCAAACGTTTTCAATCAAATTTGGCATAGATGTAGCTGATGATGATAAGACCCCATGTAAGCTAATTTAGTCAACTCATCACAAAGGTCACAGGGCACGAGGTTGGGCAGATGTGTGAAAACTGATTACATTTTGAGAAAGCAAGGATTTTGGTGGTGCATAAGCCATCCCTTCACTTATTGTCACAAAGGTCGCACATGTAGATGGATACGTCAGCCATAAGGGCTTTGCCTTTCTCGTTACACACAGTACTTGCAGGACCTTGGAGTCAGAACTTGTGTGTGAAAAGCATGTTTCTGCTTGTATATCACCACCACCCATCGTTTAACATGCACATAATGTCCCCATCAGGGATTATTAGTCGTATTGTATTGTACAGCACGTCAATGCATTAACTAATGTAATTGAATCCTATTGTATGATAAAAAAAAATTTAGTTTAAATACGTAATATGACATTACAACACAATATCAAGCTATATGTACCATGTCTGCACTTTCTAAATTCTGTTATTGTGTATTTTGCACATCATCCTTTCTTCATCTACATGTATTTGTCTTACAGTTATATGTATTTGTCTTACAGTGACACACAAACAGATGTCAGTTCAGACTTTATTATCCTATTTTTATCTTTCACATATATTGCAGGAATTACAGCCTACAGACTGCTAACCCAGAGGCACTGTGGAATTCTGGGAAGCTGCATCAGATTTAGAGTGCCTTTGCAATTATGTACACAAAAAGGCATTATTGATAACTAGTGGTCTTATCTAAGCATAGTCTGTTATATGCCTCGTATAGCTATTTGCACAATAAATAAGTTTTCACAAAAATCATGAGTATTTGACTTTTACGGCCTAACAAAGTATAGATGCCAATGATCACAAACTATAAGAATCAATGTCTTCCAGCACAGGGGATTTTTTTTAACAGTGCATTGGAATGAACCCTCGACCATCTTCAGCCATTCACTGAAAGAAAATGGTACATACCACCAAGGGCAAAATGATATTGTGAACTTTGTGTCATGTAAGCGTCACAGCATCATGCACATAATGACATAAAGTGAAGCTTATGATATTCCTGCTATTTTTTTTTTCTCTAGTGCTAATAGTTCTGTTGATCTTCAGAAGGCTCACTAACTTACTTTTTTCATATTTTAAATAACGAAACGAACTCAGAAAAGTAAATATTACACGGGTATCACAGTGGTACATAACATGTGACATATAAGTCAATAGCTGCACTTACCCACACAAGCGTGCACACATGCGCATAACACACAGAAGTGAATGCTGTACTAGGTACTGAGATGTGTTAGGGCCTGAGATCCTGGTCCACATTGCTCCATCAACAGGGTACAGAATCGCAGGCCATGGCACCAACAGCATACTGCTTGCATACTGACAAAAGTGCATTAACCTATCCACACATTATTTTGGTCTTAAAATCGTTCCTGTCAGTGCAACCACCAGCGTTATGAACAGTACCAGTGGATGTGCGCACATGTCGGCCAATAACATCGATGCCTACATATCTGAAAAGAATTATGAGCCAATGTAAAGTGAAAGTTAGAGATCCATACAGCAGCTGCACAAGTTTTGAAATGTGCAAAAATGTGCAAAAAAAGTCCTATTTAAATTTTATGGGTGTGTTTCCTTATAGCTGCATGACAATTGAATGGTGCACTGTGCGACACAGCAACAATGTAGCTGAGTAGCAGGCAGAAAACACTTTGTGCATTTTCATATAGCGACATGACAGGTAGCATCACTTTTAACGTTTTCTTTGAATTGTTTCTGGTTGCTCGAGCTTTCTGTTGTTGGAAAGTGTCCATATTATGATGTTCAATTTTTGAGAGGGTCGAACAAAACGGAAGGGCGTATCTTGAGAAAAAAAAAATCCAAACTTATCCCAGCTGTGTTTCAAGTATGACCTACTGTTGATTCCTGGGACGGAATTGTGGCACACATGCGAAGCAAGAGTGAGTCTATGTTCTGGGCCAGTCATCATCTGTCCACTGTTTTTTGTCGATCCGCCATCGTCCGTGGTAAACTTTAACATTGGCATTTTCTGCGAGACAAAGGCCACAGGGGATCAGGAAATAGGTCCACAATAGCCCTATTTTGACTTAACTTCAAACCCACACTTGGTACAAAGGTACCTGATGGTAAGACCTTTCTAAGCATACTACATTTTTAATATGGTTGACCCCTCCGAGAGGTCAAGTGTCGCAAGAGATCAGAAAATGGGTAAAAAATAGCAATTGTTTTTTGACAAAAGATGTTTGTTCTATTTTAAACTTCAAAAGATATCTGATAGTAAGACCTATCAATGCATATTTGGATGATCCCTCGGAAAAGTCAAGGGTGACAAGAGGTTGGCAAATGTGTGTAAAATGCCAATTTCTGCATGATGATAATGGTAGTTATCGACATTTTTGCAAACTTTTTCTGGCACAAAGGTAGGCTGATGATAAACCTTCATATGCATACTAATTTAGTCGACTCATCGCAATGATCAAGGGCATGGGGTTTGAACGATGTGTGAGAAATGCTTACATTATGAGAAAACATGGATTTTTCTGGTGCAGCAGGCAGCCCTTATTGCCACAACAGTTACAGATATGTTGATTGGTCATTTGTGAGCCATAACAGCTTTGTCTTTCTTGTTTTGTTATGCTGTCCCGATGACGGACAGTTTTCACGTAGAAAGCATGTTGCTCAAAGTCATGCTCCCTTCACAGCAAAATCACTTAATGAGGTGATGACTTGTCAAACTGCTGTCACGCGTCGCACAACTAAAAACACTCATGTTTTATTGCTATTATGTTCTTGACTTGAATCAGTTACCTCATTGAGGGGGAGTGGGGGGGGGGGGGGAGGGTGCCAGTTTCATGTCTTTTGGACCCACAACCTGACACAAAAGGCCTTGCGACACCAGACTGTGTGTGTGTGTGTGGGGGGGGGGGGGGGCTGGCTGGAAGATTGCACACTGGCACACACAGATCAAATGGCACAAGCTATATCCACATACATGGCAAGTTTTGCAAAACAACTAACAAAAATAACAAGAACAGCAGAGGCCTTTTAGGGTCATGTGCGTGACCAGTCCACATAATGGGATCTTTGAGATCTTGACGTTTCAAGTGTTCAAATTATCTAAAATAAGTAAAGGGTTGCTTTTGCATCTTCAAAGTCTCAGAATGTGTGCGTCTGCCACACGTTTACCAATCGCCCTTGACCATGTGAGTAGTGAGAAGTAGTCTGCATAAAAAAGTCCAATTACTGACCTTTCTGCCCATTTTGGTTGTAAACTTGCAAAAAAAAAAGACATAATAAGAGCTATCACTCTACAAAACACTTTTTTTAAACACTGTTTGTTCACTTGTGACCTTTGACATATCAGAGGCATCATCAAACATAGCATGCATGAAAAGGTTTTAATCATCAGGCATCTTGGTATCAAGTTTGTAAATATTATTTTTGAAAAAGGTCCTACATGGCTGTTTGTGACCTATTTCCTAATATCTTCACCTTTTCAAGGTCATCCAAATTGGCCAGCATGTATCATGATTATACAGTCTACTCCGCTTACAACACGGTCAGATATAACAAAAGCAGATATAGCAGCAATTTTTTAAAGGTCAAAACAGAAGTTCAACGTAAATTATTTTGTTTATAACAAACACGGGATATAACATTACAAGAACAATTGCTGGCGGTTATAACATGAGTTTACTGTACGTCTGGGTTTGATGTTGTGAATAGTATTTGAGAAAAACGAATGTTCTCAAAATACAACTAATTTTAACTTATTTCCTCATCCCCTTTGACTTTCATGGATGTCGCTGAAAATGCCATGTTATGACAGGTCTTGCCAAAAGGTATCCCTGTGGCTTCTCTGAGAAAGTGCCAACTGGAAAGTTACCATGGACAGACGACCACTTACATATCCGACCTGAGCCAAAAATGGCAGAAATGTCCAAGTCGTATTTGACACATTTTCAGCAGAGACTGATTCTGTAGGTCTCTTCCGTCAGATGCACTATTTTTGCAGTCTAGGTTATGCTTTAGTGTAAATGGAAACAGTTTGACATGCTAGGAGGGGGCATGGCAGAGGTGTAATCACATAAATGCATTCATCTGGGTGGCTTGGCCATAGAGCGTTCGACTTTTGTCCGAAAGGTTGTGGGTTTGAATCCAGGTGGGGTAAAAATGTGTTCAAACCCTATCCAGTGTCTCATGTTTAAAATCACCTTGTAGTGGACAAAAGAAGTTAAGTCGCAATTGTCATCAGAATAAAAATGATGTGAATATGCACGCAACCACCAGTACCGTTCACAGTACCGGTTACCTCACAGTACTGGAGATTGCATGTGCAGGGAGGCCAATCATATCAGTACATTCATATGCCACCGTAATTATTTACAGAACTTATGACGTTTCAATAAGACTGCACAACAAAATAAGAGGATTTTCTCTACAGTAATTGACACATGGAGTCAAAATTTATGATCTACAGAATATTAACACAAGTTTTTATGTTTCTGTAACAACTGCACAACAGTAAAACATTAGCATTTAGGGCTTAATGTTACGTCCAGTCCACCATGAAGGTGATGTCAAAGACGAGGCACCGAATAAAAGCAACTGGATTTACTAAACGCGCGAAATGTGCAAGTGACAGAATGTACATGACATGTAATGTTCTGTGGCCCTAAACTTCCTGTGTGTTCCCATCACCGATGACAGTCCAATTTCAATTTACATTAGTTGTGCCAGGGGGCGGGGGGAGCATCCAAGTGTTGGACACTGTTGCGCCATATTACAATGAACACCAATGCTTGATGACTCTGACATCTGCACACACACACAAACACACACACAAATTCAATGTGCATTCAACTACAGGAATGATGCAACATTAAAAGAAACAAGAAAGGCAAAGCCCTTATGGCTCACATCTATGCACTAATGTATGACCCTGGCATGGGTATTGTCCTCGGATCCACGGAAAATAATTTCACATTCCTCGGGGGGAAAAAGACAAATCCTCGGATTTTATTTCCGTTGCTGCCATCTATTAGCAAAGCAGACAAGACTTGGGCACAGGAATTGTTCGCGGCCCGCACTGGTCACTGTTGGAGTGTGCCGCGCGCTGCGCAGTAAAGCTAGGCGGGCAGACGCACACTATGTTTGATTATTCGGCCGGAGCAAGGTGTCGAGCCTACCCCCTCCCCCCCCCCCCACCCCCACCCCCTCTTTTTTGTTTTTCGGCCCCTGGAAGCAAGGTCTAGCGTCATGGAGGCCTTTTGTATCAGGCTCAAGGTCCTGGACCCCCTAGTTTCAGCTGATTTTTGCTTGGGCAATTCCCATGCCTGATGACCCTTGTGACAATAAGTAAAGGGTTAGCTTCAGCGCCAGCAAAATCCATGTTTTCTCAAATTTTAAGCATTTATCACACATCTGTCAAACCCCTGTGACCCTTGACCTGTACGATGAGTCAAATGAATTAGTATGCAAAAGAAGGTCTTATTATCAGCTACCTTTGTGCCCGAAAAAGTTTGCAAAAAATGTTGATAATAAGTACAATTTTATGCAAAAATTGGCATTTTACACACATTTGCCAACCTCTTGTGACCCTTGACCTGTCAAAGGGATCATCAAAATGTGTATGCATATATAGGTCTTATCTTTGTACAAAGTTTGCGTTTGAAATTGTGAATAGTATTTGAGAAAATAAAACTTTGTCAAAATATTGCTATTTTTCAAATGTTCCCTGATCTTTTGTTACCCTTGACCTTTGAGAGAGGTCACTCATATTGGTATGTTTAGAAAGGTCTTGCCATAAAGTATCCTTGGACACAGTTTAAAGACTGACTTGATCAGTCTCGGAGAATATGCCCATGTTAAAGTTTACCACGGACGACATATGAATGACCACTGGCCCAGAACATAGACTCATCACTTTTGCTGGACAAAGTGAGCAAAAAACGGCGAAGTCCTTAAAGCTGAAGTGCCTAACTGATCCACCGAATTATGTATAACCTGGCCTTTGTGGCCTTGACCAGAAATGACAATGCACATGTTCACGTGTCGTGAAGAAGTAAACAGCTGGCCTTTGTACATAGGTAACTCATCTTTCGCCAAAATTAACACATTTTTTGCACATCTGTCAACGCCTCATGACCCTCATGTTTTACAAGCATCAACCAATTAGACAAGTCAACCAGATGTAAATAATAATAAGAGGGGCAAAGCTCTTATGGCTCACATGTATTGACCGATCCACACATGTCTGAAAAGTTTCTTCTCAAATTATGGCTATTTTGTATCTATTTCCTGAGCTCTTGTGACCCATGACCATTCCAAGAGGTCATCCAAATTAGTATGCATAGATAGATCTTACCATCAGATATATCTGTACAAGTTTTAGTTTAGAGTTGTGAATAGTATTTGAGAACAAAATATTTTGTAAAAATATGGTCATTTTGGACCTATTTCTTGAGCTCTTGTGACCCTTGACGTTCCAAGGGATCAACCAAATTAGTGTGCGTATAAAGGTTTTACAATCAGGTATCTCTGTACCCCATTTAGGTTTGAAGCTGTGAATAGTATTTTAGAAAAAAATAAATGATGTCCCACAATAGCTATTTTTGATATATTTCCTGATCTCCTGTGACCTTGACCTTTGTGCGAGGTCATTTAACTTGGTATGTTTATAAAGGCCTTGCCTCAAAGTATCATTTGGGCCAAGTTTGAAGACTGTAGCCTGAATAGTCTCCGAGAAAATGCCAACGTTCAAGTTTACCGCGGGCGGATGATGGACCACTGGCCCAGAACATACTCACGTTTGCTTCACACGTGCACCAAAAGTATGCATCTTTTGACGCAAACAACGGATCAAAACTCCAGACAAACATACTAACTGCGCTTGTTTTGAGGGAAAGACTAAATTGCAATATCACATTTTTTGGGTGTCCAGGCTTATTAATCCACTGTTAGCATCTGAAGATGCATTTGTTCACCAACCTCTGATTTCCAGAAATCGTCTATTAGCATAACAAAAATGCCAAACCCTGTGACCTTGACCTTTGCAACAGGTCAATAAATAAGCAAGTGTTTAATGTTGTAACAGCAATACAGGGTTGGCTCTTGTACCTGTAAATTCTATGTTTTCTTAAAATTTATGCATTTTCCATGCTTTTGACAACCTCCCATGACCCTTGGTTTTTGCAATTAGACAACTAAATTACTATGCACAAAATTGGCTACCTTTTTGCAAAACTGGGTTGAAAAGCGTTGCAGAAATTTGATTAAAACTAAAATTATAAAAACAAAAGTAATAACAAAGAACACTGCCAATCTCTTGTGAACCAAGGCCTTTCTCAGGGGTTGTCCAAATTAACATGCATCCCTGTACATAAGTTGGGATGGAAGGTGTAAACAGTATTTGAGAAAAAACACTTTTCTTGGGGTCAAACAATAACTGTGACACTATTTGCTGATCTCTACCTTTCCAACGGGTCATCGAAATCAGTTTGCAGCGAAAGATGGAATGTTCCACCAATGGAATGTTCACCGTATTTCAAGGAAAAAAATTGACAGGGACAGAAAAACGTTGGAAAGCTGTCCATGACCAGGACGGACACATCTTAAGACAAGAAAGACAAAGCCATTATGGATGACGTGTATCAACCGATCCACACATTTCTGATAAAAAACGTTTCTTGTCCAAATATGGCTACTTTTTTACAAACTATTTCCTGAGCTCTTGTGACCCTTGACCCCTCCAAGGGGTCATCCAAATTGATATGCATGGGTAGGTCTTACCATCAGGTATCTCTGTAGCCAGTTTGGGTTTGAAGTTGTGAACAGTATTTGAGAAAAACAAACATTTTTGTCCAAGGGATCAACCAAATTAGTGTGCATATCAGGTATCTTTGTACCAGGTTTGGGTTTGAAGTTGTGAATAGTATGTTTAAAAAAATAAATGATGTAATAATAATAATAATACTAATACCGTTATTACATAGGCGTTTTTCTCACATTTTGGGTGAATCGACTCAAAGCGCCGCGAACTGAAACCCAACACGCACACTCACGTAACGACACGGATTTACGCCATTTAAGACAAACACAGTACATGACAGATGAAGGGCCAGTTCAGCTACTGAAGTTACAGAGATTTTCGATCGCTTGTATTTGAAATTTGTAAGGTGGAAGAACCGGAGTGCCCGGTGCAAGAACCCCCGACGGTTCGCCCAAATTAATGGTGACACTTACCAGAGGAGAAAAGTCCGACGCCGGAACCCGGTATCGAACCTCGCATCTTTGGCATTGGTGGCAGGCGCCTTAACCACTGCGCCACGGACTCCCCAAAATTATGTCCAAAAATAGCCTCTTTTTATATATTTCCTGACCTCCTGTGACCTTGACCTTTGTGCGTGGTCACTGAAATTGATATGTTTAGAAATGTCTTGCCACGAAGTACCCTTGGGCCAAGTTTGAAGACTGTAGCTTGAATAGTCTCCGAGAAAATGCCAACGTTCAAGTTTAGCACGGACGACCCGTGAGCCCCCCAAAAATTATCCCTGTACCTTTCAAGTCTGCGATGGGCTGTAAAGTGCCTGGGACAGATTTTTTTGTTATGCTGTTCATCCTGATATGGACAGTTATAAATCCTGATGAAAAGCCTGAATGTCTTACCATCAGTTATCTTTGTACCATTTTGGGGACTCAATGTGCGAATAGTATTTGAGAAAGATATTGTCAAAATATGGCTTTTTTTACCCAGTTCCTGCTCCCCCATGACCCTGACCTAAAAGACAGGGTACTGAAATTGGTATGTTTAGAAACTATTGCCCAAAAGTATCATTGGGCTTCGTTAGAAGACTGGCTTGAGCTGTTTCATGAGAAAATATTAGACAGTTTAAGACGATGGACAGACAACCACTGGCCCAAAACATAGACTCACTTGTGCAATCACATGTGAGCCCGCCCCCCCCCCCCCTCCCAATAGGTCTTGTCATCAGCAACTTTTGTGCCAAATTGTACTACTCAGTTTCCAGAAATAATTATATTGTACCCAGTTAGGCATCTCTTTTACATAACCGCTGACCTCTTGCGGCCTTTGACCTTTCCAAGCAGTCATCAAATTAATAAGAATAGTAGGTGCTAGTCACTTACCTCGGGGGCGGAGGGGGGGGGGGTATCCAACCTTTTGTTTAGGAATTTCATTACAAGACAAGAGTCCTCCTCAACACGAGACTGTCTTCCAGTGGTTGAAAAATCTACCAGGGGAGGGGGGGGGGGAGGGGATAACACCCAAAAAGGACAAGGACCGTTAGACCCCCACCTCCCTGGATAGACAGATCTAACCATCAGGTATTTTGGTGTGAGGTTGACAATAGTTTTGCAGAATGTATCTACACACCGCCTTTTGGACAAAGTCGCTGAAACTTGTACATTTTTGTTTACACAGGTCCTGCCACAAAGTATCGTTGGGTGAATTATGCCACAAAGTATCGTTGGGTCAATTATGAAGATTGTGGTTTCAGTAGTCTCGGAATAAATGTCAACATTACAGTTTACCATACAGAAAGTATGTGTGTGGGGGGAGGGGTGGGGGGGGGGGTAAGAATTCGCTCACCCCACAAAAGGTCTTCCAGTGTCTAAAAATCTAACAGGAGTGGGGAGGGGGGCGGGGGCTTTGTAACACCCCAAAAAGAGCCCTCCCCACACAACCCCATCCGCCCCTGCATAGGAAGGCCTAACCATCATGTATTTTGGATGTGAAGTTGACAATGTTTGTCACAATGTATCAAAATAAAGCCTTTTGAGAAATTCGCTGAAACTGGTACATGTTTATTTACACTGTTGGACCCCCACCTCCCCGGATAGGCAGATCTAACCATCAGGTCTTTTGGTGTGAGGTTGACAATAGTTTTTTTTATAGAATGTATCTACATACCGCCTTTTGGACAAAGTCGTTAAAATTTGTACATTTTTGTTTACACAGGTCCTGGCACAAAGTATCGTTGGGTGAATTATGCCACAAAGTATTGTTGGGTCAAAAGAAAAAAAATAGGTCCCCTCGGGGGGACCTAGATTTAAATTTCCATGCACTGAGTGGCTGGAACAGTGGGATATGTGATACGCCCCCCTTCGGGGGGGCTTCCATATGCATTGCTTTCAGTCACTTTTTTAGCGCCCCCTCTCTTTCCTATCTCTTTTTTTTTGTGCTTTGGCCACAGTAGATCTATGATCACTGGTCGATCATGCACATTTCTCTCCCCTGACAGTGCTATAATCTACTTTACTTTGTAACCTTCCTATTGTTGGGTCAATTATACAGAGTGTGGCTTTAGTAGTCTCGGAACAAAATTTCAACATTACAGTTTACAATAGACAATGACAGCCGCTGGTCCAGCAAATAGACTCCCTTTTGCTATCACATGAGTCAACAACATTGGCCATCTGCATGTTTATAATATAACTTGACACAGTTAACTAATATAAACACACAGTTTAAAATAGTAGTAAAATACCATGGCTCCACACTGATTTTAGGCTGAGCATGATGCCCCCTAGTCACAGGTGACAGCAGCTCCAGGGACCTGGCTATATAATCATCGACATCCCAATGCTCTGAAAGCAAACATACGCTGCTATGTATTGTTTTATAACTGAAAATAATAATCCTATAATGAAGCATTAGCACACAATAAAATGTGACATAGGCCTCTAATATTTGGTTTCAACAGTGGATCAAACGATCCTTGCAACTGTGGTTCCCCTCTCTATTGCACTTTGCATCTATTGTTTACAGGGCTCTGTAAAAACAATAATGACAGATCTACCCTCTCTCATCCATTCATCACCCACCATCACCACCCTCCTCCCTCTTGCCAGTCAGTGTGTGTAAGGGATCTAGGACTAAAATATTATTTTAAATGCCATAACAAAATCCCTTTTGGGGGAGTATTGGACCCCCCCCCCCCTCTCCCCAACCCAATCTATAGAAAAAATATTTGCAATTCTGTAACAAATTCCCCTTTGGGGGAATTTAGACTACCACCCCCCCCCCCCCCCATGTTTGATAATTTGGTGAGTGGTGAGAGTCTTGACACACACATACATGCCTAAACCCCCCACTCCCACCCCAAGTTGTTTTATTTTTTGGTCAATGGACGCAAGGTCCAACATGGACGAGGTCTTTTGTGTCAGGTTGAAGGTCCCAAACAAAAAGTTGCCCCCCCCCCCCCCCAAGACAAATGTCCAACAGCACATCATTACTGATGGGAGACTATTTACACTAATTACACTACAGGCTCACCATTTTTATCATTTTAGTGTTAGCAAACCCACAGACACTAGTTGCATACAAATACACCAACATGTATCATGCACAATCACTGGCCGCATTAAAATATACCAAAGGTACGAACCGACTGCATTGTGGTGTGAGGAGCATGCACCAACTCTGGTTTGTGGACTTGTAACTGCACATCTTTCAATGGATTGTTTCACCAATTTGCTGCACCTGTGATCTCAATCCACTGCAGTGAACAAGGTTCTGAAATGAAACGAATAGGAAAATAAATCTGAGATAGCTTAACTGTTATCTATGCTGTAAACAAATGTCAGATGCTGTATTGCTGATACTGTTGTGACTGAAATGAAAATTCCGACCCATCAGACCCTGGCATAAATGTTCTTTTTAAAAAGGCTAGTTATTGGGGTTTAACACCGAGCAGGCGACTAAGGCCATCTCACGGCGGTTTTTAAAAAGGGTGGGCTGGGGAGGGGGGATAGAACCCCTGGGACCAACCCCACCCTGGATGCACCCCCGCATTGATGATTAAAAGGCAATGTGTTGCTGGCATTTGGATCAATAACTATGGGCTAAATCAGTAAATGAAGCTCCGGCCATCCAGTTAAAAAATGCAATGCAGTATGTGACCTCTGCATTATCACCAGTTGCACTGTCAGTCCTGAGTTTTAGTACAATATGTAGTAACATTGTCACACTTGTCATCATCATCATCATCAGTCCCTTGCCCGAACTGGGCGTTGGGGGGACTGAAAGGCAGCAGCAACAGACAGTGCTCTCCACTGAGTTCTATTTTGGGCGGTGGCAAGCAAGTCTGGCATCTCGAGTTCGGTCCATTCACACTTGTAGTTGTACTAAAAACATACTGTAGTGCTCCACCTCCTGCATAATAACCACAGGCACGCCCTCTACGCATGCTTTAACACTTCAAGTACATTGAAAATTACATTTTACATTTTAACTGAATGACCATGCATTGTTAAACAAATTTGCAGTATAAGCGAGTATTAAAATACAACAAATACCCAACAGCAGCAAACATCAGACATGATGGGAAACTATTAGTAGGTTCAGATTTGTTAAACTTTCACACTAACCGAGTGCATTGCGGTGTGGTGGGATATCCAATGGATACTGCATGTTCATGGTGATGACCTCACCTGCAATTCAGTCAGTTTCAAATTATTATACACAGGAATAAATCTGGTAGCTGGCAAAGAATATGCTGTACTCCACTTACTTTTATCACTGAAATGAAATTGACAGTATTTTTTTTTAACTACAACTATAGTACCAAACTGGTTATAACTAGAAAATGTATTTAGAATAAGTATACAACAAAGCACATAACATACACTACAAAATAACCCAAAAATAACAAATAACAAAAAGGATGAGCAACTGTCTGTATGTTCAACATTGTTATAACATTAACAGAGTAACTAATTAAAACGCAGACTGCATGCATACCCTACAAGAGTGTCTAAAAACAAACCAATTGACCGCGTTGTGTAGGTATCCACATGGATTTGCAGTACAATGGGGATATGCATCGTGTTGATCTGACAAACAGTGCAGTCATTTTATCACAGGAAAACACATATGGTGTAGATGGCATAGAAAACTGGTATGCTGCATTGCTCAGAATACAAGTTTCCACTGAAATGCAAATTGCATACTTCCTGAAACTAATACTAACAAACCTTACCATATCAGTTGTTATCTACATGCAGGTGGATTATGTGATTGTTTTGTTTTTGACACAAAAGTATCAAAACTTACAAAATTAATGTACCATGATCATGTATTTAGATCAGATTTTCATCAAGCATATCACATGAACAAAATAATACCCAAGAACATCAAACACACAACACAAAAAGGGGTGTGGATGGGGGGTGGGGGTGGTAGTTAAAAGCAGTGACAGATAGGCTAGTTTTGATACCTGATATGATTCGTTATGCAGTCGGTATGTGCTACAATTATTATCATACGGACAGAGGATACATTTCAGATACTTGGCAAACACAGAGTTGCTGTGGTGAATGTACTACATGAATCTGAAGCGTGCTTATCCTGAGAAATGTATACACATAAACGGAGTACTTACTGAACATATTCTTCGATATTGTTTCGTCTATCATCCTCTGATTTGAAGCATCAAACGAACTAAGCGATTCAACCGTGCTCCTGACAAGTTCCGGATGATTACGTACGAAAAAGGCAGTCTTTTCTAGTCATACGCAGAGATCTCTAACCGTCAAAATCGTCTGCTACTGTTTCCAATGTAAACATTCACTTTTACTCAGTTACTTTCAACTGTTTAGCGAAATTACAAAATATATGTATCACATACCTTCACGGACTCGATGTTGTCTGTCTGTGCGGCGGTTCATTTTTCAGTCGAATACTTCTTGTTCTTCCCGTCGAGTAGATCACCACCAGGCGGCAATGGACAACTGAGAAGCACGTTTACAACACAATTTATTCGTATTTATTCTAAAGTCCTTACTAGCCTCAAGTTGAAGCTGGCATTGAAACGAGATAGCAAGAACCCTCGCATCAGATTCGACCTCCAGAAGCTAAAAGACCCAGAAGTAGAAGAGCTCTTCCAAGCCCAGGTGGGAGGCAGATTTGCAGCCTTGGCTACTTTGGCCTGCGACGTAGACACCCTTGCTGGAAATATAAAAGAGGTGTTACTTTCTACAGCAGAAGAAGTGCTGGGGAAGCAGAGGAAGCGCAAACAGCCCTGGGTCACCGATGACATCCTCGATCTCTGTGATGAGAGGAGAGCCTGGAAGAAAAAGAGAGGCCAAGACCTCACATCAGCAAACAAGTACAGACTTGTCAACAAGAAGATCAGGAAGAGGATGAAAGAAGCCAAAGAAGATTGGATTGAAGACCAGTGTTGTAGCGTGGGAGAGGGCATGGCAAATGGCAACAGCAAGAAGGCTTATGAAACGCTAAGGACCCTCACCAAGACTCAACAGCAAACAGCCACAGTCATCGAAGACAGCAGCGGCCAACTCCTTACGGAAAACACTGCTGTACTAAACAGATGGACTGAGTACTGCCGAGACTTGTATAACTACAAGGCTGAGCCAGACACCAGCATCCTCCAAAACAACCAGGCTGGGGCCAGGAAGGCTGAAGACCTGCCAGTGCTAGCTGAAGAGGTGGAAGCAGCCGTACGCGGCCTGAAGGGAGGAAAGTCTCCAGGTGTAGACAACGTACCTGCTGAACTGTTGAAACATGGAGGAGAAGTAACAACGAAGGTCCTCACTACACTCTGTCAAAAGATCTGGGAGCAAAAGAAATGGCCAGTAGAATGGACACAGTCTCTAGTGATCCCGCTCCCCAAGAAAGGAAACCTGAAACAGTGCCAGAACTACAGAACTATCAGTCTGATAAATCACCCTAGCAAAGTAATGCTTAGAATCATTCTCAACCGCCTCAAAACTTTCGCCGAGGAACTGCTGGCAGAAGAACAGACTGGCTTCAGAGTTGGAAGAAGCACTGTAGAGCAGATTTTCAACTGCCGCGTCCTGATCGAGAAACATCTGCAGCATCAGCGCGAACTCTACCACAACTTCATTGATTTCAGGAAAGCATTTGATCGCGTCTGGCACGACGGACTCTGGCAAGTCATGAGATCGTTCAACATAGAGGAGGGACTGATCCAAATGATAGAAGCGCTTTACAAGAACGTCTGCAGCGCGGTTCTACTTAACAATCAGTCAGGCGAGTTCTTCAGGACAACGATCGGTGTCCGTCAAGGATGCCTGCTCTCTCCTGTCCTTTTCAACATATTCCTGGAGAAGATCATGCAGGAAACCCTCCACGACCACCATACTTCAATCTCTATTGGTGGCAGATCCCTGTGCAATCTTCGATTCGCAGACGACATTGACCTCATGGCAGGCAGCAATAGTGAGCTCCAAAACCTGACAGACAAACTTTCAAGTAGCGCAGGGTCTTATGGCATGGAGATCAGTACGGATAAAAGCAAAGTGATGATCAACACCACAAGCGACAGCAGCAGCAACATTCACATGAATGGCCAAAAGCTAGAAGAGGTCAATAGCTTCAAGTACTTGGGAGCCACCCTGTCCAAAGACGGTAGTTGCATAGCAGAGATCCGTATCAGGATAGGTACAGCAACATCCGCAATGGCCAGGCTGGACAGGATATGGCGAAGTAACTCCATCAGCTTCACCATCAAGTACAGGCTTTACAAGTCCCTCATAGTGTCTATTCTACTCTATGGCTGTGAGACTTGGACACTGCTTGCAGACTCAGAAAAGAAAATCCAGGCCTTTGAGAACAAGTGCCTGAGAAAGTTGCTCCGCATCTCGTACCGCGAGCACAAGACCAACGAATATGTACGGAGCATCGTCACTTCCCTGGTGGGCCCACATGAACCCCTTCTGGCAACCGTGAAACGGCGCAAGCTTGCTTGGTTTGGCCACGTGACCCGACACAACACCTTGTCCAAGACTATCCTCCAAGGCACTCTCGAAGGAAGTCGTCGGCGAGGTCGTCAGAGAAAGAGTTGGGTCGCAAACATAAAAGAATGGACCGAACTCGAGATGTCAGACTTGCTTGCCACCGCCCAAAATAGAACTCAGTGGAGAGCACTGTCTGTTGCTGCTGCCTTTCAGTCCCCCCAACGCCCAGTTCGGGCAAGGGACTGAAGATGATGATTCTAAAGCAGACCAGCAAACACGTGCTATACAATTTGCAACTTATCTTGTCAGTGTAGACTAGGGCTCAGTCCGGTTTATATGCTGTCGAATTAATGATAACCGCAATGGCGTATCGGTGATGTGCCGCACCAAGATATGCAGGAAAAAATGTTTAGAAATATTTACATCGTTAGCAAGCAGCTTGCAGACTGTGATAGTTGCCGCTGACTGTATTGTATGGCCTCGTGAATAACAGCACGAACAGGCAAACATCGGTCAGCCATCTTTGAGGCCAATCACTGTGAAACTACCCGCTGAAGCATTGGGGGTTCATAAAATGGTAACGCCCACTGTAAGGGGCATTAAGCGATGTACCGTTTTGCCGGATGTGCCAGAAAGTTACGTCCCGTTGCAAGTTCACCTGCATGTCAACGGCTTTTTCTCCGCGTACAGGCCCCGCATCGTAATTTCGGCGTCACCAAAAAGACTTTTCAAGACATAACAGAAACAAAATTTTAATAATATTGGGCATACAAATTTCACGTTAGTCACACTTTAACATGGCATGCCCAGAACACTGCATAATATACATGTCAATACGTCATACGATTAAAATGTTATTACGTAAAAGAATGCTGTGTATCTGGCTCATGCGTTTCTTTTATCAAAAGGACTGTCAATGTGCTCTCTTAAAATAAAAACTTGAAAAATACCTTTTCAAATGCGTGTCGCCAGTGACACTAGACGTCGACTTTTTCGATAGGTGCTGCGTACTTATAGTACCAGACTTATGGCGGTAACTAACGTCAAAGGGACGTGCTGCAGCCAAAACTTCGCTGCGATAACGCAAGAGTTGAAAAAAGAGCAAACAAACGTATAGCCGTGCTGTTGATAGGAAAAGAAAAGAAAACAAACAAACAAAAAAACACTCAACTCATTCATCAAAGAAATCAACAACTGGTCGGATGATGACACTAACCAAAACTTTGAGCAAGTCTAACATCGATCTGAAAAATACATACCATCGAGCATTAGTGGATCCAAATGCAGAGATACTGTGATGTCACCAAAAGAGTTTTTCAAGTCGATGGCGTAGAATCCCCCCTGGATACCATCAGTGGTGACGACACACTGCGCGAGATAGGTGACGTCAGATGACTTACAGACGACGAAGTGTTTTCGCGATTGTGTTGAATGATGATAAGCGTCAGTCGGAATGGTGTCTCCAAGGAATATAGTCTTTCTTGCCTCTGGCACTGGGTAGGCTATAAGGTCAAAGGTGAAGTCTGCTTCTTGATCCCGGCTGACTCTGAAAGGGTTATCTTCAGTGCCTCGTCCGTTTGTGTCGTTGATGTCAAGCAGTTGGGGTCCGCCTGCAAATAGAAGTACACGCGCACAATAAATGGTAGCCACCTGCACTGCTTAATGTATAGGCCCACCAGTTGGTGTTCGTCTGCGAGTATAACATAATAAATGGTAGCTAGCCACCCGCACTGCTTACAGTGTACCAGGTGGAGTTTGTCTATCGAGAGAAGTGAGCCTGTGCCTAAAATGGAACAGCATGGACTTCAGAGCTATGGAATGTGTGTCCACTAAAGCCACAAACAGTTGATGCAATGGACTGCAGGGCTGTGCAATGTGTGTATTAAAACTCCCGCAGATGAAATCACGTTCATTTCTTGAAAATATGCACAACAATGTCGCAGAATGAAATGCGATATAGATCCACCCACAATTGAGCCCTGCTTCGGAGTTATCAGAAATAATCATATACAGATATATGTTCACTTATGGATTACATTTTGTGTGTGTGATACAAACAGCCACGTATTCGGATAGGCAGCCATGTTTGCACCGAACAGACTGTGACTGATCTGCGCTCACGGATTTTAATTATACACTATCTATCTTCCTATCTATCTATATCCCGTAGTCTTGTCGATTGCTTGGGCACCAATGATGACTTCCGCCGTGAGATGGCCTTAGTTGCCTGCTCAGCGTTAAACCCAAATAACTAACTAACTAATCAATGATGACTTGGCAACCAGCTCCCTCCATTCCTCTCTGTTCTCTGCCATTCTTAGCATACCGCCCAGCCTCAGTCCTGTCCACTCTGAGATATTGTCCTCCCATCTTTTTTCCTCTGTCTTCCTCTCCTTCGCCCTTGCACAGTGCCTTGCAGGATTGTTTTGGCAAGCCCTGCTGAACGCGTGACATGCCCATACCACTTCAGTTTGCGTTTTTTCATAATGGCTAATAGGTCTTAATAGGGCCGTATGGCTTGCTGATTCTGCTTCCCACTTCCACGTTCGTGATGTGATCTCTGTATGAAATGCCAAGCAGCCTTCAAAAACATCTCATTTCAGTGGCTTGTATCCTCCTTTCAAGGTCTGCTGTGAGGGTCCATGGGTCGCAGTCATACAAGAACACTGAGATGACTAAAGAGCGCATCAGTCTGATCTTGGAGCAGAGTGTGATGTTTTTGTCCTTCCATATGGTCTTCAATCTTGTCAGTTCTGTTGTTGTCTGCGAAATCCTAGACAGTATTTCTGGTTTTGATCCCTCATCTCTCACAATGGCTCCTATGTATTGAATTTATTAACAGTTTCCAGTTTTTGGCTTCCAATCATGACGTCAGTGTCAATGCCACTGGTGTAATTTGTCATCAGTTCGGTGTTCTCTGCACTGATTTCCAACCTATACGCAATGGCTTTTCCACCAGCTGAGCTAGCTCCTTCTCTGTTCCTGCAAGGCCATCAATGTCGTCCGCAAAGCGCAAGTTCGTGATTGTTCTGCCTCCAATACTGACAGTTCCTTCATGATCTTTCAGAGCGTCTGTCGTGATTCTTTCCAGGAAGTTGTTGAAAAGAGTAGGTGACAGCAAACAGCCTTGTCTGACTCCGACTGTAGTCCTAAAACAGTTTCCTATTTTTCCTTTGAAGCAGACTGCGCTAGTAGCCTTGTTGTAAAGGTTTGCTATGACTTTGATCAGGTTGGCACTGATGTTGTATAGCTTCATGGTGGACCAAAGGGCTGCATGCCATACCCTGTCAAATGCTTTCTTAAAACCCACAAAGACATGATAGAGGTCTTGCTGGTGCTGGAGGTACCTCTCACATAGAACTCTCAGGTTGAAGATCTGCTCAGTTGTGCTGCGCCCTGGTCTGAAGCCTGCCTGTTCCTCAGCTATGATTTCGTCTGCCTGTGACTTCAGCCTGTTCAGTAGGATCTGTGGGTGGCATATAAGACTGATCGTGCGATAATTCTGGCATTTTTGTAAGTTGCCTTTTTTGGGGAGAGTTATTATAAGTGATTGGGTCCATGGTGTGGGCCAATCTCCTGACTGCCATATCGTTTTGCGATATATAATAATATCTCTTTTTTTTTTCAAAACAAATGCTTTATTTGCAGACATTCATTTAAAGTATACAGTCAAGTCTGTTGAAAGCATATTAGGTTACAATGCAATTAGGCACCGATACAAAAAGTAATTACCTCAGTAAAGTAGTAACTATACTCAGGTATACCTGTACCGCGATATACTCAGGCTGACCTGTACCGCGATATACTCAGGCTGACCTGTACCGCGATATACTCAGGCTGACCTGTACCGCGATATACTCAGGCTGAACTGAACAAGCAGTGTGCCAGTGAAATAACCAGGACTGTGTGTGAGGTGTGTGGGTATTTTATTATAGCGACTCGTTACGGATACCAGAATGGTAATTATATGTAAAACATAATAATAATAATAATAATAATAATAATAATAATAATAATAATACATAGTATTTATGCTGCGCATTTCTAATATTTATAATATAATTCATGGTGTTGATGGACTATGTCCGAGCGATGCCCTCTAAATACCGGCGCTGTACTATGACGACAGGCCCCCAGGTGCAGCTTTGACTGCTGTTTTTTATGTAGCCTAGATGTGAGATCATTTCTCTGTCGACGGTATTTGGTAATGTTGTTAACTGTACTGATATGATTTATTCCACTAGCATTCGTTAATTTTCTCGCCGTTTCATGAAATAATTGTAAACTCCGTAAATGGATACACGCCCGTGATAGCCACCCTAAGCCATCAAAGACGCCCAAATAATGGGCAGGAACTTTGCTTTTTATTTGCAAGAATACACACTTAAAATCTGCCGAGATATTCACAGACTGGAGAAGTCAGAGTACCACTATGTTACTCCAAACGAAGTGCCGTCTTTTGTGAAGCACAAGGGACAGAATTTCCCTTCAGGATTGTTTTTGATATCTTGGCTTGACTTCGCCAACGAAGATACTATAGGAAAAGTCTATGGGGGTTGCCCACGACGTCTGCAGGCATGCTCGTGACTGCGGAGGCCAATCAGGGACAGGCAGGTTCGACCGCAGTGGCTGCAGAGGGAGGTCTGGCCAGGGTTCTGAGTTGCGGCATCTCTGTTTTTTCTCCTGAGCCGCTTGTCTTTAAAGCTGGCTCTGCGCGAGTCCTCAAAGGAGACAGCTGCCTTGTAAATGGTGGAGCGCCAGGTGTCACGGTCCGCAGCGAGTGAAGACCACTGACGGTGGTCGATTTGGCAGGCGCTAAGTGACTTCTTGAGACAGTCTTTGTATCTCTTCTTTGGTACCAATCTGTCTCTGTATCCAGTGGCGAGCTCGCCGAACAGGGTGATCTTGGGTAGGCGATGATCCTCCATCCTGGAGACGTGCCCCGCCCAGCGGAGCTGTGTCCGCAGCAGCAAAGCCTCGATGCTCACAGTTTCTGCCTGTTCAAGGACCTCGACGTTGGTGACATAGTCACTCCAGTGAATGCCCAGGATTGTACGCAGGCAGCGCTGGTGGAAGCGTTCGAGGAGTCGTAGTTGGCTGCGGTAGAGGGCCCAGGACTCGGAACCATACAGCAGGGTTGTGAGGACGACAGCTCTGTACACGCTGATCTTGGTGCCTGTTTTCAGCTGTTGATTGTGCCACACCCTCTTATATAGACGCCCGAAAGCACTGTTCGCTTTTGCCAGTCTGCTGTCCAGCTCCTTGTACAGCTTGGCGTCGGATGTGATGATGCAGCCAAGGTAGGTAAACTGTTGCACTGACTTAATTTTAGAATCGCCGATGGTGATGTGGGGAGGGCGATGCTCTACCTTGGGTGCCGGCTGAAGGAGGACCTCTGTCTTTTTCAGACTGACCTCGAGTCCAAAGAGATGGGCAGCGTCTGCGAAGCAGGATGTGATACGCTGCAGGGCTCTCTCTGTGTGTGCAACGAGGGCAGCATCGTCAGCAAAGAGCAGCTCACAAATCAGTTGGTCTAGGGTTTTGGTGTGGGCCTGCAGTCGTCTGAGGTTGAACAGACTGCCGTCGAGACGATACCTGATGTACACTGCATCGTCATCGTCGAGGTCCACTGTGGCCTGCTTCAACATCATGCTAAAAAAGATGGTGAAGAGGGTCGGTGCCAGCACACAGCTCTGCTTCACACCGTTGAAAATGGGGAATGGTTCTGAGAGGTCATTGTTGAGTCTGACCTGGCCTTGCTGGTCCTCGTGCAGCTGGACGATCATGCTGAGGAACTTTGGGGGACAGCCAAGTCGCTCCAGGATCTGCCACATGCCTTGCCTGCTCACAGTGTCGAACGCTTTTGTTAGGTCGACAAATGTTACATACAACCCTTTGACCTGCTCGCGGTGCTTCTCCTGTAGCTGTCTCAGCACAAAGACCATGTCGGTGGTGCTCCTGTTGGCTCTGAAGCCACACTGGCCCTCTGGGAGGTGGTCTTCTGCGATGGCAGGTACCAGCCGATTCAGGAGCAGCCTTGATAGAATTTTCCCAGCAATGGACACCAGGGTAATTCCACGATAGTTGGAGCAGGCGAATTTCTCTCCTTTGCACTTGTACAGGGTGATGATGACTGCATCGCGGAGATACTTTGGTAGTGTTCCATTCTCCCAGCAGCAGAGAAAGAGGTCATGGAGCTTGTTGTGCAGTGCTGGGCCTCCATGTTTCCAGATCTCTGGTGGGATTCCGTCAATGCCTGCTGCTTTGCCACTCTTGAGCTGGTGGATGGCTGTGAGGATTCAGCAGTGGGCGGTTCATCCAATTCAACCTTTACTGGGAGGTGTGAGATTTGGAGGATGACTGCTTCTTGAACAGTGCGCTCAGCACTGAAGAGGTCCTGAAAGTATTCCGACCAGCGGTTCAAGATAGAGTTATTATCAGTGAGGAGTGCCTGTCCATCAGCGCTTCGCAGGGGACTTTGTATCAGGTGCCTAGGGCCATACACTGCTTTCAGTGCTTCGTAGAAGCCCCTGTAGTCACCGTTGTCAGCGCAAATTTGGGTCCTCTGTGCGAGTCTGGTCCACGACTCGTTCTGGAGATCTCTGAGCTTGCGCTGGAGACTGCTGCAGACGAGGCGGAAGGCAGACTTCTTCACATTCCAGGAAGGCTGGGCCATGTTGGCCTGATGGGCGGCTCTTTTTTTTTTTTTTTGTTGCTAGGAGTTCCTGCTCTCTACGTCGATTTCGTCAAACCAGTCTTTGTTCCTCTTTCTATCGAAACCCAAGACTTCTGCAGAGGATTTTGCGATAGCCGTTTTCAGTTGTTCCCAGAGTGTTTCAGGGGAGGAGTCTGCTGGGTCAGCTGTGTCTGTGAGCCTGCGCTGTAAATTTGTCTGAAAAGCAGCTTTTACGTCGTCTCGCTGAAGGCTGGCAACATCAATCTTTTTCTTGTGGGGCCCCCCTTTCTTGGGTTTTGGCTTGAAGTAGAGCCTGAGTTTGCAGTGGACAAGGCGGATGTCAGTGTGGGAATCTGCGCTGGGCATCACTCTGGTGAGGAGGACGTCACTGCGGTCCCTCTGACGCACTAGGACATAGTCGATAAGGTGCCAGTGTTTGGAGCGAGGATGCATCCAGGTGGTGTTTCGACTGTCCTTTTGCTGGAAAGTAGTGTTGGTGATGACAAGTTGCTGCTCTGCACAGAACTCCAACAGTAGGCGGCCATTGTCATTGCAGTTCCCAACGCCATGCTTGCCAAGGACTCCTTTTCAGGCTTCAGAGTCTTCGCCCACTCTGGCGTTGAAGTCGCCAAGGATGATGACTTTGTCGTCTGCAGGGGTGCTCTGTAGCAGGCTGCGCAGGTAAGTGTAGAATTTGTCCTTTTCTGCAGGCTCTGCCAGGAGGGTTGGGGAGTACACACTCAGAAGGGTGACGTGTTGCTGATGTCTCAGTGGGAGCCGCATGGACATTATGCGGTCTGAGTGACCGGTTGGTAGGTTTTCCAGCTTAGTCGCAATGGAGTTCTTGACAATGAAGCCCACGCCTGAGAACCGTCTTTCTGATGCAGACTTGCCTGACCAGTAGAGGGTATAGCTAGCGCCAAGTTCTTGGAGACTGCTTTCGTCCGGGAGGCGTACTTCGCTGAGCGCGGCGATGTCGATGTTTAACCTCCGCAATTCATGGGCAATGAGGGCGGAGCGACGTTTGGGGCGTCCACTGTCTGCTGTGTCGAGCATGGTTCGGATGTTCCAGCATGCTACGTTGAGTCCGGTCGTGGTCGTCATTAGAGTGGGTCCGTTTTTTTTACTTGTTTTCTGCCCGCAGGAGAAAATGCCCGTTGACCGCGGCTAGCCAACTGGGGTTGTGAGGGGATGAGCTTTGTTTAGGCCACCTTTTCTAGGCCCCTCTCCGTGTGGAGCAAGCAGTGTTGTCTCTTGGTCGTTCAGGGTGTGCCGAGTGACGTTGTCATCCCCAGGTCAACATCAGGCGACCAATATCCTGAACCGCCTGCATGCAGGTTTGAGACTGCGGCTTCCAGTGACATCTTTTACCTGCCGTTTCACCCCTCGCCCGTCGCTACAGGACTTGGAATGGTCTGTGTCATGGTCCATGGACGTTTCCTAAAGCCTGCGCGGTGGAGCTTTTTGGTGGAGTGCAGTGTGCGCAGTACCTGCCCCACCCTTTACACCCTTGGTTCGTCTGCCATGGCCTAGCAAGCTGGGACGGCACGGGCAGTTATTGGAAATATATGGGTGTACAAGATAATTACTCTTTCAGACAGTGCAACATTGACAAAAATAGTTCAGTTTAATTTTACAGGCATATGTCCCACTTTTTCGGGCACCGTTTTCCACAGGGCTCAAGTACACGCACATATAAATTAACCCCTTGTTCTTGCAGCAACTGGTACTGTTTTCATTATACCAGTGGCCTCATTCAGTGTGGCGAATTTCTCTTCGTATCTGTCGTCGGGCTGTCCAAGGTTGTTTTCTAAAGATTGAACTACATTATCGCATAACAACAAGTGATGTTTTCCCAGCACTGAGGTTTCGTTTGAAACATACGACTGTCACAAAGAACGAGAGTCAAATCACGTCAGATAACCACCTAGCACTGTAAGAAAAACAATACTCCAAATATCTCCTCATGAACCAGAAGAGAGATGTTTGGTGTGTTGTCTCTGCTCATGGTGCACGCTTGTTATCCACCGTGACCACGCTCTCGTTCCTTTTTGTGAGTCGTCCGTCGTAAACGAGACCTCGCTATTCTGACAACACGGCAAGAATCAATCGTCAGGTTCAACATGAGTCCTGAGGCAAGGCATTATTTCTGAACACAGCAAAACACGCGGTAGTCAGTTTATAAACAAATGTACACTTTACTGATGAAGACTATTGGAGAAAGGAGCCTAAAACATAGTTAACCATCAAGTTCCTAGCTAGTGCTTATAGACAACAGGGGTTGAGAACTTTTCACCCGAGGATACTGTCTTTAAGGTCTGAACATTAGCGAGCAATTCCGATGTTGAAAATTCTGCGTAGTCAATGAGATCATCATAATGATTACCACGTGCCTCCTTCTACTCTTTTTGGGGTGAAAAGATATTTCAAAGTTGACGGGGCCAGTTGCATCCGAGCGGACACCTTATAACTTCTGAGTGTGCGTCCGTGGCAAAAAAAAAATATAAGTCGCTTTCCTACAGCGTGTTGTGTTGAAATACCAAATAATTGTATGCGTATTCATGGATTTTGTAATAACACAAACCAGCACGTAATTGGTCATAACAAGACACAGAACGACAGAAAAAAGGTACAGACGTCAATAGTGATGTCATATATTACTGACGCCCGTTATTATAGCATAGAAATAGCGTGTTCATATACTATCATTTCTAAACAGCACCATCGACTCCCATTCTCAAACTGTACGATTCATAGTCACCGAGAGCTTCGGTCTTGGTGACTATGAATCAAACAGTTGAGAATAGGAGTCGCGAGGTCTGTCTAGAAGTATACAAACACACCATTTCTATCTTTTATGGAACTTTTCACAACCTCATCAATACAGGTCAAACATTATTTTTGAAACCTTTATTTTTTGGCTATGCCTAAAAAACACAAACCTGGACCATGTTCACACTGGGCAGAACCCAGTCACTGCTTCGATTCCCTGAACGAGGCTATACGACTCTTACCAACACGTTAGAGTTTGTATTGTTTATAAAAAAAATAAATCGTGTATATCAATAGACAGTTTTAGCATGTGCGAAGACTGCACGCTGATAGAAATTAATTCGGCTGTAACTTCGTCGGATACATCTGGGACGTCAAAGTTTGGGGCACACAAGGAAGCGTCATTGGAACGTTGTGAGTGAAGTTATGTGGGAGAGTCAGTTATGAATGTAGTTTTTGCCAAATACACTGCGTCACAAGAACAAACCCTCTGCGTTACATCTCTTATTTCCAACATTTTACGAACAACGATGTGATAAAGATAAACATTTTTCTGACACACCTTCTTTGCTGCCTTTGAGCGAAAATGCTGTATAACACACGTCTGATACAGCTTGGCTGTGATACAGCCGTGTTGCGTGAACGGCCAAGTGTGCACAACATTGTCCTGTAGATAGTCTGGTCGAGAAAAAGGTGTGCGCACACGTGATATTGAAACTTGACCTACTTTCAGCTCACGCACAATGACATCATTTCACAGTGACGACTTGCACTTTGGCGTCATGTACTGCGATGTGGGGAAAATTAATTTTTTCTGCCGTCCAAAATAGTAACGTCACATTACAAAGTAAATTGCATGTAGATCTTTGCCAAGACACAATGGCGGTTGTGTTGTGACTAGGTGTGTGCCGAAGACCAACTGACATCGGATTTATACCAAGAAAAAGGTAAGTAAGAAAACAAATCTTTCATTGGTGTTTAGGTGATACTGAGAATCTCAATCTCGCGGTCTGAAAACCTTATCCTACTCGCTTTCACTCGCTCGAGTGAGATTCTCAGTGTCACCTAAATTCCGATGTCAGATTCTATATTTGTCAATAGATGAACAGTCTGTAACACAGAGGGTTTGAAAAACGAAAACTGTTTACAGTGTGTGTGGGGGGAGGAGGGGGAAGGGCGGGGGGTGGGGGGGGGGTGGGGTGGGGGGGGGGTACTGTCAAAAAGTGTTTTTGAAGTTGAAAGGTTCTATTACTTCATGACCCCTATGGGCAGAAAATCGTTAGGTAGGTGTAACATTTTTGCTCTACCCCTGAAAATGCTCTGCCAGTGGCATCAAACGAAACTGTCAGCAGATGTTGAAGCGTAGTAACCTGTATACATCTTCACTTACAGTTCACGTAGAGAGTAACGTTCCGTGAGGCCTTGCTGACAGAGTTGGACGCCTCACACCGATAGGTGGCAGCATCCTGACAGACAGGCCGGGAGGTCAGTTGCACCTGCAGAACCACTCGATCGTGACCCACTGTAGCTGTGTTGTTTGCCTGTAAAACCTGTGACGTGTCAGCTCTGACCAGGCGTACCAAGGGTCTGGGGATTCCCCGTGCTTCACACTTCATGACAACGGACAGCGCGCTTCCATTGTGCGCCGTGACAACGTTCTCGTCGTTCAGCGTTACGGACGTGACGTTGGGAGCTGGAACACACGACATGAACACAGTTGCAGAGTCGGACAAGACGAGGTGCCTGAAAGCACGCGACAGATGGTGTGCATTGAGTGATTAGATGACGCACGCACGCAGAGACGCGCGCCAACCTTTTAGACATTTAATTCAATCAACAGGAAAAACAGTTAAGGTGGTATGACACACCTCTTTTGCGCATCTTTTCTGAGGATTTAGATACCGCTATCTTGCGTCTAAAACCTAAGATGGAGTTCGCCGAATAAACCGTACGGCAGGTGGTATTGCAAACAAGCTCAATTTATCGATAGTTGACAAAAGAGATATGCTGTCTGAAATAGGTGTGTAAGCTTACTGTTTCTATGCATGTAATGTATTTACCTCAGAAATAAGATACTTTTGCATAAAGTTGCGACATGTCATCGAGCGTAACGCATAACCTGCGTAAGTTGGCGCGAAATAAAACGTAATTTCTGAAGACAAATAAGTGAACGGGCCAACCAAACGGGAAGCAGTCTACATGGCAGCCAGGAAAACAACAAAATCTCTCAGACATAAAGTAAATTAGAAAAAAAGGGTGATGGTATTTGCTAAGTGTCTAGAAAGAGTGGAAGCAAAATGTCGTACGTAAGTGGCACATCTCACTGGTTTTCCACACCTTTTTATGTACCGCCGTGAGATGTCGCCTGCACGGCGTAAAACCCAAATAGCTAATTGTCCTTTTTATGCATGGAAATTTAGGTCCCCACAGTAGTATTGCAAGAAGGGGGAGAAGACACGATAAGCGCCTTACTAACAATCTGCAATAAGATCTGGCAGTCAGGAGATTGGCCCACACCATGGATCCAATCACTTATAATAACTCTCCCCAAAAAAGGCAACTTACATCAATGCCAGAATTATCGCACGATCAGTCTTATATGCCACCCAAGCAAAGTCATGTTAAAGATCCTACTGAACAGGCTGAAGCCAAATGCAGAGGAAATCATTGCTGAGCAACAGGCAGGCTTCAGACCAGGGCGCAGCACAATTGAGCAGATCTTCAACCTAAGAGTTTTATGTGAGAGGTACCTCCAGCACCAACAAGACCTCTATCATGTCTTTGTGGATTTTACGAAAGCGTTTGACAGGGTGTGGCATGCAGCCCTTTGGTACACCAAGCTGTACAACATCAATGCCAACCTGATCAAAGTCATAGCAAACCTTTACAACAAGGCAACTAGCGCAGTCGGCTTCAACGGCAAAATAGGAAACTGGTTTAGGACTACAGTTTGAGTCAGACAAGGCTGGTTGCTCTCACCTACTCTTTTCAACATCTTCCTGGAAAGAATCATGACGGACGCTCTGGCAGATCATGAAGGAACTGTTGGTATTGGAGGCAGAACAATCACGAACTTGCACTTTGCGGACGACATTGATGGCCTTGCAGGAACAGAGAAGGAGCTAGCTCAGCTTGTGGAAAAGCTGGATAGTACAGCCATTGCGTATGGGATGGAAATCAGTCCAGAGAAGACCAAACTGGTGACCAATAACGCCAGTGGCATTGGCACTGAAATCATGGTTGGAGGCCAAAAACTGAAAACGGTAAAGAAATGCAAATACTTAGGAGCCATTGTGACAGATGAGGGATCAAAACCAGAAATACTGTCCAGGATTGCGCAGACAACAACAGCACTGACAAGATCGAAGACCATATGAAAGGACAGAAACATCACACTCTGCTCCAAGATCAGACTGATGCGCTCCTTAGTCATCTCAGTGTTCTTGTATGCCTGCGAGCCATGGACCCTCACAACAGACCTTGAAAGGAGGATACAAGCCACTGAAATGAGATGTTTTCGAAGGCTGCTTGGCATTTCATACAGAGATCACATCACGAACGAGGAAGTGGGAAGCAGAATCAGGCAAGCCATCGGGACCTATGTAGACCTATTAGCCATTGTGAAAAAACGCAAACCGAAATGGTATGGGCATGTCACGCGTTCAGCAGGGCTTGCCAAAACAATCCTGCAAAGCACTGTGCAAGGAGGACGAAGGAGAGGAAGACAGAGGAAAAGATGGGAGGACAATATCTCAGAGTGGACAGGACTGAAGCTGGGCGATACGCTGAGAATGGCAGAGACCAGAGAGGAATGGAGGGAGCTGGTTGCAAAGTCGTCAGTGGTGCCCCAACGGTCGGCAAGACTACGGGATATAGACAGATAGATAGTAGTATTGCCGTCGCAACTGCCTACCTGCAAAGAAGACTACATTTTATTGTGGGTTGACAAGGGCATGCATTCTATGTCACCACCTAGAAGTAGAGCATTTCCATACATTCTCAGAGAGCCTTTACTAATATGGTGGAGGGTATGTATTCGACATTGTAGTTATATTAAACCAGTGCCAGTGCTTATTATCTAGGAAAACGTACTGTGTGTAGGAAAACGTCCTGCTAAGGGAGAATTTGGCATTATGGACCACTAACTCAGTAACTGCTTCCAGTACTTAGTAACTTAGTTTGCTCATCCATTCCCTGCCGCCCCCCCCCCTACCCCCCCCCCTACCCCCCCCCCTCCTTCCAGGTATAATTTTTGGTTTATTTTTCACTCAAAAGCGAGAAAGTCCCTGGCACTGAGGTTACACCAACAGTAAACATA